>OX377201.1:11308025-11908025 GCA_947396885.1 Heligmosomoides polygyrus polygyrus
CTTCGAACTTCTTTCAGGCCTTTGAAAACGACGAAATTGTCGAAACGTCAGGCCGAAGTAAACGTTCCATCATATCAAACCTGCGTGGCACAGAAGTACTGAAACAATTCAGACATGCCCAGGTTTCATGACAGTCGAACATGGAGAATACTATAAAGACTCTTCATCACGGTAGCGCTCTATTCTGCTAATAAGTGCAATGCCACTACTAAAATACCACTACCATACCACATACTACAATACCAAATACCACCTGTGGTTATAACAGTGACAGGTATTGCGTAATTTTTCCCTCGTTGACAGGCATTTTCTTCACTGGCTGCGGGTGTTTTCCTTTTTTTTCTAGCTGCGGATATTTTCTCATTTTGGTTACAGTAATTTTGTCTCCTGGCTGTGGGTGTTTAGTTCTTATTGCAGATATTTTCTCACACAAACAGACCAGAGGACTAGAGGCGGAGCAGTGTTTTGTCTCGTAATCGACTTGGCAGCCAAAGTACAAACAAGCTTACAACTTTACAAGCTTGACACCAACTCTGGATATAAAGTTTTGTTGGTCTGGGCGGGATCTGAAACATGAACTTTGTCGCAAGGTGCACGCGACAAGCGCTCCTTCGCCGATACAGCTGGTGATCAGCTAATTTACTAGTGCAACACCTTGAACACAGAACTTGGTGAATTTTGGAAAGGTAGCATCTTTTCTGAGCCCGTGGTGATCATCAGCATGTACAACCAAACAGCTTCATAAGATTGCGTTTTGAGCTAGTATCAACAAAAGCGACCACATTTCTGCACTAAAAGTGGTGAATTTTCTTTGAGATCTACTTTTCAACATTAATACATTCTTTGTAATTGCTTATCGAAATAGAAAAAAATGATATACCCAGTCTAGGTCATCAGTGATGCCGGGTGCAAATAACAACGCCGACGCAGAACTGTTATAGATCAGCGGTCGCGTAACAAACGATAAACACTGTGATGCTGACTGCCATCCAAACATAGACATTATTACCTGAAATATAAAAGTGAAGGTGCAAATCAATCGTTGCAAGGAGAGTTTTTAAGACAGTACCTAAGAAAAGAAATCGGTACTTATTCATTGATGGAATCATTTCCACAACTCTATTGATTGCAAGTGCAACACAAATAATCGAAGCCGCCACCCAGATACCTAAGAAAAATATTACAACCGCATAAAAAAATATGTGAACTCGTACCATTATTTTCTTTACGGAAAACTTACTCCATATAGAGTGTCCGAGAAAAACACCAAGCACTACATTGCTGCACAATACTCCACCGGTCTAAAATTTTTGTTTTCTTTGACATTATACTAAAAGTCGATCATTTGCTCACAAAGTGGAGATATGATATAATGTGCGAGCCCATTAAAATATCCATCATATCAAGAAATCCATTGAAAAACATCAAGCGATAGCAAGGGATATTCAAGAGCTTTGCACGAAACATTCCTATCAAAGAGAGAGTGTAGACAGTCTGAAATACACACGTCATTTAATGTGAAGTTTTGTGCAGGATTGCTCGGAACACGGCCGCACTTACAAAAAAACTTACACCTTTCGGGTTGTGCGAAAAGCTATGTGTTTTACAAATGTTATAAATACGCTCTGCATCAGAATTGCGCACGAGTTAGTTGACATTTTTGAAGCTTGATCTCTGCATCACGAGTCTTGTTTTATTAAAATGCTAAAAATAGTAACGCTCCGGTGGGCCTTTCCATTATTTCTCCATACGTGGTTTCTGCGCTACCTGCAAGTGTCGATGGCAATGCGACATACAGTGAAACTATTTGCACATGGCTTGCTGTGTAACATCGAGCTTTAATAAGCAACATGCTGACCTACTTATACACAGAGTGTGCACAGCCGAACTGATAAAGCTATGTGACAACGGAACTTTGAGGTGCGATGTATTAGGCTTTCTCTGCTATTGCTATCTCCTGGATTATGTAACTTTACCTTAACAAACGCCTCCAAAGGCATCTTCCGCCAAAGTTTCGTTGCGATTCGTTGACCACTTTAAAGATTTTTTTAAATTAATGGTGATCTAGCAAAAATACCGAATGCGCGTTTGTTTGCTGTACGACTTCAAACAAGAAAGATTCCTGCAGAATTTCATCATATCTGGTCTGAAGCAGTTGGTAAAGGATTTCCATCATTATCAGTGATGATTTCAACGTTTCCGGGACGGTGATGGGAACCTTGAAGACGACGAACATCAACTACGTCCTGAAGCTGTAGATAGCAAGGAATTAAATCAAGCCGTCGAATCGGATCCAACTCCAACTACTCGTGAGGTCGCACAGAGCTTCGGTTGTCATCATTCCACGTTGCCGATGGTCTACACGCAATCGGAGAGTCAAATCGGTCCAATCGGGAAATAGGTGTAGCGTCAGCTCAACGACACAAACAAGGCAGCACGAGTCGCCATCGCTGGAACAGGAGGAAGAGGTTCGAGAATCGAAGGGGATTTTACTATGATGCCGTTTTGAGGTGGGTTGTACTGTTCCGGTTTTGGCAGAGGATTCTCTCGAATTTCAGGTTTTAGATGATAATTGCATCTATTAATATGATAATTTATTTTTTCCAGGTCTGACTACGACAATGTGCATACCTACAAATACCTGCGCCTTCTGAGGTTAAAAAAATGGAGTTGAATACTAATTTCTTGGAATTGGTGACTGCTGTTGTTTTTCCAGTGAAAAATAAAGATGCTCTGTCCGCAGGTGTAGAGCCAGTGAGAGGTTTTAATTTTTTCGGTCATGGACACGCAGTTTTCTACCTGGAAGAGCGACACCTTCCAAAGTTGCTCTGAAAATTCCAATTGTCAACTTGGGACGACCTGAGTGCTTTCCCGACAAGATTTTTGAAGCACTGAAATGAAATCGATGACGGAATGGCAACTAAAGATTGTCGTGGAATTAATTTTCTCTCTTTTACAGTAAACAGCATCAGAAAATGAAGAGCTGTAAAAACCTTCGTTGTCAGCATCCTAGAGCTGTAGAAACTATCATTGCTTTGCAGTGAATGGCAGCAATGCTATTCAGGACAACGGCGACGTGATGTGCACCGCCGTTTTTCCTCGAGTTACGACCGATTGTCGACGGTAACTGAGAAATTTTCAAACAGAATTTGAAGTATTATTCATGAAAGAAAGCTTATTGTTTAGCCATTTTGCCAACCATTGCCATATTTTATGCGGATTTTGGTAAAGTTTTTAGCACTTCTATTGAATTCTTGGAATACGAATTTGAGACGTGTTCCATATTATTGTGAGATGGTGCGAACATTCCAATAGTCAGTTTTAGTCAGAATACAAATATTATATAAACGCTATTATCAGCAATGTAATGCATTACTACTGCAGCATTCCCAGATCTCATCAGAACATTCCATTTGCTAATCCGCCTCTATATAACGACTACCGTAACAACAAGGACAAAGAGGGAGAGGAGCCCACCACTATTCGATAACCGATCCACGATACAGCTAGCATTATACCTTTGTCCTTTTCGAATTTCGAATAGTCGAATTTCGAATAAATTCGAATTTCGAATATTCGAATATTCGAATATTCGAAAAAAGTCCAATATTCGAATTATTCGATTATTCGAATATTCGAGAAAGTCCAATATTCGAATTATTCGATTATTCGAATATTCGAGAAAGTCCAATATTCGAATTATTCGTTTATTCGAATAATCGAAAGTGGCCAATATTCGAATATTCGTTTATTCGAATATTCGAAGGCTTCGAATATCGAATATTCGAATAGTCGAATATTCTTTATCAATCTCTTAACAAGTTAGTGGCACTCTTCTTCGAAAACCAGGGGAGTGTGACCTTATGATAAAAAACGACGTTTGAGTGTCGCGCGTCGCTCAAAGTGCGCCGAATTGTGTGTACGCAATCTGACAAGGGAAGCCAATGAACTTCCCTTGGAGATTTCCGAAATGACCTATTGCTTGTTATAAGGGTGTGTCTAAGAAGCACCATAGTGGTCTTCAAATGTCCTGCGGGCATCTGGGTAGGTCAAAAATTACAAAAAACTGTAGCACTTCAGTGCTGGCTGATAAGGCGAAAGTGACGCCTTGAATGGCCTTGAAATACTCAGAAATTAACATGCAGATGCTATAGAGCTTTAATTATAGTTAGATGTTAGAAATCTGACAATTTATTAGGTTTCCCGAAAGGGACTGCAAGGCACATTCAAGTGCGACAAACTGGGGGTGAGGATAGCGGGGAGAGGTCCAGGTTCGAATCTAGGAGAGGTGTTTACGGATTGCTGTGCGTTTTGTAAATGTAGAACACATTCTCATTTTAACCTCATTTACGAACATGATCGAAATTTTTTGCTTCAGTCCATCTCAGGGATGTGCTGATCAGGCTTCGGGTTTCTATAGAGAACGTTTCTCTTGTAAATTTTACTAATTTTACCATCTCTTATAAAATGTATCATTTTTGACCCACTCTCTAGTATTGGTCTTCTTGCAGCCTATTCTTCCTCGGCCACTCTCCCGCGCTGACAGGGGGAGGGGGGGGGGGGGGGCTTTCCAAACGTAGGTACTTGTAGTAATTCTCAAGACTTCGTAAGTAGAGAATAAAACTTCATCCAAACGTCGTCCTGAGGGTTAACTGAGGTTCTGATCACGAAGCTGGCAAACGCTTTCGGTGTTACGGTCGACCAGAATAGGCGATGGTGAGTATGTGCAAGAAAAGGTGCAGAATAACCGGCCGTGTTGTACTATCGTGCCTCCAAAAATTGAGTGGAGGTCGGAATTTTTTTCGCCCAAACATCGCCTGTACTGCTACTTTGGATGCTGAGCACGAATATGGTATCCAATTTCGACAATTTGGCCGCTTACGATATTTCATAGTGTGTGTTCGTGAGTAAGGATGGGGTTGTCATGACCACTGATTTCGTCCTTTCCTCGCCTTAGGAAATTATTTAGGCTGCTGCCACGAATCTGTCATTTCTTTTTCTGAATTATCCATTTTTCGTGCACTACTTTCCATCTCAAAGTCGAAGATTGGAAAGCAAGTCTGATCACATATGTAGGTGAAGAAAGCGATTCTATGTACTCAAACTGATAAACTTGATCACTCATGAAAATGTGGAATCACGCGATCACGCGAAAACGTTTACTAGATTTGCGATCAGCACCTCAGTTAGCCCTCTAGACGACGTTTGGGCGAAACCTGCTTTCGATCTCCGGAGTTGTGGGAGCACAAGTCCCTAAACCTTCGATTAGCAGAAAGTGGTGGGGAGGCGATGGGCAGCAGGGGTGGCGTTAAATTTTTTCGGCAAATTTTTAACGTTCACTTTTTAACGAAAAATTTTCGCGTTAAAAAGGTAAATTCGGTAAATTCGTTAAACAAAATGTCCCTTAGCTGCATTCAGTTTTAAACCACTGGGGTGCCTCTCGGACAATCCCCCACAGCGCTCAATAGGTCACTTATAAGATTCCCACGGGAAGTTCATTGACCTCCCTTGTGAGTTGACGCGAAGTAAGCGCTGCAAGCGCGGCCCTCCGCTGCGCACCTGCTTCCTTGTAAACGGCCGTCGAGAGTGCTGTGGCCATTCACGTGAATCGCAAGTGATTAGGGTTATGCATGTACACAGATATTTTTACCTTCAGTATACTACGGGAGAATCTTCGCTTTGTATTTCTACCCCAGTTACAACAAGGGAACGATTAGAGCCGAAGGGGCTGCGGTAGGGAGGTAGAACTTTCAGGGGCCTAGAAAGCTCCTGCTTTCTGCCAGTAAAGACGTTGAAGAAGAGAGGAAGAGCAATGGCTATGGGGTACAAGAGCCAGTCATACTCCGTTTCCTATGAAAGTGAGCCATCCTCATTTTCGCTCTAACACTGTCCAAGTCGTATTGTCTTGTCAGATTAGATTCCAACGCGGGTCTGTTTCTCTTCAACGGAGCTAGAACACAAACTGAATGGCATTCATGAGACTCCAGTGCGCCCTTTCTGCACCAGATCGCCTTTGTGTCATTTCTCCGCCCATGATAATCATTCTTTTAGCACCTGGAAGCTTTGCTATAACATAAGGAAAGATAGCAACCTATAGAGAAAGAAAGACCTATAACAATCTAGCTCTGCCTACCCAAGGTGTTTCTCTCTTCTCGGTGCACGAATTCTTAAGGAAGCAAAGCGTGCTTCATTGCCATTATACCGCTGTTATTGTCCTTTGGTCTCGTAAAGGAAATTTATGGAGCAGCCATCCATTTCCTTCACAGTGGGTAATAAAAAATAATTAAATGTCAACCACTGGGTGACGACAGTAAATAATAGTGTTCATTTGATTATTCGAATATTCGACTATTCGATATTCGATTATTCGAAATTCGACTTTTTGAAAATCGAATATTATTCGATCATTCGAAATTCAAAATTTTGAAAATAGAATATTATTCGATCATTCGAAATTCGAAATTTTGAAAATCGAATATTATTCGGTCATTCGAAATTCGAAATTTTTTCCCAAGGACAAAGGTATAGCTAGCATTACCATAGCAGGCCACAGTGCTCTTCCAGGATAGTGCCCTGCTATCTGAAGCCCTTTCAACGTTCATCAGTGACTCCCACCTATTTTGGTTAATTTCGGTCTATCGTTCTTACAAACTTTCTTCTGTAATCGGACGTTCTACACCCAAGAATTTTATTTTCAAAGCAGTTTTGAATAGAAAGATTAATCTAAACGCCGTGTTCAATTTAGTCCAATTTACAGTTCATTTTGCATCTGTCTATTTACTGCGCATATTGTAGCCCCTATTATAAAGAATAACAAGTACAGAGTAAAGCTAGTAGAATAAGTGTTATAAAGAATGGAACAAAAGCATTACTCTGCCGTAGTAACGTGCCACAAAAATTACGTGCCAATCAGAGTTGTTTTTGATTCCTTACAAGGAAAGATTCCCAACTAATGGTGAGCTTTCGCGATGCTATTTTGGCAGGATGTAGGACCCTGTGAGGATAGTCCAGAACCACAGTTAGTTTTTGCTGAACGCTTTTTTATAGACCTGAAAAGGAAGTCTTAAAGCGTGTGCGCAACTATCATCAGTCCCTACGACACCCAACGAGGTGTGTCTCGTTGGCGCAGTTGGTAGGAGGGACGCCTCGTAGGGGCACACCCGAGGGGTTTTAAGTTCGACTCCGCGAACTTCCAGGTATTTTGGCGGCAGTGTTACCGGCTGCGCCACCGAGGCACATCTCGCAGGATGTCGTATGAGTTGATAATAGTTGCGCGCACGCTTTCAGACCTCCTTTTCAGGTCTTTGAAGTAGCGTTCAGCAAAATCTAACTGTGGTTCTGGACTCCACTCACAGGGCCCTACATTCTGCCAAAATACCGTCGCAAAAGCTCACCATGAGTTGGGAACCTTTCCTTGTTAGTCAATTACGGTCCAGCGCAGATTAGTGAAACATTATTGCTCATTTATAAGGTCGAGATGAAGAGAATAAAGATAGAATAGAAAGGAAGCATTGGCTGGTTAATCTTATTGTCAACTAAGTGTTTGCTGAAGCTTTGTTTGCAGTAAGCTTTACGTATAAAAACTGAAGGGGTCTTTAAACTAAAAAGTAATGATAAATGCTTGGATAAGGGAGAACCTTGTTGGAACATGAAATCTTACCACATAAATTGACCCAGTTGTAGCAAAGTAGAAACCTTGCTTTAGATTGACTGAACCTCGAGCCCGCCACTCTGCAAGCGTTCGTGAACTGCAGTTGTATTCTTTCTCATCGAGAATCCATGGAATATTCAGATAGAAACAATGCATTACCAGCTGAAAAAACGCAACAAGAAAACACGACACCAAGAGGTACTGATGGTAAATCATCTCGAAACATTTAACAAGACGAAATTTCCGAAGTGTTATTGTTCCAAATCGTGTATGCTGCTAGCTTAAGATGTCGACGTAATGTCATATGACTACGTGGAAGACAGGGAGTGTATTAATAATATTGTTTGGTTGTATATTGAGAGTAGCTGTTAACAAAAATTAATCGTCGTTAAGTGCAATAATGATAACGGCCTGAATGTTCGCTAGAATTTGGAAAGGCAACCCGTGCACTTTTATGGCTGCAATGAAAGAAACAGGTTAATCTAAGCTAATAGACCTTTAATGTACTGTAATAAACTGCTGTACTTCTATAGCATGAGCTTGGCCGCTGTCGTTCAAGTTCAAATATACTGTCACACTTACGTAGTTTATTGCCCACATGGAATATAGTGTGAACCAAAACTTTGTTCAGTTTTTTGATAATTTAATACTATGGATAAAGCAAAACTTCGCGACAGTTCTTTGACAAGCAGCAGTCATATAGACCTACATGACAGTTTCTTTTGCAGAACTTTACAAAAAACACAGCTCTTCAGAACATGTGCGCCGATAAAAGGGAAGAAATACCCCTGAAAAATAAAAAGTGTGTTAGTGAAAAAGTAGTACAATAATTATACAGTATTCATAAAATCGGAAATAAATGTCTGTGGCTGCACACGACTTTTCTGTTGCGTTTGTTGTCGTTCAAAATTCAACTAAATTTGACAGCCCAAAAACCAAAAATGAAGCTCAATTTTCTCACAAGTGAAGCAAAAACCTATGCGCATGAATATTGAAAAGGAAGACGTAGCATCATTAAAATGCTTTCGCCTTTTCAGTATCTAATGGCAAGCGCCATATTCGGTCGCACGACTCAACTTTCTGGGAGATAATTTGGCAAACATTTCCTTACCTGTAAAGTAAAGGAATTCATCCTAAATAGAGCTCGCAGAAAGGTTGAAAGGAAAACAACTGTTCAAAAGGTTTTATAATGTGGGGAAACATTTGATCACTCCGTCCTTTTCGAACTGCAAAGCAATCCAAACGATGAATATATGCTGCTGTTAGGTTTTTAGCGCCAAGGGTCAGACATAGTGAACAGCGAATGAGGTATTCTAAACTGATGTCTGTAGAGTCAAGGACCGGCTGTGAATACGACATGTCTGCGACGCTGTGGTGTTTTTGTCGCGTTGGATTGTGTTTGTAGCTAGGTACAAATGATTTGTATACACAGTTAAGCTGCTAGGTTGACAAACACTGTAGGTTCCTCAGATTGGATAATCAGGCTTCGAGGTTTTAAAATTTGCTTCCTGCTCTTACGCGTAATGTCGAGATGAGCCGGCTGTTGAGACAGATTGAATCGGTTTAGTGTTGTGATCGTAACGGATGAACCTTGTTATAAGGAAATGTTTTCTTGTGACAAGTTTTAACGTTGAAATGGATGAAATGACGGAAGAACGACATCAGAAGACAACACGGTGTAGACCCAGTTGTGCAATGTTGTGCGTTCAAGTCTGCATCCACTTTCCATAAGGACCATCCTTAAATTCAGTGCAACACCTACTAGGGAAGGGCTTCGAACTCCCATGGAACTTCAAGTTGAGACCAGGATTATTAAAAAGAACTCGGAACGCTGATTACGAGAATGGGTGTCAAAATTGCAAAACGAAACTCCACAGCGAGTTGTGACCTGCCGAAGTAAGATGACCTGATCGAGGCTGGCCGTGCGAAAGAGCTAGCGCGAGAGCGATTAGTCATAAGGGCTCTGTAAGAATGGGCCGCCAGCTGCGGTGGTGGCATAAATGTAGCGCTCCCCTCGTCACGTGTGACGTCCTTGGTTCGGTCCACATTGATACCGGACTTTTTGCACATGATTGATCATGTGATCATGTTCATGATTTATCGTCGAAATTATTTTTATTCTGAATTATGGCACGTGTTTGACTAAATATCAAAGAACTATCGTAACGTTTGTAAATATTCTTGAAGGGAAAAAACTGCTCTGGTGACATTTTTATTTACTATCTTGCACAAATAGAGTCCAAGTCTTATATTGAACAATTGGAGATGTCTATGTGATGTCTGTGTCTACTGACAGTTTTTTAGCATTCGTGGAACAAAGCAAAAAAATATGTGAAGCAGACATGTTGCACACACATGCTCATCTTATACATGCAGCCTCTCTAGAACAAGCAAAAAAACTGTCAGTTGTAGCAAGATGAAACAAATGTTGACAGGAGTGACAAAAACACCTAGACGATCATCAATGAAACCTGCCTTATGCCATGAGTATTTCAAAAAGTTTGAAAACCAACAACGTTGCAGAGGGGAACACTACCTCTATGAAACCGCCGCAGCTGGCGTACAATTCTTAAGGAGCCGCCAGCTCTTTCGCATAGCCAGCCTGGGTCAGACCACCCAACTTCGGCAAGTCATAACTCGCTCAGAAGTTTCATTTTGCAATCTTAACACGATTCTCGTAATCAGCTCTCCGAGCTCTTTCCAATGATCCTGGTCTCTACTTGAAGGTCCATGGGAGTTCGAAACCCTTTCACATTTAGTAGCAATTGTTATTCTTATGTGGATTTTTTGCTGAACATAGAACATGAAGCAATTTTCTAGCCAAAATGTGATACAAAAGAAGTCAGCCCAAAACCTTCAGAGGTGTCCAGACTATGGAAGCATTCTTACGTAGCTCCAATAAAAAAAGTCAAACCTTCATCAGATCCGGCAAACTATCCAGTCACTAGTCATTATTACTTCACTGTTCTGGAGGGTATTTGAGAAGCTCCTTAAACCCATATCTTGAGTAATTTCGATAATAATGGTTTGATAGCCAATTCTTACCATGACTTCATCAAAGGTAAATCTGTTGCCACCAACATGCTAGAATCTCTTGACGACTGGACACTCGCCCTTGATGATAAAAGATGTACTGATGTCATATATCTTAACTTCGGCAAAACGTTTGATAGGGTCACCCATTCTGAGCTCTCGTATGAACTAGAAAGGATAAGTTTACATGATAATGTGTTTAAATGGCTTGCGTGTTCTCTTTCGTGTAGAACTTTTCAAGTGCGAAACGAATCCTCGTTTTCTAACGTGTACGAAGTACCTAGCGGGATTTCACAGGGTGGAGTTTCATCGCCTATACTATTTTACATTTACACTGCTAAGATAAGTAAACTGCTCGTGAATTCCAAAGCTAAATCTAAGCAATTCGCCGATGATCTCAAAATTTATATGGAAGTTGAGGGAAATTGCACTCAAACTACAAGAAGCAGTAGAGAGTCTGGTTAAATGGTCCAGGGATTGGCAACTGCCTTTGTCTGAATGTAAAACCTTTCACATAAGAATAGGACAGTCTCTAAAGTTCATAAATACCATATCAACCGTTCATCAATAGCAAAAGTCAATGAAATGAACGAGCTGGGATTTCGATACACACACGTTTTTTGTTTTTTGTCCACACAAAAAGAAGAATACTGCACTAATTGACAAAATGCGGAACAACCTTATTAATGGAACTCTAACAAAGCGCGGTGGCTTTTTTTACGCCAATTTTATACTCTACGTCTTCTCCAAGCCGAAGACACGGAATGGGCTAAACTTTTTCACAGTTAGAGCAGGAATGACCTACCTACAACTTAGTAATACTAGATCCCTCCCGAAATCCAAATATTCTTTCAAACACATGGCAGCAAAACAAATTCTCTGGAAGTAGATATTTAGCAGCCACTTTAATAGTGAGTATTGTTGTTGTTTGTCTGTTTGTGAATGTTGCTGTTTGTTGTATTTTAGTTTTATTTCACTATTGTCTTATACAGAGTATTCCAGCAAATAAATAAAATATTTATCACGTTTAAGTTTTTTGAAGATTAGCAAAAGCGACTGGCATGGTTTCTATATGATAGAAATTTTTTCTCCAAAGGGTTTAGGCAGTAGGTTCCGATTCCTTTAAAAAAACAGAAGTTGGCCTTACAGTTCTAAGCCGATAGTGAATAAGAGTCATTGGTTAGGTGAGAGGGGGTGTCCAGTGAACACGGGCAGTGCTTGTAGGTCGAAGCATGGCGGACAGCAAAACAGAAGAATTTAAAAGTGCTTGTGCATGTGCAGGAAACAGGAGCTTTGCTGCTTCTGAGCGCTTTCGTAATACTCACGTGAGTTTTAATATTAGACTAGCTTGCAACAGGAGGGCAGGGTCCTGCAGTGTGGTCTCTGAAAGACTATAGAGCAATATAAAATCACAGCAAGGAAAAGGTCAAGCGGGAAAAGTGACCGTTGTTTTATTGTGTAGGAATAGAAGGAAAGGAACACTACAGCCAGTCCTATTCGTGCACTATCGACCTTATCTGTTCATCTAACATACAGATTTCATCGTCCTGTTCTGTGCACATATATTTCAGTAGACAACGCAACGTGAAGTTTCCTTATATATTAATTGAATTTCAACGTCAACCATCTCTGCCAGCAGCAGGCCCATCCTCTTGTGCACATCAGTGGACGTGTTTGATGTGTCACTTCCTTCCGCGCTGGTTTCTTCCACCCACCTACTCCAGCTATGGAAGAAATATAATCTCATCTCTCAAAGTGACCAAAAGACGTAAGAACTGATCATCTTATCAGAAATATGTCTCTTCTCGAGATGGTATTCTACAAACGCTTACCTTTGCAAACTTTGTGGTTCGAAAAACTGGATATCATAGTTACTAATTTTCTTTTGAATCCAAGCACCATCAACGCTCTTCTCGAATTTTTTTCACAATCATGTACACGATACCATTCCTAATGTCCATACTGAATACGCTGACGTAGTATCTATGCTTTTTTAGAAATTAGTTCTGAAAAACATTAGACGTTACACAGAGCCTGTAGCCAACCCTGTCCATGTGAAGTTACAATGTTAGAACAACACTTTGTACACGGTTTGATTGAAGGTGCAAAAGATAAATTCAGTATGGAACGTTTCGACAGATTTGGTATAAGAAAGAGAACAAAAGACCTAGCAAAACCAACTCTCGAAAACAGAAAAAGTCACGCATCTTTTGACGCATTGATATTATATGGGATTCTACTCTTCACATGAAGCCACACATTATAGAACGTCTGGTAATAAAATGCCGTTCATGTTTTATTACTCTCGCTGTCGAGACATATGAAAGGTACCTTCGAAACAAAGGAAAGGATTTGGGAATCTATAGACGACGATCACTTATCACCCGTCACCTGTCTTCCCGTTGACCACTGAATTGCTCGAACAGTCGCCAGCAACGTCTACATGCGTCCCTGAAGCATGCGAACGTTGCTGGCGAGGTGCCAGAGTGCTGGAACGACTCTCCTTGCTCGACAGACAAGGCGTTCGTCGCATTCCCTCGTGAAGGGATTTCACGACGGAGTGCGAGCAACGCCTTGTCTGTCGAGGCTAGCCCACCTTACCTTCGAATACTTCGCCTATACGACATCGTCTCTGATTTTCGAACGTCGACTGAACTCGGATCTCCGGAAGCCTTCCTTCTCTCACTTGTGTGAATCGTGTCACTTTGATTTTCGATGTTACCTCGATTCACTGCTTCGTGATGCTGATTGCGTGTTCATTCTGCTTTCGTGTGGCGCAGGCTTCTGAGGCGCGCATTACAGCAGGACGAACTGCTGGTTCAACTGGTTAACAACTGCAGTGTGATCGAGACGATGTCCACGGCAATAGCTGACGTGGTTTTGCGCGCATCAGAAGCTCTACCATTGTATAACACCTTACATTAAAAGTCTTAGTTCATTTTTTAAAGCATGTTGAAATCTATCTAGCAAACACTTTTTTCTTTTATACCTACCTACTAGATTTCGCAGCTGGAAGGCTGACTAAGCGCACAGCTGCATAGATTAGTTAATGTCGTTATTAGACATATTTAACTGGTAGTTAATTGGTAGTCAATGTTATTGTCGTTCATGATGAACATGACCAAAATATATTTTTTTTATTCCAAATGCCAAGAAAGAAGCTCTTTGAAGTTAAGGATGAACCTGGAAAATGCTTTAAACGCTTTCGTCTTTAAGGCATCTATTGGTAATATCCATAGTCAGTCTCACGACTTATCGTTGGTTGTCCAAACGATGATTTAGATTACGTGCTCTTTACCTGTAGTGATACGTTTTATGTTCTAGACGTGGTAAGAAAAGTTCGAAAGCAAAAAATTGGCTACAAAACTGGAAAACAAACCCGATTCTGAAGCTGCAGGTCCTTTCACCTCCAAATGCCCAAAGAGCAAGCACAAAGAACTCGTTCCATTAAACAAAGTGTCAGCTTTAGAACCAAGAGCGAACAAATGTCACGAATAGTGTATGCATTAGGAACTTGAATGCAGTGATCTTTACTCCGCTACTCGAAAAACTTCTGAAGCTAACAAGATTTTCCAAAATAGTGGCTAAAGAGTCGACGACTGGATCTTGAAGTGATACGTCGGCGATGAAGTGTTTTTGTCTCAGCTGATTTGGATTTAAGGCTATGTAATTACAAGTGGCTTGTCTACACAGTTAAGCTAGCTGCTAGGTAAATAAAACTCTATGAGTTTCGATGTTCAGAGTTCGATTTTTCAAAATTTCTTCAAACAAACGATGCATACTTTAAAAACGTTCGTTCAATGTTAATTTAAAGATGAATTTTAATAATTTTTGTTGCTTCTTGATGCCTCTTCATGCGTAATTCACAACCTGCTTCTCTACGAGCCTTACCCTACCCTCGCCCTTTAAACCAGGGTAGTACAATAGTAACCATTCGAAAGTTTTTTCATAGCACTTTACAACGCATCTATATACTAATTGCTCCTACTTTATTAATGTCAGGATCTAACAAAATACCTTGGGAGAGATACATGGCAGCAAAGCAATCGCGTCGGGAGAGAGCATTCAATCGTCAAAATGCTGCCGACAAATTCGAGCTTTGAAAAAAGCATTGCATCATGAGCATAAAAGTAGGGCTCACTGCTTAAAAAGGTCTTAAGCAACTCCAGTTGATAACAACTTCCCGGAACAAGAGAATCTAAACTGCTGAGTAATTGTTGCCACTCCAGACATTTACATAACTAAATATGCTGCAAATAGTTTCCAAAACTCATGATGGAGTTTTATAGCTGCCTATCCCAGAACTCTGAGAACAAAGTTTTACAACTTGCAGACGAGCAGTCCGCATTCACTTGAAGGAGAAACGACCCTGGTCCTAAATCAATTTCTTAGGAGTCTTGGGTAGAGCACAGGGTCAAGCTTGAGGTTCGGGAATCGAAGGGGGGATTATAGTGTGGCGTCATCCGGGGGGTCGTACTCGCTCGGTTTTGGCAGAGGATTCTCTCTAATTTCAGGTTTTAGATGTTTGCATCTTTTAATAAGTTATTTTTTCCAGGTGTGGCTACGACCATGCGGTTACATACAATTCATTTACAATTACATTCAATTACTAAGGACGACCTAAGAACTTTCGCTACAAGATTTTTGAAGCACTCTTCGAATCGATGAAGGCTTTTAGATTTTGCCAGGAGGTCATGAACACGGAGTTTTCTACCTGAAGGAGCTAGACGGACGGACGGACGGACACGCACATCCACACACACACACACACTTGCCCCTTTATATAGTTGGATAGTTCCAACACACAAATATAAGTTCTGCTCTTTGCATATTTATTTCAGTAAACAACACAGCATAAAATTCCTTTACATATTTATTAGATTTCAACGCTTACCAAATCTGATAGTAGCAGGCCAATCCACCACACCATATGCATGTTCGATGTGTCACTTCCTCTCGTGCTGGCTTTTTCCACCCACCAACTCTCGCTCTGCAATAAATGTAATCTCATCTTTCAAAGTGACCAAAGCGATGTAAAAATTCTTCATCTGGTAAAATCCGTCAATTCTCGAAATGTTACTCTATAAACGCTCACCTTTACACACTTTGGGCCTCGAAGAAATGGATGTTGTAGTTAATAATTTTCCTTTAAATCCAAGTGCCATTAGCACTTCTCCTCGAATTTTTTTGTTGACAATCATGTATACGATACCGTGAATTCCTAAATGTACATGACGAATTCGTAGTGTTTGTTGTTTGCAAAAAAAAACTGTTTTTACAAAATTAGGTCTAAATACATTAGATGTGCCATCAGAGCCTGTAGTCATGAAATTACGATGCTAGAACAATGCTTTGTACATAGTTTGATTAAAGGGGTACATTCAAGGTAGTACGTTTCGACAAATTTTATGTTAGAAATGGAACAGAATTCCTGGCAAAGCCTTAACAAAAAAGATCACGCATCTTTTAACATATTCATATTATATAAGATTCTACTCCTGATATGGAGTCATACAATAGGACCAACGTTTGGTATCCACACCCCATTACTTTCGCTCTCGATACATATGAAAAGTCGCTTCAAAGGATGTGAAAATCGCTTTTATGAAAAACGATATTGTATTTTTAACTGCTATTTGCAGTTACCTCCGACCTACTCAGAAATCATTAAAGCAGATCGAATCGTATCCTATTTCTGCGCCATCGATAGAACCTAGTAGGTTTTCAATAATACTCGAAAAACTTCATAAAGGATCCCAAAAGTTGGGGAAAGAAATTCTCCAAAGGCAGGATAAACACGTCTTCGTTCTAAAATGTGTTGATGATCGGAGCTCTTCCTGAAAGCTACTATCTGTTTAAGCATTTTTACATCTGACGAAGACATTTTGTGAAGTAACAAGACAGCGAAATCGTGGGACTTCTGGAAGAAGTGATACAAACCGTGACTGAGTTGCCACATTACGTTAGAGAACATGGCGATACATCCAGGAACCGTAAGAAATTCAAGCGCGACGTAGAACGTTGACCCAATTGCAGTGCTTGTGCAAATGACGAGGGATTGAAGGAAGAGCTAAAATCAGAACATATGAAACTGCCAAACTTTGCTTTACGGCTGAATCACAGAGACAATTAGTCAACAAGGGTAGGCTACGCGGATGTGTAGTAGAAACGTTGAATGGGTAGCACAACTCTACTATACATACATAGCCTACCCTTGATGATTAATTATTTCTGTGATTCAGCCGTAAAGCAAAGCTTAGCAAGGAATGGGTAAATTAACTCTATCGGTGCTCACATTGGATGGCGGACCACCCGCAGCATGGATGACGACTTGCATGGGCTATGAATGATGACACAGAATGGCGAAAAAGGATGTACAAAAAATATTCCCTCATTGAGTTATGATGCCTCCATCTGTGAGTGAACCGCCATCCCGCGTGTGCACCACTCTTTTTCAGTTAGAATTTTACCTGCAGTTGGACCTTGTCGACCTTTCCTTTTGAAAATCCTTTCACTTTGAGAACATAGATACACAACACTGAATAGAGGAGCACTAGTGTTACCGGAAACGTGATATTGTGAAGGGGAAAAAGCAGCGGAGTGTAGTAATCTGTTTCCTGCAATATTACATTATTAATGATAGCGCATGATTATGCTGACCAGGGAAGTTTCTCAGGCGTATGTCTGAAGTGCGAAAACGAATACCACTGTGAGATCCGTCACAGCTCATATAGTAGTAAAGGATGTTCCGTTTTTGCAACGTCCTTGTACACAAGCAAAAAAGTTAAAGTTCAATAGTGCCTCTTCAGATTTACCCTCGACAATCAAATATTCAGGGGAGCGTACATTCATGTCACGGCGAACCATCGTGATCAACTTTTTGAAAAACAAATCTGCACCCCTTTCTTTAATAAGAAATCTCTATATTTAACATTTTTTAATTGCTCGGCTCACCAGAGGAGTTTCAAGACCAACGTGCCGCCGTCTAGCGATGCGTTGGAATATGACGGTGGCCTATACTCGCTGACATGCGGGGACTACAGTAGCTACCATCATCTGTGTGTCTACTTGAACACCTTCGACGGGCGGTGGGGTACAACTGAACTTGTGCATTGATCAGGTGCCCTTCTTTGAGCATGTGGAGCACACGCTAGATGACATAATTGACTGGACAGCCATTCCCAGCTTGTGGACTAGCGCCAAAATATGCTCTTCTAATTCCTTTATTTGTGTCTAGTTGGGAGGGCCCACTCCCCTTCTAACTAAGGGTTCTATCAAAAATGAGCAGAAAATACAAAATTTCGCAAACAGAGGGGCAGCTGATGAAAATATCTCAATAAACACGTACTTTTCAGCCTACAGTGAAACACATACGTAGGAACAGTTGGGAAGGTGATTGATACGAAACAAGAAATAAACACTAAAAATGCAAAAACACGTCGAGGTCAGGGAATCGAACATCCGGCCCTTTGCCTATGAAAGACTGTCACCTCCGCTGAGTCACCGAGCTGCTTCCCTCGAAGACTTTCACCATTTCTCTTATCTCCGTGTTCAGCACTCACGTACGTGTTAGAAGCTCACAGTGCAATACAGTACTAGTACTGGACGTTCAGGGACCTCTTGTTCCTCGGGTTCAAGGACTTTGCAAAAATGGAACATTCCTTCGTAGTACTTGAAAGATAGAGAATCTCACAGTGGTATTCGTTTTCGCAGTTTAGGCATACGCCTGAGAGACCTCCTTGGTGAGTTAAAAATGAGATTGGCACCAGACGTCTTTTAAAGCTCTAGCCAAAGCTCTTGCCAAGCAGATCATCATGGCAACAAGGTTCTAAGGCTAGTATGTTTACATAATGCACCACCTGATTAGAGAGCAGGAAAAGTCAAAATAGTATTCTTTCTTAGAAAAGGGATCAAAAATTGAATAAAGTCCTAGAAAACACATATCTTCAAGGCGCAAAAAGTCCAGCATTCCTCGGCATATTGACGTTGCACACGGTTATGCTGTATGAAGCTACATAAATGGATGAAACCTTTGGCAATAAGTCACCTCTTCCATAGCTTATAAGTATGAAACACGTCTTTATCTTTAAGAAAAACAGCCAAACACTTTCATCAAAAGCGACACCTATTTTGTTGTTATATTGTGTCTGTCCATTATAATCGCTTTGAAGCGAAATTATGTGAAGTCTGCTAATTCGCCTTATATTCTAAAGGAATAGCCTTAATCAAGGTCCAGAAGGATCTTCCTAGTACTATTCCTAAAATGAAGATTCGTCCTCGTTAAAATCTACCTTCGAGGAGTAAACTTCCATCATAACGATCCCATTTAAACATGTTCTCATTCTTTCATAATGTTCGTGTTCCTCGTGAGAGCTCTTGTCGATATACTCTTCTGTTCAATTGTGAAAAGTTCTAACCATAGAATGCCATTAGCTTTCAAAGGAACACCGCAGGTGGTTTGCACAGTGCAAAGGAAGATTACAAATATACATACCAATTTTGTTAATTGGATTTACTAAACGAGTTCAGGCCGCTCAATCTTTGCGTTGTCTGCTTCATATTGAGCAACATTCGGCCTGCTAGCGTTGCAGTGGTAGATTTACCGCTTCGAAGCAATATGCTTGGTTTTCGACGCTGCTGTTCGCACATCGTTCACCTCCACTGATTGACAGTGGTGAACAGAACTTGCTTTGGGATCAATGCACTGGGTTGACACTGCACTGATGAGTAGTGAAACCAGTGATATCTATTTCGCCCATACATTGTACATGGAGTTATTTGAGGCTCACTGCCTTTTACTCGCTTTACGTGAAAGTCACGTAAAGCGTGAAAGTCCCTGTCCATTAATTGAAGGATGGAGAATTTCACAGTGGTAGGCGTTTTCGCCGTTCAGACATACGCCTTAGGAACTTCCCTGGTAAGAAAAATAAATAAAAAAGCTAACATTAAACCGGAGGTGAGATTTTCTTAACACGTTGACGACACTGTCGCGCAATGGTGCGCGACGGCTATTTTTTTAACAAGAAGATATCCGGCCCATCCAAACTTCGTCCAAGTACCTTATTCAGGACGGTGAACACGATGCCGATGTCCATTTCGACAATTACGGCCGATTTCCTTCTTAATCGGTAGTCGTGTCAGGACCACCGACTTCCCCAAACTCTGGTTAGGAGTTATGTGAGAAGGTTGAAACAAATCTTACCTCTGCTGTTTAGAAATGCGTTCAACTCCACTTTCGTATTAACCTCCTATTATTGCTTTTCTCCTTAGCTGCCTCATAAGTTCCCTTCTTCCCCTTTGAATTCTCCTTACCTTCTCTGCTTTGATAACACAGTTGAAAGGTAATTGGTGAAGTTTGAAAGAAATTTTCTAGAGTAGCTGTCGAAAAGTATCATCATGAGGGTAATAAATGTGCAATGAATCACGCATTTCAATCTATAGCTGCGTTCCTCCACAGGGCAGAACGGTCGTCGCCAGTATATGTAACGGTAGGTATGCGCTGGTGAGCGTTACCCATACCTATCGCAACATACCCTCGCTAGTTGGCTGAAATTTTAAAAACGGACGTCCGATTCGTCATGAGCACCAAAATAACCTCCTAGACGAAGTTTTGTCTACATCGGACCCATTCCTTCCGTCTCTTTTATATCCTGATAAGACCACCCTAGTTAACGATGTGGGGGGGGGGGGAGGGGTAACCGGCCGTAACTGTTAAGAGGAACATTAGCATCGTGTTTGGCATCCCAAATTTATCCTTAGACGACGTTTGGGTTACGATATGTCGTGTCACGTTTGTGCGGCGCGCTCCGTCCCACGGGCCAGACACGCGAAAATCGCTCTCGTCGACAACGTGTTAAGAAAATGTGACTACCCTAATAAAACATAATCCATGCTACTCAAACAGCAATAGCTTTGTCAGAAGATTTGAGTACTTTTGTAGTATGGGGCACACTCTTCAAGTTGGTACTATAGCGGTACT
This sequence comes from Heligmosomoides polygyrus polygyrus, assembly GCA_947396885.1. Taxonomy (NCBI): domain Eukaryota; kingdom Metazoa; phylum Nematoda; class Chromadorea; order Rhabditida; family Heligmosomidae; genus Heligmosomoides; species Heligmosomoides polygyrus. Next base: position 11,328,689 of record OX377201.1, read on the forward strand.
TTACACGCTTGTCAGTTATCCCACCGTAGTCTATCTTTCATACAGCGTTTTAGTTCTATCTGCTCAGCCAAAGCTTGGACAGATACGAGTGCAGTTGTATATAGCTAATGAAAACAATGTTGAAGTGGTTACTGTTGCCTATCTTTCCAACACCACTAATATTAATATGAATATTCATGGAAAGGACTGTTGTCTAGTCCCGTTGATCAGTCAAATACAACACATCCCTAAACCTGCTTGCTCTCGTACTGAGTGAAAAAGAACAGGAGTAAGGTCTCCATTTACAGTGAATGCGAATTGTCCATGTCCCTCACATTTTTATCGTTAAATCGGCAAATGATAGAACTTTAGCATGAAATGTGAACAATACTTTGCCCGGATCCACTAAAAAACAGAATAATATCTAGCGTTCGAAAAGCCTTCCTTCAGCACCGGCGCAGGAATCGAGGCTAATTGGGAACGCATCCTTTGTCACCTGCAGAATGTCCAAGGCGAGATCCCAGTCCTTCTGAATAGAAGGCTTTAAGCTTTCCAAAATTTGATGGGAGAACCGGGATTAGCGCAGGCTCTGATTTCAAGGATTGACGACACGGAAAAGCGATAAGAATAGAATCTTTTAAGTGTGCCATTCAGCGGATGTTTCGAAGGCCGGCAATTGCGGTGTGGCACCACTTCTGAAAGATATTGATTTTATGTGCTGAAAAGGAGTCCTGCTGTAAGGACCAGGGCTGAATGTCGAAATCAGGACGGCTCCGGCAAGACCAGATTCTTCGAAATGCCCTCCTCCCGGTAAGACCCCACAGTTCACTTTAACCCTTTACCCGACGAAAACCAGGGTGCCTTGCCAGTCAAGGTGGTGCCTGCCCAGAACATCATTGAAGCCGGCTGACCTGTCCGTGTTACAAGTCGGCCTGTGAATTGGCTTATTTGATCGTCCGAGCTGGAATCCTTTTGTTACGATGGCTGATACAATACTCTGTTGTAAAAAGTAAAGTAAAAGTTCTCGGCGGCGCGGCTGCCGTACAAGAAGCGTTTGATAAGAGCGGGTCATCTTTCTACGCGTAATTTCTTCATGCGTCCATTCAAGGAGTGACTGTTTAGTAGTTTTAGTGATTGAGGTTCGAGGAACATCTCCCCGTTCGAGGAACACCTGATAGAATACAGTGCTCATACCAAGCTCTCGAGCCATCTTCCGTATACTCCTCTTCAAATTTCGTCCTCATCCTCTATTCAATACTCACCATCCATGTAGCAGACGGAGAGCGGCCAGTTGGAGAGCGATCCTCAACTGTCCCTGTAGCCCGATAGCGAAGAAAAGTTAACTTTTTATTTTTCAATGTAAATCACAGTGATCTTCAAAATCTGCGCGATATGCACTCAATAAACTGTCCCTCACTTCGAGGAAAAATTTAGTACAAGTTTCTTTGTAGTTTTAGTTTACCTACTTAATAGGCGACCGCATTGTTTGAATTTTTATGAAATTCTTATTTTCTGAGGAAAAATAATGATATGCAGGTCATTTTAAAAAGCAGAAACGCGGACAATTGTTGGTGGCAAAAAAGAGCAATTACGTCATGCCTACGTCCAAAACATAATGGCAAAATTTCTATTTACATGGAGGAAGGAAAGACAAGGATTGTTGTACTTGAGCCTTAGAGGCGGAAACATATAAGGCACTGGGTTTGCGTACTGCTGAAAGGTTCTCTAGCAATAACGCATTAAAAACCCAAATGCAGCACAGTATCGAAGAAAACGCTCGAACACGGAGTCAACGCTATCCAGAAGGTGTAATTCCATTAGTGCCTAACGCCTCCACTGGCAAGCGTCTCCCACTGCGAGCGGATGATCCTCCGGGCCTCTAGGAAGCCTGAAACAACTCAGTCTCATCTGAAACGTTCGTTGGCAAAGTGCGCCGTTGTCGTTTCGGTGTTTGATCCGAAATCGAACTACAGTGGCTGTGGAAGAGTCCCACTTTCATCGATTTCTAAAGTAATGTCTTAGAAAATAACCACTATTTCTACTTTTCGAGAAGTAGAGACGGGCTCATAAAGTTCATTGGATTTGCGTGCTGCTGAAGGGCTCTGACAACGCTGTAAGCAACCGAAATGCAGCACAGTATCAGAAAAAGTAGGAAAACGCTGTTTTCCCTAGCCGTTCAGAAGGAAGCCCTCATTGATATTCATGCTTTTGTTGCTTCAGAAATTTTTCGTGACAGTGAGCAGGTGGTATCGAAGATTTTTAATACGTTTACCAACACCCTACGAAAATAGCATAAATAAGAACTTTCTGATGGAGGACGCGAGCAGATTATAGCGTTCTCGCATTTATCTCTTCACGCAAAAGGAAGAAGCAGATCATTTAAGGTGTAAAAATAGTATTTTTTGTTAAACAGACTCGGTAACTAGCGTACAATTCCAACATTTTTTTCTTCAAAAATAAGCTGGAACAAAACTATGAAGCTTAAAAGTTGACGAAATTTTGGGTGGCTGCTCCTTCTTTGCACCAGTTGTTACACAAGGTTAAAAAATTTAATAAACATGCTAGTAAATCATTGAGAGGGTATCTACCACTATATAATTGAGTTAGCTCCCTGCCCTGTAGATGGAGAGGCGTGTCTCACTCTGGTTGGAAACCTGGCTGATATACGCTTCGCGGAACCACGCGCAATCTCATGGAACTCCTTGCGACGACTCTGCGTACCTTGCGCGGGCAACGTTTGCTGTTCAACATGGGATGTTGTCGCAGGACGCGTAGCCTCCTCCTGCTTCACACAACGGCGTCTGCGCGTTTCTGAGTGCCTGAATCCAGAAGACGGTTTCCCTTCGTCGCACCACAACCGTCCGGAGTCAGAAGAGGAGACAACGTCGACCTACGACAAGGGATCGCATTCAGAATTGAGCATGAGATGCTACCGCAGCAGAGGAAGCGCAGCCTCCCCCTGCTCTGCACAGCGACAACTGCGAATCTTTCTGTGCGCCTGGATCAAGAAGATAGGTCCCCTTCGTTGTACAACAACTGTGTGGAGTCAGAAGAAGCGAAAAGAAAGGAAGCAGGGGTCACATCGTCGTCGTACGACGACCGGTCGCATGCAGAACTCAGCATTATCCCATGTTGAACGAAAAACTTTACCCGCGCGAGGTACGCCTCCGCGTACCTCGCGCGGGCAACGTTTGCCGTTAACATGGGATGTTGTTGCAGCAGAGGAAGCGCATCCTCCTCCTGCTTTGCGCGCGTTTCTGAGTGCCTGAATCCAGAAGACGGGTTCCTTTCGTTGCACAACAACCGTTTGGAGTCAGAAGAGGAGACACCGTCGTCCTTCGACGAGGGATCTATCTATCTTTTATCTATCTATCTACCACTATATAATTGAGTTAGTGATCGATGACGTTTGAGTGATCAGGCCTAAGTGAGATACGTCGCATCATCCACAGCTTGCGGTCGAGTGACGCCGCATCATCTACATCGGGGGCAAAAGTTGCTATTGAACGTGTGATGTCTCTACAACAGGGGAAGCGCAGCCATTTACTGCTTAACACAACAGCACCTACGCGCGTTTCTGAGCGTCCAGATTCAGAAGCCGTGCCGACGACTTCGTGCCATTAGCATGAGAAGTCCACTAAAGGAGTAAGAGTAGAAGGGGGACTTCGAGGGTGGAGAACCGACAGCGATCAGGTAGGAGCGACCTGGAGAACCGACAGCGATCAGGTAGGAGCGACCTGGAGAACCGACAGCGATCAGGTAGGAGCGACCTGGAGAACCGACAGCGATCAGGTAGGAGCGACCTGGAGGAGGCATTGGGATGTGGAGGGGAGCGGTCGATAGGGAAACAATGAAGCAGGCCAAGATGTGGCACTAAGAAAGGTTTAGGCATTAAGGAGGGACCAGTAGAGAGTTACCAATCATGTGGGGGGGGGGGGCTGTAAGGACGATCAGCAAAGGGATCCATTACCAGTAAGGGAGACCGGATTTAGAAGATGTGGCACTGATGCTGTGCAATGGGCGTTCACAGTCGTCGTGTCGTGAGCGTGGGATGGCTACTTAATTGAATAGAGTAGTAAGGAGAAACCTCGAAGGGGGGGGGGGAGGAATCGACCTGGAAGAAGGGACTTGGAAGTGGGACATGTACGGGGAACCAACAAGAAGGGAGCCGCAAGGAAATTCATTCGGAGAACAGGGAATCTGCCATATGCATAGCCTCTTCATGCTCGACACAGCGGCCCCTACGTCGCGCAACAAGCATCCTGATTCTGAATACGTGTCACCGACGTCTGCCGTAAACATGGGAGGACCACTAAGGGGGTGGTGAAGAAGGGCGGTAAAGTGACCTCTAGGGTGGACCATAAGAGCGGCCAGGAAGGAAAAGAACAACCTGGATGAGGGGCCAGGACGGGTAAACCAGCAAGAAGATACCAGTGGGGGGGGGGCAGTAGTGGAAACAAAGAAGTAATCCTGGAGCTGGGACCAGAACGGTGGGGACTAAAAAGAGGGGGAGGAAAGACTAGTAAAGGCAGACCTGCAATTAGATCCAGTAAGAAGAAACGAGTGAGGGGGAACCTGGCTTTGGAAGACATGCCAACGATATCTGGAAACGCTAGCTGTTGTGCATGAGAACAGTTGCGGAGGAGAAACCTGAGGGACAGAAGTACTGCGCAGCACAAACCAAAGACGTTAATGGCCGGTCCGGAGTGGTGAACGGCTTGATGCCGATAAAGCACGCATAAGGTCCTAGATGCTATCGAATTTCATGTTTCACAAAAACTACTTTTCATAGGTTAGGGATGCTACAAAGTCGCGCGAAGCGCGCAAGTGCGAAACACGCCGTTAGGCGTGTCGGAGACGCGTTATAAGCTGTTCTTAATGGATTCAAGCCCTTACCTACACAAATGGCGGATAGCCTTCTTGAAAAACTGTACCAGGATTTACATCGTTTGAATCCTACATACAAGATTTTAAAAAATAAAAGAAACAGAGAAAAATTGATATACCCAGTCTAGATCGTCACTAATGCCGGGTGCAAATAGAAGCGCTGCTGCATGGCTGTTATAAGGTAACGGTCGCGTAATAAATGGTCGAACAATGAACACTGTAACGCTGACTGCCATCCAAATATACACATTCCTATCTAAATTTTTAAAAAAGGACTCTGAAGACTTTCTAATCGATGTAAAAAGAGTTTGCGTCAGTTTACCTTTGAAAAGAAATCGATACTTGTTCATTGATGGAATCATCTCCACAACTCTATTGATTGCAAGTGCAACACAAATAACTGAAGCTGCCATCCAGATACCTAAGAAAAATAGTTTCATACACAAATAAAAGGAACAGCATAGCATCGCTCTTAGCTTCATCGTGAAAACTTACTCCATACAGCGTGTCCGAGTATAAGATCGAGCGCTACATTGGTGCAAAATACTCCACCTGTCTGAAATCTTCGTTTTCTTTTGCTGAATACTATAAAATCAAAAATTGGCTTACAAAGTGATAATACGATATGATGTGGGAGCCTACTATAATATCCATAATATCAAGAAATCCATTGAAGAACATCAAACGATAGCAAGGAATGTGCAGAAGCTTGGCACGAAACATACCTATCATTGAGAAGATGTAAATGGTCTGAAATACGTTATTCATATACTATTTTAGAAAATAATTTTAAGAATTCTATGGAGCTTAAATTTTAAAAACCTTTCTTATTTTACTTTGAAGAAAACGTTGAATTCTGAACAAATACTAATAGCACGTTACAAAATGATGGGATCTGTGTCCAGCTTCAAAAATTTAATGTTTTTGAGAATCACTTTCCCACACAGCAGCTTTTGTTCCACAAATAATGCTAAAAATAATCAAAAATACTGAAAAACTATTTTTTGTGTAGTAGTGTAACGGAATGTGTTTATTCCCAATAAATTTCTATTAATTGATTTGGTGCCACCGGTAGCAATTTTGAGCGCCGATTTCGACAAACTACATTTACTTCAACTGCGCTTCGGGAAGCAGGTTTGCGGCTGATTCTTGAAAAGATGACGCTTGATCGAAATTCATGCATATAAATTTTGTTATAAAATTTCCGAGGGCGCGTGTAGTCGCAGGGAGTGCCACATTTCTTCATCGCCTCTCCACCGCAAGTCATTGTTTGGCCAAATACGCACTCAGGCATTACGCAACACTCGTTAGTTTGAGCTGTGAATATACGAATACGAAAAGGTGGGAAGGTGATGAATACCAAACGTTGGATAAATATCAAAAAATCTAGCAATTCAAGGTACGGGGATCAGACACATGAATCATCATATATATTACGTTGGAAAAAAGTCTCTTCACACTTCGAAAATTTTTTTACCGTTCTCCTCGTAAGCGCACCAGCCAGTATTGATTGCTGATTTCGTAATCTCATCACACTTGTCTACTGTTCACACGCGGGCACAGGTCAAGACCCTTCTTGTACTTCGTTATCTATCCAGTCTTCCGGACTAAATGTTCGATCTACCTCATGGCCATTTTCGGCACGTCATTCTTCATGAATTCATTTTTCATTCACTAACGTCAGGCGGCCGACCAAATTAACCATATATGGCTTAGGATCTACTACTCAATGCGCCCGTTATGAGTGGTTCGGAAAGTTTTTGAAGGGAGATTATTCGCTCGAGAACAAAGCAAGGTCAGGAAGGCCAACTGAATTGGACGACACTGAACTACTCCGTTTTCTTCGTACAGATGTAGGCAGACGACACGTCAACTGGCAGAAAAGCTCGAAATGTCTCATAGGAGAGTGGGAATTCATCTGAAGGGTCTTGGCTTTGCATGGAAACTTTGAGCTCGGATTCCACCACTTGCTCAGTCAAACACTCATAAAGGTCAACGGCTCTCCATTGCCAGATACGAAAGAAAATCATTTCTGCCGCGGATTATGACAGGCGATGAGTCCTGGGTTCTGTATGCCAACTTCCGAAGAAAAAGGCAACGGTACAAAAAGGAGAGACCCCTAAGCCTGATCTCGAGCCAATGTTCACGAAAGGAGGATTCTCTTGAGTGTTTGGTGGAATGTTAGAGCAGTGATTTGCTGGGAAACTCTCAGAAGTGGAGTAACCCTTACCGCTGCCACATGCAGTGGCCAGCTCCACAAAATTGCTGCAGCTTTTCAAGGGAGGAGGCCTGAGAAGTCGAAGGTGATGATCCTGCATGACAATGCAAAACCACATGTTGCAAGACTAGCAAGAGAAACAATAAAGGAGCTGGGCTGGGAGGTAATGCCACACCCACCGTATAGCACTGACCTCATCCCTACCGACTATCATTTCTTCTGTGCTCTAAAGCAAGAAATTGGAGAGAAATATTTTGAAGCGGATGAGAACCTCAAAAATTGGATTCAGCAACGGTTCGTCTCCAGAACTGCAGTCTTTTAAGCGAGAGGAATTGGAAAATTACCCAGTTTCTGGAAAAGTGTAGTGGAACGAAATGGAGCTTATCTCAGTTGATTTGACTTTGTAGTTGTGAAGTAATAAGTCTTTGAAAAAATGAAAAGACTTTTTTCCAACCTAAGAAATCTATCGCTACCACCCGTCACTGCACCACAGATTCGATTACAACGAACAACATTCTTTCTTGAATCATAACATATAGTAAACGTTTAGCTTTATGGGTATAAGTGTTCCATTTGGTCGCTTAAAACATTTCTGCCCATACTGAATTATTCAGAATCTTGGGAGCATGTATCACAGTCGGATAAAGTGCCTTCTGTCGTGTGCACTCGATACCAGGTTCCCGGTCCTGATTTACCGCCCAAGTCAGCCAAGCTTTCCATTCGTCCGTGGTCGATGAATTGGTACCAGACGTCTCTGGTCTCTGGGAGGGACAAAGCGCTGACTTGTTCATCGACTGGCCAGCGCAAGTCATTGTATCAACTCAGATCGCCTCTACGACATCTCGTAGAAGTGGAATGCGTGGCGCATCCTAAAGGGATTTAGTAAATACCGTCCCTTACTTTTGTTTATCTCTGAGTTTATGTTATTTCATTGAAAACAGAGCTTGGGGGCCAAAAATTCATCTACGGGCTCTTTTTGTGCTTTTTGTGACACTCTCTCTACCTATGCTGATTATGTCAATAAGTGTTGCAACATTTATTTCTTCACCCGATTGTAAGCTCGCATTAGCTCTTTTTATGCCTCACCGAACGGCTAATGAAATAGCGAACTCGCTGAAACGCTACATTTTATCAAGAACCTCTTCTCTGTAATGGTTTTGGGCATGAATCGTTGATTTGCCCTGCAATGTTAGAATATTTTGCTTTTTATAAAAATGTTCCCTAAATATGAAGAAAGTGCGTGATCCCATTTCCGAGTTCATCTTCAGTTCAAGCTCGGCAGCAAAAAAACCTTTAAACAGTTATTGGCAAGTTCACACCAACGCTAGGGATGGTGTGAAAAGTTCCTTTTCGGCCAAAAGAGCAAAAAAAAACACAAACCAAACAAAAAACTTAGACAGATGTGTTCCGACTGTCGTGAGCACCTACAACGCTTCATTCCAGGTTTTCTGGATCGAGTCATCATTTGGGGTGAATGGTGGGTGCTCTGCGAAAACCGCAAAGCCGGATGGCGACGTCAAAAGCGAGGGGTAAGGGTGGGTTGGTTCTGAAGCAGAAATCGGAGCTCAACCAAAAGCAGGTTCTGTTGTGCGGTTCTCTACACGTTCATTGGCACGATATACTGGGAGCTGATCCCACGTGGTCAGACCACCATGCTGTCAACATCCGGCAAAAATTAGTGTAGAAAGGTAAGCCGAAGCTGAATTTTCTTCCATCAGGATAATCTCCGATGCTATATGACACTTAAGCAGCGCGGATTCTGCGACGTTCGACCACTGCTCTAGACGAAGGACCACATGATCCGGGTAAACGATTCAACGGTCTCATCATGTCGAAATCAACCAATTTTTTTCTAATTTGCGTTTATTTTTCTTTTGTTGTACTGTTTTTGTTTTTTGCTGTCAAGCAGATTTTGTTTTAAAATTTGGATGAGAGAAGAAAGAAGAATGATGTAGATCGACTTGGAAACGATTTTTGCTTTTGTCTGTGGGAAGCGATTTAGTGTTGGAGTTCACTGTTAAATATATTAACTGCTTGTTGAAATTTCAATCAAATAAAAATTTACGTTGAGTAATTGAGGGAAACTGTTATGTAGGACAGTTATGCATGTTCATGAAGTAGAATGAAGGACTGCGAAAGCTCACCACATAAATTGATCCAGTTATAAGGAAGTAGACGCCTTGCTTTACGTTGACTGACCCTCGAGCCTGCCATTCGGCTAGCGTTCGCGAACTACAGTTGTAATCTTTCTCGTCGAGAATCCACGGAACGTTCAGATAGAAGCTATGCATTGCCTTCTGCTAAACGAAAGACAACTGTTCTATAATAAAATAGCACTATTTCGGTGCGTTAATGATTAATTATCTTAACGCAACATACGAGTATCGGCATCCACTGTCATTGCGAACATTGATGGCTTGACAAATTAGAGAAATAGTTAGCTGACTTCGATGAAGAAAGGGAAATCGTTTGTTTCGTTGCTGCTTAATTACTTTTTTTCGTTTCTTTACTGATACTAAATGCCTTAATAGTTGAAAAAGTGCTAGGATCTGGAAGGAGCCCTGTTTTGCATCCACGCTTCCAAGCAGAAACAAAAGAAAACAGGCCTAAGATAACGATTCAAATCAGTTTCTTTAAGCCTCAATTGGCTGGTATCGAGGTTGTAAGCTGTCACAACGATGTCTGGTTGCGATCAAACTTCTAGCGCCAGGCGGGACTCGAACCCGCACCTCCCTCTGACCGGTCGGGAATGCTCTACGCCACTACACCACCGGCGCCGTTTGATCGAACGCAACATCCACGCCTCGTGGGGCCGATCAGCACCCAAACGGCGCCGGTGGTGTAATGGCGTAGAGCATTCCCGCCCGGTCAGAGGGAGGTGTGGGTTCGAATCCCGCCTGGCGCTAGAAGTTTTGATCGCAACCAGACATCGTTGTGACAGCTTACAACCTCGATACCAGCCAAATGAGGCTTAAAGAAACTGATTTGAATCGTTTCTATCAAGACCATCAGCTTAACTGGTCCCATGTTGATATCAGCGGCCAGCTCATCCCGGATACGGGTGGGTGCTGATCGGTCCCACGAGGCGTGGATGTTGCGTTCGATCAAACGACGCCGGTGGTGTAATGGCGTACAGCATTCCCGCCCGGTCAGAGGGAGGTGCGGGTTCGAGTCCCGCCTGGCGCTAGAAGTTTTGATCGCAACAAAACATCGTTGTGACAGGCCTAAGATAGTAGACTTAATGTTAAAATAATAGTTTTCCAACTTAAAAATCTTACGAAGACGATGTTCATGAGGAAAGGATGGGTTTCTTATGCCCCATTCTCGTTCAACGGAGCGAATATCTCCGAATGCTCCAGCTACGTGTATCTGGGTCGCGAAGTCAACATGGCCAACGACCTACACCACAGCTGAGCAGGAGGAAAAGAGCGGCTTGGGGAGCTTTCAAGAGCGTCGAAGAAGTCGCGAAGAAGACGAAGAACGTCCGACTCCGTGCCCACCTATTCGACTCCACTGTTCTTCCTGCCCTAACGTACGCCTCAGAGACCTGGGCTATACGAAAGCAGGATGAACACGCGATCAGCGTCGCGCAGCCTGGAATCGAGAGGACGATGCTCGGAGTGACACGACTCACGCAGGTGAGAGGAGGCCTCCGGAGTTCCGAGCTTCACCGACGTTCGAAGATCAAAGACGCTGTCGCGTCGGCCAAGTTGTCGAAAATTAGGTGGGCCGGCCACGTAATGCGCTTCGCAGACACCCGCTGGACGAGAGCCATCACCGACTGGATTCCGCGGGATGTCAAAAGAACACCAGGACGCCCACCAACGCGTTGGTCGGACTTCTTCGTTAAAGCCCTGAACGACCGATATGACGCTCTTCGTGTCCCTCGAGCGAGGAGGATCCATTGGACCACTCTGGCACGCGGCAGGTACGAATGGAGACGCTGCTGGCACCCGCTCGAGCGATTCGATGATCAACGGGGCGACAGGTGATACAGGTGAATAGTTTTCCAAAGCACATAACTTCACTGCATAACACGTCATTAAAAATATGTGAGATTAGAACAGTTTGTATCATGTATCCACTGCGAGAGCTTTTCTTGTTCTGTGTTATCGTTCGCAATTAAAATGATAGCAAATCTCCAGCCAAATACCAGGAAAAAAGTAATATTCTCTTGAGCAAAGAAAGAGCCTAAACTTATGCATGCTATTTTGTCGCGTTTGATGAAAATAACCTCACTAAATTGCTGAAACGTCCCCCAGGCGTTTACTGCTAACTCCTGTCTATGCCTTGTCTCATGATTCAACAGGACAAGATCTGCATTAAATATTTGTAACAAGACAAATATCATATCCATAGAAGGTTGAGATATAATATCTAGAAATCTTGAAAACGAAAGGAAGCGTAGAAAGGTTTTTTAATGTTGAAAACACACACACTTGCCTACACTGTGCCCTCAGTACGAGTCCTTTACCATGTGGACCATGAAGCTAACAACAAGTAAATGAGGCACAATAGAATCATCTACAGCTGCTATCCTAGGAAATTTCACCCGAAAGATCAGGCACATTAGGCTAAACAAAATATCAGCTACAGAACTAAAAGCCGCGAATGAATATCAAGAAGGATGTGTGCACTTGTAACTGAAGGCATTAATATTTATCCCTGTTTTTAGGGAGGGTTTTTCAAACTAGGAGAGGTACATGAGCAAATAGACATGAATACGATATGTCGAAGAAGTAGTTATGTTTTCGTCGCTGCTGAGTAGAATTTGTAGCTATGTGCAGATCGCTCAACAGTAATACGCTTTAAATTTCACTAGACTACGATTCTTCATATTTGACGGTTTCAAAATTGAGCACATTTTGAAAGGCCTCTACATTAGCGGGAATGTTTCAAAATTTCACTGATCCCTGATGAGTTTCAACGGCAACACACAATATTTTCCAGGGATTTTGAGCTCGCATTATGCTCGAAAACAAAGTGGATGAGCTAAAGCGCTGAGAAGTATATACCCCAGTAGCTTCACCACACAGTTTTTTTAATCATTAACCTTGTATCAAAAAAGTGTTTAAAGAAACAATCCGGTATACTTTTTAAGACACTTTGGAGGATTTCACTACGATTTTACGCAGTACTGAATTTTCCTGCCATGTCGGATAACATGTTTCTGTTTTGCTCGGAACCAAGTTCGTTTCTTCAAAAGATTTAGATCTGACGGAATGGTTCTCAAACAGACATTTAGAAGACGCATCTTGTCAAAAAATGCTTGCGAACAAATCGCAGCTATTTCACGATGTATCAGTGAGGAACCTTCGTGCTGAGATGTAACAGAGAAAGGAGCTGCAAACATTATTCCGTGAATAACTTCGAGGTTTATGAAGGGCTTCAAGCTAGTGGACTGGCAAAAGACATTAAGATGAAGGGGACATCAGCTCCTAAATATATGATGCCAATGCGGTCCTTCCTCCAACTGAACACCGTCCCACGGATAGTTTTTAAAGTTCCTTGGCCTAGGCAGACTTTCATAAATGGCAAGCACGTAAGCCGGTCTTGGGAACAGGTTTCCCATTTCATCGATTTTGCGGTTTGGACTGCGAGCATTCAGTAGTTAATCTCCGGCCTACTAGTCTACTGCTGACCATATCCGAACCATGGAGAGCTTCACAGTAAATTACAGAAAGTGTTTAATTCACTTCATTGGTTGTTAAAGTCTCTATCTAAGCCAATCTAACACCACGCACTCTCCTTAACTCCTTCACTCAACTCTCTTAATGCGCCGCCTAGCTACTCTCTAGAGTTTTTGGAGCCCTCTTTCAGAGAAGCCGGCGTATACGTCGTGTGTTTCGTATTATTGCCACTGTGCATTTAGGTTTTGCACAGCAAGGACAAGCATATTTCTGAAGCGTTTTGTATTCTTGTGACGCAGAGATTAACAAATTCATATTAAGAAGACGTTGTTTCGCGCAATAAGGCAGATGTCTGGTTTAGTCACACACGTCATATAAGTCGTAGATTTTGTACTCGTACAAATGGCCCATTCAATAACATCAGAAGCTCCTGATTATAAGAAGCACACTCGTCGACATGATGCATGCGTCAGCTGGACCCAGACTTCGTGGATTTGTCTATAGGAAACAAGGCTGCCCTTAAATCGGATCTATTCTAGTCGGAGGGGGACACATAACTAAAAAGTATGTAGCAAATCAACTAAAGACTTATCGAGCAGCTTCTACAGAACAAAATAGTGCCTAAACTAGACGAAGAAAAAACAGGAAAAAACTACTGGGCGAAAAACTACTGGCGATGCCACTGCCTAGAGAGTTCCTTTTTAGACAACATTTAAATTCAGGAATGAGGATTATGGTTCGAAGTCATTGCTGCAAGTGTTAGACTTGTGCGGACAGTGTACAATCAACGCATGCAGTGTTATTAGGGTCATAGCATTACTGGAAACAATGTCACCTAAAGTAACCATTGAAAGCGATTGACGAATGCGCAGAGAAACATAAAGTTTGCTGTCCCCAATCCTGTGTTCCATCCCAATCCTTACATGACAGCCAATGTTAAGTTGATTTGAGTCGCACCACAAGCATAATTCTTGGAGAGAAGGACACTGAGTTCTCTTAAAAACGTGAAATAACTATAAGAACACTGCAAGGAGAAAGAGAGAGAGCAAGTAGAGTAAAATATGCCTTCTTGTGTAAAAGCAGAGGTGCTCATTTTTCTTTTCAGTTACGCAATTGTTGTAGTTTAAACGTTTCTAACAATACTCTCAGGACTTTATTTCTGTTGTGACATTTCTCTGATTAACTATTAGGTTGGCAACTATTAGGTTGTAACGAAACAAATGGCACTGAACCACTGTAAAGTTAAACAGTTAATATCTCGGCTTGTGGGCAAGTTTATTAATCGAAATAAAAACCTATTCTACACATCTTTGCCAACGTGACACAAGCTTTCTTATCATAGTAGCCTAAAAATCAGAAGTTCTGGAATTGACTAAATCTTCGAAGGCACTTTCGGCATCCTGTTGGTATTTGAATATTTTCCCTACCAAGAAGTCGCCAAGATGCTTGAAGAAATCGTAGTCTGTTGGGGAGAGGTCGGGAGAAAACGGAGGATGTGGTAGAGTTTCAATGCTCAGCTCATTCAATTTCTGCAACGTCATTCGTGCTACATGGGGGCGAGCATTGTCGTGCAGAAGGAGAACTCGCCTTCGGTTTACCAAGGCCGGCCGGATATCCTTCAACTTTTTCATCATTTCTTCAATTTCAATGCAGTACTTCTCTGCCGTGATGGATTCACCGGGAGGGAGGAAGCTGTAGTGAATAATTCCCAGCGAACTCCACCATACTGTCACCATTACTTTCTTTTGGTGCAATTCCGGCTTCGCAAAAACCTTGGGGCTCTCATCGCTGTCCACAGACTGTGCCGATCGTCGTCTGTTGTCGTACATTTTCCATTTCTCGTCACAGGTTACGATGCGATCAAGGAATGGGTTCGTTTCGTTCCGTAGAAGCAGTGCGGACGAGATCTCATATCGTCGGTTTCTTTGCTCCTCAGACAGCTCGTGAGGCACCCATCTTTCCAGCTTTTTTGTCTTTCCAATTTCCTTCAGTGCCGGGCAGTTGTGTTGTGACTAACGCCAAGAACCTTCGCTATCTCCCTGGTACCTTTGTGTGGATCCTCCTCTACCACATCTCTCAGGTTGTCCTCATCAACATCACTATGCCTCCCACGACCTTCATGTTCTTCCAAGCTCTGATCTCCATTCCGGAACTTCTGATACCAACGATACGCCGTCCGAATTGTGGAACATCCTTGACCAAATCCGGCGTTGATCTTCTCGTCCGCCTCCTTAGCTGTAGTGCCCAGCTTGAATTCATACAAGTAAATGCCTCGGATTACCCTTTTGTCCATCTGCAAAAAAGTCAATAAAACTCTAAAGTTTTCCCACTTTTACGTAGAAAATTTGGTGCTTGCCGGTAGAGCAAAGTTTGCGCTTCTAAACGATATGCCACATGTTACGGTTTGTTCTTGATCAAACGCGTAAAGACGCGCCAAAAAAATGGCGCGAGCCAGTGCCATTTAATTCGTTACAACCTAATAAATTCGTGGACTTTCAAGCATCTTCAACAAAAATGTATACAAGCAAATAACTAAGAACAATCTTCAACGAAAGCAAGATCCGTCAGAACTCAGACCCGCTTCCCGTTTATTAGGTAGCTGATTTATCCCACGGCTGTAGATTGCTTGTGGTTTTAAGACGAAAAATCCTTGGAGGTGCATTTTGACATGATCCACATTAGTACCATCGTCTTCCAGCCAAGGAGTGCTGCAGCGAACGAACGAGGTAGTAGTCACTCAGCGCAAAGTCCGGGGTGTAAGGTGGCTGTATTAGACGCTCTAGCCAACATTTTAGGTTTTTTGAAGTCTGATTCGCAACATGTAGTCTAGCGTTATTCTGCTGAAGGATAATGCAACCCTTGAAGAGCTGTCGGAGTCGATTCTCGCGGAGTTCAGCCTGCACGTGAATAAGTCGAGAAGAGCAGACTTCGACATCAATGCTGGAACCGCTAACGATGAGTTTCCAGAAGATAGCACGACACCACGAAAAGGAGAGATTCACCTTTTTCTACTAGGATCAGGCTTAGGCGTGGACAGCGGCTTCTATTTTGCTTAAAGCCGCTAGATAGATCACCGACGATTATCCAGTGGAATCGACTTCTTATCACATGTTACCTGTCTATGAAAAAACAGCTCCTGCTTGTGACGATTCAGCAGTTCTTTCGCGGGCATCCACACACTTCTTCCTCTGCGAAAGGGTCAAGGCGTGAGGCATCCATTTACCGAGCCTTACAGAAAAGTCAACGTTGTGCAGAATCTTTTCAATAGAGGTATGTAAGCACCTAAAGTCGGGCGTCAGCATTAGCTGCAGTTTCAACGTTAGCTTGACGGAACCTCTTAAACCATTTGAACTCCGTCGATGGTTGGACAACTTCATCTTTTACAGCTGCGCATATATTTTGTCGGGCTGTGGCCGAGCTGGCACTCATTAAGAAGACGTTGCGAATGGTAACATTGCGACCTTTCATTTCAAACTGAAAAACTTCACACTAAATTGGAATGAAGAAAAACAAAAACAGTTTTGAAGTACATAGTAACTGGTTTCAAACAGTAGATAGAGCTAGGGATTTAGTTGTGATAACCGAATGTATAGTGCACATTGATTTTTATTGCATGAATAGATTTCTTCGTGATGTTCTGTGCACGTTAATTTTTATTCACAGTAAAGCTTAGACTTTATTTATTAAATCTTTTTATCTCAACGTTCAGCATCCTAACCATACACGCCCATTATCATGTCCACGGGATGAACGTCTCCGACGGGTCATTTCTTCTCGAGCTGGTTTTTTCCTGCGATCGATTTCAACTCTGCAAAAAACATAACTCATCCTTAAAAACGACCGAACCGACGTGAGGCATCCTCACCTGGTCAAACAATACATCCATTCTCAAATTATGTATTATTCTCTAAATGCTCACCTTTACATGGTTTGGGCTTGGAAGAAATGGATTTTGAGGATACTGATCTTGCTTTGAATCTAAACAGTATTAGCACCTCTCCACGAATTTTTTTGTTCACAACCATGTAGACTATACCATGAATTCCTAAATGTACACATTAAATATGGCATAATTGCGCTCATCAAAACAAGATTAACAACGATGTTTTGTTGCGATCAAGACTCTACACAAGGTAGATTCAAAGAACACACGTCATGCTGACTGGACGAGAATGCTCTACACCATTACCACCTGCGCCGCTTGATCAAACACAACATTCACACCTCCTGAGACCCATCAGCACTCACCCGTGTATCGCGATAAGCCAGAGTTGTGATCGCAATAAAATACCCTTATAATAGCTTACAAACTCGATATCAGCCATTTGAGGCGGAAAGAATAAAGAAGAAACTGACCAGGGAAGTCTCTCAGGCGTGTGCCTGAACTGCAAAAACGAATACTACTGTCAGAATTTACATCCTTCAAACAGTAGAGAGGGATGTTCCACTTTTGTAAAGTCTTTAAACCAAAGGAGCTAGGGAGCCTCAAAGTTTACAATGAGAACACGTTAACACGCGCCATCCTACAGTAGTCGGCCAAAATTTCAAAAAATAGTTGTCATATTTGTGATTAGCGCCCCAGATAACCCCCTTAGGCAACGTTTGGGTGAAATTTCTTTTCTATGCCTTCTCGACCTCGACCAAGGGGCGAAGGGTCGTAGAAGTTCAATTGTGCCACGACAGATTTACCCTTGACAATCGAGATTACTCAAGAAAAGCATACACCAATGTCATGGCGAGCCATCGCGATCAACTTTTTGAAAAATATCTCTGCACCACTATCTTCAATAAAAAGTGTCTCTATATGTATCACTTTTAGTTGGTCGGCTCACCAGAGAAGCTTCAAGACCAACGCCCCGCTGCCTAGCGATACGTTAGAATATGACGGTGACCTATACTCGCTGACCTGCGGGGACTACAGTAGCTACCATCATCAGTGTGTCTACTTGCACACCTTCGACGGGCGGTAGGGTACAACTGAACTTTTGCATTGATTGGGTGCCCTTCTTTGAGCATGTGGAGCACATGCTAGATGACATGATTGACGGGACAGCCATTCTCGGCTCGTGGACTAGCGCCATAATATGCTATTCTAATTTGTTTATTTGTGTCTAGTTGGGAGCGCCCAATCTCCTTGTAACCAAGGGCCCTATCAAAAATCAGCAGAAAATACAATGTGTCGCATACAGAGGGGCAGCTGATGAAAATATCTCAATGAACACGTACTGTTCAGCCTATAGTGAAATACATGCGTGGGAAAAGTTGGAAAGGTGATTGATATTATACAAAGAATTTATTTATTCATTTATTTATTTATTCATTTATTACAAGGCACGAATAACAATCACATGCGGTAAGATTCTAACAATAACATATAGTAAAGAAAAAACAAGCCTAACGAAACCTTAGTGCAATTAAACGTTTAAAAGAGGATAGAGACATATTATCAATGTTCTCGTCCTCAGAAAGCAAGATGTTAAGCTCTCTGATGTTCCTGTGAATGGGGAAACTTGACCTTACTTTAGACCTTGGAAGTGGCGAGTAGAGTCGGAGGCGCCCTCTTTAGTCAGTTGTTAAAGGGACGAAAAAAACGTAATTGGGTCAATGGAAAGCCTTCAGAACTTTGAACAACATAACTAAATCTGCTCGCTTTTGTCTCGTCTCAAGGCTAGACAACCCAAGCATGTTGGCCCTGACAGACCCACTCGGAATATCGTCGTAATTTCGACCAAGACAATTTAGATAAAGCTTACGGGTAAAGTTGTTCAGCATACTTTCAAGGAATTTTATGTTCTTCTTTTGACAGGGACTGAAAACTGAGACACCACATTCTAGAATGGGCCTTACATAAAATTTGATCTCTGGTTATCTGTACCTTAAACAAGTTATAAATTCGGTAGTTAGCCTTCTTTACAAGCCCTTTATAATGATGCTCAAAGTTTAGGTTACTCGAGAAATGGAACCCTGAATCTCGTGCACTTGTAAGTTGCTCTAAAATTGACCTTTGATTGTGTATGTGGGACGGTGACTTTGAGATTTAGATTTATCACGAGAGAGACAATGCGATTTTTCAGCCGAAAGGGGTAGTACCCAGATGCTTGCCCATTTCTCTACAAAACTTATAGCCGCTTGGAAATCACAGGAGGCTACTTGATTGTCAACTTCTCTATAGACCTTTATATCGTCCGCGTACATTTTACAAGAAACTGCAAACCTTTGAGCTGAATCAGAAATCTCATACGTATACAAAAGAAAAAGTAATGGCGATAGTACTTCACCCGGTGGAACACCACTAGGGGCAGAAAAAACCGATGAATAAACAGTAAAATAAATACTTTGAGGTCAAGGAATCGAACACCCGCTCCTCTGCCTACGAAGCGCCGTCACCCCCGCTGAGCCACCAAGCTGCCTGCCCCGACGTCTTTCACCATTTCTCTTATCTCCGCGTGCAGCACTCACGTACGTGTTAGATGCTCACAGTGCAATACAGTACTAGTATTGGACGTTCAGGGACCTCTTGTTCCTCGTGTTCAAGGACTTTGCAAAAATGGAACATTCCTTCGTAGTACTTGAAACATGGAGAATCTCACAGTGGCATTCGTTTTCGCAGCTCAGGCAATCGCCTGAGAGACTTGGTGAGTTAAAAATGAGATTGGCACCAGATCTTTTAAAGCTCTAGCCAAGCAGATCATCATGGCTAGAAGGTTCTAAAGCTAGTATGTTTACATAATGCACCACCTGATTAGAGAGTAGGGAAAGTCAAAATAGTATTCCTTGTTAGAAAAGAGACCAAAAATTGAATAAAGTCCTAGCAAAACCCATATCTTCAAGGCGCAAGGATCTTCGTAGCACTTGAAAAACTATTCCTAACCAGGAAAGGTCTCAGGCGTAGGTCTAAATGAGAGAAATGGATATACTGCGTGAACCTCTACCCTTCATGTAGTAGAAAAACATGTTTCGTTTTTGCTGAGTTCTTTAACCAAAAGAGCTACGGGCCCTCGAAGGGGGAGAGGTACAGTAGCGCAGCGTCAGCACATGCTTTGCGTGCGCTGTTGTATGGGAAGCGGCCAAGGGCCCTGCGGCAAGCGAGTCGGTGGCTCAGCAGGGTGGGGGACTACATGCAGGTGCTAGGTCGGATGTTCGACTCACTTGTACCCACGATAACCTACCGTAATCAGTCGAAATTTGAAAAACGAATGTCAGATTCGTGCAACAACGTACCCACATTCAACGTAGCAACGTTGAATGTGGATACGTTGACGGGCCGCTCGTGCGAGTTGGTAGAAGCACTGGAGCGAAGAAAGATAGATTTCTGTGCGGTGCAGGAGACGAGGTGGTCCTGCAGCAAGTCAAGGGACATAGGACGTGGCTTCAAGGCCGTTCTATGTGGAAGTCCCAGGACCACCAGTGGTGTCGGTATGATCGTCTCCGAGCGTTTCCGTGACGCGATTGCAAGCGTAGAACGTTTCGATGACCGCTTGATGAAGATTGTTGTCGCCGTAGAAGAGCGACGATGTCATTTCTTTTCCGCGTATGCTCCGCAGACAGGTTGCTCCGAGCAAACCAAGGACGAGTTCTGGTCCCTGCTTGATGAGAAGACAGCGGAAGTGCCGTCACAAGACATGATTGTTGTGGCAGGTGACCTTAATGGTCACGTCGGAGCAACGAAAGATGGTTACGGCTGTCATGGTGGTTTTGGCTATGGGTCGCGCAACGCCGATGGTGAGCGTATACTTGAGTATGCAGACTCACATGACCACACCATCGTGAATACCAAATTTCGAAAGCGTGACTCCCACCTCATCTCGTTTTATAGCGGGAACGCCAAAACGCAGATTGGCTATGTCCTTGTTAGGCGTCGCGACCAAGGTCTTGTCACAGACGCGAAGACCGTGCCGTATGAGACGGTTGCCACGCAACACCGTCCATTGATCTGCTCGCTGAAGATCACACCTCCGAGGTGTAAACGTGTTGAGCGATGCGGGACGGATAGAATCAAATGGTGGCGACTGAAAGAGAAGGAAGCAGCTGTTATTTCTCGCATTCGGTTGCCGAAGGTAACAACTGTCGACGAAACCTGGAAGGATGCTACCGATGCGATAACTCGGGCTGCGCGCCTCGAACTCGGCACAACGAAGCCTGGACGGCGTTGGGTCGACAAGCAGGCTTGGCTGTGGACTGACGATGTCAGAGAGAAGGTCAGGGAAAAGAAACGGCTATATCACGTATTTATCGGTGATAAAACAGTCGATAATTGGCGGAATTATCGAGAAGCGAAGAAAGCGGCAAAGAAGGCAGTGGCCGCTGCTAAAGCCGCACACTACGCTGATGTGAGTGAAAAACTGGAGACGCGCGATGGCGAGCGTTATCTTTACCGCCTCGCCAAAGCTCGCTGTCGCCAAGCAGAAGACATCGAGAAATTCTTTGGCATTAACGACGAGAACGGTCATCTTCTGATGGATCGTAAGAGGGCTGTGAAGAGATGGCGCGAATACTTCGAGGAAATCTCGAATGTAGAATTTGAACATCCTGCTGTTCCTTTTGCATCACCTGTATACGGTCCCGTTCAGAAGATCACAGTGAGCGAAACTGAAGCAGCCCTGAGGAAGATGAAGTCAGGCAAAGCCACTGGTCCCGATGACTTGCCAGCTGACCTGTGGAAGTCGAAGGGCTGGTGCCCTGCTGACTGGCTGACTGACTTTTTCAATCAGGTTGTTGCTGAGAAGAAAGTGCCTGAGGGTTAGCAGCAAAGCACGACTATTCCGATTTGGAAGAAGAAGGGCAGTCCTGCAGACTGCGCCAGTTACCGTCCAATTCGTCTTCTTTTGCACACCATGAAGATCTTCGAGCGAATCCTCGATAGACGAATTCGGGATGTCGTTCAGCTTTCCAATAATCAGTGTGGTTTCGTTACCGGCTGTGGGACGGTTGATGCCATACACGCCGTTCGTCTTCTGCTAGAGAAGCACCGCGAGAAACAGAAACCGGTGCATTTCGCCTTCCTGGACTTGGAGAAGGCCTTCGACCGTGTTCCGCGGGAAGTGATATGGTACGCGTTGCGACGACATGGTATCCCTGAAGAGCCTATTGAGTGGGTGCGCATCCTCTACTCGTGCCCAATAAGCCGAGTGCGAGCACCAGCGGGCATCTCGATGGAGTTTCCAATCTCTATCGGAGTGTACCAGGGATCTGCGCTCTCCCCACTGCTCTTCGTGATCGTCATGGATGCAATTACACGCGATCTCCAAAGGGCAGCTCCTTGGACGCTGCTGTATGCCGATGACGTTATGCTTGCATGCGAAGACAAAGCAGAGCTCGAGCGACAGGCACAGGCGTGGTGCGATCGCTTAGCATTGTTCGGACTCAAGCTAAACGTCAAAAAGACGGAGTACTTGACGACGGATGTGAATGAGCATGGATCCATTAAGATCAATGGTACTGAGCTCTCACGAGTTACATCTTTTAAGTATCTTGGATCAACAGTCACGTCCGATGGCAGCCTAAAGTTGGAAGTGAACGCATGTGTGAGTGCAGCCTGGTCCAAATGGCGTTCGTTGACTGGGGTGCTTTGCGACAAGACAATACCTGAGTACCTCAAGTCAAAGGTGTATAGAGCAGTCGTCCGCCCAGTAGCGACGTACGGTGCTGAGTGCTGGCCCGTGACGAAGGAAATTGAAAGCCGCCTCAGTGTAATGGAGACGAAAATGCTAAGGTGGACGGCTGGAGTAACCGACTGGACCGCGTTCGCAATGAAACCATGCGACAAAGGTTCGGTGTCGCCTCGATAGCTGACAAGTTGCGCGAAGCACGTCTACGATGGTATGGCCACGTCCTTCGTGCTAACGACGACGCCGTGTGTAAGATTGGCCTTAATCTTGAAGTCCCTGGAAAACGGCCCAAAGGACGCCCGAAACAACGTTGGCTAGATACGTTGCATATGGACTTGAAGTTAGCTGGTGTTCATCCCGACCAAGCGTTTGGTCGGGAGAAGTGGCGTCACCAGACCAGAAGAGCGGACCCCGCCACCAAGCGGGAAAAACGCTATTGAAAATGATGTTAAACAATGAGCTTACAACAGGCACCGGTTACAGCAGGTACGGGTGACTAGGGCTGTCGAGGTCATAATCACCGACTTCGCCCAAACTTTGTCCAGGGGGCTATTTAGAGTGCTGATCACGAATCTGACATCGGCTTTTCAATTTCAATTTTTGGCCGATTACGGCAGGTTACGGTAGGTAAGGGTGACTAAGGCCGTCGAAGTCATAATCACCGATTTCGCTCAAAGTCTTCCCAAGGGGTTATTTGGGATGGTGATTACAAATCTGACATCTGTTTTTCGTATTACCCTGAGTATGTTAAATTACAGTAGGTAAAGGTGATGAATGGTAAGGTCATGGTCACCGGTTTTGCCCAAAACTCGCGTTGAGTACGAATCTGGTCCTTATCTGACAATTTGGAGTGGAATAAATATGTAGGAGATGTGAAGTAAGCGCACTGGTAAAGAAGGCGGCAATCATAAAAATGCAAAAATGTTTCATAGCAAGTGAATCGAACATCCGACCTAGCACCTGCATGTAGCCCACCACCCTGTTGAGCCACCGACTCGCTTGCTGCAGGGCCCTTGGCCGCTTCCCATAAAACAGCGCGCGGAGGGCACGTGCTGACGGTGCGCTACTGTAACCCTCTACTTCGAGGGCCCGTAGCTCTTCTGGTTCAAGGACTGAGCAAAAGCGAAACATGACTTTCTACTATACGAAGGGTGGAGATTCTCGCAGTGCTATCCATTTCCCCCGTTCAGACCTATGCCTGAGGCCCTTCCCTGATAAGGTAAAGATTCGTCTTCGACAAAATCCACCTGCGAGGAGTGAACTTCCATCATAATGATCCCATTTGAACACGTTCGCATTCTTCCATCATGTTAGGGTTTCTCGTGGAAGCTTTCTTTGGTATACACTCCTGTTCAATTGTGAAAAGCTCTTACCATAGAATAACATTAGCTTTCAAAAGAACTCCGCGTGAGGTTTGCACAGTGCGAACAAAGATTACGCGTGAGGTTTGCACAGTGCGACATACCAATTTTGTTAATTGGATTTACTAAACAAGTTCAGGCCGCTCAATCTTCGTGTTGTCTGGTTCATATTGAGCAACATTCGGCCTGCTAGCGCTGCTGTGGTAGATTTACCGCTTCGAAGCAATAGGCTTGGTTTCCGACGCTGCTGTTCGCACATCGTTCACCGTTAGTTAGCAAATTTCGCCTATATACATGTAAACAGCGTTTCAAGTTCTTTCACAAATCTGAAGGCAACGCTTACAATACCGCACGCGCCGCACGGTCAAAAGTGGGCAGAAAAACGCAAAAATGGCGTCGCATCCTCATAACCCCTTCAGTTTTAGGTTTTTTGAAGAATGGTCGGTACTATTCGATTCGTCTCTTCGAGTTCTAACACGTGTACAACTTTACCGGAATACTCACATTTTCGCCGAAGGTAGCCCGAAATTGACTGGGGCATGCTTTTGCGATTAGAACAGCTTGTTTCCCAGGACATGTGTGCTTTCGGAGTATCTCAAGCATAGCGTTCGTTGCTAGTGCACTGTCATGTCAGGAATGCTTCGAGAGTGTGCCGTGCACAACGCACACAGAATCAAACCTATCAGTGGGCCAGCGCATGTCCACTGCGCTTCTCTCTTCTCATACTGGGAATAGCAGAATCCTCAAGACTATCTCGAACCGTTTGGAGAATGCTGTCAGAAATTTCTAGCCTCCCTACTCTAGATTAGCTCCAATCTGTCCCGACGAGACTTTGGAATGCCCCGGCAACAATGCATACAGAATCGAAACCTTTAATCGAGCTGAGGACAGCTTGTAGAGTAAGAGTTTAGGAAGTTTTATCAGAAATTCGATAGGTTCGATTCTGTGTGCATTGTGCACGGCGCACTCCGGAATCATTCCTGACATGACAGCGCACTGGCAACGTACGCCATGCTTGGGATACCCCGAAAGCACGCATGTCCTTAGAAATAAGCTGCTCTAATCGCAAAAGCGCCATCCAGTCATATTTTAGGCCACCTACGGCGAAAACGTGGGTGTTTCAGTGAAAGTTGCGTATACGTTTGTGTAGAACTCGAAAATACGAATTGAACGGTGCCAACCTTTGTTCAAGGAACCTAAAACTAGAGGAGTTATGAGCATGCGACGCTTTGCAATGCCATTTTTGCGTTTTTCTGCCCCCTTTTGACCGTGCGGCGCGGCGGTGTTGTAGTTAATAGAGTGACAACAGGTCGTTTCAAAGAAATAACACAAACCATGGCTGAGCTGCCACGTTAAGTGAGAGATAAAGACAAATAATCCGGGATCCCGAAGAAATTGCACCACGACATAGAGTGATGACCCAAGAGCTGTGCTCGTGCAAATAACGAGCGATTGCAGGAAGAGCTAAAAACCAAAGATTATGACACCGCAGCACCTTGCCTTATGGCTGAATTACACAGATAAGTAATATACAAACAACGAGTCTTGTGTTTTTAGAGTTGAACGAAATCCGATACATACGATTTGCTTGGCCGACCAGTTGCCCCATCTTCTTCTTCTTCTTATGTTCCTTGGACGTTGCTTTATGCTGATGATGTAATGCTGGCTAGGGACGGAAAGATTAAACTCCAGACGTATGTACAAGCTTGGTGCGATCGCTTGGAGAATTCAGGGCTCAAGCTCAACGTCAAAAAGACCAAATAGCTGACTAATGACAAAAATGGGTCTCGCTACGTTAAGTTGAACGGCATAGAGCTATCACGCACTCCGACTTTCAAGTACTTGGGATCAGCAATTGCGTTCGATGGCAGTGTACTGTTGAATTGAACTAGGGCATGGATGTAGCTTTGTCCAAATTGCGCTCTATGACGAGAGTGCTCTGCGACAAGAACACACCAGAGCACCTAAAGTCGAAGATACACAGGGCGCTCGCCCACCTATAACTATTTACGGAGCTGACTGTTGGCTCGTTACTAAAGAAACTGAAAGGCGCCTTAGCGTAATGGTAGCAAGGATCTGCAGCGGACGGTCCGAGTTATGCGTTTCGATCGAGTGCGCAACGACTCCATTCGGCAGAGTTTCGAAGTCATCCTGATACTTGAGAAGATGTGGGAAGCTTGTCTGCGATGGTACGGCCAAAGGATGAATACCGTCTGAAAGACTGGTCTTAATAACCTTGATGTGCCCAATAAGCAACCATGAGAACGATCAAAGCAGCGGTAGTGTGATATACTGCATCAGGACTTGATTACAGGGTTACGCCCTGTAATCAAGTCCTGAAGCTAGGTTAAACCCTGTTCCGGCATTTGGTCGGGAAAAACGCGTTTTGGCGCCAACATTCCAGGAAAGCCGATCTTGGCGCCATAACTTGGACAAACCTTATCGTAAGAAAAAGAAAGATCTCGAGTTCCAAGGACGGACCACTCGCAACGAGGATGACAACATGCAGTAGCGCGTACGATGGCGCACACTTATGGAAATAATGACAATCGGAGAAAAAACACCCCTTCTTGATTGAATAATGGCACTCACATATGCCAAATGAGGGCACCGCTATTCTAGGTGAGCCTGTTTGTTTCTTTCTTTGGTTTCACTTGCAGTTGGACCTTGTCGACCTTTCCATTTGAAAATCCTTTCACTTTAATAACATAGACGCACAGCACTGAATAGAGGAACAATAGGGTCAACGGAAATATGATATTGTGAAGAGTGAAAATCAGCGGAGTGTAGTATGCCGTTTCCTGAAATATTAAAATTGAACATAATTAAATATAGAAAAGTGATATAAAGTGATATAGTGATAACGACCAGCAAACTGTGTCACTGCAGTTGAGATTTTCCACGTGTGGCTACCTTAAAGAAACATTAATTCTGTAACCTCAAACTTAGAACATAAATCTTCTTGGTAGATTTGCGGCTGTTGGTAGTACGGCGCACCTTTCATTTAAAAAGGGCGATGAACAAAAACAAAACGCAGAAACGTTGCGCTACAAGACGCTCAAACCACAAATCCATCCGTCTTAGCACACCGTTACTGCATCATTGCCTCCACTGTTCGTCTGCCAGTGGTGGCAGAGAGTGCTAACGTGCGCCAAAAGTCCAACTTCTACCTAATTCTGTGCAAATTTGTACTCAGGTCGAGCTACCGGCACTAAGTGGTTTCTTAGAAAGGTTCTTTAAATAAAAGCACTTCCACCGTTCCGACCTACCGTTGAGATAAACTTCTGGTAAGTTAGGGTTCTACCTACTTGAGCGCAAACCCATGTACTTAAAACAGAATGTCATTACGTTTCTAGAAACAGTTTTCTTGCTTTTTAGATACGCAATGAAGAACGTTGTTAGTAGTGTAGTGAAGTCCCTTGCCAAGTTTAAATGACAAGGACTTACATTAAGACTTGTATTTGAATTTGTTGTATTCAAGAAGGAGATGCATTCTTCCAGCACACGAGATGACGACGGCTTAGTCTACACAGGTGCTCAGGATGGCCCACTTGTCTTTTTTTAAATCAGCAGGTCAAATATAACACAAAGCATGAGCTAGAGATGTAATCCTATACAAAACGTTTAAGATGCTAGCTCCTTTAGTTAAAAGTCTCAGCAAAAAATCATTCTCGTTATTCCTGCAGTCGTATTCGTTTTCGCCTTTCAAAGATACTCGTAGGACCCCTTCCTTGTGTGCTTTGTTGTGATCGGGTTAGGAGCTTGGCTATATAGGCCTAAATGAAAGAAAAAAAACGAAAGGAGATAAGAAGCAGAACAAATATTATTTTTATCCAATTCCTAAGTTAACCTTGCCTTTGCATACGACTAGTGCTCGCCTCATTCTGCGTCTTATTGTTAACCTTTTGAAATTAATTTACTAGGATCATTACGGATTCAGAAGATTGGTAGGAAAAATGTTGTTGTTCTATCTGTTTAAATTGATTTCTTATTTCCTCTGTTTGTGGCGTATTATTAGCTGACCCGGAAGTTCTGGAGGTTTTGTGCACCCGCTTTTCGTTCGTATATTACTTACTCAATATCAACTTAATTCGCAATTTTCCACGGAGCCTAATTCCAAGTTTTTATCCGACAGAGGAATTTGTGTTTCGCACATGTTTCACACGCCTAGTAATTGTATTTTTTCGAAGATTTACTGAAACATTTTGAAATAGCAGTAACAATCGATATTTGGCTGCAATTTCAAACTTGGCCAATTTGCAGTCGAAATCACCTGTATCACCTGTCGTCCCGTTGATCATCGACTTGCTCGAGTGGGCGCCAGCAGCGTCTCCATTCATCCCTGTCGCGTGCCGGAGTGGTTCAATGGATCCTCCTCGCTCGAGGGACACGAAGTGCGTCATATCGGTCGTTCAGGGCTTTCACGAAGATGTCCGACCAACGCGTTGGTGGGCATCCCGGTGTTCTCTTGACATCCCGCGGAATCCAGTCGGTAACGGCTCTCGTCCAGCGGATGTCTGCGAAGCGCATTACGTGGCCGGCCCACCTAATTTTCGACAACTTGGCCCACGCGACAGCGTCTCTGATCTTCGAACGTCAGCGAAGCTCGGAACTCCAGAGGCCTCTCACTTGCGTGAGTCGTGTCACTCCGACTCTCGTCCTCTCGATTCCACGCTGCGCGACGCTGATCGCGTGTTCATCCTGCTTTCGCATAGCCCAGGTCTCTGAGGTGTATGTTAGGGCAGGAAGAACGGTAGAGTCGATCAGGTAGGCACGGAGTCGGACGTTCTTCGTCTTCTTCGCATCGACGCTCTTGAAAGCTCCCCAAGCCGCTGCTTCCTCCTGCTCAGCTTCGGCGCTAGGTCGTTGGCCATATTGACTTCGCGAGCCAGCTACACATCATCATCATCATTTTCATTAGCGTCTGTCCCGCTTGGTGGCGGGGTCCACTCTTCTGGTGTGGTGACGCCAATTCTCCCGATCAAATGCTTGATCAGGGTGCACACCAGCCATCTCTAAGTCCAAGCGCAACGTATCTAGCCAACGTTGCTTCGGGCGTCCTCTGGGCCGCTTTCCAGGGACCACAAGATTCAGGCCAATTTTACACACGGTGTCGTCGTTAGCGCGAAGGACCATCGAAGACGAGCTTCGCGTAGCTTCTCGGATATCGGGGCGACACCGAACCTCTGTCGTATGGTGTCGTTACGAACGCGGTCCAAACGCGTAACTCCAGCCGTCCACCGTAGCATCTTCGTCTCCATTACACTGAGGCGGCTTTCAACTTCCTTCGTCACGGGCCAGCACTCAGCCCCGTACGTACGGGCGGACTATTGTTCTATAAACCTTCGATTTGAGGTGCTCAGGTATTGTACTGTCGTAAAGCACCCCAGTCAGCGAGCGCCATTTGGACCAGGCTGCACTCACACGTGCATTCACCTCCATCTTTAAGCTGCCATCGGACGTGACTGTTGACCCAAGATACTTGAAAGATGTCACTCGTGAGAGCTCAGTACCATCGATCTTAATAGATCCGTGCTCATTCACATCCGTCGTCAAGTATTCCGTCTTTTTGGCTCCCCCCACGTTTAGCTTGAGACTGATGAGACTGAACAATGCCAAACGATCGCATCACGCCTGTGCCTGTCGCTCGAGTTCGGTTTTGTCTTCACATGCAAGCATGACGTCGTCAGCATACAGCATCGTCCAAGGTGCCGCCATTTGGAGATCTCGTGAGGTTGCATCCATCACGACCACGAAGAGCAGTGGGGATAGCGCAGATTCCTGATGCACCCCTACAGAGATGGGAAACTCCATCGAGGTGCCCACTGGCGCTCGCACTCGACTCCTTGGGCAAGAGTATAGAATGCGCACCCACTCAATAAGCTCTTCAGGGATACCATGTTGTCGCAACGCGTACCATATAACATCTCGCGGAACGCGGTCGAAGGCCTTCTCCAAGTCCAGGAAGGCAAAATGCACCGGTTTCTGTTTCTCGCGGTGCTTTTCTAGCAGAAGACGAACGACGTGAATGGCATCAACGATGCCGCAGCCAGATACGAAACCATAATGATTCGTGGAAAGCTGTACGACATCCCGGATACGTCCGTCGACAATTCGCTCAAAGATTTTCATGGTGTGCAAAAAAAAGACGAATTGGACGGTAACTGGCGCAGTCTGCAGGACTTCCCTTCTTCTTCCAAATCGGGATGGTCGTGCTTTGCTGCCAACCCTCAGGCACTTTCTTCTCAGCAACAACCTGATTGAAAAACGCAGTCAGCCAGTCAGCAGGGCACCAGCCCTTCGACTTCCACAGGTCAGCTGGCAGGTCATCGGGACCAGGGGCTGTGCCTGACTTCATCTTCCTCAGGGCTGCTTCAGTTTCGCTCACTGTGATCTTCTGAACGGGACCGTATACAGGTGATGCAAAAGGAACAGCAGGAAGTTCAAATTCTACATTTGAGATTTCCTCGAAGTAGTCGTGCCATCGCTTCACAGCCCTCTTACGATCCATCAGAAGATGACCGCTCTCGTCGTTAATGCCAAAGAACTTCTCAATGTCTTCTGCTTGGCGACAGCGAGCTTTGGCGAGTCGGTAAATATAACGCTCACCATCGCGCGTTTCCAATTTTTTGCTGACATCAGCGTAGTATGCGGCTTTAGCAGCGGCCACTGCCTTCTTTGCCGCTTTGGCGAAATGGCTGATGGCAAAATGGCAATTTTTGCAAAATCCTTGAAACCAAGGAGATAGGGAGTCTCAAAGTATACTATGGGATCGCTTGTACTCGCAAGTCGGTTTGAACGGCAAAAACGAATAGCACAGGTAGATTTTCCACTGTCCGATTAGTAGGAAGGAATGTTCCATTTTGCAAAGCCCTTGAACCCGAGGAGCTAGGGCCCCCGAACACCCAGGAATGCATTGCACTGTCAGCGTCTAACACGTGTGTACGTTGTTCATTCCTTTTTTGGTATCATTCAACTTCCCAACTTTCCCTATGCATATACTCCACTATAGGCTAAGAAGTACGTGTTCAGTGAGAGATCTTCATCTGCTGCCCCTTCTATATGCGACACTTTGTATTTTCTGCTGAATTTTGATATTTTTGATTTTTTAAAATATTCTATGATCATCTACATAGCATGTGTTTAACATGCTATGTATGTAGATGATAAAAGAAGGGCAGCCGATCATTGTACATGTACAGTTGAACACCACCGCCCGTCGAAGGTGTACTAATGAACTTGACACACTAGTGACGACGGGCTGGTAGCAACTGCAGTCCTGGCAGGTCAGCGAGTATAGGTCACCATCATATTCTAACGAATCGCTAGACGTCGGCACGTTGGTCTTCAAACTCCTCTGGTGAGCTGATCAATCAAAAATGTTACATATAGAGATTTTTTTATTGAAGATAGAGGTGCATAAATATCTTTCAAAAAGTTGGTCACGATGGTTCGCAGTGACATTAGTGTACGCCCCTTAAGTACTCGATTATCAAAAGTAAATCTGAAGCGGCATCACTGAAATTTCGCGTTCCTTAGCCCCTTGGTCGAGGTTGAGAAAGGGTAGAAAAATTTTTCACCCAAACTTTGCCTAAAGGGGTTATCTGGGGCGCTGTTCACGGATATGACATTAATTTTTAAATTTCGGCCAATTACGGTAGTTTTGCACGTGTGCAAGTTATCCCCATAGTAAACTTTAAGGCTCCCTAGCTCCTTGGGTTTAAGGACTTTGCAAAAATGCAACAGTCCTTCCCACTATTTGAAGGATGGAGATTCTCACAGTGGTATTCGTCTTCGCAGTTCAGACATACGCCTGAGAGACTTTCCTGGTAAGGCAAACTATGAAAGTCGAGAAATGTTCTATGAAGGAAAGTCAGAAGCAGTTACATAATCAATTAAACAAACAATTTTATAAGCATAGGCACAATTACTACACAATCAAATATGAAAACGCCACATGCTTGCGATTTAAAATACTCTGAAACATTGGAATCAAACTCTAATTTTATAATACTTTTGGGATTTCTTTTATTGGATTTTTATGATATGATTTTGTTTGCAACTGAAGGTTCTGTTTTCTAACCTATTTCTTGCCCTTTTCCCCGGAAAACACTAAAAAATCGTCCCATAATAGCCAGAAAGTCAGAAAACAAAACAGAAATTCCGCCCATCCCTGATTGGGACCCCCCAGACCCTATTTGCAACAAACAATACTAGAACCAATTAGATAATTTCTAAACCGAAATAGTAGAAAACCTTTGAAAAACTTACAAGAAACGCGTCGCATCGCGCCGCCTCTGAACGGCCCCTATTACTCTACATTATCCGGTGTTACCCGAATCGGATATCCGATCCGAAAAAACTCGCTTATTTTAATCATCCAAAAATCCGGAAATCGAAAATAACCCTCATCGGAAGATTCAGTGGATTCAAGATTGCCCTCATTCGAGTCATCCGATTATTCGGAAAATCTGCGTCGGTATTCAATATCTAGTGATCATCAAAACAATACCAAGTGGCAAACCATGCCGAAATTTGGAGCTGTCATAGCCTTGTTGTTTTTTTTGAAGGTACCCACAGAGACAAACCATTAATAGAAACAACGAGACGTGTGTCACTATATAGAAGCTATGAAAAACGAAATCCTTGCTGAGCGTCGTATGTTGGTGCCGCGAAAAGTGTTGATCACCGATGAATGACTTTTTTGAGAAGGACAATGTTTTGTTGAGTAAAATGTTCCACCACCCGCAACTCTAATAAAAAATAAATAGAAAGTAGGGCATTGTGTTTAATACTATCTTAGGTTCATCGGAAATTCATGCAGGTTTTCAATCTCAGATTTTGTAGGCCATAAATGGACGTGTCAAAGCAGCAATTCCAGCAGGTTTATTTCTTTGAATTCAAGTTCGGTCGCACTGCTACGCAAAAAGTGTTTGAGAGCATCTGCGGAAAAATGGAAAGATGAAGAAGTTTGATAATTGGATACCACACGAGTTGAACGACCAACAAAAGAATCGTCCGTTCAAGGTGTCATCAGCGCTGCTTCTTCGCTACGAGAACGATCCATTTCTTTGGCGTATTGTAGCTTGTGACGAGAAATGGATCCTCTTCGATAACCGGTGATGATTGGCTCAGTGGTTGGACCGCGATAAAGCCCCGCAGCAGTTCCCAAAACCGATATGCACCAAAAGAAGATCATGATAACTGTTCTTGGTCTGCTTCTGGATTAATTCACCGCAGCTTCCTGAATTCGGGCGAAACAATGATGGCAGAACCTGTCCCACAGTTCGACAAAATGCACGAAAAAATGCGTGCATTTTGTCGAACTGTGGGAATTGTGGACCCGGCAATGGTCGCTAGAGAAGGACCGGTCCGTCTCCTCGATAACGCGTGACTACATGTTGCGCATCCGATACTGCAGAAGTTGAACGAGTTGGAATACGAAGCTCTACCACATCCACCATATTCATCAAACCCTTCGCTAACCGACAGCTTTTCCTTTAAGCGTCTGGACAAGTTCTTGAGCGAGAATTGCTTCAATAACCGAGCCCAGGTGGAAGCTGCCTTTGACGAGTTCATTCGCTCTAGAGCTCCGGACTTTCGTGTACACTCGAGTTGTTCTAACTTCAATTAATATAGTTGTATTTGACCTAAGATATGTCGCTTTAAGGTTTGAATTCCAAAACCTGCATTCATTTCCACCTAACAGATTTTCAATGGCACTTGGACAATTTCATATGCATTGTGACCGCATATCAAGCCAATGCCGCTGCCTCTTTAAAAATAACCAGACGTTCAACGGCCTACCGGCCGCTAAACGTCTGGTTGGGGCTTCGCTCCAAACCCAGAGAATAGAACACCCCGAACGTCTTCTTCTCCTCTTTAGCCTTCTCTCATTCATTAAAGAAACTGGTTTTGCTATAGAATGGTAGCGGAGTAGGGCAAAACAGGTCCATCACCTTCACTGGACCCCCTTAACTGGTCCCTTATCACTGGTTCCCCTTTATTGTCAGCCCTTTTGCGGTTCACCCTTCACTGGTCCCTTCCTCCCCTTCGTCGGTCCCTACTACTGCTCCCACCTTCACTGGACCTAATTTTACTGGTCCCCTCTTCGCTTGTCATCCTATTCTTCACCAATCTCCATTACTGGTCCCACTCTCACTAGTCCCCTTTATTCCTCAACCCTTCCCCGGTCTCCCCTTCACTGAACCCATTCCCC
This sequence comes from Heligmosomoides polygyrus polygyrus, assembly GCA_947396885.1. Taxonomy (NCBI): domain Eukaryota; kingdom Metazoa; phylum Nematoda; class Chromadorea; order Rhabditida; family Heligmosomidae; genus Heligmosomoides; species Heligmosomoides polygyrus. The sequence goes on from OX377201.1 coordinate 11,362,591, forward strand.
TCATTCACCGGTCCCCATTATTGGTACCTTCCTCACCGGTCCATCTTCACCTGGTTCCCTCTTTCACTGGTCAACATTCTACCTGTCCTCCTTCACTGGACCCCTCCACCTCCTTCACCGGTCCACCCTTCTCTGAACCACTCCCCCTCCTTCACCGGTCCCATCTTCATTGGGCCCCTCCCCCTCCTTCACCGGTTCCCCCTTCACTGGTCAACATTCTACCTGTCCTCCTTCACTGGACCCCTCCACCTCCTTCACCGGTCCACCCTTCTCTGAACCACTCCCCCCTCCTTCACCGGTCCCATCTTCATTGGGCCCCTCCCCCTCCTTCACCGGTTCCCCTTCACTGGGTCCCTCCCTCACCCGTCCCCCATTACTGGTCCCACCTCCACTGGTAACACGTCGTCTGAATCCGGAATCCTCGCGCGACATCGGTGACACCTCTTCCGAACGCGAACGCCTGTTGAACAACGTCGGTGACATGTGTTCTCAACCCGAACGTGCTTTGCGCGACATCGGTGACACGTCGTCTGAATCCGAACATCCCTAGCGCGACATCGGTGACACGTCGTCTGAATCTGGAAGGCCTTTCGCGACATCGGTGTCACCTCTCCTGAACCCAGGCATCTGATGAACGACGTCGGTGACATGTCTTCTCAAGTCGGACGTGCTTTGCGCGAGATCGTTGATACGTCGTCTGAATCCGAACATCCCTGGCACGACATCGGTGACACCTCTTCTCAACCTGAACGTCCTTTGCGCGACATTGGTGACATGTCATCTGAATATGGACCCCTGTCGACAACTACAACAGTTGACAACTGGTGACAACTACAACCCCCCCCCCCCCTTCCCTTCCCCATATTTCCCCCCAACGCACTCCTTCAGCACTTCTGTGCAAACAAACACACATACCCACACACACGCACTCACTCACCCAGAGACAAACGGCCGTTCTCGCTTATATATAGCAGGATAATGATTTAGACTACAAGCTGTGATTTCACTCCACTTCTCTCCAAGAAAAATTATGTAGAAAAACATTTTGGGAGACGGTCAGGAGGTACACCCACCCCTGCTGGGGGCGTGCGATCTCCCTCTCATCCCCTTGCTCATCCACCACCAACCCCCTAAGCCTCGACAAGAGTCCAACGTCTGCCTAAGAAACTTTGACACGCAGAACAAAAGCTTTCGGTCCGCAGAACGGCAGCTGTACCTCTTGTCGAGCTGCCAAACATCTTCAGATTCTGTGTTCTTTAACATGATGGATTGAAGTGCCTTTGCTGAGCCAAAGAGGCTGCTCTTGTTGTCGAACAACTGGCAATTTGTTGTAGTCCGCATGGGAATGTGTGAAATAAATATCGAAGCGACCTGCTAAAGATCTGGTGATTCAAGTAATCTAAAATCCTTGACTGCAGCAAAATAACGGATCTCCATCGTCAAAAGGTGGAACGGCTACGTAATGCGATTCGCAGGCACCTGCTGGATCCAGAACCTCATCGTCTGGGTTCAGCGAGTTGTTAAAAGGAGACCAGGGGTCAGATTCATCAACTGCTTACCGCCTTCTAACGGTGAAAATACCACCAAATATCGATGCTCATGGATGTCATATCAGGGTGTTTGGCGGTATTTTCACTGTGAGCTGCTGATGAATACGGGCTCAGGATGACCACCAACCCGCGGGTCCGATTTCTTACAAATAGCTATGCAAATGGTATGGAACTCTTCGTATGAATGGAGAGAGTACGCTCCTGTTAGGAGGATGTTTAGTTGCGATCAAAACTCTTGCGCCAAGCGGGACTCGAACCCTCATCTTCTGCTTTCCGGGCAGCGATGTTCGCCTTACACCACCGGCGCTGTTTTGACCGAACAGAACATCCACGATATCTTCCTAGCAATCTCGCCTATCAGCACTCACCCGTGATATCGGGATGAATACGCTCCCTTGAAGTACTCTGGCGTGCAACAGGGAAGGATGGAAACGTTGCTAGCGGTCACTCGTGCAACTCGATGATCAACGCGACAACAAATTGTGCTGGTAATTTAGGATACCACCAAATGTATAGGCCGCCTTCAACCGTAAACTCCTCTGAAGGGGTTAAGCGGCTTTCACACTGCCGTTGCTGATGTTGCGCAACCGATGCCGTAATGATGAAGCATACCGCAAAGGCGCAGAGGAGCAACAGCAGCAACGAGGGGGGGCTCTCACACCTCTGTTGTCGCAACCCTTCATCAGCAACACCGGCATCGGCTGCACAACGGTTGCGTGGCCTCGGCAACATGGAATGATCGCCATCATTCCTTGTTGCTGATGCTCGTCAACGGACGATATCACGAGTCTTATCCCATTATCTTATCTCACAGCGTTGCGGCTGCAAGAAGCATCGAACTCCGCCCCTTTTTCATTGCTCGTTGCTGCTGTTGCAGCGACAAGCAACGAAAAAGGGGTGGAGTTCGATGCTTGCTGCAGCCGCAACGTGTGAAATAAGATAATGAGATAAGACCTGTGATATGCCTCCGTTGACGAGCATCAGCAACAAGAAATGATGGCGATCATTCCTTGTTGCTGAGGCCGCACAGCCGATGCCGGTGTTGCTGATGCGGGGTTGCGGCAATAGCAGTGTGAAACCCCCCTCTGCTGTTGTTGCTCCTCTGCATCTCTGCGGTATGCTTCATCATTACGGCATCGGTTGCGCAACAGCAGCAACGGCAGTGTGATAGCCGCTTAAGTGGTAGCCTTTGAGAGTTTTGAAGCGAATTCACTTCGTCAAGTGGAGCGTGAGTGTACCACCCTATCACCGAGAATTAATAAACATCTTATTTGCCAAATATTGAATACCCAATTAATACTTTTCATTGACTAGTCAACCCTTACTTATTATTGCCGCGCATTCTACCTTTTCAGTATGTCGTTGGAGCAATTAAATTTGTATATGGTCCATTCATGCCCAGACTCATGATGTAACGCAGTCGGAGGAGGCGCCGACTGTCGCCTGCAAGCAATTTCAGGTTGTTTCATTTTTCACGCCCAGCTTCCATCCTTCCGAGATAGCTGAATTGGTACCAGACTTGTCTGGTACGGTTAAACTGCTGGCTTTCCCATCGACTGACCACTGCAAGTAATTGTGTAGACCACTCAGATGTTGAGCTACATATATTGGTGTGACTGCACCCGAGTTCCTCTGCCAGTTCACGGGTGCAACGCCGAGAATCCTCCTGAAGTGGCTCCAAAGGCGCTCCTCATCCACTGAAACTGGCCTTCCAGACCATGGTTGGTCCTGCAAGCAAAAGTCTCCGTTCCTGAACTTCCGGAACCATTCGCTGCATCGTTCCTGAACTTCCGGAACCTTTCGCTGTATCGTCAGAAACAGCCGTACGACCCATCGTTCCGCAAATGTTATCCACCGCGACTCATGTACTGCTTTGCTTTGTGAGCTCGTAAAGCAGAAGCAGCCGAACTTGCTCGCAGTCGAGAACGTGAAGGTAAGAATTTTTTGACTTCTTCAATGCCTTTACTGCAAGGAAAGTTATTACTTCAAACAGTGTATATATGGAAAGTTATCACCTTTCAAACAGTGCATATATATGTATAATTGAAACAACCCTTTAGAATCAGTGTATTAGTTTCACCAGTATTCGTCCGTCGGTCCTTTCTATTTTTCCTTCTTTCCGCACGCACATGGGCGAGAAGGGGTTTCTTATCGGCATTACTAATGGTTGACCATCTAAGCTGGAGACCACAAAGCTTCGGTGAGAGACGGAACAGCTTCACTACAGATAAACAGTATCGAGTGCATACCAAAATTCTGCAGCAAATGGCACGATGCACTTGTCTGGACATCACCTTTTAGGATTGACTGGCTGTCTGTGGCCTAAAATATTTCCAAAGCTCTCCTTTGTGGACTCGTAACGGTACTGGATCAGGTCAAAGCGACTCAGGGCCTCTATAAATTCGGTGTTGGTTTTTAGGCTTTCACCAATTTATGATGGCTATCGCATGACAAGTGAGAGATTTAACGATGCTGAATGCTTTTGTAAAATTTAATGAGGAAGCCTCCATATGAAAAAAAATTACGATACGACGCAAAAAAACGCGCTTGCTTTTGAAAGACGTAAAGAGGTTGAACGCTTAGCGGCGGCACAGCAGCATTTCGCACTTTTATGTATCACGCATACAAATCTAAAATGAGCAGTCCTTGGATCATTAGCCCATTGACGACCGCGCGAGAAATCGCGTGTCTGCCGCGTGGGACCGCGCCGACGCGTAAATCTCATGAAATCACTACTTCACGATATTGCAAATGAAACTCTCTCTTAATGGTTTAGCCAAATATTGTAGAAGGCTAGAACATTTCCGAAAGCAGGACGTAGAAGATGTATTTGCTGCTATAAGAAAGTCTGCAAAGAAAAAAGGCACAGGTTCGCCACGAATCGTGCAAAGGTGACCTGTAGCAAATGTTTGAAGTATTTTAGTTTGGATTGTTTTCAAAATTCTCACAAGAAATGGCACTGTGTGCATAACCATTTTTGTAAAATGATTTTTGTAAAATGTAAAAAGGAGTTTATGAATAGTATCGATTTTTGTGAAGCTTGAATAGTGTGTTGTTGATTATTTGTTTTTATCAATGCTTAGAAGTAAACGACACCACAGAACCACAGTGCAGAAGCATTGCTAGGATCTATCATATCTAATGACTATTCGTAAACTATGAAAAATCGAGAAATGGGCCGCAGCGAACCTGTATTATAACCGCGCGGTCCCACGCAACAGAAAAACTGCGACCCAAAATCGACCCGCGCGGTCGTCAATGGGTTAAACTCTGAAAAATGGTCAACCTAGAAGCTATGGCTACTATAGGTGGAGGGCTAAAATAAACATTCCACACAAAATAGCCTAAATTCCACTAAAAAACCTACCCTATTTTATATACTCTCCTATTTTTTCTATTCAGAAATATATTACATTGATAGTTAAATACAGTTCCAGAATGAGAGTTCCTGAATGGGGACAATATAGGGCGGAAAGCTGATGCTTGATATGTCATATGAAGCAAAAAACTGTAATGTCCATAGGTGAAGTACATACGCGGAATACAATTTTTCACTTGGGAAATGAGGAGGTACGTATTGCGAGATATGTTTGAGACCTCGCCAACTGGTACTCCGACACTTTTTCTTCTAATAAATACAAAGATGACATTGTAGTAGCGGCATAGAAGAAGACAGCGTTTATTCTACGCGCATTCCAAACACGCTCTATATCAACCCTTTTTTACTCTTTTCATATACGTCGGGCCATTGCTTAAGTACTACACGCCAATTTGTTTATTATACAATCCAAGGTGGGCTACATTGAAAAAAATTGAAAGGTGCTGAAAAGATTCACAAAGACGGTATTTTCCAGAAATGGTTTGTTCAATGTCGACTATCACCGCTAACGTCCAGCTGTTATGAAGAAAGATTCATCTGCGACTTACAGCAACATAGCAGAGAAAATACAGCCGAAATCCGTGATAGCGCGGCGAAATGTTTCACCATATCGCTCGATAAGGAGCGCTATCAAGGATTTCGGCTTATTTTCTCTGTTGGAGTGCTATAAGTCGTTGATAAATTCGGATCCAGATTGCCAGACAACACGTCAAACGAGTAAAATGAGGTTTGTTTTAGTGAATAGAAACAGTCGTTTGCTATTTGTTCAGAAATACTTGTTAATAGGAAAGCCTACAGCTTAACCGGTTCCATGCTGATATCAGCGGCTGGCCCATCCAGATATCACGGGTGGGTGCCGACCGACCTCGAGGATATCGCGGATGTTACGCACGATCAAACAGCGCCGGTGGTGTGAGGCGTAGCATTGCTGGCCGGAAAACAGACGGTGCGGGTCCGAGTATCGCCTGGCGCAAGAGTTTTGATCGCAGCAAAACATCCTGTAACAACGGAAATACTTATTTTCTTTGTTCATTCGTTGCTGCTTGTACTCTGTCTAGTTTCGTTGTGCTTCGATGGGTAAGGTGGACAAATCTGATAAGGTGGACTTGGAAATTTTTCAAAAACAAATTTTCTTTGCAGTTTGTTCACATTTATTTCAGCTGAAATCATTCACGTTTTTCAAATGAGCATCTCTGATAGCAGCAGCTCCATCCTCCTATGGAAGGTAATGAACAAACTCAATGTATCACTTTCTTACACTCTGGCTTCTTCCATTCACCATCTCCAACTCTGGAAAAATATAATATCATTTTAAAAAGTGATTAAGATGACGCAAAAGTCTTCTTATTCGGTCAAGAAAAGAGTCCGATCTTGAAGTAGTACGCAGTAAAACGCTTACCTTTGCATACTTTGGGCTTCGAAGAGGCGGAGTTTGCAGTAGCTAATTTCCCTTTCAAGCCGAAAAGCATTAACACTTCTGCTCGTATTCTTTTATTCACAACCATATAGACGAAGCCATGGATTCCTGAATGTCCACATTGGAAACCTCCTTGGTGTTCATCAAAAATACAAGGTTTACATCGCATGTGTCTGCAAAACCGTGACTCAGACACAGCGGTCGTAGGGAGTTTAGTAGTACATGCCAGAACCCCTTATCTTTCGGCGTAATCGCCTTGTGTGGAAAATAGAAAGTTCTTTATAGCACTAGCTTTTTAAGCGACGCTTTTTTAGAAACAAAATTTAGTTTCCGCGGAAAAATTTTTATTTCATCGATAAATTTTCAAACTGAATTCGCCTACATGGAACGCCATATATCAGTTGAGGACAGAAAGCCGTCAAAAGCGGGATGAATATGCCCACATTCTTCAGTATGTTGGACGAAGTTCCTTGTGAAAACTCTTTGCTGTTTACCCAAATGTTCAATTGCTGGAAGCCTTTATGATAGCAAATGATGATGGCAGGACAGTGAGATACAACGAATTTTGAAAGAAGTTACACAAACCGTGGCTGAGCTGCCACATTACATTAGAGAAGATGACGATATAGCCAGGAACCGGAAGAAATTCAACAGCAACGTAGAAGGTTGACCCAACTGCTGTGCTTGTACAAATAACGAGCGATTGGAGAAAGAGCTAAAAAGCGAAAATTATGAAACCGTCAAACGTTGCCTTTGCCTCTGAATCGGGTAATCATCAAACAGCTAATGTGCCGTGTTTTGTCTTTTAAAATAGGTAAAAACATGGTAAAGTACCCACTGTTGAATGGATAAGCCAACTCTGCCGGGCTCATGTAGGACGACGGACCACTTGCTGCGAAGATGGTCACTATCTAGTGGCGACGTGGAATGGTGCACAATTGCGCAGGAACAATTTATAGAAAACATCCATTTGCTGATTGAGTAGGGAGTAGCACCGTTTTAACTTGAAAGAACCGTCGTCCTACTTAAGTGCCGCTCCTTCGTTATCTGGTTCTCACCTGTAGTTGCACCTTATCGACCTTTCCATTTGAAAATCCCTTCACTTTAAGAACATAGATACACAGCACTAAATAGAGGAGTACTAATGTTGACGGAAATACGATATTGTGAAGGGGAAAAAGCAGCGGTGTATAGTAATCGGTTTCCTGCAACAATAGAGCAGGATTATTTACGCATGCTAATGTTGAAAACGACTAGCTAACACTGTAACCGCACATTGAAATATCGAGCGAAAGTGTGAGTGTCCGAACCACGCACAGACTCCGTAACCTTAAGCTTACATCACAATTCTTGTTAGAAGATATAAATGTGTTGCACACCTTTCGACAACAAAATAGTTCATAACTGTACGTAACGCTCATGTCGATCACCCTGCTTATCAAGATTTCATGCGTAGGCTCGACTACGCAGTCAATGATTGTACTCGAATGCAATCCTACAAAACCAAGGCTAAAAATGTTGAGGTGGTTATTGTTGCCAATTTTCCGAGCACCTCTAATATTAATGTGTGAATTTATGGAATTGACCGTTGGGCTATTCTAGTAATCCTGAATCCCTGCTGATTCTAGAAAACGATCATAAAACTCCGTATTGGTGTCAACGCGTCAGCTACTCTTTTTCAGGACCGTGAGCGGGCAGTATCGTAGAAAAATCTGCACATTTCTCCAAATTCGACGTCTATAGGATGAACTGCACCTCATTGACGGAGAACGCACTCGGTGTTACGCGTTAGTTTTGTTTTGTCGAGAGATGACAAAGAAGCTCGACATATCGAATTCAACCGATTACTTGCAATTATAACAAGTTAGTTATGCAAACAAGCTTGGCGTTAGGGTTCCACATTATTTAGAAGAAATCCACCACACCAAACGCATTAACATATGCGAGGGTATAGTCTACTTTGAGCTGCTTCCAAGAAACTATTAACCTTATTTCTACTGCAGTCAACTATCGAAATTGAGCTAAGCAATCAAGAAAAATTGGGAACTGTTGCCACATCCACCATATATGTCTGACTTAGCTTAGGATTAGTGCTTCTATGCCCCCTTCAAAAAATTTAGAATGGTAAATCTTTTGATTATGATCAAGCTGTTGCACACGTTACTCGCTTTTGAATCCTAAGCTTCCTCGGATGTGGAGCTTTTCGCCTTACCGAAACATGACAAAAAACAACAATACAACAATAAATCACTGATTAATTTTTGTTGATAACATAAATAAATTCGTTTTGAAAATGTGAAAAAGGACATTAATTCAAGGAAAAGGGAATTCAAAACATCAAGAGAGGTGTATTCGGTATATCACGTCGCCTTCCGTCGCTGGAGGCCTTAATGATCTCATGGACAGTAGTTCAGAAAAAAATGCGAAGTACAATGAATGAATGCGCGTTGGAAGCTGCTCTTAACATGACCAACCATTTGTCCGCACAGCTTGTGGGCGGATAGCTTTCAGAAACCAAAAAGCATCTTTAGGATATACGGCCGCTAACAGTTTCCCAAAAAAAGGAAATTGATATACCCAGTCTAGATTATCAGCAATGACGGGCGCAAATAAAAGCGCTGACATAGGGCTGTTATAGAGCATCGGTCTTGTAACAAATGGTCGAGCAACAAACACTGCAACGCTGATGGCCATCCAAATATATACATGCTTACCTAAACTTTAAAAAAGTGAACGCTGTGAACAAATCAGTGCAAGAAGTGTTTGCAACACCATACCGCTAAAAAGAAATCGATATTTGTTCATTGATGGAACCATCTCCACAATTCTGTTAATTGCAAGTGCAACGCAAATGACTGACGCAGCCATCCAAATACCTAGAAAAAAGGATTACAAATAAATAGCATAACATACCTATTGTCTTCTTCGAGAACTCACTCCATACAGAGTGTCCCAGAAAAATATTGAGAGCTATATTGCTGCAGAATACGCCACCTCTCTGAAATCTTCGTTTTCCTTGGCAGGTTTCTATAAAATCGAAAATATACTCACAAAGTGGAAATACGATACGATGTGTGATCCCCCTATAATGTCCATAATATCAAGAAATCCATTGAAGAACATCAAACGATAACACGGGATATGCAGGAGTTTTGCACGGACCATTCCTATCATCGAAAGTGTATAAACAGTCTGAAACACGCAATTCATTTTCGAGTGTCTTACAAAACACCATTGCACTGACATCTCAAAATCTCAAAATCTTATTTTCAAAATTCTATGAAGTGTACTATATAAATATATGATATAAATGTACTCATAATGAATATCAAAAGCGCGTTATAAAATATAGAGCTTTCGATTCCAGAATAAGATAGTAGGAAATTGTTAAGGCTCACCAGTCCCATACAACTCTGCCATTGTTGATGCCAAGCACGGATAAAAAAGAGCACGAATTGCCGATAGGTCGCCAACCCGTCCAGTAAACGTGAACATGCTACAGAAACGACAGACTATGTGACTAATGCTGATAATGAAATTGAATCGAATACCAGCTTTATGGCAAAAGACCTGGTTATGGATTCAAATCTTTCTCCGAAAAACTGGAAGCTGGATCGCACGCACGTTAAACTAAACTGCTCGATTTGTCAAACTTCTCTAGGAATTCGACACCTATAGGTGGACGTTCATGGAATCGAATATAGCCGTCACAGTGGCATGGCCAACCGATGAACAAGTCAGAGTTTATCCTTTCGAGACTAGTCTGGCACAAAACCGCCGATCCAGTCGGAATGGAAGACTTGTAGTTAGTATTGGCAAGAATAGAACCAAAACCTTGAATTATGGGAATTATGTAAAACTAGGATGGAGAACAACCCTTGTTTGCAAAAAACTATTGTTTCCTGTCTACGTATTTGTAACGGAGAGAGAGCGCCTTCCAGCACTCCGAATTCAAGATAATTGGTTAGGGTCCTGCCGAATTAGGAAGATTCGGGTCCTGCCCATTCAGAAGGTGTCTATAACACCAAGCATTAGTCAAGGAAAGCGAATGCTGGCCGACTTCCTATAATGAGAGCGTTACAGTCCAGCTGTATCTCACAAAAACGATCTTCATGAAAAAGGATGAGAAAAGGAGGGTGCTATGAAGAACATCGAAGAAATCGTGAAGAAGACGAAAACGCCGGCTCCGTGTCCACCCATTAGACTGCGCTGTTCTACCTATGATAAAGCACCACACAAAAGCAGGACGAAGACGTGATCATCATCGCGCAGCGAACAATCAAAAAAACGATGCTTGGAGTAACATGATTGAAGCCAGTGAGAAAAGGCCACTGGAGTTCCGAGCTTAGTCGGTGTTCGCTAACTAGAAAAGCTGTTGCATGAGCTAGTCGTCGAAAGTTACGTGGGAATGCCAGGAAATGCGCTTCGTAGACGCCCTCTGAACGAGGGTCATCACGGAATGGATTCGGGGGGGGGGGGGATTTTTCGCAGGGACACCAGGACGCTCGGACTTCCTCGTAAATTCCCTAAACGAACGATCGTGTTTCTACAACGAAATTGGTCCACTAGAACACCCTGAATACACGGCAAGAACAAATGGGAACGTTGCTACCGCCCGCTGGAGCAACTCGATGATCAACGGACGACAAGCGGTACAGACCAAGATTGAATGACATGTAAAACTGTTCTGTGCCTGCTCCTCTGTCAGACTATGCACCCTTCGCATTAACATGAGGTTTGCGAAAATGCAAAAGATATCCTAATCCCTGACCTTGCGTCCGTAACTCTTACTCGTTATCCACTCGGTCGTCCTGTCGAAACCCGGCCTTGAGAGAACGATGAACTCGAAGGTAATAAGATACCAGCTTCTTCCTGCTTCATCACTCCGTTTCAATGGTGCAGCTTTCTTTCAGCTATCATGGGCCATAACTCCGGTCGTTTTACTCGGGGGCCGGATTCGTCAACGACTTGCAGCAATCCAACGGTGAAAATATTGCCGAAATCCCTGGTAGCGGGGCTTATCAACAAGCGATATGGTGAGATGTTTCAGTGCTTTTTGTTGATAAGCTGCGCTATCAAGGAATTTGGCAGTATTTTCACCGTTAGATTGCTGCAAGTCGTTGACGAATCTGGCCCCGGGTCGAAATGCTTGCAGTTCATTACTTTCGAGAGTGAGGCGATCCTGCCCCTATATATCGCGATGCTGCTTCAGATCCACACTATAAGTAGTTCCCTGGTTAGATGAGGCATACATTTCCAAGTCCAAAAAGCATTAACTAAAATGAGCGGACGATCTTATCAGAACTATATACTACGCACCAGAATTTAAAGTGAAAAAATCATCGACTGACATATTTAGAAACGCAGCAAACTGTAGAAAGAAGCAGACGTCGTAGACTACATGCTCTCCGTTCAATCCTACCGTCTCTCACTGTACTGTTGGTTAGATCATATATTTTACAACATTTTTCCAGTTTTTCAAAGCGATCTCGCGGAAGCGTTCTATTTCGCCGGAAGAATTTCGTGACTATTCCAATGTGTGAGTCATTCATTTGTCTTGTGATGTTAATTTATTTTGTTTTCTAGAATAATGTTAAGACGACATGAAAAAGCGTGATCTCATTTTTGATTTTTTCATCTGCGTTCAACTCGGCAGCAATCTATCGATAGCAGCCGACATAGGCTTTAGGTGGCAACTTCACTCTGAACGGTTCGAGATGATTGTCCTAAATGTTCCTTTCCAGCCTGAAGAGCAGAAAAGCCAGAAAACGCAACAGGTCACTATTGACAATAGCTCGATCAGATGGAGCAAAAAATCGGGTAATTAAGCTTACGAGCAAATTATGAGGAATTTGGTCGGATTTTACCTCAAGAAGTCAACAACGTCTGCTTTCAACTTACCGACAATTCAGTCAACTCTCATACAGACCAAGTGCGCCGTCCACTAATACCTTCCAAAATGGAGTACTGCTATCGGGGTATGCTTTAATATGTCGGTAAGTTGAAAGCAGACGTTGTTGACTTCTTGAGGTAAAATCCGACCAAATTCCTCATAATTTGCAATTTTCTTTTGTCGTTATGTGAAAAAGAGATTTTTCGCAGAAATAGGATTTAGTTGACCTAATCGGAGCGGTTTTCGATCCCATGGCTATATCTGTTGCAAATTGATATAGTTTTCGTGTTCCTTGTTGAATAGTGTCTTTTGAACCTGTTTAACTAGAAGCTTACGTGCAGTAGTTAAGTGGCCAAGGACAGCAATGACAAACGCTTGTACAAGGCGACAGGATGAAGTACCTTGAAGGCTTACCACGTAAATTGACCCAGTTATAAGGAAGTAGAAGCCTTGTTTTAGATTGACTGAACCACGAGCCTGCCACTCAGCAAGCGTTCGCGAACTGCAGTTGTAGTCTTTCTCGTCGACAATCCATGGAAGGTTCGGGTAGAAGCAATGCATAGATGGCTGTAAAATTAAAATCAATTATTCTACAAGAATAATAGCACTGCTTCATTATGTTATTGGATAATTCTCTGGAGCTCTCCAATCCTTCTGTATATGAACGAGAACGGTCGTTTGTCTGTTTGTCTGTGAGTTTGGTGATTTGCACAGAAGTGTTGGAGGAATGGAGGGAAGTGTGGGGATGGAAGGGGGTGGGGGTGAGGGAGGTTGTATTAGGTTGGCAACTAATTTCGTGGACTCTCAAGCGCCTTCAACAAACGTGTTCATAAACAAATAACAAATAACAGTTTTCAACCAAAGTAAGATCTGTTGGAACGCGGGACTGCTTCCCATTTATCAGCTACCTGGCCCATCCCACAGCTGTAGCTGCTTATGAAGCCAAAAATCCTTGGAGGTGCATTTTGACATGGTCCACATTAATAAATCGTCCTCCAGCCAAGAAGTGCTGCAGCGTGCTATAGAGGTGCTAGTTATTTGGCGCACAGCCTGTGCTGTAAGGTGTGTGAGTTAGACGCTCCCAGCCGAGGTCTTCGATTTTTTGAAACTCACGATTCGTGACGTGTGATCTGGCGTTATCTTGCTGATCGATAATTCCGCTCCTGAAAATCTGTCTGAACCGATTCCAGCGGAGTTCAGCCTGCACGCAGCCAGATTGAGAAGAGTAGATTACAGCATTAATGATGGAACCGTTCTTGACGAGCTCCCAGAAGGTAATACCTTCTTGATACCACCAAACGGAGGGAACGTAGCGAACCGGACGCCTCAAAAAATAGAAGACCTTGACTGGGAGCGTCAAACTCATCCACCTTACAGCCCAGACCTTGTGACTACCACATTTTTAGTTCGGTGCAGAACTTCTTGGTTGGAAGACGATTTAATAATGTGGACCGGGTCAAAATGTACCTCCAAAGATTCTTGGCCTTAAAAGCACAATAATTCTATGGCCGTGGGATAGACCAGCTACCTGATATATGGGAAGCACTTCTGCGTTCCGAGGGATCTTATTTTAATTGAAGGTTGTCATTAGTTAATTGTTAATAAATACTTTTGCTGAAAATTCTTGAGAGTCCACGAAATTAGTTGCCAACCTAATAGTTGCACAACGTGCCTGGCGACTTAGTAGACGTGCATGGCGATTTAGAAGGCGTGCCGAACATGTCGTCAAACGCGCCTGGAGATGCGGTGCAGTAGTGTGTTGGGGAAGTGTAGGGATGTGGGGATTGTACTTGTACAACGTGCCTGGCGACTCAGTAGACGTGCCGAACACGTCCTTTTGGATGATACAGCTGCTACTTATCCTACTATATATGAGCGTTGCACAGAAGTACTGAGCATCACAAAGCAATGACTTTACTGGACGATCCGGAGAGAACGCCTATGATAAACTTACGGAAGTGAAGAACGGATTCATGCAAAAGTACGCAGCAGGATTTTAAGCAGAGACAAAAATTGATTTGGCACTCATAGCACGACTGGTCGCCAGCGCGACGCGGGAGTGTACCAAAAGCCCACTTTAATCGTTAGTGAATAAGTTTTTTAAACATAGAAACATACATAAGCAACTGGCCGTGAATACGATACGTTTACAATGGAGCAATGTTTTCTTCGCGGCTAAGCAGGATTTGTAGTTACGGGTAGATTGTTTGTTGCAAGAACAAATTGCAAGAACGCTCAACAATTATGCTGATATAATACTTTAAACTTCACTAGCCTACGAGTTCGTACTCGACGCTTTCAAAATTTCTTTGCACAAACGATGTACAATTTGAAATTGCTCAGCAATAATGGAGAATCGGTTTTATCAAGTGTTTCGTTGTTTCTTGATAAACACTAAATCGCAATACACTGCATTTTTCGTTTCACATTACTACTATCCTTGGAACTAAAGATGGAATATCCAGTGAGAAGTGTTTACCCCACAGCTTTTTTAGACCACAGCTTTTTTGATCAGGCTTTAATAATCTTGACTGGAAGGGAGAAATTTCACTACGAATGGGTGAATGATAGTGAGGCACTCGGAAGAAAGAGTATCTCATACTCATTTCACGCAATCCAGATTTGTCTCTTCGAGTTGAGCTATGGGTCTCAAACAGACAATTCGAAGTCAAAAGTTGTCCAAAAATGCTTACGCACAACTTGTTCGAGGTCAGCATCAGTTTCACGGATTACCAAACATGCGTATGAAACAGCGGCATAGAAGAACATGGAATATAGAATTAGGAAAAAATCTGCTAAGTTTGCTCCCGGCTTATGGTTTCTAAGACTCTTCAAAGTTCTCACTCAGCAGAAGGTTCTTAAAAGGAGGGGACTTAGACTTCTTCATAGTTCAACCGGTTTTGCAGAGACAAACCTGGATTGCGCGAAATGTGTTCGAGAAACTCCTTCTGCCAAATGTTTCACTAACATTCACTTATTGTGGCACTTGATCTTTTTGGCTTGCATCATCAGGCCCTCAACGGATGCTTCCGATGCAAGCGTGCGAGCGTTATAAGTACAGATCACCAACCTAGTCCTTCTCTATTTGCGCAGCCTGACTAGGGCCTGAGCGGCCTCTTCGTTACTGTCCTTCCCATCGCTACACAAATATGGTTCTTTCGGAGTCAGGGGAATGAGCCCCTAATGACTCAACTGCAACACGGGTAGTTACTAGCTAGTTAGGTTCTGTCGTGCGGGCGAAGGCTCCGAGCAGCCAGCCAGGCCGTCCAAGTGGATAGGCAAGACATTTGAGGCGCCCTCGAATCACCTTACGATGTACATGCAAGCAATTGAGTGCACGCTTTGGGTGGTGGTGCAGGATACAATTTGCGCAAACGCGGACGCTCCCACGAACACTTTACTTGAATGTGTCGTGCGAGTATAGAAGGTATGAGCCGACCCAACACAGAACAAGCAAGGAGTCCATCCTTTGCATCCCTCAGCGTCTTTGACTAGTGGTTTTACGAAGTTGGCTATTCCATCGTAGGATAAGCCTGTTCTGAGAAATGAAAAATTTAAAGAATTTCCCTACACAATTCAATTCGGAAGCCATACGACGTAGAAATCAACGCTTTACCTTTTGCAGAGAAGTTTTATATATTATATTAAATCACCAGAACTGTAGTAGGCAAGAGCCGAATCCCAAACCTTGATTGTAGAAGCACGCTACATTCAGTGCTTCGTGCGGAGCTGGGCTACCGGCACTTTCGTGCAAGCAAAAGACCAATAATTTGACCATCATGGAACTACTTACTGCAGTACTATTTACCTCATACCTTTCAAAGAGAAGGTCATTGAGCTTACTGTAGCCGTTGAGCATCTTTGGTATACAAAAATTGTGATACTCACAATCAGATAGGGTACAATCCGACCAATGGAAAGGATAGGGCAAACACGCCGTCCTGAGGGAAACCAGAAATTCTTTCAGTCCCCGATAGACAGCAGACAGTTTAAAGCGAAAATTGAATGAACGGAATTCTTAGTGAGAGTTTGTAAGAACTTGAAGGCCCGAAGTAGAGTGGAAGCAGCACCGGCAGCCGAACAGTGCTGGCGGATAGAGGAGCGATGTGGTGAGACGGAGCGGCAGTCGCCCACTCTCAAGCATGATGACTACATTCAAATAGTTTCTTATTCAAAAATTTCCGCCCAAGAAGATCCGAACTCCGCCTTTGGCAGAGCTCAGCAAAATAGACCTATCCGGAATCAGCCTTGGCAGCTGCGTCCCATGACACACAGGTCATTTCAATATGCATAAGTTCTCGGACATTTGGGGCATTAAATATTTATTATCACAACATACGAACAACAATATCAAATCATATGAAGTAACCACCCTTTACATCAATTGTCTTTCGCCAACGTGCTGGTAAGTCATGGATTCCTTTTCTCCAAAACGTGGCCGGTTGTGATTCGAAAAATGTGACCAGTGCCTCCTTGACATCCTCTCGGTTCCTAAATTGCTGGCCGTCCAAATAGCGCTGAAGGCTTGAAAACAAATGATAATCAGAAGGAGCGAGATCTGGTGAGTAAGGTGGATGTGGAAGAACGGTCCATCCGTAGTCCGCCAACTCAGCCGCCGTCGCTCTAGCAATATGCGGTCTAGCGTTAACGTGTTGAAAATACACCTTCACTTGCTCTCCTCGTGTGGTTTGAAGGTGGGCCCTCAACTTCCTCAGTTGGTTGACGTAAACATCTGCCGTCACTGTTATCCCTTCGTCCAGCAGCTCCCAGTATTCTACGCCAAGAACGCTCCACCAAATGCACAGCATCACCTTTTTCACGTGATGGTCGGGTTTAGGAATGTCCTCTGCCTCTCCAGTTGCGTCAACCCACTGTGCACGCCGGTGGTAATTAGAGTAGAGTATCCACTTCTCATCCCCGGTGATAAGGTTGTCCAGGCATCCGTGGGTACGTCTGAGGGTAAGGAGAGACAGAGCGACATCGGATCTGCGATCCATGTCATGTTGTGTCAAGTCGTGAGGTACCCAGCGACCCAATTTTTGCACCTTGCCAATCGACTTCAATCCTCGAACGACTGTTGAGTGACTAACACCAAGAGTGCTTGATAGTTCGCGAGTGGTTTGGTATGGGTTTTGCTTCCACTCTACTTCGGAGGCCACTTCAACAGAGAACTGCAATCTTTGAGAACCACTGGTACACAGTACTTCGAGCAGAAGCACTCTCGTTGTAAACATCCTTCAGGCGACGATACGATTCGTTGGCATTGAGGCCAGATTAATGCAGGAATAACATGAAGTGCCGAATATGCATCTCAGTTGGGATGAATTGCTTAGCCATAACAGCTGACGTTAACAACGCAGAAGTAGATGTTAGGAACAGTTTTGTAGTCCTTTCCTTTTCCTATCGATCGATCATTTACGCGTTGATACATGTGAAAAATTTGGCGGGAAAATGCGCTTTCAATTCAGGAGGTATCAAATGTCCGAGAACTTATGCACCAATCTAATAATTAATTTAATGTTCTAGGAATATAATAGGTTGGCGCATAATTTCTGTCTACAAAGGAGCTTGACAACCAACAATACAATTACCGTTCGTGTCGACAAGTGGAGGCATATGGAATTCTGCACTCAAAACGTAACGCAAAATACCTTAGCACGATATTAGGTAACCTTAATTGGACTGAATATCCTCGTCGCCTTCCAGTCACAAGTTAGCCGTGTGAGGTTTAGGGGAACCCTTGCACAAAAATGCAACAACAAAGCAGACCGTTTTTTTTAAATAAGCTATAACTGCATCGACCAGACCTCCCGGATTCAACAAGGCATCGGAGGGAATGCTATCATCACAAGGAAGGGCTACACATTATCTTCGAGCTGCTTGTCAACCGAGGAACTTTTAGTGGAGGTAGAACGACAAAAGTGAGAGCAAGCGCAAAATGGTACAGAGCTGTCGAGTTATAAGGAGCGTTCTATTAGATTTCGGGGCTCACATTCAGGAACTCCTAACTTGGCTTAGAAAACGCTTCTTTACAATACAAAAAGCTTTTTGCTTACTACATCTCTAGCATTTTTAGAGGTCGCAGCTTTCAGCAAAAGTACAGCAACCCTTGCGGCGCCGCACCACCCGCCGTTGTCATGGCGGGTCCGCAGCACCCGCAAGACTCTGCTGCCGGCCTAACGGTGAAAATACCGTCAAACTCCCTGACATAACTTTTATCAGCATCGGGTTTGGCGGTATTTTCACGGTTAAAACGGTTGAGAAAAGAAGGGTGAAACGGTAAGCGGTTGAGTCTGGCCCCATGTGTCCTTCCCTTGTTAGTTTATGTTCATAGAAATCAGGGTGTGGCCATATATCCGTTGCATCGGTCGGGTGTGCTGTCAGGTAGGCAGCTGCTAAATTGTATCGAATAAAGACAGCAGAACAGCTCAATATGTAGTCCTACTGTATATACTATTCCTTCGTAATCCAGACATCATCCTTTTTGTTGTGGGCGACGCAAAAACTGCTTTTTTCAAATTTGTTTGCGTATCGCTGGGAGGTACAAAATGGTGTTTGCGTGGATATGAGAAAGAACGTTGAAAAATATTATTTTTCGTAAAGGAATAGATTCATTGCCTATTTGTTGGCAAAAATATGTAGATCCTGGTGGTTTTTACTTCGATTAACAATGTTGTGCTCAAGTTGGGTTAAGCAGTTTGAAGAAAGCGGTCTGTCTCGGCGATACGTTTTGCGACAGCCCAATAGTAATATATAAATCGGAACTATACGTATAAGAGAGTGCTAATTGTGCTGTCCTTTCCATTCCTTTCATTTCTTGAGACTTTTCCGAAAAGAACGGCTCAGGGCGAACAACGTTTGTAACACATCGGCTGAGTACATAATCTCGGATGACCAATTCGAAGTTATCCAAATTCGAATATTCTAAATTCGTAAGCACTCGGAATGATTCGATTATTCGACATTTCTTAGAAACAGACAATTATTCGATCATTTGATGGCACCATTCGAAAGTTGGAGTCAGAAGGACCACTTTTCTTGGCTCCTTAGCACTAGGCTCCTTTCAATAAGCAGTTATAATGTTTTACAAAACACCTTCAACAGGATGTTTTTGGATGAGATGTCCAGGAACCGTAAGTGGTAGGCATAACTTTTACTTCATTTGCGCTGCAGTCTCAAAGTGGCCGTCTAATCGTCCAAGGTCAAAATCCTGCAGAATAAAAGGAGAAACACGATTGATTAAAGAACTGAAGAAGGCTGAAATGCAACACCTGTGCTGCTCGAACTCCAAAAAATAGGCAAAAATAGGTAAAAACAGGGTGAATAAGAAAAATTAGTGGGTAGCTGTTTGTAGTACGTGAAACCAAAAGTAGTGAGTGTATATAAAAACCACTTTTATCCATTCCCCATTTCGTGGTCAAGCGTGGGTTTCGATTTTTGCCGAAAATTTACGACACTGTATTTCTTCTCTGCGTTGAATTTTTCAAAATTTTACGCGACTTTTGTACCCTTTCATAGATTCTTCTTTTCAGGTGCAGCATCGACTCTGTGAAGATTCGTTCATAGAAGAAGACATGTTATTGATTGATTGTTTGATTAAATGATATGTGTGAAAAACCGTTGATAAACGTTTTGAGTACGTAACATTTTGTAATAATAATATTTTTACTGACCTACAAGTAGAATAAAAAAAACTTTTGCGAGCAGTTTTCGAATCAATCACATCGAGTTCAACGTTTTATTTGTATTTAGGGGATCTCCTGGACACGGCACATTTTCTACTTGAGGGACCAACATCCTCATCCGAAACTGGATTTAGAGTGTTACTTGTAAAGCTTACTTAAATGATCTCCCTACGAAAATGTTGAGACACACTTGGATGACAAAGACGCAACTGAAGGATGGATTTCTTGCGGAAAAAAATTCTATACGTTTTGACGGAAATAACAGCTGAGAGTGAAATTGTGAAAAAAAGTGAAAAAATAACGACTTTCTGAATCGGATAGGTTGGGTCGACCTCTGGTCGACCTGGAATCGACGTCGTTAGTGAGACAAAATTAGATGTTCATAAAAATAATCATAAGTCGGTAAGTTTTTGGATTTCAAAAAAAAACAATGGCTTTTTGAAAACTTGAAAAATGCTTTGTTAAGCTGATTTTTATACGTTAAAATGGCATATTTCATCTAGTTTTCAAAAAATGATTTCGAATTTTCAAAAACTATCTAACTACTTCTAAGCGAGGAATGAAGGCATCGCCTCCTATAATGGGTATTTGTCTCGCATTATTAGACCTTTTATGATAAGATGTTGCTGGTGAGGAACACTTCCTGATAACATGGCAGAAAGACCATGAAAACGCCGACGAACTAACGAGTCTTCAATGGGCGCATTGATGACGTCGAAACTCTGTAGTTAACTTAACATAACAATCTTAACTCATTTATTAGTGAAAATTCACCACATTCTTCTAACGATAGACATCTGTGGTCGGATTCGTCAACGACATACATAACTTCGACAAAGAATTCGCAGCGGAAAACTCAGAGAACGCGGCTTATCGCTCACAACATCGCTTGATAAACCGCGCTATCAGAGATTTGTGCTGTAATTTTCTCTGTTAAATTGCTGTAAGTCGTTGATGAATCCGGCCCCTGGGCGAGCCTTCAATTTCTAAACTGTGAGAATGTAGGGCGTGCAGATCAATGATGAACCGTCTCGCTCTTCCAGATAAGAGTCGTCCAACCTTGTCGATCACCATTCCACCGCTGTGCACTATAAATTGGAATCGAGTCAATCATTTTCGGATATCCCTAAACGAATCATCCAATTATTCGGCCACCGCGAAATTGCCCTTATCCGAGCCATTCAAAAATCGAGGAATCTCAAGATAGCCCTTATCCGAACCATTCAAGAATCCGGGTATACAAAATTGCCATTATCAGAATCATCCTATTATCCGGACCCTAGAAAAATGCGATGATTTGGATAAAATCGGATAACGTCAGATAACCCATTCAATTTCCTCGCCCCATTTTGAAATCGCACACCTAGGATAAAAGTACATTCAAAACGAATTTCGCAGGCGGGTATTGCTGAGTCATGCGTTTTCGCCCCCACTGCGACGTAGTGTTGTAATGACGTTGAATACATTTATCATTTACGCTGCCGGGGGACAGAAGGGACGGAGACCAAGAAAGAGAAGCGAGTAAGCACGTGCTCTGGTCGGCACTTCGCTATTTCACATTGTATAGCATTCGGCGCAAATTGGGTCGGAGGGAGGGAGAGATCACCATGTAGACAGGCCCCTTACCGCGCTATGTACCGCAAAAAATTTAAAATATTCAACACTTCTGTGTGCACCATTTGGTAAATGTGTTAGACTATTTCTGATGTAATTCGACATTCATGTGCCTTTTTATGAAGGAGGAAAACCACTGAATACATGCTGACCTTTCCCGGCCGAATTTGCGCCATTTGATAATGGCATTTTGGAAAGCCCGGATCTTGCCAAAGAATTTTATCAGGAGCGTGTCTTGATGGCGAAAATAAATACACCCACGAGAATCGCCACTCTTGAATAGTAGTAGGGAAGGTTTAATTTTTGCAAAGTCCTTAAATCCAAGAAGTTATAGGCCCCTGAAAGTCTATTATTGAGTTACACTGTTAGCGCGCATCTAACACGTTTGCGTGCGCTCTACGTGGAGATAAGGGTGGTAGTTAAAGATACCGGTGCAAATACTCGGTGCTCAGCGGGAGTGGCCGTTGTTCATAGGTGAAGGGTTAGGTGTTCGATTCGTGCGCCTTGTCGGAGTTTTGCATTTTCAATGTTCATTCCTTGTTTTGGTATCTATCACCTTCCCAACTTTTCCTATGCATATATTCCACTATCGGCTGCCAAGCACGCGTTCAGTAAGAGATTTTCATCAGTTGCCCTCTCTATATGCGACACTTCGTTTTTTTTTCTGCAGATTTTTGATTGGACCCTTGGCTACGTGGGGATGAACCTTCCCAACTAGGCATAAATAAAGCAATTACAAGGGCATATGATGGGAGCAGCCCACAGGTCAAGAATGGGTGTCCATTCAGTCTCACCGAGCGTGTGCCCCACATGTTCAAAGAAGGACAGCCGATCGCTACACCATAATGCTCGTCGAAGGTGTACACCTAGACACACTGATGATGACGAGCAAGTAGCTACTGCTGTCTCAGCAGGTCAGTGAGTATATGTCACCGTCATATTCCAGCGTATCGCTAGACGGCGGCACGTTGGTCTTGAACACGTCTGGTGAGCCGACCAATTAAAGTGTTTGAAATATAGAGATTTTTGTTGAATATAGGGTGCAGAGATATCTTTCAAAAAGTTGATCACGATGGTTTGCCGTGACATGAGTGTAGCTCCCCTGAGTATTCGATTGTCATGGGTAAATCTGAGTCGTCACTATTACGCTTTCGCAACTCCTAGCTCATGGTCGAAGTCGAGAAGAGATAGAAAAATTTCACCCAAACTTTGCCTAAGGGGTTATTTGGGGAACTATGCACGCATATGATCCATTTTTGAAATTTCGGCCGATTACGGTAGCTTAGCACGCATGCATGCAATCCCATAGTAAACTTTGAGGGTTCCTAGCTCCTGGGTTCTTTTGGTATGTGAAGGGTGGAGACTCTCATAGCTTTTTTTATTTTCGCCGTTCAGGTATACGCCTGAGACAGTTCCCTGGTTAGAATAATTCATCTTGAAATGACCCAGCTTTGCTGTTATTTTTCCGGCCGTTCAGTGTTCCCCACCGTTGGAAGTGTTCAAAACGTTGTTTTTTTTCGTTAAGGAGTCGGATATCCGATTCGGATATCCAAAGTCTGAGCTCCGCGAAATCGCCATTGTCCGAGCCATCCAAAATCCGGGGTCCGTAAATTCGTTCTGATCTGATCCATCCAATTATCCGAAGATTTTCGATCGGATCCAATGTATGCTTGGTTCATGTGCTGTTGCACATTGAATACTTCATAGATTTGAATGCGTTGAGGCAATAAAGCGACAACTAGCCCCATTTCAGCCGATAGTACTTTTTCACCTCCATTCGAGCACGAGAGTCAGTTCTCTAGGCCCTTAAACGGAAGGAACCTGCGTATTCTTCAAGAGATTGAACTTTAAATAAATACTTAGAAAGAAGCTATACTCTTCGATAAAGCTGCCTACGGCTAGTTGAATGCTATTGCTCTGGAAAAAATGAGTGAACATACACTAGGTAGCGCTCTTCTACAATACCGCTCCTGCCTTTTTTTGGGCCGAATAAACGCAAAAAAAGTCGTTCCCAGAACTCCCTGCAAAGTGGGCTATTCAGAAAAATAAATGTCGGTGTAGGCATCATCCTGTATCTTAGGCAAAGAACAGATTCGTTAACCCTGAAACATGAACCACGGTGACCTCTATCTGTCGCTCGAGATAACTGCACCGACAGGGTCCAGGTTTCATAGGTCTCAAATCTTTTTTTCAAAACCACTGCATGAATGTGTGTCAAGAATTGGACCGTCACCTAAGGAGATTTTTGGCCTACAAGGAAAAGCTTGCCTTAAGAACACATAACAGAAAGGCGCTGTTTTCTTATATGCAAGCTAAGCTGAAATCCCCAGTTACCCGTTCTTAGAGATGAAACTGGCGTTCTTTATGTATACTGATGACGCGGAGAAGGCTGATGCACTCGCAAGTTATTTCGCTTCGGTTTACACTTCAGATGCGGAAGAAGCTAATCCTATTAGCTTGACGGATCCCTCAGAATCATTCGATAGGATGGAATCGGATAGTGTAAATGAGGTAATTATACAGCCAAGAGACGTGTTAAGGGTAATGAAGCAATTGAAATGTTCTACAACAGTACCATTCGACGGCATTCCCCAAATCGTTTTTAAGAAATGTGCCCAATCACTTTGTAAACCGTTATCGATGATCTTCAACATTTCTTTGATTTATAGTGAGATTCCCGAAATTTGGAAGGAGTCCATTATAACGGCAATTCCAAAATGTCCGAGATGCGTACTTCTATCTTCCTTCCGGCCGATAAGCATAACTTCTACTCCAATTAAAGTTATGGAAAAAATCATCCGAGATAAATTGGTGTCATATCTATACAGAAACAGATGCATTCCTTCCGAGCAAGACGGTTTTACCTCTGGCGCTTCTACAACCACACAGCTCTCGGACTGTGTTTTCGATTGGAATCTTGCAATAAATAATGGGGGCTCAGTGGATATCATATACTTCGATTTGTCGAAAGCTTTTGACAAGATGTGTCATAAGAAACTTCTTGGAAAGCTCCATCAGCTAGGCATCAGAGGGTGTCTTCTAAATTGGATTCACTCTTATTTGAGTGGAAGGCGTATGCGTGTTAGGGTAGGAAATTCTTTCTCAAGCAGCTACGATTGTGAAAGTGGAGTGCCTCAGGGAGGAGTATTATCCCCAATTCTTTTCCTCGCATACACTTGCGAGCTAGTTACAGACTCTCGTGTGAAGGTGCAAGTGTATGCCGATGATATAAAGGTCTACGGAATCTATAATGATGTCAATAAAGCTCAGGTCACTCAAGCATTGTCTCAATCCATCAATAATATGATGGAGTGGGCCAATGTTTGGCAAATTCCTGTTAATCTTTCCAAAACGTCAGTCTTTCATATTGGCAGTTCAGACAATAACGAATGCTGTTTCAATGATTGCACTCTCACCTCTATATCCAAGGTTTGCGATCTTGTAGTTCATCTAGATCGTGGATTAACCTTTGAGAATCACATTGATGCCATAGTTCGGAAAGCTTTCTCCATGCTGTTTTTGATTTGTAGAAACGCCAAGTGTGATGACAGCTCGGTACTAGTTAGCTTATACAAGACATAGGTCATTCCAGTACTAGAGTATTGCTCTCAGGTTTGGAGTCCTTATGCAAAGAAGTTTCGATCTAAAATTGAAAAGGTGCAAAAAACTTTTACAAAAATTCTGGTTTATAGGTGTATGCGTAGTTCCAGAGATGCTCGTATGATTCCTTGTTATGAGGAAGGACTTAAGATTTTCAACCTTAAAAGTCTTTTCTACAGACGAATAGTCAGTTAGTTTTCTGTTTTAAGGTTCTAAAAGGGGAATCAAAACTTAGACCGAGCAAATATTGGGTTTTCTTGCCAACCCTTGGTTACCATAACTGTTACCGTTTCCACTATCCTAAATTGAAAAGGAAAAATCGCGAGAATGTTTTCAATTCGCTTTTCTATCGCGGTGCTCGTTGGTTACAAATGTTACCTCCAAGCCTGCTGGATGCTAAAAACTCCTTTGATTTTCGCAGAAAATTGAAGAAAATCGATTTGCTCTCAATTTTTCATTTGGATGACATATCTTAAAGACAACATTTTCTTTTTCTACTGGTTTTTTAGTTTTTGTTTAGTTTCGCTGTTTTTAGTTTTTTTAGTTTTAGTTTTTTAGCTTTTTTGTTTAGTTTTTTTTACATAGTATTATAGATTGTTCCTATTTATTTTGTTTTGCAGCATTACTACACTCTTTTGCCATCTTTTATTTTCTGTCCTACTCTGAATTGTTAAGCTTACATGTTTATTTGCTCGCTCGTCTCAAATTTTTCTTCGCTAACTTGGTTTGTTTCTGTTTACTGCCATTTCTAAATGTTTTCGTTCTTTTTTTCTTACGATTTCCCTTCTCAGCCGACATGTGGGCACTGATGGAGGCGGCGGACCTACTAAGATGGTATCCGGAGCCGTTCTCTCTTGCGACCTGCAGTGTTGGCGGGCCACTGCTCGTTTCCATCAAGTTGCTCACTCCCCAAACTCTTGGTTTCCGCATTTTTTGCTTTGTGTGCCTCACTATCTGTCTATTGTTTTTTTCCTTTTTTTCTCAAAGTTTGCCCTCACCATTTATCAATGTGAAATATTGAGTTGTTCAGGAATTTAGTTTTTTTCTAATCATCATGCTGTCTACGCCGTGTCCATGTTAATTAACTCCTTGTTATTGCGCACAGCTTTGTGCAAGTATAAATAAATAAATAAATAAATAAATGATACCTGCATCGTTAGATAGATCGTCCAAATTGGATTCGGATGGTAGCATTTATTTTTTGGATAGGTCACTTTGAAGGGAGTTATGGAAACATCGAAAACTGTAGTTTTTTGCGTTTATTCCACAGAAAAACCAAACAAACAGGACCGGTATTGCATATTCGACTGACGAGGTGAAACACTGCGAAATAGTTGAAAGAAAGCCGTTAAACAACCTGCTGCTATCGTTCTAGAAACACTTATTAGAATCAATAACTTCCTTAAAGCCACTGGACAGATCACTTGTATTTTTCGTTCACAAGGCGAAATGGGTGACATCCGTGTTTTATCACGCTATTGAGCCGTATCTGTAACATTAAAGCGGCTTGAAACTGCATCTACACATTATGTATTCACAGGAGAGAAATCGAAGACGCCTCCCCATGTCTAGCTATGAACGTGGAAATCCCCGCTAGTGATTCACCAGAAGCTAGTTAAGGTCTAAAGCCCCGACGTCACCAATGTGCCGTTCTAGGAAGTAATCTGACAGAGACAAGAGTTTTAGTCATTTATGTTTGTCATGTCCCGTTGCGCGGAGCCCTCCTATCACAAGAGGGCAAGCTCATGTCCAGGGGATACACTGATTATTGTTTTATTATAGCATAGACACAGTCCGAAATGATGAATGTCTCATCTTGCTGAATCATAACACATTAATACAATACATTAAGGTTACGGCAGAAACTCCAAATACGTTTCGTAACCTTATCTGAACAAGCAGGTTAAATACTATATCAGGCGGCATCTTCAGTGAGAAGTGAAACCGCAATGAAAGCTCGAAGAATATTTTGGTTGGTCCACGCGGCTGCGCTCTTCATTACTGAACAGACCCCGAAGTGCGACAGTAGTCATTAGGGTTAGGCCTATGGTATACTCCCGCGTCGCTCCAGCGACGGGCGCGGGGCAACTGTCAACGGCGCGCCTTCGCTGCAGTGGCGGACGGCGCAGTGGGGCGCGGTTGTCAGTTGACGCGCCATCGCTCCCGCGATGCGTCGCAAAGGGGTGTTATACATCCGCGTCGCAGGAGTGAAACATGCTCCCGTGCGACGGTTGTCGCAGACCATCGCTCGTCCGGGTAGCGATGGTCGCGGAGGGGAAGCGCTTGTCGTGCCCTATTCTATGCACTTTCGCTCACCTATTTCGACACTTCCTTGGTTCGTGACCATACCACAGCAATTTCAACACACGTCTGGTGATGTTGGGTGGTCATGTGATTTCTCTGTTGTTTTCCTCGTAGGGTTTTCGTCGTGGCTAGACTCATTTTGGGGCTTTTTTCGACGACTTGAACAGCTAGTTTTTTGAGGAGATATTTTTCTAGGCCGTTTTTTCCCACTTTTGCGCCGATCCTAGCATTTTTTCACCTCTGAACTTCCTCGCCGGCACCGAAATCTACATTTCTGTGCCGTACAAGTCACAGGTAGTTCCCGTTGACATATCCGGCACAGAAGTGTGTCAATTGAACGCCGATTTTTTCGAAGTCATGTTTTTCTAGCGGGTTTTTTTCCGCTTCTTCGCTGACTGCAGTATTTCTTTTGATTCTCAGGTTCCACATAGGCACGAAGACGCACAGTTTTGCGCTTGTCTGGTCATTAGAGGGTTATCGTGACGCGTTGATCACAAAAATCTGCCATTTCAGCTTCATGTTTTTAAAAATAATGTTTTGAACTCGGTTTTTTCGCGTCCGCGCTGTCTTCGGCATTTCTAAGAGTACTGCGTTTCATTTCGCTCCAAATAAGAGTACTGCGTTTAATTTAGCTCCAACAATTAAGACTTATGAGAAGTGCGCGTCCACATTTCTATATGAAAAGGGACCACAAGTCGAAGGCATGTTGATTCAGCTGATTCGCTAAAATTCTGCAAAGGTCTCCGTCTGCAGAACTGCGCGGACTATGTCAGCCTCAGCGATGGCGAAGGCTCGAAACGATCGCTGTGCACTCCCGCGTCGCTGCAGCGGACGGGAGTACACCATAGCCCTTGGCGTTGAATATCGTTGAAAAAAAGATAGAATCGCGGCGATGAGCTTTGCGGAGCGACGCGAAAGGATGTGACGTTCTCAGCGTTCGTCGCAGCGCTCATTGCTCTGCAAAAGACCGCGACGACGATCCACCCAGGACCAACGCTAAACACCGCGCGCGGCGCGAAAATCTATGCCATGCCCGCGACCGACCGGCACTGTTGCGGCGGCCGCATCGAAGATTCATTGACTGCTCGGCGGAGCGCGCCGGAATGGCGTTGAACTGAGCGCCGTGATGGGATAGCGGCGACGGAGGTATGCCCCAGGCCTTAAAGCGTGGAAGAAGTATAAGCACGCTGCAAGTGAAAAGCCCAAGCAAGAAACTGAGAGTAGTTTTGCTGTGTAGGAGCGGAGGAGCTCATTTTACGTTTGTAGTTACGCACTTTTTGTAGTTAAACCGTTTCTAGTCGTACTCTAAGGATTTTATTTAGTTTATTTCACAATACTTTAATCAGACATGTAGTACCTTTTGATTTTCATTCAATACGATTCATTCGTTGTGTTCTGTGCACATTTGGTTTATTCACAAGAAAACTCGGATTCTTCTTTACACAATCGTTTTAAAGAATCCAATCATCATATGCACGGAGCTGGACGTATTCGACATGTCATCTTCTTTCGCGATAGTTTGTTCTACCCACGAATTCCAGCTCTGAGAAAATATAAGACAACGAAATGATCAAAGTGGCATCAAAAACTACTCACTTGCTCATAAAATATTCCCTAAATGGTTATCTCTAAACGCTTACCTTTACATGTATGGGGCTTGGAGGAGACGGATGTTGTAGTTACTAATTTTCTTTTAAATCCAAGCAGTATTAGCACTTCTCCTCGAATTTTTTTATTTACAACCATGTAGACGAAACCGTGAATTCCTGAATGTCCACGTTGAATATGACATAGACGTGTTCAATAAAATGCGATTCACATCCGGTGTGCTTTTTAGAGCTCTAGCCAAACCTCCGAGGCCAGAAGGAATGAGAGCTAGAATGGTTGTCCATTGCTTGATCAAGGAATATAGTCAAAATGGTATTCTTTGTTAGAAATTCAATCAAAAAAGGACAAACACCTAGCAATGCCTGGCATACTGACCCTGTTTAAGATTCTGCTCTATGAAGCAACCTAACAAGGGAGGCCCATAAACTTCCGCCAAAGATTCTTAAAGTGACCTAAATGGTCTTGTAGGGCATCGGACGAGGATCAGGCCACTGAGCGTTCCAAAAAGAGCAAAAATTGTATCATTTAAGGGCAGGCTGATAAGGCAAAAGTGACGCCTCGAATGGCCCTGTCGTGCTCTGAACTTAACTTACAAAAGGTTTGGAGCTCAAATTAAGGTTAGATTATAGTAATACGATAATTTCCTACGCTTCCTAGACGAAGCTGCAGTCTGCATTCAAGTGACTCATTCGCAACGGTGTCTGCAGCGACTGGATGGTCGAGTGGATAGCGAAGCGGACATTCGGGAGAGGGCTCGATTCCGGGATGTCCATGCAATTTGCTCTATGGAGTGCTCCCATCTTTTGCAAATAAAGAGTACATATTGGCTTCGGTAGGGTACCTTCTCCGCTTCCTAGCTCTGCTTTCAACCTGTTGTCAAATGTGAAAGAAGCTAGTTTTGTCGTGTGGAGTGATGTCGAGCGTCTATTAAACCGCGCTTGTCTCGCTGAGAAGCTCTCGTCAGATGCTGTCCCTATGATATGATCGCTTTGGAATGCTCTCAATCATTTCTAGAAGCGTTTCTCGCTGCCACCTTAGTTGCAAGCACGATCGTCAAGTGTTGATTTGTCCCATCATCAAGATATGCTCATTGATTTTCCGATTTCTTTACAGGTTGTTTTTTATGCTCTTCGCAACTTTCACAAAATTCAGCTAACTGTTACCAGATACAGCGTATTTTATCCACCTCGAATGATTGGACGCCTTTCTGTGTGTTTCTTCCTCATCACTCTCGCAGACACTTACGGGAAACGGGTCGGAGGCATCGCAGGTTGCGTTCACTTCCTTGTCTTTAGAGGACGAAAAAAATTCGTCCGAAATTCATCTCTATGGTTATTTGGGATGCATATGACCAATCTAGCAACCCATTTCCGGTGAAACGATGGAAAGTAGAAGGTTACCATGGGTATGTGAAGTGAAGGGTTGTACGCAGAATAATTGGCCTCTTGCCCTTCACGACTCCAGAGGTCGAGGAAAGGACGAGGGAAAAATTTCGCCCAATGATCGCCCACGAGGGTTATTTGGGTTGCTGATCACGGATATGCTACCAGTTTTTAAATATTCGGTCGATTACGGCAGGTTACGGTAGATCTGGGTTAGTAAGGCTGTCTACGTTAGTGGGATCGCTTTCTTCTCCAGTGTGGTCACACTTGTTTTCCAACCTTCGACTTCCATCTTCGATGACTAGTGCAAGCAAGGTGATAATTTAAAAAAAGAGTGAGAGATTCGTAGTCAGCAGCTTAAATATTTTCCATAAGTGAAATCCGCGCGAAATCGGTAGTCATGTCTTCGTCACCCATATTCACCACTAGCCAACAATACTGTAACCTATCCGAAGCCAAAATGTACTATTTTTCTCAAAAATGTGAGCACTCCACAGAGCAAATAGCATGGACCCCCGGAATCGAACCCTCGACCACCTACCGTAAATCCGCCTTGCTACCCACTCGGCCATCCAGTCGCTGCCGACAACGTTGCGAATGATTCACTTGAATGTACACTGTAGCTTTGCCTAGGAAGCGTAGGAAGTTATGTATTACTATAATCAAACTTTTCTTTGAGCTCCAAACTTTTTGTAACTTAAGTTCAGAGCAGGACAGGATCATTCCAGGTGTCACTTTTGCATCATCAGCCCGCCCTGAAGCGGTACCGTTTTTTGCCATTTTTGGACCACCCAGTGGCCGTTATCAAAAATGAAACACAGTTTTGTGATCTTCGTCCGATGCTCTATAAGACCATGTAGGTCACGTTGAGGATCTTTGGGGAAGTTCGTGGCCTTCCCTTTCAAGTCCCAGAACCTCTGGCAATAAAATATCTTTCTCTGTAGATACATATGAGACACACCTTTAAAAGTGTTTGAAGGAAAACAGTAAAACACTTCATTGAAAAACTACACTTCTTTTTTGTTACATTTTTTGTCCCTTATAATCACTTCGAGCGTAGGCGGAATTTGGTGGAGCCTGCCAATCCGCCTTATATTTTAGGGATATCGTCTTAATTGAGGCGTAGAAGAATCTTAATAGATCTTGAAAAGTATTCTTTTAATAATGTTTCACGAATGAGTTGTTCCCAAGCGTTTGTTCAGAAACGCATTCGCCATGAGGATAAGTAGTACCACAAAATGTAGAAACCAATCCATCGTTAGGATTCGAACCCACAACCTTAATACTGCGATTTGACAATGCTATTTCTGTATTGCAGCCGCAGCTGCTATTTAGGAAAATCATGTGTGATATGAAATCATCAGCACGAAATATGACTAGCAAAACTCGCTTAGTAGTTTCGGTTAGCAGGTTTTATCTATACGTGTACTTGTAATCAGCCTTTCAAGCTCTTGCACAGAATCTGAAGGTATTGGCCTTCCAAGAACGAGACAACATAACGGGGACTTTTTGAAAAAATAATACAAACCATGACTAAGTTGCCACATTATGTTAGAGATGAGGACAATAGATGTAGGATCCGGAAGAAATTGAACCGCGACGTAGAATGTTGACCCAATAGCTGTGCTTGTACAAATAACGAGCGATTGAAGGAAGAGCTAAAACCAAAAATTATGACACCGCAACACATTGCTTTACGAACGCATTACATAATTCCCCCATATATGTAATAGACAAACAGCGATTCCAGTGTTTTACCGGCTAGGATATGTCAAAGTATAGTATAAAGAACTGTGTTGAACGAGTAAGCAAAACATTTTGGCGGTCACGTAGGACGGCGAACCGCTCACATTGAGGATGACGACTTGCAGTGGCAACGTAAAGGGGATGACACAAAATTGCACAGAGACAACACACGAAAAAAGTCCCCTTGTTGATTAAATGGGGGCTCTCGCACAACCCAAGTGGAGGAAGCCATCCTACGTGAGCGCCAGCTTTCCCTTATTTAGTTTTCACCTGCAGTTGGACCTTGTCCACCTTTCCGTTCCCGTTTGAAAATCCTTTAACTTTAAGGACATAAACACACAGCACTGAATAGAGGAGAACCAGAGTCAGTGGGAATGAGATATTGTGTAGAGGGAAAATCAGCGGTGTGTAGTAATCCGTTTCCTGAATTATTAAAACTGGAGTGTCTCCTGAAATATTAAAACGCATGATTATAGTGAAAACGGTAGGATAACTGTATCATCGCACTAGGAATTTTTTAAAGGAAGTGTCACTGCTATCATGAAACATGAATCCTGCAAACAACCTCAACTTGAAACATGAATCGTCGTAGATTTGCGCCCGTTGGCACTACGGCACACCTTTCATATAAAAAATGGGCAATGACTAATCTTGCCATTACCATTACCATCTAGCTCTCTGGTACCATTCAGCTGGCGATGATTGGATAGATTCGAGTGCTATCGTACCCAACCAAAACAAAGAATGGTGGTTATTACTGCCCAAATTTTCAACACCAATGATTTTAATGTAATTTCTTGTGGAAAGAAGTGTTTGCCTCTTGCAACAAAAAAGTGTCTATTCTATGCCTAGTAATGCTGTTTCTTCGAATACTTCTTGAAATACGTCTAGAGTGCAATTTCGAACGATGTTTTATTTCAATTTCAAACTGGGTCAATCCGACGTCTCGAAAGTGCCTGCCCTACGATGTGAGTGATCACCAGAGATTGCCACGTTTTGAAATCCGTTCTTCTTCGCTTCTCCGGAATCAAAACGACCCGTTTTTGGATCGAGCCCTCACATGTGATGAAAAGTGGGTTCTGTACGATAACCGAAAACGACCAGGACAGTGGGTGGATGTCGACCAAGCCCCAGGAACTTCCCAAAACCGAAATCTCACGAGAAAAAGAGACGGTAACAGTATGGTAGTCAGCGGCTGAAGTGATTTACACCAGCTTTCCGGAACTGGGCCGAACCAACACAACAGAATCCTACTGTGACGAAATCGACGAGGTGTACTGAAAATTGCGTGAACTGCAGCCGGCACAGCTCGACAAAAATGATCCCATTCCCCTGCAGGACAACGCCCGCCCACACGTTTTACAAACTAACATGCGAAAAATAAACAAACTAGGAACAGAAGTTCTGCCTCATCTGCCATACTCACCAGTATTTTTTAAGCATTTTCAGAACTACCTCGCTGGTGGAACCTTCGCAAATCAGGACTACGCAGAAATAGTCTTTCTAGAATTTGTCTATCTGGACCACACGGTTTGTTCATTATTGGAATTATTTAAAATAAGAATGATGATTCGAATGGGGTCACTTTCACTGAATCCGGCGAGTATAAAGAAAGTTATAATCGTAAGCAACACACCTCTGGCACTCCCCGACCAACCCAATATTAACTGACCACACTATAACCTGCGTTGTGCTCCTCTTCACGTTTAGAATCTGACAGTGCACTAAAACTTGTAGAGAATGTATGATATCCTAGAACACATAGGTGCTATATTAAACGCCATACCACTGCTGCTACTGAAGCCGTTAGAGATGGAAAGGGGTCACCTGAAGTTGTAGAGCACTGCAAAGTCCTACACGTTAAAAGAGCACAGGGTAATGTTGTTAGTTAATAGCATGGTTCTAACGAGCACTCAGTCCAGACACAACCAATCGGGTCTGAAATATGAAGTTGCCGACGGGTGCCAATCTTGGCCATTTGCACAACACGGAATTTTTGTTAACCTGTGCTTTGATATAAGTCTCAAACATCTAAGGCGTTAACTAGCAGCAGTGTTAAAACATTATTAACAGTACCTGCGTTTTTGAAGTTGGTGTATTTTAGTTTGTTTTTAAGGTCTAAACTTTAAATGGAACACAAACGGTCACTTTATGAAATTTTTTTTTGAGAGGTTTGGTTGGCCTGGGTGGAAAATCCAAACGAAGAACCTGGTATCTGGTGCACGCGCAAGCAGGCACCTCCTCCGACTGCGCTTCTCTTGCCCTTGCAGTCGAAAGACATCAAAATCTGTGTATAGACGCTATGAAATGGCCACTTTGTGGAAAAATTTTAACAAGTGTTCAACGGAAACGAAAATTAGAAACGAAAATTTCAATTTTCTTCCGCTTTTATATGAGTTCTAAACTTTTCCACTACTAGCAGGTTATAGATGATTAATCCTTACCTGGTGAATCCTACGGAGTATCCGTTCCTATCATCTATACTAGATGATAGGAACGGAAAATAGATTCAGTATGTATCTTTACTAGATGTCATACTGTATGGGACACAAGGAAAGAGGGTGAGAGGAGACAGGTGCCCTCTCCAGGCACTTAGCCGCCGCAGATGACCTTCCGAATTGGGCGACGTAAACGTGACTTTGCGTTGCTATCAGTACCAAGGCACCGCTGTCGAGGGTGCGAATTGGGTACAACCGTACATCTCCATTCCTCCAGTACGTTCGTCTTCGAGCTTGAGAACATCGCAATTGCTTCCAGAGTCGATAAATATGCGAGAACTACACAGTAGTTACATACTATATAGCAACTATAACTTCAAACTGTATGGTGTTGAGTGAAGATGATTAGGTGATGTTATGCTCACCGATTAATATACCAGAAGCCATTCGAGGAAGTGGTAGAAGAGGGAACCGCTCAATCATTGAGTACAAGCTCGTTTTTGAGCTTGCGTAGGAGGGTATGGATAAAGCGGATGAAATAAAATGGATGACGTTTACGTATTTCAAGAGATCCTAGGAGATATGCGCGTGCTGTGTTGGACGAAGAAAAGTGGTGATGAAGGAGTTTATGTCTTCCCTTTTCTTGATTAGGTTCATGAAGAGATATCATTACTCGATAAAACATTCATTTTAGCAGTGTACTTGATAAAAAAAAAGTTCTTCACAGAGAATTATAAATTCCGTACTGAGTTATAAAAGAGAGAGCATTCAAAGTAGGAGTCAAGAATGATACGAAATGTTGGAAGCTAAGAAATATACAATATATATGGTAATGATCTTGTATAAAATGTGGAAAATGAAATGCGTTACAAAATTGAAGGAGAAAGATCTAAATGATTACTATTACTACAAGATTTCAGCGGTATATTTCAGTATGCAAAAGTCAGCGTTATATAAACAGTTTCCACCTTCACCTTGGCACGTAACAAGCATATGGAGCCGATTTATCAGGATCAGCCTGAGTTTATAAAACTCGATTTTCGGTTGATACAGGGGCGAAATTAGAAGGAGAAGTTTAATTCTTGCACGTATCGCAATTTTGAAGTTCTTTGAAATGCCCATTCAAAAAACTTGGTGTATGATTTGCGCGATGCAAAATGTGAAGATAAACTTACAAATCAATGATCTATCGACCTCCCAAGGCATAGATCACTGTCCATAGTCCATATGTGGTCCGCCTAAAGTAGGTTTATTTTTCGATCGGGGTGATCGCCGCAAAGATTGTTCAGCCATGTCCTTCTTTGGAGCTCTCCAAAGTGGAGGCTGGCGGCGAAGCAGAAGTATTGGCTACCTCTGAATGTGGCGAGTATAACATTGAACGGTTCACGTGGAATGTTTGTCGCTTTTGGCGATTGACAAGTTTGTGAATCGTATCATTTGGTCGATGAACTACTTTGACCATGAATAGACCTTTCCACTGATTCGTAAGTTTTGGACGCATAGTTTCATCATGTATTAGTACTAAATCGTCAGTGGAAAGTTTTGTAGGAAATACCTCATGATATTGATCGTATTCCAACTTGTAGTGTTTCGTCTTCTTTGCAGTTTGGCCGCCTACTGCTATAATACGGTTCTATAGACCAGCAGAAAATTGGCCCACGAAGTTGTCCAAAGCGAAAATGAGAGTGACCAACAAGTAGTGGATGTTATCATACCATGTGATCGGTTTCTTCCATGTATACCGAAGAAGGGGTTATATCCTGTAGTTGAACATTTACCTATAGCTTTATGGTTGTAAGTTGCTGTAAATTTGTTCGAAATAACAAGCACGTCCTTGCCTTTAACAAAAAGATCACTAGTATAATTGAAACGCCCTCTAAAACAAATTCGTTCAGAATGCCATGTTCGATATAACGTCGTTCACCACTGTTTTCAGGATAAGTTTCATCGTTTGATTAACGAAGAGCATACATGTGGCAAACTTGTTGAAGGCGCATACTGATATGGAGGCAAACCTATTTTCGTTTCTGCGTTGTGGGAGATGCCCAGTGATGTCCGTACTAATGCGTTTAAAAGGATTTTGGGTGGGGGGGGGGTGATGGAAAACTTCCCATTTCTTCGCAAAATTAATACCGAAGAGTTTTTCAAATCTTTTGGCACAATAGATCTACCTATATTGTGAAATCTTCTCACAAAGTTAGCTAATAATACTTGTTATAAGTTTTGTTTATTCCCAAATGTTTTACAGTTAACGGATTATTGTGGTATACAGAAATTACAGCATTTTGTACATATATCTTGGTTAGGATTCAAGACACCGCTCTAATGTGCATCTTTAGTGCAGAGTCACTGTCAATAGTCTTTGAAATTTCATAGAGAATTCACTAACCGTTCCCTGGAAAAATCTTAATGAACCCCATATTCCGATTTTTGTTTTACTTTCTCGGATGTTCTATAGAACAGGTGGGATGCAGCATTAAACAGTTCTTGTAGTTGCGCAGCGGCTAAGAGGATCACATAAGTATCGTGTTTGCCTCCGCGATATTCTGTAGTAATACCGAGTCTTTTATTGAAAGCTGGTATTTTATTCAATCTGACTACCAGATCTGAACGTGTTGTCAAAGACATAATCAGGACCTAGAGTGACCTTTACGCTTGCTACATACGTTAAATCTGTTTCAGAACAAAGCTATGGCTAGCACTTTCAAATCGACTGCAGCGTAATTTTTTTCGCTTGGGAACTCACGGAGCTAATGCAGTGTGCAACTGAGTTTCCGTCGTTAGTTGGGAAATTTGTCCGAAACAGGCGTGCACCTAATCCCGTAGTAGATGCATTAACATGAATGACGTGAGAGCGTCCATAAGATAGGGACACCAAAATTGGTGTCTGCACGAGTGCCTGATTCCGGTGAAAAAACGAGCTCTTCTGCAGTTTGATCTACTTAGTTGGACATTCCTAGAGAGCAACCGACGCGATACGCCAAGCAGCAAGATTGGAACTCTTCACTACGAAGCCTGGACGAGGCAAAGTCGGCAAGCAGACATGGCTGTGGACGGACGATGTGAAAGCAAAGGTTCGAATGAAGAAGTCGCTGTATCATGTGTTTCTCGACGGCAATACAGCCGAAAACTGACGAAAGTATCAGAGAAGCTGCAAAGAAAGTCGTGGCTGTTGCGAAATCCACTCATTATGGTGATGTTTACAGAAAGCTCGAGTCACGCGGTGGTGAGCGGTATTTGTACCGACTTGCTAAGACCAGCCGTCGCCAAACCGAGGATATTGAAAAGTTCGTTGGCATCAATGTTGAGAGCGGCCATCTTCTGACAGACCGCAAAAATGCGCTGAAGCGATGGCGTGATTACTTTGAGGAAATTTCCACTATGGAATTTCCTAACCCGGCCATCCTTTCTGTGGATTCTGTTCACGGTCCCGTTCACAAGATCACCGTGGAGGAAACTGAAGCGGCTCTAAAGAAGATGAAGCCATGCAAGGCGACAGGGCCGGATGATTTGGAAGCCGATGTTTGGAAGTCGAAGCTCTGGTGTCCTGCTGCGTGGGTGGCTGAATTTTTCAACCAGGTATTAAAGCAGTAGAAAGTACCGGAGTATTGGCACAACAGTACGACGATTCCGACTTGGAAGGAGAAGGGCAGACTGCTCCAATTACCGTCCGATTCGCTTGCCTTCGCACAGCATGATAATCTTCGAACGAATCCTCGATAGGCGAATTCGTAAAATCGTCAAGCTCTCCGACAACCAGTGCGCTGTGTCTGGTAGTGTGACCATTGATGCCCGCTGCCCGCTTCCTGGTGGAGAAGCATTGCGATAAATAGTCTTTCTTTACTTGCAGAAGGTCTTCGAACGCGTACCGAGTGAGGTTACGTGGTACTTGCGGCAACACAACGTACCTGAGGAACTCATATAGTGGATGCGGATGCTCTACTCTTGCCAATAGAATAGAGTGCCAGCTGCAGCTGGAACCTCAATGGAGTTTCCCATCTCTGTTGGGCTGCACCAGGGTTCTGCGCTTTTTCCACTCCTCTTTGTTGTCGTCATGGATGCCATTACGATAGATCTTCAGAAGCCTGTTCCGTGGACATTGCTGTATGCTGATAAAATGATGGTTGCTTGTGAAGATAAAGTTGATCTCTTCTCTAGCGGCAATTGCAAGCTTGGTGCGACCGCCTGGCGATATTCGAACTCAGATTGAACGTCATGAAGTTTGGGTAGCTAACGACTGTCCTATACGAGTCTGGCTCCATTAAGATTAACGGTACTGAGCTTGCACGCACTTCGGTGTTCAAATACCTAGGATCAGCAATAGCGTCTGATGGCGGTCCGATGGTTAAGTGAGTTCACGCGTGAGTGCAGCTTGGTCCAAGTCCTCTGTGATAGGGAGATCACTAGTGCACCTGAACTCGAAGATCTACAGCGCAGTCATGCGGCCAGTAGCATTGTACGGCGCTGGGTGTTGGCCTGCGACCAAGGAAGTTGAAATGCACCTCAGCGTCATGGAAACGAAGATGCTGCGCTGGACGGCCGGAGTCAGCGCATGGACCGCATGCGAAACGATGCCATTCGGCAGAAGTTCGGTGTCGCGCCGATAGCTGACAAGATACGCGAAGCTCGCTTACAACGGTACGGCCACGTTCTACGTGGAAAGAAAAAGACAGCGTCCGCAAGATAGGTCTTGAGTAGGAAGTGTCGGGAATGCGGCCTAGAGGACGCCCGAAACAGCGTTTGTGCGATACGTTAAACATGGACATGAAAGTAACTGGCGTCCGACCTGATCAAGCGCAGGATCGGGAAAGGTGACGTCACAACACCGGAAAAGCGGAGTCCGCGACGAAGCGGGATGAACGCTGAAGAAGAAGAAAGAAGACGTTGGACATCCCTAGACAGAAGAGCGTTCTACGGATGTGCGATTAGTGTGAGTTGCGTGAGTTGCGCACTGAAACGGCATAAAATACGAAGCTGTACCAGAAAAGATTTTAAAAGCTAGCGCATTCATGAATTGGGTAATCTGAAAGATCCCATTCTTCCTGATTTGGGCAAGAACCAGATTTGGTTATTATAACTTTAGGTATTTGTTTTCGGTCTCGAAGGATCTACTAGGGCTTACGGATATAAGCTTGTACCAAAGCTTTTCCTGTGTTAAAATCATTTATTAGAATTGCGCGTGAAGTCACCTATGGTAAAATTACAATTGTTTCGTGTCAAGATGAAAAATGTTTTAGGCTGGCGGCGAGAGCATTAGTTGGGTGTGCTTTAGCTTCCATAAGCTGGCATTTGGCTTTGTAGGAAGCAGATCTATAGTGCTAATGTACGTTCTGAGTTAGGTACATCCTGTAATTTTGCCTGTGTGTGTCAACCCTGCTGGAAAAGGTAGAGTGGAACAACCGACAATGAATTTTAAATTGATTTCATTGAAAAGATTGGCAGCATGCAGCGCCGCCAAGTTTGGCCCGTTACAAAGTTAATCGCATGTAGGCAGAACTATTACCTGACAAAGAAAGGTTCCCAACTCAAGGTAAGCTTTTGCGATGCTATTTTGACAGGATGTAGGGCCCTATGAGCGGAGTCCAGAACCACAATCAGTTTTTGCTGAACGCTTTTCTGAAGGTCTGAAAAAGAGGTGTGAAGGCGTGTGCACAAACTTATCAACCACTACGACTCCCCGCGAGATGCGCCTCGGTGGCGAAGTCGGTAAGAGGGCCTCCTCGTAAGAGCACACTGGCGCGCTTTTCAGTTAGAGTCCGTATGCTGCCAATAATTCTGCGCATGTTAATTTGTTGTTATTGCGCTTTCTTATGATCACAGGAGGCAATTCTAGACAATCAATGCTTACAACAAACCAAGGCTGTCTATTTGCGCCTTAATATGTGATGGTTTTTCAGCTATTCATATCTGCACCGTCACCATATCATACCGTATCACCGTATTTGTGTGCAATTACGGTATCGTTGGTGATACGGTATGATATGGTGGTGGTGCAGATATGAATAGTTGAAAAAATAGCGCATATTAAGGCGCAAATAGACAGCCTTAGTTTGTTGTAAGCATTGATTGTCTAGAATTGCCTCCTGTGATCATTAGAAAGCGTAATAACAACAAACTAAAACGTGCAAAAATATTCAGCGCTCGGGCTCGAACTGAAAAGCCTTCCATTCTGCTCCTACAAGGCGGCACTCCTACCTACTGCGCCACCGATGCACACCCCATGGGGTGTCGTAGTGGTTGGTTAGTGTTGTGCACGCGCCTTCACACCTCCTTTTCAGGTCTGTAAGAAAGCGTTCAGCAAAAACTGACTGTGGTTCTGGACTCTGCTCACAGGGCCCTACATCCTATCAAAATAGCATCGCAAAAGCTCACCATGTGTTGGGAACCTTTCCTTGTGAGAAAGGACTCGAAAACTCGTTGTGCATTTTCTTGTTACAGTATGGGACATGCCGCTCCGTCCAATAAGCACAAGCGGCGCGAAAGATATAGAGCTGTGCAAACACGCGCCGGAAAGCGTCGTTCTCCGCTCGCCACGCATCGCGCCGGACGAAAGTCGCGTTAAGGCGCGGCATCCTCAACTTGTGGACGTTGGGCTGATGAAAGGAGCCTATCCACGTGTTTGGACGAGCAGCTTACTGTTTGGAACTAACCGCCGGGATAGCGCGCGCTATAAGCAATGCATATAGGCCCGGCAGAATCAACCGACCGGGCGCAAGAAAGCGGAGCGGCTTGAGAGTAGAAAGGACTGTAATCTGAGCGAGTAAAAGCGCGGCGAATATCGATCGTTGATGTGCCAAATCGCACGCGCATACGACACGAAAACTCTGTCATTTGTAAACCCTTCTAACTGCAGCTTGTGGATTTTGTAGATGGTACCAAGATCTAGTAGTTCGATAAAGCACAGCGATGTAGCTTAAGAGCGGAAAAGTTACAGTGGTGCGAAATAGCAGGCTTGGTTTGCGCGACACAATGTTCTCCGATTTCAGATGACTGCACAAAGGCGCGCAGAGCTAACCGTCTGCAAACACGTAGGCAAACAGAATACTTAAGGCAATTTACGATGACCCGTTCACATTTTCCCAGATGCCTAGACTGCCTTAACCCCAGCTGCCGTTTTAGAGCTGCGTATGGCAGCGGTGAACTTTCTTCCGCCCATACTCTCGATTTACCATTCTGTCAGTTCGAAAAGTTCTACCAATTTTGGAAGTGTCGACTTTTTGGCAATTTCACATCTTGGACGAGGCCGATCTGAGCAGCAGCAGACGGACGATGACGTCGTCGAAAATCAATATTTTCGAATTTGGCCAAGGCCTAAATCAATATTTTCGAATTCGTCCGAAAGCGTTGATGGGCTTCTTCCATCAGCCTAACGTCCAAAAGTAAAGGATGCAGCACTCTATCGCGATTTGCGTCTGGCGCGACACGTGGCGAGCGAAAACGGCGCGGTTTTGCGCCGCTCTTCATTTTTCGCGCCACTTATGCTTGTTGGACGGAGCGGCATGTTCAGTGCTGCACGTATATCCGAGTTGCGCTATCCACGTTTGTCCTTTTCACTGTTTAAAGCTTTAATATCTGGGCCAACTACAGAATGCGTAAAAAGTATTGACGCAGTAAATGGCGGTTGCGGAAATAGTAATTCGCAGAAAGTTTTCATATGTTCACTTGAGAAATATGGAAAATGATCTTGCGAACACGATAGATTAACTCGTAATTGACATTGGCTCCTTTACTGTGAATACAGGAGCGAAAACGACGGAAAAATTCTTGAGCACGCGCCCCAAGTACTCGCTTGGATTTCTTTCCGTGCTTTGAACAGGGTAGCCTTCTGCGACTGGCCACCTCTGTTGAAAGTAGCCCAGACCTCACTCTCCAAAATCGCCTCAAAAGAGTAATCCAGCGGTTTCATGTTTAAGCTGTGCTCGTCTGAGAAGCTGTCTACACCTGCGCGCGTTATCTGTTTACCGTTATCGGACAGAAATTGATAATTTTGGATTTGAACGTTATCGTGCTTGAACATCTTGCAATTATCATCTGTTATGACAGAGCCATGGCTGACGTTTGGGTTGCTGACCTCTTTTCTCACCAACCGTCTCGAACAGCGCCTAATTCTCTTGTTAAGGAAGTATTCAGCTCTCTGGGTAACAGACGAAAATGGGCCACCGTAACGATGACGATCATGTTTCTTTCAGTTTTTTGAGTACAATACAGACAACAAAAATAACACACAAAAACCTAGAGGGGTAGAAAGAGAAAGCTGGAGCTGAAACAAAATGTAGGTGCGTCAATACTTTTTACGCACCCTGTAGAATGACTTTCCTGAAATCAAAATTGAGGTTATAAATTTCTACAAAAAACTCTACAAAATGATGACGCATCATCTTTGACTGGGTGAAAATGGCTTATCTACGTTCGCACCTGTTGCTGATGAAACTGTTCGATTATGCTAATCTAAAGCAAAATCATTGTTTCAACCTCGACTTGAACAGGACGGGGAGCGGTGTCTAGCATATTTTTTATTTTTTTATTCTTATTTTATTTTATTTTTTCAAGTTCAAGGTACGTTAAAAGTAATGTAATACCTGAGTGTTGAAAAAGAACTACGAAACGTCCTGGTCAACGAAGAGAAAAAGTGTAAGAAAAAGATCTCTCTAACTCTAAAAGGCGTGAATTGGGTCCTACCATGTGAACTAGGTCTTTAAATTCTATTATATGAAGATCATGTAAATAACATTATTTAAATTATTTTAAAGTTGACCAAACAGAGTATTTGATAAGTAGACAGAATTGAGTATTACATTGGGATTGACGAAAACGGAACCACCAGCGTTAGAACTGTATGCATTTAGTTGTCTGTGTTACGTTTTGTTTAGTAAAACTTGCATTTTATGAAGGAAGGTAAGAATAATGCAAGGCAATGGAA
This sequence comes from Heligmosomoides polygyrus polygyrus, assembly GCA_947396885.1. NCBI lineage: Eukaryota > Metazoa > Nematoda > Chromadorea > Rhabditida > Heligmosomidae > Heligmosomoides > Heligmosomoides polygyrus. The sequence goes on from OX377201.1 coordinate 11,406,127, forward strand.
AAATAGTAATATTTATTGAGTAGCTCCTAGCTTCTCTCTTCTTGAGACCTCGGCATTGTAAGTTGTTACTGCCTGTATATTTGTGCCACACGAGGTTCTTAGGTGAACAACCTTATTCAGCAGGGCCTGACGTTTCGACGTTCCGTCGCCCTCAGAGGCCTAAACATGTTGTGAAGGTTAGATTTGCGCCCTACTCCATCAAGCGCCTCACCCACTCAAGCATTTTCGACCTACTTCTACAAACACCCGAAGAGACCAAATGAGAGGACGAACTCACCAATGTCCACCGCTGAGGGCATGTGTTCGCCCTGTGACCAGTAGAGGCGAATGAACCACACTGCGGATATCGTTCTCTGAGCATTCTACAGTTCACAACGAGGAACAAACGGTAAGAAGTCACTTGTTACGGCTAGACACTCATTTCGGTTGTTCATTACTGGATTCCTCGTAAAAATCCAGAATGCTTCCAAAGCTTTTCGAGCTGAGATATCATATGCTGAGATATATGCTGATGTCCCCGGACACTTATAAAATAAGACCTATCATTAGCTGTGCTGGCGGACCAACCGATCGGATTTCCTGGTTTCTTAACAACATTGGCAACATTGTTAGCCAGTTGTTGACTAAGGTTCCGTCCCATCTGACCAATACCAAATTCCTTGAATTATTACATAACTCTCGCTTTGGGGAGAGTTGTGTAATAGAGTCATTCAATGTGACCTCACTTTATACAAACGTCCAAAACGAACAAGCCTCGCAGGTACTATCTGAAATGTTGGATTTGCATGTCAGGCGCATAAACACCTCTGGGCTCACAAAAATGCACATCATGACCCTCGTCAAGGACTGTTTGCGCGGCAACATCTTTGAATGGTTAGGCTCGTATTTTTCGCAAGTAAGGGGACTAGCCATGGGTCAACGATTAGCGCCGGTTCTCGCCGTCTGCTTTATGGGTAGGATTGAGCAGGCGGTGCTTGACCGCTCACCGTTAATGTACTGCAGATACATGGATGATTGCTGTATCGTAACATCGACACAGTCCAAAATGGATGAGTGTTTCAGGTTACTGAACGAGCAATCTCTGTACATTAGGTTTACTAAGGAGACACCGAATAATGGTTGGCTCGCCTATCTCAACACGCAAATCAAAGTGTCCGGCGGGAAAGTTAGCGTGAAATGGTACTGCAAGCCATGCTCTAAGAACATCCTGATTCACGCCGGGTCTGCACATCCTACTTCTGTAAAACGAGCTGTTGTAAGCAACATGTTCCGAACGGCAGTAAGGATGTGTACAGGGTCTAATGAACGACTCATTGCGACTAGCTGCGAACGTACCCATCTGGAATGGCTACGCGGTGTCAGGCTACCAACAAAGATCTCATAACAATCGTCGAGATCGACCACGTATGGATACGATGCTCTCGTTCTTCCCTTCATCTCCGACAGAGTTACTGCTGACCTTCAAAGAGTTCTTGTTACAGCGCAGCTGCAGGACGATGTTGTCTTGGTGAACGTTCCTGGGGACAGTATCAGACGGCAGCTGGTCCGAAATAGACACTGTGACAAGTAATGCATGTCGGAGAGCTGCGTTATTTGCCCAAACAGTAGTTTTGGAGATTGCTCAAAGATAGGAGCAATTTATCAAATTGAGTGTTTTAGCTGTAACGCAAAATACATTGGGGAAACGGGAAGAGCTCTGGCGGTTCGCCTAAAAGAACATTTAGACAGCAAAAGAAGTTCTTTGCAATCCAGCCCACTTGGCAGGCATAGAATTGATGCGCATGAGGGGAACGACTACAAGGTGAGATGTACAATATTGGCCATTGAGTGATATCTCAGCACGAAAGGCTTTGGAAGCATTCTGGATTTTTACGAGGAATCCAGTAATGAACAGCCGAAATGAGTGTCTAGCCACAACAAGTGACTTCCTGTCGTTTGTGCCTCATTGTGAACTGTAGAATGAGCAGAAAGCGGTATCCGCAGTGTGGTTCATTCGCCTCTACTTGTCACAGGGCGAACACTGGCCCTCAACGGTGGACATTGGTGAGTTCGACCTCTCATTTGGTCTTTTCGGGTGTTTGTAGAAGTAGGTCGAAAATGCTAGAGTGGTTGAGGCGCTTGGTGGGGTATGGCGCAAATCTAACCTTCATACCATGTTTAGGCCTAAGACGACGGAACGTCGAAATGTCAAGCCCTACTGAATAAAGTTGTCCACCTAAGAACCTCGTGTGGCACAGATATACTAACAGTAATATTTATGCTGCTTCCTGAAAATTTTTTGATTGCAAAGTTTTCCTGTTTCGGAAATTGCGGTGTATCCTAAACTTGCAAATAAATGAAAATTATTGATATTTACATTTGCAAAGATCTAGAGGTTCAGATTTTTCTATAGTTTTATTGCTTTCGGGTTATATCCCACTAAATTATTGGGTTATATCCTACTATATATAAGACAAAACATTTTGAAAGAGGAATTTTGTGATTTTGCCAAAAAATGTCGAAAGCATGGCCTATTCAGGAGAGGAATTGGGTGTGTTATAGGGAATCTTGCTGAGGCAATGTTTGGTAGTTGCAGTAAATCTTTGCTAACTAATAATTGAGAAAAATAATATTTTATGAAAAGTATGTGCTCTATCTTGTCATTTCAATAATCGCAAAGTGCCTCTTCGAGGATTCAAACTTGGGATCGCGCTGAAGTGATTTGTCGCAGCGTAGGGATGACAAGTTTCTTTCTTCGTCTTCTTTTTAAATTAAAGTAAAAGAATAAAGAAAAAAGTAAAAAAATCGTGAACCATCAAGGCATCTTCGATAATTTGTTTTTTAGTTCACTTTTACCGCACTTTGCTAATTGTTTTCAGAGAAATGATGCTTCAAGTTTTTTTATTATTTCTATTTGTATTTTTTCTGGTGGATTCGAAATCAAAGTTGATATTTTATAGGTAGGTCACCTGTGCGATACTCTTTCGGGTTGTGGATAAATTATTCCCGGCAACCCAGGCATTATCGAGTATATGCAAAAATTTGCCTGTGGCACAATATTCGCACCAACAGGCTACAGACATTTTACAGGCGCAGGCTTCACGTTGCGCCACTGCACAGAAGATTTTGATCGACTTACTTTCTTGTTTCTTTTTTTTTCTTGCACCTTTAGACTTCCAAAACAAGTTACTTGTGACCTATACCTCGCGGTTAACTAACCTGCAAGGTTGCACACAGGAGACATGCACTGAACTAACTGCAGTGCAAGCTTGCCAGAAGCTTGCATGCAAGAAAATGTTTCGCACCTAATTAGTTCGAAAGATTATGCACGCGTCTTTACTCGCTTCGTGTGAGGAAGCGTCTCGACGCTGTTGAGATTCTAATCTCCTTTGTAGCTATAGCTCTTTTCTATGCATTTGACCGTCAAAAAATCCATTGTTTACCGGACTCTGGTCCAATCCACTAATCGTGGTCCGCAACACGTCTATTTCATTTCGACATCGCAACCAACCTCAAGGTCAGACCAAAAGCATGTCATTGATCCGAACCTCATATTCCGAATTCATTATAACTGTAGATTAAAAATGGTTTTTTTTCGATAACAGTTAGGAGGGATTTGTCTGGGTAGATAAGGATGCTCCTCTCACCTCCTTTTCTAAACCCGACCTTCACCCCAAAATGTTGTGCTTATTTTGTGGTGGCGTTGTAAAGGTGTAATCCTTTACAACTCTTTGCGACCTGGTCAGGCTGACACAGCAGAGTCTTAGGTTTCGACCAAATCTATAAATGGCAAAAATTGTGGTCGGCAGTGGTGAAAAGAGGAGGACGCTCCTGTCAACACAACGCAAGGCCACACACCTTACAAATTGCTCGGCGAAAATTGATCCATTTAGGCAGCGGAGTTTTTCCTTACTCCCCATATTTATCTGATCCTTTGCATTCTGACCATCACTTTTTCTGAGCTGTTGATTTTCATTTGCATCAGAAACAATTCACTAATTTGGCCGATGTTGAATGTTCCCCCTTGATTTTCCTTAATTTCTGTTATCTCAGTTTTTATTGTGAAGGATTAGATACATTACCTTTCGTTGGCAAAAATCTATTGATTCTGATGGTTTTTACCTCAAATAATAAGGTTAGTTCAAGCTGAGATATAGCAATTTGAAGTAAGGATTTCGTGTAGTCGATTAATTTTGCGGCAGCTTATTAATGTCATGTGTATTCAGAATAGAAACAGTATCGTCCTGATAAGCTTTGTAATGTAGTATTATGATAGCATTCCTACACTGTTTCCTTGATTTCGTTAATTCCTGGGATCTCTCAAGGAAAGGTTTCCAACTCAAATTGTGCTTTTGGTATGCTATTTTGACAGAACGTAGGACCTGTGGGCGGAGTCCAGAACCACTGTTAGCTTTTGCTGAACGCTTTTTTTAAAGACTTTAGCACTCCACAAAATGTGCGTCGGTGGCGCAGTCGATAGAAGTGCCGCCTAATAGAAGCACAGCGGCGGTCTTTTGAGTTCGAGTCCGTGTACTGCCCATATTTCCCGCATATTAGTTTGTTGCTATTACGCTTTTTCATGATCACAGGAGTCAATTTTAAACCATCAATGCTTTCAACAAACCAAGGCTGTCTATTTGCGCCTTCATATGTGTTTATTTTCGTTGGTGACAGTTACGTCGATGTTCACCCAGGACCCTTCTCTGCACCCTCGAATTACTCGTTCAACAAAGAAGAAGTGGTCATTCCTTGCCAGAGAGAAGATTGTTCGTCACTGGATTTTGTAAGACGCTATATGTGTAAAAATGGTGGCAATACGCGAAACCGAACTCAAAATCCCGCCATTGCGCTCCTATGAGGCGGCTCTTCCACCGACTGCACCACCGAGGCACATCTTGTGGTGTGTCATAGGTTTCGATGATTGCTGCGCACACGTCTGCACACCGCTTTTTCCGGTCTTTCCAAAAACTATCTGTGGTTCTGGACTCCGCTTACACGTTTCTACATCCTGTCAAAATAGCATCGCAAAAGCCCACTTTGGGTTGGGAACCTTTTTTTATCACTTTTATTGTAAAGGATTAGGTTCATTAGCTATTCGTCAGCAAATATGTATAGATTCTGATAGTTTCCACTTCGATTAATAAAATTGTGTTTAGTGTGAGTTATAGCAGTTTGAAGTAAGCGGTCGTTTTCGGCGACTAATTTTGCAACATTCGAACCGCAACCTCGACTTTGAAACCAGGGTGTGACGCGATTACACCACATAAAGCCTATAGGTCCAGCCGGGCTAAAATAACTAGACCTGTGTGGTGTGAAGGTATTCTGGCTTTGTTCAGCTTTTTATTTTGTTCTTTGTTTTAAATTCAATAAACATATTTAATACATATTATATGTACAAACAATATTTCCATGCGTACGCACAGATTAGAAAGAGTCGACGGACTACGTTAAAGTACCCATCCATCCGGTTGTAGGACCTCGGCCATCGGGTGTCGGGAGGGAGCAAGTGGAAATTAGGGGTAATTAGTTATCAGCCAGTTATAAAAAAGAAAAAAATTCATCATTAATTTCCAGCAAGAATAAAAACTTTCAAAAATAAAAAATAAAGTTTAAAATAAAAATTCAAAATAAACAGTGTTTCTAAAAATCTTCCAGGACCTCCATATCAGGTTATATGTGATCAGTCTTTACCTGATGAATCCTACGGACTATCTCCCACATTCCAGTATAGATTCAGTATATATCTTTAATAGAAGTCATACTACAGTACCGGACGCGTCTTTTGAATAGACGCCGAAAAAACCGCACTTTTGCGGTTTTTGCGTTTTTTTTGTTATAACTCGCCCAAAATCATCCATTTGAAAAACCAGGAGTACATTTGAGCTCAGGAGATCGAGCTTTATCGTTTGGTATATACACTTCATATGAAAGATCAAAAATGGCCAAAATTGAAAACTTGCGCTCCATTGAGAAGGCCGACCGCGGACGAGTTGTCGGCCGCAAGGCGTCAAAAAGAGTTGCATGCTCACAATTTCTCTAATTTAATGTTTTTGAGAAACGGTTGGTACAGTTCGATTCGTCTCATCGAGATCTACACAACCGTGTATACAACTTCGCCAAACCACCGCATTTTCGCAGTGGGTGGTCAAAGATGACTGGAGCAGACTTTTTGCTATTCGAGACGCTTATATTCCAGGACTTGCATGTTGTTGGAGCATCTCAATCATGGCGTAAAGTGTTTTGTCATGCCAGGAATCCTCTGAGAGTGCGCCGTGCACAATGTATATAGGACCGAACCTATCAATCGAGGGGGGGGACAGTTTGTAGAGTCAGCAATTAGAGAGTTTTATGAGAAATTCTCAGCCGCCCACCTTAGAAATTGCTGTAATCTGCTCCGGCGAGACTTTGGAGTGCGCTGTGCACAATGTATATAGGATCGAACCTATCAATCGATTGGGCGCGACAGCTCGCAAATTGCACGCGCGGGCGTGTTCGGAGCACTATAACTCTGTCAGCTTCCAATCTTTCTTGCTGGAACGTGCGGATTCCGCAGGCAGTAATATGCTCTAGTAAAGCGTCAAAGCACTGCGAATTACCTTACGAATTGGCAAGGTTACAGCGGTGCGAATATGCAGGTTAGGCATGTGTGACACGATTTTTTCAGAATTCGGTCGACCGCTGCGGGTGCACGAGGCGAGTTAGCGGCATGCAAACTCGCGGTCTAGTAAAGCACCGAATGCACTTTACGACGACGTGCTCGCAGCTCTCCAGATGCCTAAACTGCTTTAGCACAATCTGCCATTTTGGAGCGGGGGACGGCAGCGGTAAAGTTCTTCCGCCCTTACTCGCCCATGTTCGAGTTTTCGAGCCCCAACCAGGGCACCACTCTGTTCAGCTCGAAAATCCCTATCGAACATATCAAATTTCGATCAGTTTTGAAAACATCGATTTTTTGACAGCTTCTCATCGAAGACGGCCTTTAGGCCGCGCCAGATGGACGATGACGTCATCGAAAATCGATGTTTCCGAAATTAGTCGAGTTTGACACTGTTTCATAGAGCTTTTCGTGCTGAACTGAACGGTGTAACTACGAGTGGCGAGAATTGTTATCTGGACGAGTAAGAGCACGGAGAACATAGACCGTTCACCTCACCTGTATCACCTGTCGTCCCGTTGATCATCGACTTGCTCGAGCGGGCGCCAGCAGCGTCTCCATTCGTCCCTGTCGCGTGCCAGAGTGGTCCAATGGAACCTCCTCGCTCGAGGGACACGAAGAGCGTCATATCGGTCGTTCAGGGCTTTCACGAAGAAGTCCGACCAACGCGTTGGTGGGCGTCCTGGTGTTCTTTTGACATCCCGCGGAATCCAATCTGTGACGGCTCTCGTCCAGCGGGTGTCTGCGAATCGCATTACGTGGCCGGCCCACCTAATTTTCGACGACTTGGCCCATGCGACAGCGTCTCTGATCTTCGAACGTCGGCGAAGCTCGGAACTCCGGAGACCTTCTCTCACTTGCGTGAGTCGTGTCACTCCGAGCATCGTCCTCTCGATTCCACGCTGCGCGACGCTGATCGCGTGTTCATCCTGCTTTCGTATAGCCCAGGTCTCTGAGGCGTATGTTAGGGCAGGAAGAACAGTGGAGTCGTATAGGTGGGCACGGAGTCGGACGTTCTTCGTTTTCTTCACGACTTCTTCGACGCTCTTGAAAGCTCCCCAAGCCGCTCGTTTCCTTCTGCTCAGCTCTGGTGCTAGGTCGTTGGTCATGTTGACTTCGCGACCCAGATACACATAGCTGGAGCATTCGGAGATGTTCGTTCCGTTGAGCGAGAATGGGGCATCAGAAACCCATCCGTTCTTCATGAACATCGTCTTCGTAAGATTCAGCAGCAGTCCAACGCTTCCACATACACGATCGAAGTCGGCCAGCATTCGTTCCGCCTGACTGATGCTCGGGGTTATGAGCACGATGTCGTCAGCGAAGCGAAGATGGTGCAGTTGCCGGCCGTCGACCTTCACTCCCATGTCTTCCCATTCTAGTTCGCGCATGACGTTTTCGAGGGTGGCGCTGAAGAGCTTCGGGGATATGGTATCCCCTTGTCGAACCCCTCTCTTCACGTCAATGACGACGTCGTTGTAGAATGGTGAGATCTTGGTCGTGAATCCACTGTACAACTCTCGAAGAACTCTGATGTACTGAGTAGGAACGCCCTGGGTGAGCAGGGCTTCCATGACCGCTTCAGTCTCGACGGAGTCGAATGCCTTCTTCAGGTCAATGAACGTAAGGCACAGCGGCAGCTTGTACTCTCGCGACACTTCGATGAGCTTCGTAATGGTGTGTATGTGGTCGATCGTGCTGAATCCTCTCCGAAATCCTGCTTGTTCGCATGGCTGTCCTTCGTCCAGCGTTCTGCTGATCCTATTCAGGATGACTCGAGTGAACAGCTTGTAGACTACGGACAACAGGCAGATCGGGCGATAGTTGCCAATGTCGTGCACGTCTCCCTTCTTGTACAGCAAAACGGTCTTGCTGGTCTTCCACTGAGATGGAACCTTGCATTTGGACAGGTAGCGTGTGAAGAGCCGCGCCAGGGTGTTGATGAGCGCTGGCGGGAGGTTCTTCAGGTGTTCAGCTCTGATCCTGTCAGAACCGGGTGCTGTACGTTTCTTCACCGACGAGATGGCGTGTCGGATCTCGGAAGGGAGAACAGGGGGAACGACGTATCCATCCTGCGGAAGATGGCATGGGGGCAGGTGGACGTGGCTATCGAAGAGATCGGAGTAGAAGTCGTGGATGACTTTCTCCATGGTCCTTCTGGAAGAGGTGATGGTTCCGTCAGGACGTCGGAGAGCGGTCATCTTGGTCTTGAAGTTGGCGAAGTTCCGGCGGGCATTGCGAATGCTCAGCCCTGCCTCTGCTGCTTCAGCCAACACTTCCGCCCTTCTCTCCTTGAGATCTTCCTTTATCGCCGCTCTGCATAGCTTTGCAAGCTCGGACGTCAGTTGGTAGTTGCCTGACGCTCGTGCTGCTCCACGCTGGCGTATCAGCTCGAGAGTTTCCGGAGACAGGCGTCTCTTGGTGGTCTTCAAGCTCTCGGCTCCCTTAGCACTATCGTGGAGATGGTGCACGAAGCGATCGTATTCCTCGTCGACGTTGTCCATAACGGCATCTTCCCAAAGGCCGACAAGAGAGGTGTAAAGGTCCCAGTTGATGGTCGTTCTGGGATTCCTCTTCTTGAACTTCGCGGCCTTCTCTCCTTGACGCGAAAAGCGGAACCTCGCGCGAAGGAGGCGGTGGTCCGATCCCGTGTAAAACTTGGGGACAACGGAGACATCGGTCAGGCAATACTTGCGATTGAAGATGATGTGGTCGATCTCGTTGTGGAACTGGCCACCGGGGGATTCCCAGGTCCATCGTAGGGAGGGAGGCTTCTGGAACTGCGAGTTTCCATGGATGGTCTTGGTCGACATGATAAACTCAGACAGCCTTTCACCTTGCTCGTTCCACTCCAAACCGTGGGTTCCGATGTGAAGTTCTTCCGGCGACCTTCGTGGCCCGATCTTGGCGTTGAAGTCGCCGACGATCACCTTGTAGAAGGTGTGATCTTCCTTATAGAACTTCTCCAGCTCCACGTAGAAGGCCTCGACGTCTTCGTCGTCGTAGTCGGATGTTGGGGCATACGCGACGAACACAGTCAAGGCTGGCACGGAGCCACATCGCTTCAGTCGCAGACGTCCGATTCGGCTAGTCAGAGACTCGTACGAATCGATGTTCATGGCCAAGTGCGTGTTGACGAGGACACCAACGCCGCCTACTCCCCTGCTGGCCCGAGATCCCTCTTAACAAGAGAGCCCGAAGGCTCTCTATCGAGGGAGATCCGTGGCATAGACCGTTGTTGTGCTAAATTGCACGCGCGGGCGTGTTCGGAGCTCGATAACTCTGTCAGCTTCCAATCTTTCTGGCCGGATCGTGTGGATTCCGTAGGCAGTAATATGCTCTAGCAAAGCTTCAAAGCACAGCAAATTATCTTACGAATTGGCAAGGTTACGGCGGTGCGAAAATGCAGTTTGGGCATGTGTGATACGATTTTTTCAGAATTCTGTCGAGCACTGTAGGAACACGCGATCAGCTAGCGGCCTACGAATGCGTAGGCTAGCAAGCTAGCTAAGGTACTTTACGATGAAGTGCCCATAACTCTCCAGCTGCCTAAACTGCCTTAGTGCCAGCTGCCATTTTAGAGCTGCGGAGGGCAGGCAGCGGTGAAGATTCTTCGGCCCTTAATCACACACATTTGAGTTTTTGACACAACAGATAGTACCGTTTCGTTCAGCTCGAAAAACTCTATCGAACGGTATTAATCCCGGCCAATTACGGGAATTACATTTGATTTTTTGACAATTTCCCTCGAGGACGAGGGCACTCGCACTTCGCCTTGCCTTCCCGGACGATGACGTCATCGAAAGTCGACGATTTCGAAAATTGCGAAATGTTCTTGTCCAAACTTCGTTCAAATTCATCTAGGTGGTTATTTGGTGCGCTGATCACGAATCCGATGTCCGTTTTTGAAAATTCCGCCGATTTCGACAGGTTTTGGATTTCCTTCTGGATAACTGAGGGTGGTTGGGACAGGAACACCGATTTGCTCAAACTTCCTCTAAGGGCAGGGGTTATTCAGGGTGCCGAATACGATGTTCATTTGGCCGGCAGGGAACCACACATGCCGATAACTGAGGATATACCTACCAACCTCAAATGGCTGCAACATGCCAAAATCGGCGCAATTTTCAAAAACGGACATCGGATTCGTAATCAGCGCACCCAATAACCCCCTAGATGAATTTGAACGAAGTTTGGACAAGAACATTTGGCAATTTTCGAAATCGTCGACTTTCGATGACATCATCGTCCGGGCAGGCTCGGCAAAGAGCGCCCTCGTCCTCGAGGGAAATTGTCAAAAAAATCAATTCTCCCGGAGTTGGACGATATTAATACCGTTCGATAGAGCTTTTTGAGTTGAACAAAACGGTACCACCTTTTATGTCAAAAACTCAAATATGGGCGAGTAAGGGCGGAAGAATCTTCACCGCTGCCAGTCCTCCGCAGCTCTAAAATGGCAGCTGGGACTAAGGCAGTTTAGGCAGCTGGAGAGCTATGGGCACTTCATCGTAAAGTACCTTAGCTAGCTTGCTAGCGTACGCATTCGTAGGCCGCTAGCTGATCGCGTGTTCCTACAGTGCTCGACTGAAGTCTGAAAAAATCGTGTCACACAAGGTTTACCAGCATATTCGCACCGTCGTAACTTTGTCCGTTCATAGGCTAAATTGCTGCGTTTCAGCGCACCTATTGATCTTTCTACTGGTTACAAAATGCACAAGTTGCTGCCTGAAAGACTCAAACGTAACACAGTTATTGCGCTCAGAACACGCCCGTGCGTCAAATTTAACACAACAACGGTCGAAGTTCTCCGCGCTCTTAATCGCCCAGATTACAATTCTTGCTGCTCGTAGTAACACCATTCAATTCACCACCAAGAGCTCTATCGAACTGTATCAGACGGAATGTGCGGAGTAAGGGCGGAAGGAACTTCGCCGTCGCCCTCCGAAGCTCCAAAATGGCAGATTGTGCTAAAGCAGTTTAGGCATCTGGAGAGCTGCGAGCACGTCATCGTAAAGTGCATTCGGTGCTTTACTAGTCCGCGAGTTTGCATGCCGCTAACTCGCCTCGTGCACCCGCAGCGGTCGACCGAATTCTGAAAAAATCGTGTCACACATGCCTAACCTGCATATTCGCACCGCTGTAACCTTGCCAATTCGTAAGGTAATTCGCTGTGCTTTGGCATATTACTGCCTGCGGAATCCGCACGTTCCAGCCAGAAAGATTGGAAGCTGGCAGAGTTATCGTGCTCCGAACACGCCCGTGCGTGCAATTTGCGAACTGTCGCGCCCAGTCGATTGATAGGTTCGATCCTATATACATTGTGCACAGCGCACTCCAAAGTCTCGCCGGAGCAGAGTACAGCAATTTCTAAGGTGGGCGGCTGGAAATTTCTCATAAAACTCCCTAATTGCTCACTCTACAAACTGTCCCCCCCCACTCGATTGATAGGTTCGGTCCTATATACATTGTGCACGGCGCACTCTCAGAGGATTCCTGGCATGACAAAACACTTTACGTCATGATTGGGATGCTCCAAAAACATGCAAGTCCTAGAATATAAGCGTCTCCAATAGCAAAAAGTCTGCTCCAGTCATCCTTGACCACCCACTGCGAAAGTGTGGTGGTTTGGCGAAGCTGTATAAGGGTGGCTGAAAAGTTCGGGCAATTTTTCAAAGTATTTCAGCAGTACGAAAAAACTACATAAACGCCAAAGATTTACAAACAAAAATAACAGAAACTTCATTAGATCAACAACAACATAATACAACAGGAAAATTCACAACAAGTGCTCAAAATTTCCTCCTTTGGCTTCAATACATTTTCGCAGTCGTTTTGGGAAGTCGCTGATGATGGTCGCACACTGCTCCGCTGTAATCTCGTCCCAGGATCTCAACAACACCGATTTCAGCTGCTCAACGGTGGCGTATCTTGTAGTGGAGATCTTCTGCTCCATGATCGACCACACAGAATAATCCATCGGGTTGAGATCAGGCGAGTTGGATGGCCAGATGTCCCTGCTCCAAAACCCTGGGAAGAGCTCCTCGCAAACGGCGATCGTGGATTTGGCGGAATGCGCTGGTGCCCAGTCCTGCTGAAGAGAAAATCCGGTTTCGCCAAAATGGCTCGTCGCCCACGGCCCCAGTACGTCGCGGAGGACATATTGCTGGTAGCTGGCAGCGTTAATTTTGACGTTCTGCTCCATGAAGACCAGCGGCGTCTTTCCGGTACCGCATATTCCAGCCCACACCATCACCGAGGCTGGAAAATGGCGGCGGCTGATGGTCCTTGCGGCCGACGTCTTCTGCTGACCCTTCTTAAGCAGCTGCCGGCGATTCTGATGGTTGTGAACCGGCTGGACCGTGAAGATCTTCTCGTCGGTGAACAGCACCTTCGACAAGCGACCATCGCCGACCAGCTGACGCATTCGCCTGCATTTCCTCAACCTCTCAGCTTTCATCGCGTCGTTGAGGAAGTGAATACGAGCTACTTTGTAGCTGCGTAATCCCAGCTTCCTCCTGGCAATATGCTGGACTCGTTCCCTACTGATCCCGAGATCCGTAGCCATCTTGTTCATCGATACCTCAGAATTCCGGCTAATGCGACAACGAACCTTGTTGATGTTCTCCGGTGTTGTCGCAGTGGTGGGACGGCCGCTGCGGGGACGGTCCGAGGTCCCGCCAGTCTCCTTGTAGCGTCTTACAATCTTGTAGACGGTCCTTTGTTTGAAGCCGGTTGTTCGAACTATGTCCGCGGTCCTCATTCCCGTCTTGTGCAGCTCGACGACGGTGATACGCTCACTTTCACGAGACATAACGCAAGCACAACTGAAAACGAGAAAACTGGAGCAACAGATTCTAGATCAAAATTGCGCGAGGAATACAACGGAAACAACAGAAATAACAAAAAACCTCAATTTCAAGGCCAAAAGTAGCGCCGCAAAAAATTGCCCGAACTTTTCAGCCACCCTATATGGTTGTGTAGATCTCGAGGAGACGAATCGAACGGCACCAACCGTTTCTCAAAAATCCTCAAATTAGAGGAATTGTGAGCCTGCAACTGTTTTTGACGCCTTGCGGCCGACAACTCGTCCGCGGCCGGCCTTCTCAATGGAGCGCAAGTTTTCAATTTTGGACATTTTTGACCTTTCATGTGAAGTGTATATACCAAACGATAGAGCTCGATCTCCTGAGCTCAAGTGTTTTCTTGGTTTTTCAAATGGATGACTTTTGGGCGAGTTATAACAAAAAGACGCAAAAACCGCAAAAGTGCGGTTTTTTCGGCGTCTATTCAAAAGTCGCATCCGGTACTGCATTTATATGGGACGTAAGGAAAGGGGTGAGAGGAGAGGAAGGAGGTGCCCTCTCCAGCTGGTGGCAGACGACCTCCGGCCCGAGCGACGTAAACGCGACTCGCGCAGCAAGGCGTCGCTGTTGAGGGTGCGGATTGGGTACATCCTACTAGCAGCATAGTTATCACCTTTCAAACAGTGTTTACATTTTGTGTGTGTGGAACCGTGGTTTTAAGCGAAGTGTCGGGCAGTGCGACCGCAATCTTACACGTAGAGCTTTTTAGCAAGATATCGAAGAATACGAGATGTGCCACCGTCAGGGCCAGTCTTGGGAAAACATATAAAATTTTACAGTTTAGCTCCTGGGATTCAGAATAATGTGGACAGAAATGTTTCAACCAAACAGAAAGTGCCCCTAGACCTAAGGAGTTCCAAGTTAACTGCACGTTGCGATTCAAGGGAGATGGCTACTCTGCAGTGCAGTGATGAGCGGCATGGCCTCATAGATGAAGAGTCGTGTTTTTGATTCCCGTACCTCGCCGCATTTCTGCATTTTTTAAATATTCGTCCTTGCTTGGTTTTTGTTATTAGAAGTTATAAAAGAATTTTGATATACCCAATTTATATCATCAGTAATGACGGGTGCAAATAGAAGCGCTGCTGCATGGCTGTTATACGGTATTGGTCGTGTAATAAATGGTCGAACAATAAACACTGTAACACTAACTGCCATCCAAATATACACGTTCTTACCTAAATTAGAAAAGTAAACACCGCAACGTAATTGGTGTAAGAAGAGTTTGCAGCTTAATACCTTTAAAAAGAACTCGATACTTGTTCATTGATGGAATCATTTCCACAATTCTATTAATTGCCAGTGCGACACAAATGACTGACGCCGCCATCCAAATACCTAAGAAACAGGATTGCAAATACAAAACAATGAATACCATGTCGTTGCTATTATGTTAACAAGAACTCACTCCATGCAGAGTGTCCGAGAAATAGATCAAGCGCGACATTGGTGCAGAAAACTCCACCTGTCTAAAATCTAATTAGGTATACTATTATAATAACCATATTAAATTATATATCTTAGCACTATGTTACATAAATATTAAGCGGAATATCTGCTCACAAAGTGGAAATACGATATAATATGCGAGCCTGCTATAATATCCATCATATCAAGAAATCCATTGAAGAACATCAGACGATAACAAGGGATATGCAGTAGCTTTGCACGGAACATTCCTATCAGGGAAAGTGTGTAAACAGTCTAAAATACGCTATTCATTTTACAGCTTTGAAAAATATTCTCCACTGATGACATGTCGTCTTGACCAGAGTTTATTCCAATCAATCGTAGTTTCCTGGGCTTCCGTAAGTCCATCATCCTAAGTGTTTTATCATTTCACTCTTTGTTAAGATTCTAGGGTACTAGTGGTGCTTCTTAATGGTGGGATATGAGTGACTTGGGCGCGTCGATTTTTCTTTGTCTGTTTAAGATCCTATTTTCTTAATCTCCTCCTTTTGCGCTATCCTGACGCCTCTCCTGCCGCTCTATTTTTGCATTGTAAGTGGAAATCACGACCTGTGTATTAAGGTTGAAAAAACGACGCTTGTAAGAAATTCAAGAGTTCATGTTATCTCGTTTATCTTCGGTAAGACGCATTTCGTCGAAGAAGGCGGGCACTGAAATAAGCTGGCGCTATTGTCACATAGCATAAGATTTGGACATATCCACAAAAATATATAAAAATAAATATTGCACCTTTTATAAAATATAAAAAATATAAATATTGCACCTTTTTTGTTCAAATAAACTTACTGAAGCGCTTTCGTTTAAATGCTCGTTATTTGGGATTATTTTTAAATATATAAAGGAGCAAGCGTGTGTGTGTGTGTGTGTGTGTGTGTGTGTGTGTGTGTGTGTGTGTGTGTGTGTGTGTGTGTGTGTGTGTGTGTGTGTGTGTGTGTGTGTGTGTGTGTGTGTGTGTGTGTGTGTGTGTGTGTGTGTGTGTGTGTGTGTGTGTGTGTGTGTGTGTGTGTGTGTGTGTGCGCGTGCGTGTTTCCGTCACACTTGAGTTGGGGCGCGGCAGCCGAACACGTCGGCAACCGTGCATGGCGAGCCGGAGACGTACCGAACACGGCGGCAACCATGCATGGTGAGCCGTAGACGTGCCGAACACGTCGGCAACCGTGCATGGCGAGCCGTAGACGTGCCGAACACGTCGGCGACCGTGCATGGCGAGCAGCAGACGTGCCGAACACGGCGGCAACCATGCATGGTGAGCCGTAGACGTGCCGAACACGTCGGCAACCGTGCATGGCGAGCCGTAGACGTGCCGAACACGTCGGCGACCGTGCATGGCGAGCAGCAGACGTGCCGAACACGCCGGCAACCGTGCATGGCGAGCCGCAGACGTGCTGAACACGTCGGCAACCGTGCATGGCGAGCCGTAGACGTGCCGAACACGTCGGCGACCGTGCATGGCGAGCCGCAGACGTGCCGAACACGTCGGCAGCACAAAACTTCGGCCCTGGGGGTAATCAAGGTCGCTGAACACGAAACTGAAGTCGACCAATCGATATCGATCGATATTATCGCTTTTTTGTGGATGTCGTTCAAGTGGCGCGAAACTTCGGTTCTGGGGGTAATCAAGATCGCTGAACACGAATCTGAAGTCGACCAATCGATATCGATCGATATTATCGATTTTTTCTAGGATGGCGCTCAAGTGGCGCGAAACTTCGGCCTTAGGGGTAATCGAGGTCGCTGAACACGAATCTGAAGTCGACCAATCGATATCGATCGATATTATCGATTTTTGAGGATGGCGCTCAAATGGCGCGAAACTTCGGCCCTGGGGTAATCGAGGTCGCTGAACACGAATCTGACGTCGGATAAATCGATGTCGATCGATATTATCGATTTTTTGAGGATGGCGCTCAAATGGCGCGAAACTTCGGCCTTATGGGTAATCGAGGTCGCTGAACACGAATCTGAAGTCGACCAATCGATATCGATCGATATTATCGATTTTTGAGGATGGCGCTCAAATGGCGCGAAACTTCGGCCCTGGGGTAATCGAGGTCGCTGAACACGAATCTGACGTCGGATAAATCGATGTCGATCGATATTATCGATTTTTTGAGGATGGCGCTCAAGTGGCGCGAAACTTCGGCCCTGGGGGTAATCAAGGTCGCTGAACACGAATCTGAAGTCGGATAAATCGATGTCGATCGATATTATCGATTTTTTGAGGATGGCGCTCAAATGGCGCGAAACTTCGGCCTTATGGGTAATCGAGGTCGCTGAACACGAATCTGAAGTCGACCAATCGATATCGATCGATATTATCGATTTTTGAGGATGGCGCTCAAATGGCGCGAAACTTCGGCCCTGGGGTAATCGAGGTCGCTGAACACGAATCTGACGTCGGATAAATCGATGTCGATCGATATTATCGATTTTTTGAGGATGGCGCTCAAGTGGCGCGAAACTTCGGCCCTGGGGGTAATCAAGGTCGCTGAACACGAATCTGAAGTCGACCAATCGATATCGATCGATATTATCGATTTTTGAGGATGGCGCTCAAGTGGCGCGAAACTTCGGCCCTGGGGTAATCGAGGTCGCTGAACACGAATCTGAAGTCGGATCAATTGATCCATCTCGATTAACATAAAGGTCGGAAGGCCTAGGGAAGAATAGGAAACCCGTAGCGGCCATGGGTTCCTATTCTCGGGGTTTGGGGGCGAAGCCCCCAACCAGTCGTAGGCGGCCGCTAGGCCGACGTACGACTGGTTTTTAAATATTTACTACTAATTTGTCATGTCCTATTGAACGTTTTGATTTTTGGAATACAACATGATAAAAGCGCGTGATCTTTATCCCGATCAGTTTAAGCTTGGCAGCACTCCAGCGACGGCAGCTAAAAACATTCAAGCAGTTTTGGACAAGTCCGCTTCCAACGATATGCGATGACTTTAAAAGATCCTTTCAGGCCAGAGGAGCAAAAATACGAAAAGCTCAAACTACTTAAGCAAACAAAACATGTGTTTCCAACTGCCGAGGGCCTCTCACAGATTGAAATGGGCAGCCCCGAACGAGTCATCATGGTCCTAAATAGTGAGTGCTTTACGTAAAATTTGGTTGGGAAGCAAGGGTGCAACGCAGCGAGGAGCAGATCAAATACCAAAGCGGGAGTTCCATCAACAAACGTTTCGTTGTGCATTTGGTAGACGCCCGAAGGTAAAGGGGGTTACTTCCACATCAAGGAATGAGGCTGTCCCAAAATCAATCAACCGTCATACCATCAATTGCGCTGTTCCAGTAGATGGATCACTTCGAGGTAGGCCTCCACAAGTCAGTGAGTGAGGTCAGCTCTAGATGACTTCTTAAGGCCTCCCCGACCAAACTTCTTTTCCTAGTTTTCTTACTTTTTTATTGTAATGCTATTTTTGCTATCAAACAGATTTTGTTACATGCTTAAGGATTCAACCAAATCAGACCGGTTCTTTAGCCAATTACTGTGCCAAGCAATTTAGTGTTAATGTTCATCGTTGAGTAACCGTTTATTGAAACTTTGTTACAAATAAACTTTACGTAGAACGACTGAGTGGGCCTGCTAAGAAGAGCATTGATTAAGGTTCATGGAAGGAAGTAATTGGTATGACCTGAAGCTCACCACATAAATTGACCCAGTTGTAGCAAAGTAGAGCCCTTGCTTTAGATTGACTGAACCGCGAGCCTGCCACTCTGCAAGTGTTCGCGAACTACAGTTGTAGTCTTTCTCATCGACAATCCATGGTAGATTCAGATAGAAGTTATGCATCGCCGGCTGTAAAAAGAAATTCAATTATTCTGCATGAGAAGTGCGCGTTTTCGAAATGTTAACGATTAGCTCTATGAAAATCTGTAGCACAAAAATTCCGAGGTAATCAGTCGGGCTGCACAAGTCACCATTCAATTCTCTTACCCTCCCACAGTATGAAGATCTTCGAACGATTTGTAAATGGACGCGTTCGTGATACCGTCCAGCTTTTCGGTAGCTAGTGTGGCTTTGAAGCCGGCTTTGGCAACATCGATGCCGCATATGCCGCTCGTCTTCTGGTAGGGGAAGATCGCGAAAAGCAGAAGCCGCTTCACCTATCTTTTCTGCGCTTATGGGGAGAGAAAGAATTTAATCGTGTACCGCATGAGGTTATATGGTGCACCTTACAAAACAACACGGCGCTCCCGAGGAGCTCATTGAGGGGTATACTTGCCCAAAGAATAAAGTGCGAGCGTCAGATGGCACTTGAGTACTGAGTAGAAGTGTCGAACCCGAAAACGCTAAGGAAAAAGAGAGGGAAGAAGAAAATCTGTTACGCAAAACACATTACAAATGTAATTTTTAGTTAATTACTTTGTTTACGTGTATACTGCAACCATTAACGGATTTTTTTAGCTTTAGAAAATACTGTAGTAATGAAAAAGCGCCATTACTGGGGAAGCGCCCTGTTTTGCGTTTTCTTTTCGGGCCCCTACTAAGGAAAACATGTTCGTCTAAGTTAGTAAATCAATAGTACAGTGAACTTTACAGTGAACTGCTGTATTCCTATGGAGCGAATTTGGTAGCCATCGTTTGATTAACGAACCTGATATATTGTCAAGTTAAATTCGTCAATATGAATCTTAGTTTGGACTTAGTTCTTGATAAGTATGTACATTTTAACAAGATGTTGCTGATGCATGTTGCAAAAACAGAACTGCAAATACAAACATATTTAAATAGTTGATAAATTTAAATTTTTAAATTTTCAAAGCACACAATTTTGCAACGTATGCGCGTCGGCAAACTTATTCAGAATAAGGGCCAAACAGCTAACCAGAAACAACAGAAAATTTTACCACAGAGGATTAGGCACAATAGGCCCTTTCCACAAAATAGAATTCAGCTCTAGAATGCCAAAGAACTCTTCTCTATAGCCGAGGATACAGAGTTCTTTGGCATCAATGATGAAAACGGTCATCTTCCTATGAACCGCAAGAAAGCGTTGAAGCGATGGCGCGATTATTTCGAGGGATTTTCGACTGAAGAGTTTAATCATCCGGCCGTCCTTTCTGTAGCTCCTATACACGGTCCTGTTTACAGGATAATTGTGGAGGAAACTGACGCGGCTCTGAGGACGATGAGACCGGGCAAGGCGACTGGTCCAGATAATTTGCCAGCTGATTTATGGAAGTCAGAGTGCTGGTACTCTGCTGTGGTTGGACAAGTTTTTCAACCAGGTTGTAGTGGAGAAGGTGCGTGATGTTTGGCAGGAAAGTACGACGATCCCGATTTGGAAGAAGAGGGGCAGCCTTACAGACTGTTGGAATTACCATCGGCTTTCTTTCGCACAGCATGAAGATTTTCGAGCGAATCCTCGATAGACGAATTCGTTAAATTGTAAAAGACCTAGGTGTTACCTACTCAAACAATTTAGACTTTTCCTGTCATATTGAAAAGATTACTGCACGGGCCAGTTCAGTGTATAACTACATCCTTAGAGCTTTTAAGAGGCGAGATGTAAAGGTTCTTTTCCGTTTATTCACGCTCTACGTAAGGCCGATTTTGGAATACGGGTCCCCCATTTGGTCTCCATACAAACAATCTGATATTGATGCTCTAGAAAAGATTCAAGATAGCTTTACCTACAAATGCTTTGCTCGTATAGGCGCCTCCTCAATTCCCTATCATGAGCGTCTCCGTAAACTGGGTACAGCGTCTCTCAAATGCCACCGAATGATAAACGACTTGACGCTTATGTATAAACTCACCACAAACGAGCTTTCCCTAAACTTAGCTGATTTTTTTGACCCATCAGCCACCATCGGTACCAGTAGAGGACATGCATTCCGAGTAAGACCTTTTAAACCTCGTACTAAGGCTTTGGAAGGGAGCTTCCTTGGTAGAGTTGCTTCTCGTTGGAATGAGTTAGATCCCTCTTTCTTTATATACAAGAAATCACAATCATTTCGATTGCGTCTCATGTCGCATTTTAGAAACTTTAGCTAACTCATCGGACCCATAATTCATAAGGCAAGTGAGTTTTTTTCCAAAATGTTTCGTTTTTGTGCTAGCATTGGTTGAGTCGAAATGGTCTTGGTTACCTTTTTTTCAGGATTTTCTTGTTTCACCGGTGGTACGTTGTGCTATTTCTCTGGTCCCTGGTCGTAGTCGGTTAACTGTGGGTTGTGTCGTGGTGCTGCGTGGACCGTAGAGGGCGGTTTTCTTTCATATCATCTTCTTCCTTGTCCTCTCACTTAGTTTATGGATGCGATTTCAGCTTCATCAGTGCGATTCTCCATTGTGGCTCGTCCGTCCGGTGTGCTCTCTCTGTTGAGTGGAGTCATGTGTATATGTACTACTTATGCGTCAACGTCGTGCTCAGTTGTTGTTTTCTATTTAGTGATGCCCTCTTTTATGCTCTTTCTAAATCTACCATTTCACTTCTGACAGGTCGGGTTTCCTCCCTTGGACGCGATGAAATCCAAATTTATCCATTCATTCTAGCAGCTGGACCTCTTAAATTCTCAGTGGGACCGATTCACTTGGCATACTATTACATTGCCACCTTAATTTGTCGATTATCTAGTTGTGTGGCCTGGGACCTCCTAACGGTAGTGCCAAGGGTTTCCTATCGTCATTTTAAAGGGCCCATAGACATATACCTATGCAGGGCCTCCTTGGCTCCCGTTTGCAGTAGTATCTTGGCCATCCTCACTGTGATTATATATTCCTAGATGCCTCTTCTATCCACTGCTTCCTTTTTACTGGTCCATTCCTGCTAGCTTTCTCTTTCATTTCACTCGTGATCAAGGAGAAATCCTGACCTTTTCATCACCTTGAGTTCTCTTTCATTCCCTTATTGCAGTTCATTTCATTCTCATTCATTGTCGATTCTGTTTTCTATGTTTTTATATGCTCTTGATTGGATTTCAAGTAACAAGAAATCGCCCGATCGCCGATGCCGCCCCTTCCCGGCAGATGCCTCCTCTACCCACTACCTATTTGTTACTTATCCACTCCTGCTATTCTTTTTTCTTCTCATCCATTATCAAGAAGGATTCCTGGTCTTTTCAGCACTTTCAGCAATTTGAGCCATCTCTTAAATCTCTCAGCTCATCACGTCCAATCTCTGTTGTTGTTGGTTCTGTTCCCTATGTTTCTTTCTAATATCTGATTGGATTAGTTTCAAATAAATAAATAAATAAATAAATCGTCAAGCTTTCCAGCTATCAGTATGCCTTCGTGGCTGGTTGTGGCGCCATCGATGCCATGCATGCTGCCTGCCGTCTGGTGGAGAAACATCGGGAGAAACAAAAGTCGGTGCATCTTTCTCGAGTTGGAGAAGGCCTTCGATCGCTCACTGCGTGAGGTTAGATGATACTCCCTATGAGAGCACGGTAATCCTGAAGAACTTGTAGAGTGGGTGCGAATGCTATACTCTCGTCCAAAGAGTAGAGTTCAAGCCGCAGCTGGTACCTCGACGGAGTTCCCCATCGATGTCGGCTCTGCGCTTGCACCACTCCTTTTTGTTGTCGTCATGGATGCCATCACTGGAGATCTTCAGAAGCCACTCCCTTGGACGTTGCTTACATGCTGATGACGTAATGCTCGATTGCGGAGGATGAACCCGAGCGGCAGGGGCAGGCATGGTGCATCCGCTTGGAGATGTTCGGGCTCTGAATGTAAAGAAGACCGAGTATCTAACGACTGACGTAAACGTTTCCGGCTCCATTAAGATTAACGGTGCTGAGTTTGCACGCACTTCGGTCGTTGAGTACCTGGGATCAGCAACAGCGTGCAAACTGATGTTGAAGTGAACTCACGCGTGGGTGCAGCTTGGTCCAAGTGGAATTCGTTGGCTGGCGTTCTCTGCGATAGGAAGATACTAGACCGCTTGGAGTAGAAGATCTACGGAGCAGTCGTGCAGCCCGTAACAATGTACGGCGCAGTGTGTTGGCCTGCGACTAAGGAAGCTGAAACGCGCCTCAGCGTAATGGAGACGAGACAGCACCCGTATGATAGGCCTTGAGTTGGAAGTGTCAAATAAGCGGCCTGAAGCCGCTCGAAACAGCGCTGGGATTACATATTACACAAGGACTTCAAAGTAGCTGGTGTCGTCCCTGATCTAGCACGGGATCGGAAAAGATGGTGACATGGCACCAGAGGAGGGGACCCGCTACGAAACGGGACAGACGCTGAAGAAGAAGAAGGGCCGTTTGGGTGCATACGCATCTTATTGCCTAACTTTTCCTGTTCGCTGTGCTATTGTTAATAGAGCTCATTTTTAGCTAAAAGCCAAAAAATGCTCAATCTTCTCTTGAGTAGAGCAAGAGCCTACGCTCATTAAAGCTGTACTCGTCACGTTTTGCTGAAACATAGCCCCATTGAAATGCGATTCAGGCATCTAATGCTAAATTCCGTGCACAGTCTAAAGAGTTCGGATTACGGTCTGCATTGCCCGGTCGTTATTAAACAAATATTACGTCGGGGTTTGCGCTGAAAATGTGGAAGCGAAGGAAATTGTTTAAATGTTTTCGATGTGGGTGGTCACAATTGTTAGCGCTATACTATCAAAGCGGTGCTATTCCTTCACTGTTTCGACCAAGAAACATAAAACAGGTTATAAATATTTGCAGAACACAGAAAATTTTACCACCAAGGATTAGGTGCAATAGGCCCTTTCCAAAAAATAGAATTCAGCTCCAGAACTAACGCCCATGATCGAATATGCCGAAAACATCATGTGTGCTATAAGCACGAATGCACTCGTCTCTCTCCTCCTCTTCACACTCTATATGTAAGGAAGGTTTTTAACAAAGAGAGGTACGTAGTGGTAGGGGTTACCATATCTCCGAAGCTCTTCAGCTCCATGGGAGTGAAGGTCGACGGCCTACCACCATCTACGCTTCGCTGACGACATCGTGCTCATAACACCGAGCATCAGCCAGGCAGAGCGAATGTTGGCCGAGCTCGATCGTGTATGTGGGAACGTTGGACTGCAGCTGAATCTTGCGAAGACGACGTTCATGAGGAACGGACAAGTTTCTGATGCCCAATTCTCGCTCAACGGTACGAACATCTCCTAGTGCTCCAGCTACTTGTATCTGGGTCGCGAATTCAACATGGCCAACGACCTAGTGCCAGAGCTGAGCAGGAGGAAACAAGCGGCTTGGGGAGCTTTCAAGAGCGTCGAAAAAGTCGTGAAGAAGACGAAGAACGTCTGACTCCGTGCCCACCTATTCGACTCCAGCGCTCATCCTGTATCTACATAATGGTCGCTTCAGAGACCTGGGCCATACGTAAGCAGGTGTTGTTGATGAATCTGGCTCCAGGACGCCCACCAACGCGTTGGTTGGACTTCTTCGTGAAATACGCAAATACACTTCTTCGTGGATACATTGGAACACTCTAGCACGCGAAAGGAACGAATGAAGGCGCTGCTGGTGCGCGTTCGAGCAAGACGATGATCAACGGGACGACAGGTGATAAAGGTGATACAGGAGATGTACGTGAACAATCGGCTTTGAATACGATACCTCGGCGGTGAAGTAGCGTTACCGTTGCAGTCGAGCAGGATTTGTAGTTGTGCAGATGCAGATGCCTAGTTACAGAGATCGCATAACACCTATACGTTGACTAACACTTTGAACGTGTGCGAAGCCGTTCAAAATTAGTGGAACATAGAATTTTTCAAAATTTTCGTTGCTCTTGGTTGAGTTTCAATCCACTATTCTTGGAGACAAAGTAGATAAGTGAACAACCACTGTGAAGCATTTATCCCAGTAGTGTCACCGTTCACCATTTTAAATCTTTTTATTGAAACTTTGATCAGGACCTTGAAGACGAGGATTGCTGCAAGACGACGAATGGTGGCATTGGAGGCATAAAGAAGCACAAGGAATTTAACGACACAATTCGGAATGGCTTTTCTAAGTACTTAGAAAACTTGTTATTATGAATGGATCAATGATAGAGAAGTACCTCCCTTAAGAGTAGCTCGTACTTTTTTCAAGCAGTATTACATCTTATCGCCATATCTCTCCAATGGAAGGTTTTTATTCTGCGTCAAAGTCCAAGTTCATTTCTGAAAACTAAATCGATCTAATAGGTCTGCTCCCAAAGAGTTCGAAGACGAATGTTGTTCAAAAATGCTTGCATACAATTCGACAGCTATTTCGTAGATTGCCGGAGCGAAACCTTTGTTTCTGTATAGAAAAAGCTGCAAGTTCATACCGCTTAATGTCTGACGGCAATAATACTCTTCCGATTCCGCATTCAGAAGACGTGCCTTCGGCATGTCTTCTGAATCTCGTCGCTCGGCATTTGATCCCCATTCATGCCACGACGCCCGTTCAACATAGGGTAAACTTTGGTGATCCGCTACCGAGGTTATAAGTTCGCCAGCAATCGCTCATGGTTAAGCTCAAAGAAAGACCGGCATGCACGCGCCGTCTTATCGAAGGCTTCCTTTTGATTTGGTCCCTTCCGTGACTGACAACGTTACTGAAGGATTAACTATATATGTACCAGACTTTCAGCTGCCGAAAATACCAGGCTGTCCAATAATTCCTGTCCGAAAATTTTCAAAATTCTATAATTTTCCATAGAAGTGTTATAATATCAGGCGGGTGTAAAAACCTTCTAGAAGGTTCTCCAGAGTTCCACGCTAGGGGTATATAAGGCGCAGTCGCCGCGTCTAGCTACCAGTACAAGCTAAAATGGACCAAGGTCGAATTCGTACGTTCGTGTAGGCACCGCGGTCGCCAACATCTGCAGAGCGTGCAAGGAGGATGCAGTGTCTCAACGCACAGTCAAGCGCTGGTTCAGTCGTTTCGAGAGCGGCGACACGAGCCTCGAGGACAGGGAGCGCAGCGGGAGGCCTTCTACGGTGGATGATGACGAAGTCCGTATCAAGGAGAAGCCGGAAGCCACCACCCGTGAGCTGGCGACGACGCTCGGCTGCAGCAAGTCCACCATCCACAATCGACTCAACCTACTCGGCTACCACAAAGTTCTTGCCCCTTGGATCCCCCACCGTCTGACGGACGCCAACAAGCAGAGCCGCGTGGCCGTCTGCCAGTCCCTCCTCCGAAGGAGACCCAGCAGAAGTTGGCGACGCTCGGCTGGCAGACGGTTGCCCATCCGCCGTATTCCCCGGACCTCGCCCCCTCCGACTACCACTTGCTCCGCCCGCTGAAGCACTATTTGGCCGGAAGAAAATTCACCAACTACGACATCCTCAAATCCGACATCGCGGACTTCTTCGAGTCGCAGGCCCCGGAGTTCTGGGCGAAGGGCATCGGCGACCTGCCCAATCGATGGGCCACTGTTGTGGATAATTGTGGTGATTATATTGTTGATTAGACTTGTTTTTCAATAAAGTTGAAAAAAATTAGAAATGGTGAAATTTTCGGACAAGAAATATTGGACAGCCTGGTACAACGCTTTGACCATAATAGTTCTTCTTTTCCTCTTTATTCTCCTATCTCCACTACAGAAAAGCTGCTCTCGATTATTACGCAGAATTCGGTGTGCAGTAAGGTGAAATAGCGAGATAAGGACTGGTTCGCATAACATATAGATTTTCTGAATCCCCACCCATGCTGGACGACGTCTGCGGCTTATGCTCCAGTGCTCATTTCTGCTCCGCACGCCTAGCGTGACTGATGAGACTGTTCAAAAGTGACCAAGGAATTTCTCACGTGACCTACCGAAGATTGTATGGCAATGTCTGAAAAACATCGTAGCTTACACACTTCTGCACACCTCTGGGCAGTTCAAAAATGGCAAAAACCTAACACATCGCTGCGCGCTGGTAAGACAAATGCGAAGTCTACATCTGTTTTGTCGTGCCTGAAAAAGGTTTGGAGGTTCACTAGTAGCAAGAACATAGGAAATGACAAATTCTCAAGCGCCTCGTGGAACCGAAAAGACGGGAGTTACCGCACTAGAGAAATAGAGAAGCGATTGGATGGCAGAGTGGACCGATTCCAGAAGCGTGCAGTAGTGACCGCTTGTCTTGCAAGCGGTCACTATTGCATTTTTGTTAATTTCTACTAGTGCTACCAATTGTTAACTTTCACTCATTCTACTGACTGCCACCATTCTTTAAAGCTTCATTAACATTGTTATTGGTGGTCTTGTTGATTCTTTTTGACCTTCCTCTGTTCCTAATCTAGAGGAAGGCGCCATTGCAGATGTGGAAACATGTGCTTTCACGGCTCTAGGGCTAGGAAACAAATCACACAAAGTCGTTAAGGTGGTTCTGCGCAATGCACGCATGTATACCATTTTCACGTCGAATTGGACATTTTTCAAACCAAAGGACAATTTTCAAATCAAATTGGACACGTTTGAATCGAACTGGACTCCCTTCTAAGCTAGATATAAGGCTTTTGAAATGAAAGGTACGTGACGCGATTCGTCAACACGCGGCGTGGTAGATTTCCGGTAAAAGTCGTTGTAACGCCAACCCTGCTAAAGTGTCAGGTAAACGACGCGTTGAGGTACAGGTAGCGGACCACTGCTAATTTCTGACCCACTGTAGCGAGCTGCACTCGTTGGCAAGAGCAGTCAGAAGAATTCGCATGAGCATTTTGCCTCTTCGTCGTGGCTGCTCGTCTCTCCCCTTGAATTCCTACCCGAAACCGAATCTCCTGCCGTGTTTCACATATAGATACATAAAAGAATCATACTTTATAATAACGCTCTAAGCGCTGAGTCATACTATCGATCGGCGCCACCGCCGCAGAAATTAGTCGTGAAATAGGGAGAAAAATTATGGCACAAAAATAGCAAAAAATACCCAGACGCCTTCTCCCACCCTTGGAACTTCCGTCCTGGGGCAATCGAGGTCGCTGAACATGAATCTGAAATTCATTTGTTAAGTATCGATCGTCATCAATCGATATTGATCCAACTACGGTGCGGGAAAATTGCGGAAATTACTCAGACGTCTCCTACTTGCCTGGAAACTTTAGCCGTAGGGTAATCGCAGTCGCTGAACACGAATCTGAAGCTCGTTGTTGAAGTATCGATCGCCCAGAAGACGTACCAAAGACGTCACTCTACGTGTTTGGGGATTCAGGTAGACGTGCCGAAGACGTCTTCTAATGTGCCTGGGGATTCGAAAGGCGTGCCGAGGACGTCGCATGACGTGCCTGGGGACTCAGAAGACGTGCCAAAGACGTCGCTCAACATGTTAGGGGATTCAGGTAGAGTGCCGAAGATGTCGTCTATAATGTGCCTGGGGATTCATAAGGCGTGCCGAAGACGTCGTCCACTAAGGGGGATCATTGAGGGTGACCAGTACCAGTAATGGGGGACCGTTTCACTAAGGGAGGATCAGCAGTGAGGAACCAATAGATTACCCTATCATACTATATACTGTAGATACTGCGAGCAGGTAGGGAGTACAAAAGGTTCGCAGCACCTACAGTATACAAGGAAAAACTGTATAAGTAGAGTAGCTATCTTGACGTGATTCTCCTTAGCTTAGTGGTACTGCAACATTGCGCGAAGCACGCAAGTGCGTGACACGCCGAAAGGCGTGACGGAGCACTTGTCCACAGATAATTGGAATTCTTTTTCATTGGATATTTATAGTATATACCGATTTCCACGGATCTCCCTCGATAGAGAGCCTTCGGGCTCTCTTGTTAAGAGGGATCTCGGGCCGCTTGTCGCAGGGCCACGTGGCGCGTCCCCGGGTGGTGGATAGGGGAATTAAACGCGAACCAAATGCGACCGTGTGCTGCCCAGAGACGCAGGTGGGATGCAGGGGATGGACTCCTTGCTCCTGCTGTGTCGGGTCGATGCGTTCCTTGTGCGTGGGAGCGGCATGTTCGTGCACAGTGTGCGTGGATGTGTCCGTGACTGTGCGGATTGTAACTGTGTCGGCTCGGCCAAAAGCTTGCACTCGGTAGACTGTGAGTACATGTAAGGCGATTCGAGGCCGCCTCAAGTCTCGCCCCGTCCCTTCGGGCAGTCTGGCTGGCTGCCCGGAGTACCCCGCCCGCACGA
The DNA here is from genome assembly GCA_947396885.1 of Heligmosomoides polygyrus polygyrus. Taxonomy (NCBI): domain Eukaryota; kingdom Metazoa; phylum Nematoda; class Chromadorea; order Rhabditida; family Heligmosomidae; genus Heligmosomoides; species Heligmosomoides polygyrus. Next base: position 11,435,111 of record OX377201.1, read on the forward strand.
CAGAGCCTGACTAGCTACCCGTGTTGTATTCCAGTCAAACACAGCAGCACTAAAGGGCCTCATTCCCCTGACCCCGAAAGAGCCCCCATTTCTGCAGCGATGGGAAGGACGAGTACGGAGAGGCTGCTAAAATCTCAGGGCCTAACCAGGCTAAGCAAACTGAGAAGGACTAGGATGACGATCTGTACTTACAACGCCCGCACGCTTGCGTCGGAAGCATCCGTCGAGGACCTCATGATGCAAGCCAGGAAGATCAAGTACGACCTCATCGGACTGACCGAGACGAGAAGACACCACACCCTACACGCCGCCTACGACTCCGGAGAAGAACTGTTCCTCGGAACATGCGACAGCAGGGGAGTAGGCGGCGTTGGTGTCCTCGCCAACACGCACTTGGCCCTGAACATCGATTAGTACGAGTCTCTGACAAGCCGAATCGGACGTCTGCGACTGAAGCGATGTGGCTCCGTGCCAGCCTTGACTGTGTTCGTCGCGTATGCCCCAACATCCGACTACGACGACGAAGACGTCGAGGCCTTCTACGTGGAGCTGGAGAAGTTCTATAAGGAAGATCACACCTTCTACAAGGTGATCGTCGATGACTTCAACGCCAAGATCGGGCCACGAAGGTCGCCGGAAGAACTTCACATTGGAACCCACGGTTTGGAGTGGAACGAGCAAGGTGAAAGGCTGTCTGAGTTTATCATGTCGACCAAGACCATCCATGGAAGCTCGCAGTTCCAGAAGCCTCCCTCCCTACGATGGACCTGGGAATCCCCCGGTGGCCAGTTCCACAACGAGATCGACCACATCATCTTCAATCGCAAGTATTGCCTGACCGATGTCTCCGTTGTCCCCAAGTTCTACACGGGATCGGACCACCGCCTCCTTCGCGCGAGGTTCCGCTTTTCGCGTCAAGGAGAGAAGGCCGCGAAGTTCAAGAAGAGGAATCCCAGAACGACCATCAACTGGGATCTCTACACCTCTCTTGTCGGCCTTTGTGAAGATGCCGTCATGGACAACGTCGACGAGGAATACGATCGCTTCATGCACCATCTCCACGATAGTGCTAAGGGAGCCGAGAGCTTGAAGACCACCAAGAGACGCCTGTCTCCGGAAACTCTCGAGCTGATACGCCAGCGTGGAGCAGCACGAGCGTCAGGCAACTACCAACTGACGTCCGAGCTTGCAAAGCTATGCAGAGCGGCGATAAAGGAAGATCTCAAGGAGAGAAGGGCGGAAGTGTTGGCTGAAGCAGCAGAGACAGGGCTGAGCATCCGCAATGCCCGCCGGAACTTCGCCAACTTCAAGACCAAGATGACCACTCTCCGACGTCCTGACGGAACCATCACTTCTTCCAGAAGGACCATGGAGAAAGTCATCCACGGCTTCTACTCCGATCTCTTCGATAGCCACGTCCACCTGCCCCCATGCCATCTTCCGCAGGATGGATACGTCGTCCCCTCTGTTCTCTCTTCCGAAATCCGACACGCCATCTCGTCGGTGAAGAAACGTGCAGCACCCGGTTCTGACAGGATCAGAGCTGAACACCTGAAGAACCTCCCGCCAGCGCTCATCAACACCTTGGCGCGGCTCTTCACACGTCACCCGTCCGTTACCTGTCCGAATGCAAGGTTCCATCTCAGTGGAAGACCAGCAAGACCGTTTTGCTGTACAAGAAGGGAGACGCGCACGACATTGGCAACTGTCGCCCGATCTGCCTGTTGTCCGTAGTCTACAAGCTGTTCACTCGAGTCATCCTGAATAGGATTAGCAGAACGCTGGACGAAGGACAGCCATGCGAACAAGCAGGATTTCGGAGAGGATTCAGCACGATCGACCACATACACACCATTGCGAAGCTCATCGAAGTGTCGCGAGAGTAAAAGCTGCCGCTGTGCCTTACGTTCATCGACCTGAAGAAGGCATTCGACTCCGTCGAGACTGAAGCGGTCATGGAAGCCCTGCTCACCCAGGGCGTTCCTACTCAGTACATCAGAGTCCTTCGAGAGCTGTACAGTGGATTCACGACCAAGATCTCACCATTCTACAACGACGTCGTCATTGACGTGAAGAGAGGGGTTCGACAAGGGGATACCATATCCCCGAAGCTCTTCAGCGCCACCCTCGAAAACGTCATGCGCGAACTAGAATGGGAAGACATGGGAGTGAAGGTCGACGGCCGGCAACTGCACCATCTTCGCTTCGCTGACGACATCGTGCCCATAACAGCGAGCATCAGTCAGGCGGAACGAATGCTGGCCGACTTCGATCGTGTATGTGGAAGCGTTGGATTGCAGATGAATCTTACGAAGACGATGTTCATGAAGAACGGATGGGTTTCTGATGCCCCATTCTCGCTCAACGGAACGAACATCTCCGAATGCTCCAGCTATGCGTGTCTGGGTCGCGAAGTCAATATGGCCAACGAACTAGCGCCGGAGCTGAGCAGGAGGAAACGAGCGGCTTGGGAAGCTTTCAAGAGCGTCGAAGAAGTCGTGAAGAAAACGAAGAACGTCCGACTCCGTGCCCACCTATTCGATTCCACTGTTCTTCCTGCCCAAACATACGCCTCAGAGACCTGGGTTATACGAAAGCAGGATGAACACGCGATCAGCGTCGCGCAGCGTGGAATCGAGAGGACGATGCTCGGAGTGACACGACTCACGCAAGTGAGAGAGGGCCTCCGAAGTTCCTAGCTTCGCCGACGTTCGAAGATCAGAGACGCTGTCGCATGGGCCAAGTCGTCGAAAATTAGGTGGGCCGGCCACGTAATGCGATTCGCAGACACCCGCTGGACGAGAGCCGTCACAGATTGGATTCCGCGGGATGTCAAAAGAACACCAGGACGCCCACCAACGCGTTGGTCGGACTTCTTCGTGAAAGCCCTGAACGACCGATATGACGCTCTTCGTGTCCCTCGAGCGAGGAGGATCCATTGGACCACTCTGGCACGCGACAGGGGCGAATGGAGACGCTGCTGGCGCCCGCTCGAGCAAGTCGATGATCAACGGGACGACAGGTGATACAGGTGATATACCGATTGGCGGCCTCTAGATCCAATCTCCTATGAAGATTGAAGTATTTTTTGTACATTTTTTGTTTGATTTTTGTTTGTAAGTATTTTTTGTTTTGTACTTCGTTTTTTCTAACTATAATCGCGATTTGGTTAGGTCGGTTGATTGTGACTCCTGTATCCGGGTGCGTGAAATATTCTCAGGTAGGAGCAGTAAGTAAAAAATCATAAACTACTTTACAGCTTGAAACATACACGTCCATGTGAGATTTGCATCATTCCCTTCAACACATCTAAAGCGTCATTAAAGATTGTGGTTGCGGGCACTGCGCAACTTGCCCGCAACCACCCTACGTGAATCACCATTGCCGGTAAATTTATTTTTTGTACAGCCGATTAGGTTAATCTGTGGTAGCAATTTACCGACTTCTTCGTTGACAAGTCCAGGGCAAGTAGGCATCCGTCTTAAGCTAATAAGATCGTTCAGTTCGCTTTGACTGTGAAAAGTTCATCTCTTCTCGAGCATCATCCATGTTGATAACGTCCATCTTTGCAAGACAACCTAACACTACGCTGCTTTACTCGATAAGATGCTACTTAGGTCTATGTTATACTTCGGCGACGCTGTGCTGCGCATGCTGCTACGTACTGCGTAGCAGCCCACGTAACACTGTCACCGACGTCGCCGACAACAGCGTCGCCGAAGTATAACATAGGCCTTAGCTAGACTCCAGTTTCTCAGTCCTTTATCAAAGAAGCCGGCTAATACATCGTGCGATCGTGTTCTACCCCATAGATGTATATGTTTTCAACCACAAACGTATTTGTAAGCGTTTCGAATTCTAGTGACATAAAAAGACTAATTTATGTTAAGTAGATCTTGTTTCTTACCATAAGGCAGATGACTGATTTAGCCGTCAAATAAGTTTGTGTTTGTACTCAGCATGAAGGATCAATTAATTTTGTCAGAAAGTGCACATGAAACAAAAACAGACTCGTCAACGTAATTGGTGCACCGGTAGGGTCTAAAATCCTTTCCAGCAGATGCCTGTGAATAATCACATTGTATTTAATTCATTATCTTAGGATTTTAGCTACGCACTAAAACCATACTTTAAGCGGCGTCGAGTAATCATGCCTTGGGTGCTTAGAAAACTCGTGCAACGTGTTACGCAATCTTGAGCACTTTACTGCACTTTACTGCACGGGAGCAGGAAATGACCCGTCCAGAGAGCTGTTTGCTTTAATTATCATGGGGGTGGGGTCCACTGCTGACAAAGGAACTAAGAATACATGGTATATGTCGCGTAGGTGAGCAGCATTGGTAGGAGGGAACGCCTCAGCCAATCAGACCGCATTGAATGGGCATGCCGTTCAGAGAGGGCGTATTCATTCGGTACCCTGATGGGCTAGCATGTGCGCGGGATGTGCTCTGTTCGGATATTATTGACTGGCGCGCTCCCACCTACCAATGCTGCTCACCTACGCGACATGTACCGAAAACATCTTTTATTTTTGTCGACTTAGAGGGTCTGAAAGCTTTGCACGGTTAAAAACCAGCCTAGAACGCAGAAGCGGAACTAGCCTGAGTAGCTAAGTAGGTACTTTTCTCATTCTACTATCGGGTTTCCATAAAGAAACGGCATTTGCACCTTTTTTGGAATTTCCTTCAGTGCCGAGAAAAGCTATAAAATAAGCAGCTTTCAGGAAGAGGCAAGGCAATCTCTGATCCTGCCAAGATCTCATACAAAATTCAGTCTGACGAACTGTTCCTGTATATTGATATCTCGTCTTGCAAATATAATTGGGTGAGATTACTAGCTTGTGGTCTTTAACGCTGCCGCCAGAAATTCACTGGCGCTAACTGCATCAGATTCTCATCACCTTTAAATGATTTCAATGAAAGTCTCTACCGAACGGTTTCGTAGGGAGCATTTTCACTCAATCAGACGCCGCCTACTATTGCTTCCAACTATGGAAGATGGGGAACGATATTGTGAAACTATTATTTCGTTGCATATTATTATTTCGTTGAAGTTGAAACGCGCCTCAGCGTCATGGAGACGAAGATGCTGCGCTGGACGGCTGGAGTCACGCGCCTGGACCGCATCCGAAACGATGCTATTCGGCAGAAGTTCGGTGTCGCACCGATAGCGGACAAGATGCGCGAAGCTCGCATACGATGGTACGGCCACGTTCTGCGTGGAAAGGAAGACAGCGTCCGCAAGATAGGCCTTGAGTTGGAAGTGTCAGGAAAGCGGCCTAGAGGACGCCCGAAGCAGCGTTGGTCGGATACGTTACACACGGGCATGAAAGTAACTGGCGTCCACCCTGATCAAGCGCATGACCGGGAGAGGTGGCGTCATGACACCAGAAGAGCGGACCCCGCGAAGAAGCGGGATAAACGCTGAAGAAGAAGAAGAAGAAGAAGATTATTTCGTTGCATATGAAATGACCGATTTTGCCACCTCAATTTCTTGTCGATTTTTCGTGGCTACAAATGATCCCTTTTAAGGCGTGGTATATAGCTTCTGGAAGCGCAGAGTCTATGTCCTCAAACCGACTCATGATCTGTATTTTTCGCGTAGAATTGTTTGCATGACTTGAAGACAATCTTTTCAGCTGTAATTCGTAATCGACAGCATTTGTTTTACATATATTAGCAGGAGTGTTTTGAATACAACGCCGCTCGGCGGCTTTATCTTCACCATCTTACGGTTCGAGCCGTACTTAAATGTGGTGAGGAGGAGGAGCGGGACTCTAGCAGTTCTTTTGCACTGTCGCCATCTAAAGCAACAAGTTACGCTCCACCTCCCACAACTTCGACATTAGGAAACGGTTGGTCGACTGTATTGGCTGTAACCTTATTGGTTGACCATTTTTTCTTGTTAATGAAGTTGAATACTCAAGCTAAATCTTAATCCCAAACGGAACAGGCCATACTTATTGCGCTTGCAACGCTACCTTGTAGACATAAGAGAGGTAACAGAATTGATCGAAGTGGCAGGCCAAGTTGAGGGTCATGAAGGAAGCAGTCTCGTCCTATATTGCATTGGTGGGACACGCCTAATAACACAAGCAAGTTGCATATGTAATAGGTTGTTGCATATGAAACGACCGATTTTGCTACCTCAATTTTTTCCTTTTTCTTGTCGGTTATTGCTTTTGGGAAACAATTGCTTCCTGCCGAGTTTTTGACGCCGTTTTTATAGTATGAATCAACGTGATATTCGGGAGCTTACATGAATGTAAAAGTGAAAGCAACGCCGCGGCTGAAGCTCGTAACGTCTGCATTTGAAAAGGATTTCGCTAATGAACCCACAATTCGCCACTGGTTCGAAAGTCTCGAAGATGAAGGCCGAAGTAGGCCGCCATCACTGCTTAACGACGACCAACTCAAAGCCGTCGTGGAAGCGAATCTTCGTCAAACTGTGAGCGCGCTAGCACAGCATTTCGGCGTTCACGGCAGCACTCTTAGTCGCCGTTTAAGCGCAATCGGAAGAGTAACGAAACTGGGTAACTGGATCCCGCACGAACTGATCGCCTGACAGATGCTGAAGCGCCGCGACACCTGTGTTTCATTAAGGTTGCACAATGGCTGAAAAAGAATGAGAGTCCCAAGGAGATGCCGAAACCAAGTCTCCATCCAAAGAAGACCATGGTGACCGTATGGTGGACAATGGCTGGTATTGTCCATTACAAATTCTTGAAGACTGGAGAGACTATCACAGCGACGAAGTACTGTGCCGAAGTTGAAGTGATGCACCAGAAGTTGGTTCAGAAACAGCCGGCTATTGTCAACCGAAGACTACCAATCCTACTGCATAACAGCGCGCGTCCGCACGTTTCAAAAATAGTTTTCCAGAAACTGGATGAGCTGGGATGCTGAACACTGCCAGATCCAGCATATTCATCAGATCTGTCTTCTACCGATTATCATTTTTCGAGCATTCAGATCGTCATGTGAAGGATAAAAAATTGAGCAGCCTAGATGATTTCGTAAACTGCTTCCTATACTTTATCAATTCTCGTAGTTCTTTACGAAGATGGAGTGTAAGGTATTGTCGCGGGTAAGATAGTGCGGTAATTCTAATGATGCTTGTTTCGATTAATAAAATTGCTTCCAAGCAAGGTCATCATGATCTATCAAGTTTGCAGTCAGAATCGGCCATTTCACATGCATCGAACTAATATTATAATAGTTGTACCCAAAATTCTATCTGCTACTTCAAATCATTATATCATGCGACCTGGTGGTTAAGCATACTTGCTATCACGATTAACTACATTTTACATTGTCGCCATAGGGGTATTCCATTCAAATGTTCTGGCAGTAGACAGGCAGATAGCCTCCATTTAAGCACCGATGTAGCAAATTCTGCTGCAGAATCCCCCCATATAATAAATAATAGGGGTGGAGACGGCAGGAATACATCTAGTGTTTTGTATTGTTGGCACATTTGCCAGTGTTTACTTGTTCATTTAAATGACGAAAACGCTACATATCCGGAAACAGTAATACGCAATAAAGGGGTTTCAGTGTAGCCCATCTTTAACAGAACCAGAATAGTCTGCCTTAAACCAGATATGCTTTATATGGAAATAGGTGTCCACTAGATTGTTGCGGAAGGCTTCCAATTTTTGTACATTGTACTCAAAACAATATTGAATCCACTCTGTGAATTTCTTCTAGTCCAGACTAAACACTTTTTTATGAACCTAATGATTCAGTAATCGTCAAAGTAATGCTGATTATCAAAGCTTGTGTTATTTGGCATCACCATGGCTTACAAGCACTACTTTTCCTTATTCAACTATTCAGGCTAGATAAATCCATTAACGGAAACCAGGAGGCGTCAGACGTCTATCAGAATGTAAATGTTAAGAACCAAGTCCGGCTAAATGTCACATGTTGGGTTCAGCAGAAAATGTTGGTAACCGTCAAATCACTTCTTGAAGAAGGGTAATGCACAATGAATAACATTTAGAACTCCAACAAGTCTATATGAAAATGAAGCAAGAGAGCAAGAGAGGGCCATCTCAGTGATAGTGTCAACCATGGATCGTTACCGCCTCAGAATCCTCGTTATGTTAGTCTATTTAATAGTCAGAAAGACATAATTAACCTAAAAGTGACTCGATAGCAACGATTTTCTATGAGTTTCAAGAGCAAGTTGACAGTTTTAATCACTAACTTCACTTCAATCACTAATCGAGACTAGGCATAGCTTTAAAGGTAACAACCATTCAGAGTTTTGTGGTCCCACCTCACCTCTCCAAGCCATAAATCGATTTGTCGATTTGTTAAAGCGCCTTCAAGTTCTGTGTTCTTTGTATGATGTTCTGATGTTTTTCCATTGAGCTAAAATTAACTACATCAGCACGGATTTCGTTCTTACCTTTGGTTAGCATTTATATTCAAACCCTTCTCTAGTGCCTACTGGTTCCCAATATTTGATTCAATTAGCCTGAATGACCGAATAGAGAAACATAATTTTTTAAAAGTAACATATGCTGTGGGCGCGTGTAGCGCAGCCGGAGGAGGTGCCGGCTGTCGCATGCACCCGATACCAGGTTCCTGGTTGGGATTTCCCGCCCAGGCCAACCAAGCCTCCCATCCCTCCGGGGTCGGTGAATTGGTACCAGACTCGTCTGGGAAGGATAAACCGCTGACTTGTTCATCGGCTGGCCACCGCAAGTTATTGTATGGCCAAATACGCATTCATGTCGCCTCCACGACATCCCGTAGAAGTAGAATGCGCTGGCGCACCCCAGAAGGGATTGAGTAACGCCGTCCTTTATCCTTTATTTATTTAACATATGCTTTTATAGTCAGCATTATTTTAATAGCTACTAAATCTTTATGTTTATAAACAGAGGTTTTTAATCCGAACTAAAAGAAATTATCTGAGTGGATCTAATATTTTTGAGTACAAGATGCAAAAATTGAAAGTATTTCGCTTCAATCTAATTGGCACCCGTTTCTACATGGAAAATATCTGGTGTAAAGCAAATATTATTCTGGTGCATGGTGCAGTTAGATGTTTTACTATTTATTCCTTATCTGCATTTGTTTTTGTTACAATACCAATGTTCCAAATTTGTAAAATTCGACAATATATGAAACCTTTATGCTACTATGTGGTACTCAATGTCCAAGTAAAAATTCTGATGTGGGAACAACACGAGACAGCGACAGAAGGCTAGAAAATAACTGTAAGCTCGTTGCATATGAAATGGCCGATTTTGACTAAAAACTTTGACAGATCATAGCTTTGCTTAGGAGCCATTCTATTAATCGAAATAAGCACATGTAACGGAAACCAGGAGAAGAAATAATTAATGCACTTTTCCTGACGTGATAATGCTTAGACATTCCATCTTTGTAAGAATCAGAATTCACCTGTATCACCTGTCGTCCCGTTGATCATCGACTTGCTCGAGCGGGCGCCAGCAGCGTCTCCATTCGTCCCTGTCGCGTGCCAGAGTGGTCCAATGGATCCTCCTCGCTTGAGGGACATGAAGAGCGTCATATCGGTCGTTCAGGGCTTTCACGAAGAAGTCCGACCAACGCGTTGGTGGGCGTCCTGGTGTTCTTTTGACATCCCGCGGAATCCAATCTGTGACGGCTCTCGTCCAGCGGGTGTCTGCGAATCGCATTACGTGGCCGGCCCACCTAATTTTCGACGACTTGGCCCATGCGACAGCGTCTCTGATCTTAAGATCAGAGAAGAATCAGAATTAGGAGAATTAATAAAAGATAAGAAGTTGTCTAAGACATCATCTGGGTTGCTGAATTTTTATCCTTCACATGACGATATAAATGCTTGAAAAATGATAATCGGTAGGAAACAAATCTGGTAAATATGCAGGATGTGGCAGTGTTTCGTATCCCAGTTCATCCAGTTTCTGGACAACAATTTTTGAAACGTGCAGACGCGCGTTGTCATGCAGTAGGATTGGGTCTCTTCGATTAGCAAAGACGACTGTTCTTCAATCAGCTTCTGGTGCATCACATCAATTTTGGCACAGTACTTTTCCGCTGCAGTAGTTCGTCGCATATCACGATCCTGTTCAGAAACGGCTCCATAGATTGCGCAGCTTTAACGACACACAGGTGTCCTGGCGCTGCAGCATCTGCTCGGCGTCAGTTCGTGCGGGATCCATTTATCCAGCTTCTTTACTTTCTGATCGCATTCAAGTGACGACTAATAGTGCTGCCAACGCCGGAACACCATGCTGTGCACAGTCTGACACGGATCCGCGTCCACCATAGGTTTGAGTTGATCGTGGATAAGGAGTGGTGGCGGCTTATCTCAGTCTTCATTTTCGAGACATTCATATCCAAATCGAAACCTTTCAAAGCAGTGACGATTTTAAGGTTTCTTTGCGAAATTCTCTTCAAAGGCAGCTTTGATATTACTGCGGCCACAGCGTTCCATTCATTAAGTGGAGCACCTGAATATCACGTTGATTCATACTCTAAAAGCGACACCAAAAACTCGGCCAGGGGCAGTTATGTCACAACAGCAATAAACGATAAGAAAGCGGAATTTATGCGCTTCTAGAGACTATATGGAAAACGCCTGAAACAGAAACTTCGTATTCACAAAAAGTCGCCCTGAAATTGATGTAGCAAAATCGGTTATTTCATATGCAACTTGCATGTGTTATTAGATGCGTCCCACTAGTGTACGCCATACGGGACGAGACTGTTTCCTTCATGGTCCTCAACTCGGCCTACCACTTCGATCGCACTGTCGCCTCTCTCATGCCTACAAGGTAGCATTGCAAGCGTAATATGCCGCTGCTACCACCACCTCCTCAACGTATACTAACTCCGAGTGGTTATTCACCTACTGACACTGAATTACGGGCCTCAACTCGACGCTGTTCCTTCGACGAGATGGAGCAGCAGCCCCATACAGTGAATCCGGATGTGAAGAAACTAACGCCTTCATACGTTGCCAGTACTGTTATCGGTAGTATTGTGTAATGCAATTTGAACCTATTTATCATTGGTGTTGTAGGTCTTTTGTAAATAAAGCACCACCCCTACCACTGCTCCATTTATCCCACATCAGCTACTTGCGTCTCTGTGGTTAGCTCCACCCTGTGACTGTTGATCATTGCTAACTTCAGGTGTCTCCTACCCGATTGCTAACTTCAGGTGTCTTCTCTCGTTTGATTGAAGAATTCGGCAAAAACAAAACATATTTTGCTATTATTTGGTGGCTGGAGATTCCTCCTATAGTATTCATTCTTGCCATTCCGGCGTACCGTTGAGACAGTTCCCTGGTAAGGAGAATGCAATTCCATACATCTTTTCACCTCCATATTATGTGCGCTGTTGCATGATAACCCCTTGGCTACTCAGAGGCTGGTGTGACTAGCGACCGACGATTCGCGTCCTTTTTTAACGAAAACTCGCTGGGGACCAGAACTGGGCGGCGCCGAATATCAGCGTGTGTCTAGGCATTTGCTCAAGAGATGTGGAGAAGAATGTGGGCCTGTGACGTCTTCAGTGCACGGAAGACTATCGCCACACATATGGCGTCTCACGGGAGAAGCTGCCTGGGAGCGCGAAATGAATTCGCGCGTGCCATGCTTCTTTTGTACTGCTTTCATCGTGCGCCTTATGCTGCCTGACCCACCACTGCACCAAGTTTTATTCAAATCAGATTCCTAACCTTTTTCATGAAATTACAAAACCATACAGTACATCCTTCCAGACAACCATGTTTAAAATTTGTTATTGTCGATTGATTTGCAAGTGGAGTATTTTAGAAAAGGAAGCAGCTCAGGATTTGTGGTTTTCTCATTGATGCAATTTCTTGAAGTACATGAGCAAATCCACTTCATGTGTCTGTTCGACGTCTCCGTGGTGCCTTCATTTGACACCGGCTCGGATCATCGTCTTGTCCGTGCGAAGCTGAATCTCAAAATAAAGATGTTCAAGAGTGACACTCATAAACCGGCACCAGTGAGGATCCCACATTCAAGTCGGAGCCACATTACCGTTTGCTTCAAGACTTAACGCACATGCGATTAAAATCTTGGAGCAAAGAGGAGCTGTCAAACTGGAACCTAATGCTTCCCATCTAAAAGGAGTCACATCTCGAAGACCTATCGAATTGCAGTGAAGGAGTCCATTCAAGCCTACAGAAGAATGAAGCTGTTAGGAGCCGCTGGGAAAGGTTCAAGCATAAAGCGCTGCAAACGAGATCTCTGCGATCAGAAGGCAATAATGTTAGCCCTGGGTAAGGATGGAACAACGCAAACGTCTCGAAGAGCGATGGAGACCATCGTTCAAGAATTCTACACAGATCTGTTCCCTGGCCCGACAACAAGACAATCGCCAGAGCAATGCAAACTACGCATCGGACACTGGGGAGATGTCTTCTGAGAACAAGCCTTCGTCAGTTATGGCAAGAAGGCCTACGAAGCTCGGCGCTAAGGGAGAAGTCGCAATTAGCAGACCCGCTGAAGTACATGACTAATGGTAAGTCCAAATATCGCTGGGCCGGACAGCTGCTTCGACGAAAGGACGATAGATGGAGTCTCCGTGTCACAGAATGGCTCCCGAGAGACCATAAGAGACCACTGGGACGACCGTGAACGCGATGGGCAGACTCATTCTCAAGATCTTTCAGAGAGCGGACTCTGCCTCACTGGATGCAAGCAGCCAGAGATCGTGCGGTCTGGAAGAGTTGTGGTTCCCGCTGAGAAGACCTCCAGCCGACAAAAGGACCATCAAAGTATCAAAGTAATTAGTACATGAGCAAATTTTAAGAGGATGCTGTAAATGTGATGCATCCACCACCCTGATGCTAAAGCATATCATTTTCTTCTAATGGATTTCACACCACTTTATTCTGCTTCTAAAACTTGCCTGATAAATGCATGTCCAATAGGTGCTTTTCCTTTGCAAACTGCACATACCGAAGATTCATTTTCAGAAGCAATGCAGATGCGGAGTGAACAGCAGAGTTGAAAACACGGAACAGAAGTGAACCGCTAGAAGCACAGAGAACTACATCCTACAGCGTTTCGAGTGTCCATTCTCTTTTTTAATAGGCAGTTCTGATATTAGGATGTAGGTCATATTGGATTGCTTGAATAAAATAGTGAATTTAAATGCATAATAAACAATTATAAATATTGATATATTAGGTTGGCCACTAAGTTCGGGGACTCTCAAAAAATCTCCAACAAAAGTATTTATTAACAAAGGACAAATGACATTCTTTAATCAAAATAAGATCCCTTGGAATGCAGAACTGCTTCCCAATTATCAGGTAGTTAGACCATCCCACAGCAGTAGAATTCTTGTGCTCTTAAGGCCAGGAATCCGTGGAAGGTGCATTTTGACCTGGTCCAAAATTAATAGATTGTCTTCCAACCAAGAAGAGCTGCATCGAACTAAGAATGTGGTACTCACTCGGCGCACATCCTGTGCTGTGAAGTGGACGAGTCACACGTTCCCAGCCAAGGTCTTCGATTTTTTGAAGCGTCCGATTCCCGAAACGCTCTCCGTTTGGTGCTGTTAAGAATGTGTTAACTTCTGGGAGATCATCAAGAGCGGTTCCATACTGAAATCCACTCCTCTCAACATGGCCGCGCGCTGGCTGAACTCCGCCAGAATCGATTCAGACAGCTTTTCAGAAGCGGAATTATCTTCCAGCTAGGTAACGCCTAATCAGACGTCGCGAATTTTTTGAAGACGCTTCAAAAAATCGATTTGACCTTGGCTGGGAACGTCTGACTCATCCACCTCACAGCACAGGGTGTGCGCCGAGTCTCTACCATCTTTTTAGTTCGTTACAGCACTTCTTGGTTGGAGGACGATTTGTTAATGTGGACCAGGTCAAAATGCACCTCCAAGGATTCTTCTCCTTAGAAGTAGAAAAATTCTACAACTGTGGGATTGACCAGCTAGCTAATAAATGGGAAGTAGTCCCGCGTTCCAAGAGATCCTACATTGATTGAACATTGTTATTTGTTATTTCTTAATAAACACTTTTGTTGAAGGCGCTTGACAGTCCACGAATTTAGTTTTCAAACTAATAGTATAATAGTAAATATTAGGTTGCAACGAATTAAATGGCACTGGCTCGCGCCATTTTTTGGCGCGTCTTTACGCGTTTGATCAAGAACAAACCGTAACACGTGGCATACCATTTAGAAGCGCAAACTTTGCTCTACCGGTAGGTACCAAATTTTCTATGTAAAAGTGGGAAAACTGTAGAGTTTTATTGACTTTTTTGCAGATGGACAAAAGGGTAATCCGAGGCATTTACTTGTATGAATTCAGCTGGGCACTACAGCTAAGGAGGACGAGAAGATCAACGCCGCATTCGGTCAAGGATGTTCCACAATTCGGACGGCGTATCGTTGGTATCAGAAGTGCCGGAATGGAGATGAGAGCTTGGAAGAACATGAAGGTTGTGGGAGGCATAGTGATGTTGATGAGGACAAGCTGAGAGACGTGGTAGAGGAGGATCCACACAAAGGTACCAGGGAGATAGCGAAGGTTCTTGGCGTCAGTCACAACACAGCTGCCCGGCATCTGAAGGAAATTGGATAGACCAAAAAGCTGGAAAGATGGGTGCCTCACGAGCTGTCTGAGGAGCAAAGAAACCGACGATATGAGATCTCGTCCGCACCGCTTCTACGGAACGGAACGGACCCATTCCTTGATCGCATCGTAACCTGTGACGAGAAGTGGATAATGTGCGACAACAGGCGACGATCGGCACAGTGGGTGGACAGCGATGAGAGCCCCAAGGTTTTTGCGAAGCCGGAATTGCACCAAAAGAAAGTAATGGTGACAGTATGGTGGTGTTCGCTGGGAATTGTTCACCACAGCTTTCTCCCTCCCGGTGAATCCGTCACGGCAGAGAAGTACTGCATTGAAATTGAAGAAATGATGAAAAAGTTGAAGGATATGGTGGCGATGTCCGTTCCTCCACGTGGTGCCACTGGAAACTGTTCGCTATGCGAGCTAAGCTAAGCACGGACACTCGATTGCAGGCGACAGGCCCTTGTGACAGGCCGGCCTATGGAGATCCCATGTCACATCACATGGTTGATGGCGTTAACTGTTTGTCGAGATAATGCTACGGCGTCCGCGGGAGCCGACGCGCACTCGCAAAGCCCGGCGAGTGTGAGAAGGATGCGAGGGTCCCTGATGCGAGGACGGCATCGGGGGGCAACTGAGCAAGTCCAAAAGTCCCGTAACGTAAGCAGGACCCGCGTTGCTACGCTGAATGACGTTGACGGGCCGCTCGTGCGAGTTGGTAGAAGCACTGGAGCGAAGACGAATTGACTTATGTGCGGTACAGGAGACGAGGTGGTCCTGTTGCAAGTCGAGGGACATAGGCCGAGGCTCTAAGGCCATTCTGTGCGGCAGTCCCAGGACCACCAGCGGTGTTGGTGTGGTCGTCTCCGAACGTTTCCGAGATGCGATTGCAAGCGTGGAACGTTTCAGTGACCGCTTGATGAAGGTCGTTGTTGCTGCTGAACAGCGTATGTATCATTTCTTCTCTGCATACGCTCCGCAGACAGGCTGCTCCGAGCGAGCGAAGGACGAGTTTTGGACCCTGCTTGATGAGAAGACAGCAGAGGTGCCGCCAGAAGACGCTGTCGTTGTCGCAGGTGATCTCAACGGCCACGTTGGGACTGCGAAAGATGGTTACAGCTAGCGGGAATACCAAGACACAGATTGACTTTATCCTTATCAAGCATCGCGATCGAAGGCTGGTCACAGATGCGAAGGTTGTGCCATACGAGACTGTCGCCACGCAGCACCGTCCGCTGATCTGCACACTTAAGATCGCCCCTCCGAGGCTGAGGCAGGTCGAGCGATGCGGACCATCAAGGATCAAGTGGTGGCGGATGAAAGAGAAGGACGCAGCTGTTGTTGCTCGTATTCGGTTGCCGACGGTTACCAATGTTGAGGAGACATGGAAACGTGCAATCGATTCGATACTACAAGCTGCACGTTCCGAACTGGGCATGACGAAGCCTGGACGGCGTAAGATTGAGAAGCAGACTTGGCTGTGGACTGACGACGTCAAGGAAAAAGTCAAAGAGAAGAAGAGACTATATCACGCTTTTCTCAGCGACAAGACAGCCGACAATTGGCGTATGTACCATGAAGCGAAGAGGGCGGCTAAGAAGGCTGTTGCCGTTGCAAAAGCTTCTCATTATGAGTATGTCAACGAGAAACTCGAGACGCGCGATGGTGAACGACAACTTTAGCGGCTTGCCAAAGCACGCCATCGCCAGAGCGAGGACATCGAAAAGTTCTTTGGCATCAACGATGAGAATGGCCATCTGCTGATGAACCGCAAAAGGGCTATGGAACGATGGCATGACTACTTCGAGAGAATTTCAACAGTAGAGTTTGCCCATCCGCCTATCCCTTGCGTCCCTCCTACGCACGGTCCTGTGCAGAAAATCACTGTGGAGGAGACGGAAGCGGCTTTGAAGAAGATGAAGCCAGGCAAAGCAACGGGCCCTGACGACATAGCGGCCGAACTATGGAACTCGAGGTGCTGGAATCCTGCTGAATGGCTATCGAAGTTTTTCAACCAGGTTGTTGCGGAGAAGAAGGTTCCTGGTAGTTGGCAGCAAAGCACGACGATCCCGATCTGGAAGAAGAAGGGCAGTCCCGCGGACTGCACAAGTTACCGTCCAATCCGATTGCTCTCGCACAGTATGAAAATATTTGAGCGAATTGTGGATGGACGTATTCGCGAGATCGTCCGGCTTTCCACCAACCAGTGTGGCTTCGTAGCCGGCTGTGGCACCATCGACGCCATTCATGCTGTTCGTCTTCTTGTGGAAAGACATCGCGAGAAACAAAAACCGCTGCATCTTGCTTTCCTCGACCTGGAGAAAGCATTTGATCGTGTACCGCGTGAGGTCATATGGTATGCCTTACGACAGCACGGTGTCCCTGAAGAACTGATCGAGTGGGTGCACATTCTTTACTCTTGTCCTAAGAGTCAAGTGCGAGCGCCGGCCGGCACATCCACGGAGTTTCCAATCTCCGTCGGTGTTCACCAAGGTTCCGCGCTTTCCCCACTTCTTTTCATTGTCGTAATGGATGCCATTTCGCGAGACCTTCAGAAGCCTGCTCCTTGGACGCTGCTCTATGCAGATGACGTAATGCTTGCGAGTGAAGACAAGGCCGAACTTGAGCGACAAGTGCAAGCTTGGTGTGACCGCTTGGCGGCGTTCGGGCTCAAGCTAAACGTCCAAAAATCTGAGTACTTGACGAGAGACGTAAACGAGACTGGGTCCATTGAGATCAATGGCACTGCGCTCGTACGAGCGACACATTTCAAGTACCTTGGATCTGCAATTGCGTCTGATGGTAGTCTGACGTGCGAGGTGAACTCACGCGTGAGCGCAGCGTGGTCCAAATGGCGCTCAATGACAGGCGTTCTGTGCGACAGAAAGATACCGGAGCGCTTAAAATCAAAGATCTACAGAACCGTCGTCCGACCAGTAGCGATGTACGGTGCTGAGTGCTGGCCTGCAACGAAGGAAGTTGAGAGCCGCCTCAGCGTGATGGAGACGAAAATGCTGCGCTGGACGGCTGGTGTCACGCGTTTGGATCATGTTCGCAATGTCTCCGTGCGTCAAAGGTTTGGCGTCGCTCCAATTGCTGACAAGCTACGTGAAGCTCGCCTACGGTGGTATGGCCATGTTCTTCGTGCGGACGGCGACACCGTTCGGAAGATTGGCCTCAACATAGATGTGCCCGGAAAACGGCCTAAAGGACGACCTAGGCAACGCTGGCTTGATACGTTGCACGTGGACTTAAAGGAAGCTGGTATCCACCCCGATCAAGCGTTTGATCGTGCGAAGTGGCGTCATCATACCAGAAGAGCGGACCCCGCTGCTAAGCGGGACAAACGCTGAAGAATAATATGAAAAAGTTGAAGGATATCCGGCCGGCCTTGGTAAACCGAAGGCGAGTTCTCCTTCTGCACGACAATGCTCGCCCCATGTAGCACGAATGACGCTGCAGAAATTGAATGAGCTGAGCATTGAAACTCTACCACATCCTACGTTTTCTCCCGACCTCTCCCCAACAGACTACCATTTCTTCAAGCATCTTGGCGACTTCTTGGTAGGGAAAATATTCAAATACCAACAGGATGCCGGAAGTGCCCTCGAAGATTTCGTGAATTCCAGAACTTCTGATTTTTATGCTACTGGGATAAAAAAGCTTGTGTCACGTTGGCAATGATGTGTAGAATCAGAAAGTTTTTATTTCAATTAATAAATAGCTTACAAGCTGAGAAATTAACTGTTTAAATTTACAGTGGTTCAGTGCCATTTATTTCGTTACAACCTAATAATATGCATCGCGCCTTACCTCTTTTCGTATCGAAAATTCTGCCACTATGCGCTTAACCTAAAACAGCCTCTATTACTATTGAAAGGGCTTGCCGAGATTTGAGGAAGTATATTCTCTAGGATTCTGCAGTCAAAATTTCGTTTTATGTTTCGTTTTTTTTCTCGTTGCAGAATTGTGTTCATTGTTGCAGATTTATTCAAACACAACGCGCAAGATGGTAGTTTACATCGCTTTCAAACTCATACTTAGATACATAGCCATATCCATTTGGAGTGCGTCTGTCTATTGCCAACAATGGATGAAATCACAGTCGTCCAGTAAGCTAGCTGTCTCCACCAAATTATTTTTTCTATACGGCAATGTTTTCTGAAAAATTATGTAAGATTATGGAGTGCTTAAAGCCAACAGACGAGGGGCCGACTCTTTACTTCATAAGAAAATGCAACTGTCTGAGGACAGCCTCATGAATAGGAGAATCTGCAAACGAAGATTCTTTTTTTGAGCACTAACGTTTAGCAGTTGTTGTAACCGCTGCTGAGCTGAATGTTCCTACTCTTCCTCCGGTAACAAACAGTTTCAGCACTTCTCCACGAATTTTTCTGTTTAGAACCACATAAACGAGACCGTGGATCCCTAAAATATGTAACGTTGCGTAAATAAAATATGTAAGCATAACGAATTTGCGTGTGGTTTCAATCACTGTGAAATTTTAGCATAACGAATTTGCATGTTTGTATTGTATAACGAAATTTTTCCAAAACTGAGTCGAAAAAGATAATCAGTTTCGAGATATTGACAGACTCAGCTACAAAGCAGCTACAAGACCTCAATTTACTCTTTACGAAATCGCGTTTACAGAACTTTCAAAAGGTTTACGCTTTTTCAATTCCATTCGATCTGTCTCTTTGAAGATTACAGTGCTATTTATAGTTATGCAAACCTTCAAAAACGCTTTTAGAATGGCTCAAAAATCACAGAAGTTATTCATTTTTAAGCCACAATTTCTGCAGCACCAGCTCATCAGTGCATTTCAAGTCTCTACAATGACCTGAATTCTTTGGGACTACTATCATAGCCAATGACGTGGGTGGTGTGGATTCTATGACCTCATCACAAAAGCCATTAAACGGGAACGAAACGGATTAGAAGACCTAGATTTTCGATGAATTTTCGTTGAAGAAGCTGTTGCCCAGCGCAGAAATAACGCTATTTCGGCAAAAACGATGAGGACTCCCTTGCTTGGAGCAGGTGCGGCCCCAAGAATTTACAAGTAGGGACCATAAGTGTGGTACCAGTATGGTTTTAAAATCCTCGGCCGCCTAAAAATGCTCCACATTTCTAATGGAGTTTAATCGGTGCGCAGCATTATCCGTGTAAGGGTTTTCCAGACTTAATAGTTCTGTAAGTCTCTTGTTGTTTATTTCTTGAGCAAAATCACCTGCTACCTAAATGTAGCAGAGTAGCGGTGATTGGTTTCTGGATGACTTCGACAGAGGTTGGTGTCCATAGAATCCTCGTTCTAAGAGAAATAGATTCGCTTGCAGAAGAACGACCGTTTTCGCTGTTTTAATCGTCGTGTTCTATCTTTCTATATCTGCTGGATTTTATTAAGAAATTGCAGGAAAATAATAAAACAGAAAGTGAAATGGGAAATATCCTTATCCTCCTTTGACTCTAGCTTGTCAGAGTGTGTCAGACAAATACTATATTCTACTATATATTCTACAACTGTTCTATTTCTACTTTCAACGTTTAATTACTACTAGTAGTAAGAAATTCTCACTCAATCTAAAAGACAGCTAAAAATAAGTTACATTAAGAAAAGTCCTGATACTAACCATGACTGAGTTGCCACATTATGTTAGAGAAGATAACGACAGCTTTTGGAACAGGAAGAAATTCCACTGCGATGTAGAACGTTGAGGCAATAGCCGTGCTAGTACAAATAACGAGCGACTGAAGAAAGAGCTAAAAATTTAGGGTGATAACTTAAAGTCGGCTTCTTTGATATAAGTTAGCTACAGAGGATCAACATAGAGGAATCGCTGACATGTGGACAAGTTCTATTTCACTCTGATGGACAACAACCTACCTGCAGCTGAACCTTATCAACCTTTCCATGTTTAATTCCTTTTATTTTAAAGACGTAAATGCACAGTACTAAATAGAGTAGTACTAGAATGACTGGAAATGAAATATTGTGAAGTGGTATAAGGAGCAGCGTATAGTAATCGATTTCCTGTAAGATCTATATTAGATTGCAATCACCGAATCACCGGTAAACAGCAGCGGCTATCTGTGGATTATAACAGTTTTAAAACAATTTTTTTCTCGAATATTGAAGTACACAGAGCTTTTTTAGCTTACTAACGTGAAAAATGCACCGAGTTCCACCGAAAGTGGAGCGAAAAAGAAAATCAATTAAGTCATCAGCCGTGAACCCAACTCACCCGCCCCTCATGATTACAAAATATATATATGTATATTATACATTGGATCCGATCGAAAATCTTCGGATAATTGGATGATTCGGATAAGGGCGATTTTGCGGACCCCGGATTTTTAGATGATTCGGATAAGAGCAATTTTGCGAACCCCGGATTTTTGGATGATTCGGATAAGAGCAATTTTGTAGACACCGGATTTCTGGATGATTCGGATAATGACAATTTCGCAGACCCCGGATTTTTGAATGATTCGGATAAGGGCGATTTTGAGAACCCCGAATTTTTGGATGATTCGGATAAGTAGTATATATATATATATATATATATATATATATATATATATATATATATATATATATATATATATATATATATATATATGTATAAAACGATCTGGCCGAAAAATTACTCAGCAAACGCTCTTACCGCCTTCACAACCATTTAACAACGACAATGCATAAAAATTTCCAAGTGTATGGTCGATTTCTTTTTACTTGGCAGTCTCACAAATAGCCTCCTGGGTATTAAATTGCCCTAGTGATCTCCATCTCCATGTTACCTCTCTGTGGCATGAATTCGAGTTCACAGTTATTGGATGTTCAATTGTTCTCTTTTTGTTTTCTTCAAATTGTTTTCTTTTTGCACAAAATAAATATTTCAACAAAGTCAATCATGCTGACTCAAGCGAATTTCTTAATGAAATAGGTGCACTATGATTACTTGACGGAATCGCCGGAATGAGACAGCAACAGCTACTTGACTTGCCTCGTGTTCTCTAATTTTTTTGAGTTGATCTTTCATTTATTGAGCAAGGCAATCGCGGTATTAAAAGCTAAGGAACGTGTTCTATTGCATTCTTGGTAAGTACCGTTGTCTGTGAGTAATTGCTTGAACCCTCCTCTCATAATAGAAAAATTCTTACCCAAAGAATATTGTCAGAAATAACAGGTGCAAACAAAAATGCTGCAATTGAGCTATTGTATAGGAGCGGTCGTGTAATAAATGGTCGGACTATAAATACCACAACGCTGACAACCATCCAGATATACACATTTCCACCTAAAATTTCTTAATTAATGTTATGACTCTTACGGTCGTAGGTCGTAATTATTGTACAATGATGCACCATTGAAAATGGAGCGATACTTGTTCATTGAAGGAATCATTTCCACAATCCGATTAATTGCAAGTGCAACACAAATTACCGACGCTGCCATCCATATGCCTAGAAAATGATTAAAAATGAGAAACTAACGAAGAAATAATTTTCTTCTGGATCTCATAAAAAAAATCTCACTCCAAGCCCAATGTCCGATGAAATAACTGAAATAGGGATCGGTGCAGTACACTGCGCCTGTCTCAAAATTGTTCCTTTGTATTTTTTGTGGGCTTGAGGTAAGGTTACCTACAAAGTGATAATATGATGCAACAAGCGAGCCCGCTATAATGTCCATCATATCAAGAAAACCGTTGAAGAACATCAAACGATAACATGGAATATGTAGCAGTTTTGCACGAAACATTCCAATCATTGAGAGTATGTAAACGGTCTGGAATATTTTTTTCAGTTCCTTGAAATCTGCTTAGAAATCTTTTGTTATGATAACATATATAACTAAAAGCACTTTTGGTTCAATCTTCTTCTGATGTTGTGTTGTTCATGTTCAAGCAGAAGCAGTTATTATATTATTGCTCTTATATTAAAACACCACCAATATTTCTCGTTATTTTTTAATGGAGTACGTGGTAGCGCGTTATGAGGAGGTCCCATCCGTCCCATAGACCAGATTCACGCTTTGCTAGCTGGTTTGGTTTGTCTTTAGCCCACATCTCGTTCAATTGACACTGCGTCAACTGCTTCCTCAGTTTTAAGTTATAGTCGAGCACCAATCGGCAAATATAACATAGACCTAAGCTGCGATAATAACTCGTAAGTGGTTTAGGATTAGGGTTTAGATGGTTCCGTCTTATTATTCCTTATCCGAGCTATGTTTAGAACACAAAGGATAACCTTCACAAGAAAGTGAATAGCGCTGTATTTTCTTACTGCTGACGTTCTATAAGCCCCTGGATGTCTTGCAACGCCCCTTATCTCATCTCTGTAATTTGAAGAGGATTGACGATCTCTGGATTCCACGAGCACGGATGGTTTTCAGATCCCTCTTGAAGGATACATATAACATAAGTATCAACAAAAGGGCAGGCGATGTACACACTGGAACTCAGTGTAGTCTTAAAAGATACAATGTTAATATGTCGCTCCAGATCATGTTTTTGTTTAACCAATATTTATTTATTATCTATAATTTTAATATCTTTTTCTTGCCTTCAAATAACCACAACGATTAACTTTGATGGCATGCGGTGAACATCATGAGTCACCTTATGCTGTATTCATTTTACGATTACCGCAAAATTCATGAAAATTCCAATATGTCCCAAATTCTATCATGCTCTATAATAACGCGTTAAGCGATTAGTCATCCTGTCGATCGGCGCTGCCGCAGAAATTAGCGGGGGGGGGGAGGGGGAAATCGGGGATCGGGGGAAATGAGGGGAGGGGAAACGACTTGTGAAGTATCGATCGTCGTCAATAGATATTGATCAAATTATCGATTTTTTGTGGATGTCGTCCAGGCGGTCCGAAACTTTACTCCTGGGGTAGTCGAGGTCGCTCAACACGAATCTGAGGTTCGTTTTTAAAATATCGATCGCCATCATTCGATATTGATCAAATTACGGTGCGGGAAAAAAGAGGGAAATACCCAGACGTCTTCTCCCTGCCTGGAACTTCAGTCCTGGGGTAATCACGGTCGCTGAATACGAATCTGAGGTTCGTTTTTGAAATATAGATCACTAGATCAATCGACATTGATTAAACTGTAAATTTTTTTTGTGGATGTCGTCCAGGCGGTCCGGAGCTTTACCTGTGGGGTAGTCGAGGTCGCTCAACACAAATCTGAAGTCCGTTTTTGCAGTATCGATCATCGTCAATCAATACTGTTCAAATTACGTGGCGCAAAAATAGCGGAAAATACCCAGACGTCCTCTACGTAGTAGGGAATTCGGACGACGTGCGGAATGCGTCGCATGACGTGCCTGGGACTCAGAAGACGTCCCAAAGACGTCGCTCAACGTGTTTGAGGGTCAGGTAGACGTGCCGAAGACGTCGTTCAATGTGCCTGGGAATTCAGAAGGTTGTCCGTTAAGGGTGGATCATTGAGGGGGACCAGTACCAGTAATGGAGGACCGTTTCACCAAAGGAGGACCACTAGTGTAGAACCAATAGGTTGCCCTATCATACTATATACTGTACATATTGCGAGCCTTTTGTACTCCTAGGTAAGGGAAAAAGCTGTACAAGTAGGGCAGCTAGCTCGATGTGATTGTCCTTAGCTTAGTGATACTGCAACATCGCGCAAAGCGCGAAAGTGGGAGGCACGCCGATAGGCGTGACGGAGCACTTGTAGTTTTATATTCCATAGTTCCATATGCATTTTTATGCAATTTCATTCGTAAACAATTACTGCACCAGCAGTGTAGTTGTTGTAGGGCTACCTTTAGTTTTTGTCAGAGATTTGTGCGAAACAAGAACTGCTAGAGCACTTCCTAGTGCACTGTGCTGCTCAAAATAATTATCAGATCAAAGCGTAGAATTCAAGAGTATGGAGCATGCTAAACATAATTACTCACGATGTAGATTGTTCCTGTGACTAAGAAATAGACGCCTTGCTTAGGATTAACAGATCCTCGAGCCTTCCACTCGACGAGTGTTCGCGAACTGCAGTTGTATTCGGTCTCGTTGATAATCCATGGAATGTGAGGGTAGAAAGTGTGGCAAAACTAAAGCACACAACTTTTGTTAGAACATAGAGTACAGGGTGCGCCAAAATTATGGCGACAAGGTATTCAATTCACCGAGAGAGAAAATGCGGTACTTTCGAGAAACCAACGATGCGATAATGTATATCAGTCTATTGTAAACTATACGCAACATTGAGATTCGAAGATATCTCCATCTGCATCTATATAGACTTTGAGACGCTTCGGGAAGGCATCGACTGCATCACGCAAGTAAGGCGCGTAGCTCATCCCACGCCTTTCTTCAAAGGATCCACGGGGCGGTGAGGTTTCCCGCAGGCTTTGGCTTCCAGAGCTGGCCAGACCATGTAATCCATCGGATTCAAATCCGGAGAGCTGGCTGGCCACTCGTGGAAGCTGATGAATTGCGGAAAGTTGCCTTTGCACCAGTCTTGCAGCATTCTTGCTCTGTGAGCTGGAACTTCTTCTTGTTTGAAGGTCCAGGAGGGTGCACGCGGGTCTTCTTGTAAGCCTTAAATCCCAGTTTACGGAAGATTCTTCTCAACGACGTCTCCATGATGTCCATTTTCTCGACAACCGGCGGACCGAGAGCGCCGGCTTCCTGCGAATTCGTTCACGTACCTTCCTAATGTTGTCCGTAGTTGTCACAGATACGTGTCTTTCCCGTCCTCATCTATCATCCTCGGTTCCCAGGTCTTTTTAGAGTCTGATGAACCTATTCATAATACTCTGACGAACTCCAAGACGGTGGTGAATGTAGCGTGCCGAGAAGCCTTGACGGTAAAGCTCAATGATTTAAGAACGGTGGCACGAACTTTTCACTAATTTGAAAAACGACGTATTGTTATGTTCGACTGAGGTAGGCATAAACTAATGGACTCAATAGAAACAATAAGAGCACGAAAAAAGCAGACGCTCCGAATAAAAGGTCAAATTGTTTGCGCATGTGCTGTCGCCATAATTTTGGCGCACCCTGTAATAACATCCTATATGGCTTGCGTCATCATATCCGCTATCTCACCGCTAGTAAAGCTAGAAACATTACATTCGTGCTGGCACAGCTGGATTCCAATTATTTACATTTAGCATCACTACATGCTTTACAGTTTCCTTTCGCTAGCAGCAATGCGTGATGTAGGATTGAAATACAATGTTCATCCATATTTCTAGCTTTTTCCTTATTTTAAGTTGTCTTTAAACAATTTCAATTAGGGCTTTATCCTCTCATCTGTAAATATAAAATTACACAAGACACTCTCCTAAAGATCTGTTTATGTCATCAGGAAGTAGGTACAATACGTGATTCTACCTACAAAGTGAGGGAGTAAGTTAAGCAGTTATGTGAGTGTATGAATTTTCCTTTTAAAAATTATTCAGAATTAAAGTGAGAGGGTAAAAATGTAAAGATTGTGTTTGAAACGAGGAATGAAGAAAGGCAAATATATTAACCTCTCTTCTATAGTGTGCTACCATGGAAGAGAAGGAAAAACAAAGATGTTACATGAATTTACTGTAGTGTGGGAAGAAGGTTGTGATATCGCTTAACATGCATTAGTGAGGATGGAGAGCGACGTCGACCCTATTGATCCCGCTTGGGACGACGAAGCCACGCCTTTGAAGTCTCCATCATCAAGCTCAACCACAGGCTCTGCTTCTAAACAGAGTGGACCTACAAAAAGAAAAGCTGATGCGTTTGACACACTTTTAAATTGAGCGCCTTAATCCGCGGATACTGAGGTTGAAATAACAACTCGTTCGTTGTGAATTGAAGTAGAGGCTCGCTGCGGGTGGCAGTAGTTGTAAGAAGAGGCACAAGCAGTTCAACGAAACTATCCGGAACACTCTCTGAAAACACTTGAGAGAAACTGTTATTATATATTTTGCCACACGAGGTTTTTAGGTGGACAACTTTATTCAGCAGAGCCTGAGGTTCCGACGTTCCAACTTCTTAGAGGTCTAAACATGGTGTGAAGGTTTAAATTTCCGCTCTACCCCACTAAGCGCCTCAACTCTCTCATATTTATATATATTTATATTTTTTATTTTTATATTTTTATATTTTCAACCTCAATTACAACCCCTGAAAAGACGAAATGAGAGACGACCTCATCTAGGACCACCGTTAAGGGCATAAGTTCGCCCTGTGTGTGATGACGAGTGGGGGTGAATGAACCGCGCTGTGCGGATATGGTCATTCTACAGTTCATAATGAGGCTCAAACGGCAAGAATTCACATTTTACGGCTAGGCGCTCGTTTCATTTGTCTATTACTGGGTTTCTTGTAAAAATCAAGAATGCTTCTAATGCTTTTTTCCTGAGATGTCGCCTTCTATGGCCAATATCGCACATTTAACCTCATAGTCGTTCCCACCATTCTCTGTTTGCCAAGTGTGCTGGATCGCAACCACGTCTTTTGCTGGCTAAATGTTCTTTTACGCGTATCTCTCCAGATATCTTTCCGTTTACTCAATGTATTTTGCGTTACAGCTCAAGCACTCGATTTGATGAATTCCTCCTATCTTTGAGAAATCTCTTAAACTACCGTTTCGGCAAATAACACAGCTCTCCGATATGTACTATTACAGGCCCTTTCCGCGGCTTCAGATGAAACGGCTCGAACAGTGCGGAACATATTAGCGGCGCAGACGCTGGAAGAAAGGGGAAGACTTACCTAGCCCACGAGTCACCGTCATATGTGGTCTCGCATTGTCATCATCCGCGCTGGGGGTGTTGGACCCCAGTTTTGCATCTGCCCGTTCTTTGTGCCCCCCACCGGCATGTAAGGTTGTGAGAAGCTGCAGGATGCATCGGTCTGCAGTAGTTCTAGCTTTGAGGAGTTTAAACGGCAATACCGTTGACTAAACAGAAAATGGGTAGAAGTGTTGCGTTATAACGAGGTTGCATTGCGACCTGCCTATATGTCCGGTGCTCTATACGCTCATCAAGACGCAAAAATTCCTTCCAGAGAGTGCCTCCACCGATTACCCGCCCCTCGTTCAAAATCAGGCCCATCATCAATGTTGGCGTTCCCACTTGGTTTCTCAACCTCAGCTTATGCAGCTATTTCAGTACCGGCCCAACTAAATAACATGAGCCATTTCCTCGAAAAGCTGAGAGAAGCTAGATTGAAGAAGGAATGCGTGATGGAATTGTTTGACGTAACGTCGCCTTGCACTATCGTCTCTAACAAAGCGCATTGGAGGCAGTTCTGGAAATTTTCAATGAACACGACATCAGCATAAACATATACCGTCTAAATCTGTAAAAGTGTCGTGGTAAAAGTCAATCAGTGCTGCAATGCAACGTGTTTAGGTGGTTGGGTGAGTATCACAACCAAATAAGAGGCCCTGCCTTGCACCAAAGACTAGCTCTAGTTCTCGCGGTTGCATTCATGTCAAAGGTGGAAGCTCCTGTTAGATCAAATGCCCATCATCTACTGCTGGTGTATTGACGATTGCTTTATCGTCTGCCTACTCAGCTAGAGATGGATACTTGCTTTGAGTTACTTAACCGGCAGTCAACGCGCATTAAATTTACATAGAAGGAACCGAAGTAGAGCTGACTCGCATTTCTCACTGTGCAGATCCAAGTTTCTGAGGGGGTTTACCGAACCAGTGGTACCGTAAGCCGGCAATCAAGAACGTCATTGCTCACTGCACATCGGCTAACCCATTCAGTATGAAAAGAGCCGTTGTTGAAAATATATTCCGCACTGCTTGAGCGGTTTTATCTGAAGCCGCAGAATAGCCAACACTGTGGATATTTATTTATTTATTTATTTATGCGTCAAAAGACGCGCTACTACATCAAGGAACAGTAGGCAAAAACAGGCTCAACAAACTAAAAAAAATAGAAATTCACGCTCAAAAATGAATACAACTAGAAAAATGCTAATATAAAACTGAAGAGCATATGTTCCGAGCGCTCGCCTACAACGTATTTTTTTGTTGACAAGAGGCGGCCATGCAGTAGGGACATGCTGGAACCGTCACGATTGATAGTTATAGAGAAATAAAATTTGCATGTACTTATACAGTAAATTTTAAGGTAGAATTCGATCAAGGAATAAAGAGAAATAGAACCTGCATGTACACTTTACCGTAAAAAAAAGTCGTCTGACAATGAGGAACATCCACAGGCTGACAGCCCACACCAAAATTGAGAGATTGTTGGTGCCCTCCCCTGATAAGGCTCCTAGGAGCTAACCAGCGGAAGAACGAGGCATAGCTATAAATGCTATGCTTGCCTGGCAGCCGGGCTGAGCCTAAGAAGTGTATACAGTCCGAAGCAGGGTAGATAGGTTTAAAAGCAAAAAATATACAGTTTAGATTTAAAGGAGAACATAATTTTAATGAGATTGAAATGGAATGAAATTTATTTCCCCTAACTATCCAGCAATTGCCTAGCTGCTTGGCGCCTTGAAAAGAAGACGAAAAACCGGAAACGAGCAGAAGTAGAGAACTTGGAATGCTCCACTTTATAATTATACTAGTTAACAAATATCAGAGACACCAATAGTAGATAGAATATCTATTTTCTTTAGGGCAGCCTTGAATTGAGAAGATGTTTGGCACTGAGCCAGAGCAGGAGGAAGGCGTTCAAACCACTTCGTACATCGAACGACAAAGGAGTTTTGGCAAAATCCTAGTTGATAACGGCCCGAAAAGTGATGATCCAAGTTGAAGCATCCGCGTCTCCCATGTGATGGTCGAAAACGCCAGTAGCTTGAAGGACGTAGTCGAAGTTCTCCTTTTAGAAGCTTAAAAGCAAAAAGTAAGTCGGCAAAGATCCTTCGGTAGTAAAGAGTTTTTAGCCCTAAGTGTTGGAGTCTTTCTCTGTACCCCGGAATGGACAACGAGCCTCCATGGATATGGTGCATTCGAAATACTCTAAGATACAGAATTTTGGTGAAGACTTTTTGCACTTTTTCAATTTCATGGATATCTTTGACACAATGTGGGCTCCACACAGGTGTGCAGTATTCAACCACTGGCAAAATATAAGTTTTGTATAATTTGAGCCAAATGTTAACGTCCAAAGAATAAATATTCCTAAAGAGCAGATGCACAACACTCAGGCCTTTTTTCGAAATCTCTCGAACATGCATCCGCCAGCTCAGATTATTAGTGAGAATGACCCCTAAATCCTTTATCTGGTCACAGTGAGCAACAGGAGAACCATCGGGAAACACGATCTCAAGTGGGCGAGAATTCAACGGAAAAAATACGAGTTTTATTCAGGTTTATAGGTATTTTCCATTCAAAGGACCACTTACACATTCTGGCTACAGCCTCATTTAGCCTCCGAGTCATAACCCCTTCTTCACCGTCTTCATAGACTGCATACGCCTTAATATCATCCGCAAACATCGCGACAGATACACTTGGGTCTGGTTTTATGAAATTTGGTATGTCACAAGTATAAATAAGAAATAGAATAGGGGATAAAGTCCCTCCCTGAGGCACTCCAGAAAGACACATTCTTGGTGTAGAGATGTGGTTTCCTATTTTCACTTGAAGTTTCCATTCACGAAGATAAGCACAAAACCATTCATGCAGTTTACCACGGATACCGATCTTATCTAGTTTGGCTATGAGATGAGAATGACTCACTCGATCAAAAGCTTTACTAAGATCAAAATATACAACCGCCACATGTTTGCCTGTGTTGATGGCTTTTGTCCAGGAGTGGATACTATCCATCAAAAGAGTACAGGTAGAAGCTCCCGGGAGGAAGCC
The DNA here is from genome assembly GCA_947396885.1 of Heligmosomoides polygyrus polygyrus. NCBI lineage: Eukaryota > Metazoa > Nematoda > Chromadorea > Rhabditida > Heligmosomidae > Heligmosomoides > Heligmosomoides polygyrus. Next base: position 11,465,510 of record OX377201.1, read on the forward strand.
ATGTTGGCTGTGTGGGATGCAATTTACCTTCTCAAGCCACTCTAGCAGATGCTTTTTTAAGATTTTCTCCAAAATCTTCAGTGGAGTAGGGAGGATGCTGATGGGTCGGAATTCGGAAATGTAGGAGGCTCCATTCATTTTGGGGATAGGAGTGATAAAAGCAGTTTTCCAAACCGCGGGCACCTGGGCCATCATCAAGGATATGTTGAAAATGTGTGTGAGCGGCTCAGTGAGATACTTTGCAAACATCTTAAAGAATATTTGGGGAATCCCGTCTGCCGTTACAGATTGGGATGCTCTTAAACCGCGTAGCAGTCTATAAACTTCATGGAAAGAAATCTGAGGAAAGTCAAGCGAATCAGTAGAATGAAAGGAAAAATTTGGCTGTGATTCAATGGAGGGAGTGAAAATGCTACTGAAGTAGTCTGCAAACGCCTCAGATTTCTGAAGATCTGTTACGTAACGATTCCCTAGACCATCAGATAAAATCGGTTTAATGCATGATTGGTTTTTGATTTTACCTACGAAAGAAAAGAGACCACCGCTGTACCGCGTGGATGCAAGGCGCTTAACTTTATTTGCCATATAGCGCTTAATGTGTCTATCAAGTTTTTTGCTTATATCTATATATTTGGTATCGTTAATAGACCTGGTCTCACAAAAAATTCTACATCGTTGTTCTGCGAGATTTGTTATGTGCGAGGGGTAGCCGGCGAAAGAATTTGCTCGTTTGACAGGCACTAGGTGATCTATTATGCCGTGTATTGTGATACTGAATCGATTATAGAGATCGTCAATATCAGAATAGCCAGAAAAGATAGTCAACCAGTCTAGTTTTCTTAGCCTAGATTCGATTAAATTCCTATCCATGGCTTTGAAATCACGAAAAGGATACTCTGATCGATGACTAGGAGGAAAATGAAGCGTAAACAGAACTGTGTTGTGGTCCGATGAAGCAAGTGGTGGAAGGAGATGAACATCTATCATTGTGTCAGAAGCAGTCAAAATGACATCGAGAATACGTTCAAGACGAGTGGGGAAGGTGACGAATTGTTTCAGCGAAAGTGACTCGAAAGCTGCTAAGAATAGTCGGCCCGTAGAAGATGTGGATGTAAGCGTAGACCAATCAATGGGTAAGTTTAGATCTCCAAGGATGGTAAATGTCGAGGGATCAGACGAGCTCAAGTCCCTGATGATCGATAACAGGACATCATCGTGACTGGATGTGGATCGAGGAGGCCTGTATACCAAAAGAAAACGATGTTTAATACCTGACGGATGTTGGGCTTCAAAATAAATGATGTCAGACAACATTCCTACTCTAGTGCAGCTAAATTCCTCAAAAGGTACCAGATTTCTAATAAAGACACAGACACCACCTCCTAATTTGCAATTTCTATCCCTTCTTATGATCGAATATGGGAAGTTATGCAAAAGTTCACTATCCAGAATTTTACTATTGAGCCACGTTTCCGTCACGAAAATAAGCTCAGGTTTGTACTCAGTTAAAAGGCAGTGTAAATGCTGTATTTTATTCACAATGCTTCTAGCGTTCAACAGTAAGCAAGTCCAATTGCCGTGCCCCTCACCGTGCATGTTTATCGGTTTCCCGACTCTGCCTGGGAGGGATGCGGCAATTCTGAAGAACGCACAAGTTGACCTCTAAAGACCACCCAGTCACGATTTCCACACGCTCTGTTTCGTTCACGGGCTTGTTGGCGCAATTCAAACTCGCGTTGCCTCTCTTCCCGAGTCATACTGCGTCGTATAAATATGTGAGGAAAACCTCTGTGGCGCAGCTCCCGAGCTTTGGCGAGGATTACACGAAAATGACTTGCGCTAGGTAAGACCACTTTAACTAGTCGTGGTCGGTTCTCGTCCCTCCGCCCCATCCTATAAATTTCGACGGGCCGGCACTCGACGTCCAGGACATCTAAAATTTGAGTGACCTGGCCCTCTAGTTTCTCCTGACGCTCAGACGGTTTCTCCGAGACGTGAAATTCCTCCCCTAATCCGCTGATCACTATAGAACGAGACCTCTTCTCATCCTCAAGCAATTTTCCGCCTTCATGAGGGATCAACGATTTGAGAGTATTAAGCAGTTCCCCCAAACGGGGGTCTTTATTTAACTTGATTATCTCCTCAAGAAGGCATAAGGCAGACATATTGCCACGAGGCCCTGCAGTATCAGCAGGAGGCATTTCGACCAACGTTTGATCTGTCTGAGTGTCAGGAGCAGAGTTTTTCTTGTTTGCCCTTTTTTGCGATTTTTGTGACATAACTCCTCAGAAAGATCAGTCTGGGAACGAAATAAACGAACTGTTTTGGCTCAGAAGAAACAAAATACAAGTGAGAGACAGAAATAGCAATGAAAAAACAAGTGAAAAGAAAACTTAGCTGAAAGGTGGTCGGACGTGGGGAAGGCGCAACCGCTCACCGGCAGCGCAGGCGATCAATGACCAGAAATGGCGCATATGGCGCACCACACTGCGACTCAAATTGGATATGCTCCCACGGCAGGGGCAGTGGGTTGAAAGCTGAAAGCACAGCCAAGACCCGTTGGTATGACCGTCTATGCACAACACCATCATGTGTTGTTTGTCCTTTTAGGAAGGCTGTCAGCTGTCTAACGTCTGTTGTGGTGTACATGATCAGATGTACGGAGTGCGTAGAGGGGTGTGGATGGGAAACAGGTAGACCCTTGTGCCTGAGGATCAAGGAGCACTTGGGCGGGTTGCGCAGGTCCCACGACTCCACTCCCTTGAGCGAGTACAGGCTGCGGCCGCACGCGAACAGCTGTTTTGGGGTAAAGGATGAGATCCTTGCGCGTGAAGATGAGATTTCGGTGCGTCGAAACTCGAGGCGCTGTACATTGCGGCGCAGTTTCCACAGATCAATAGGGAGCTGGTGCCGTACATCGCCCCCCTGCGGGTTTTGACCTCTGAGTCATGACCCGTTAAGTCTGTGGAGCGGGTGGTCCCAAGGGCTCTAAGCTCATTAAAACATCTTTCGCCCATCTAGGGTGACGGTGGACCCTTCTGTCCACATCAAGTTTAGTCTTTTCCACTTCTGGGTGGGGTATGGGTTCCTGCGGAAGGAAATGGCATTTGGGAGGGTAGTTTCTCAAATTACTTCGAGTTTTCCAGGCTCTCAAAAAGGCGACAACGCCTGAAAGTAAACCGCAATAAAGACTTGTACCAATCAGTCTTGGCTACGCTGAAGCAACTACCCGTCATCCGGAAAATACGTATCCAACCCAGAAGGTGCAACGAACATTACTTCACCTTTAATGTGATCGGTAAAGTCCAAGAAAGAAGCTGTTCACGCACCTCCATATGCAATTCTAGATGTCAAAATTGCTGGTCTGATTGAGTTTTCCAAGAGGTCTAAGTTTTTCCTTAACTGGGTTCACAAAAGTTTTTCCTTAACTGGGTTCACAAAACATATTTAGGCATGAGTAAGTAAATATTATGCCGATGTTAAGTGACGTTACAAAAAAACACGAACAAATTGTCTGCAGCTTGAGAATGACCACCCGAAAACAAAAGAATAGCACCCTACTGTTTACAAATACGAAAACAGAATATTTGAAGCAAGCATAGAAAACTATCAGATGTATCACCTGTATCATCCGTCGTCCCGTTGATCATCGACTTGCTCGAGCGGGCGAGCAGCGTCTCCATTCGTCCCTGTCGCCCCACGCACAAGGAACGCGTCGACCTGACACAGCAGGAGCAAGCAGTCCATCCCCTGCATCCCACCTGCGTCTCTGGGCAGTACACGGTCGCATTTGGTTCGCGTTTTCGTCTCCTTGTCCACCACCCGGGGACGCGGCACGTGGTCCTGCGACAAGTGGCCCGAGATCCCTCTTAACAGGAGGGCCCGAAGGTTCCCTATCGAGGGAGATCTATGGATCTCCCGCCAACGCTCATCAACACCTTGACGTGGCTCTTCACACGCTACCTGTCGGAGTGCAAGGTTCCATCTCAGTGGAAACCAGCAAGACCGTGTGCACGACATTGGCAACTATCGCCTGGTCTGCCTGCTGTCCAGAGTCTACAAGCTGTTCACTCATGTGATCCTGAATAAGATCAGCAAAACGCAGGACAAACGCAGGAATGCGAACAAGCAGGATTTCGGAGAGGATTCAGTACGAACGACCACATTCACACCAATACGAAGCTCATCGAAGTGTCGCGAGAGTACAAGCTGCCGCTGTGCCTTACGTTCATCGATCTTAAGAAGGCATTCTCCGTTGAAACTGGAGCGGTCGTCGACGTCCTGCTCACTCAGGGTGTTCCTACTCAGTACATCAGAGTCCTTCGAGAGCTGTACAGTGGATTCAGGACCAAGATCTCTCCATTCTACAACGACGTCGTCATAGACGTAAAGAAAGGGGTTCGACAGGAGGATACCATATCCCCGAAGCTCTTCAGTGCCACCCTCCAAAACGTCATTCGCGAACTAGAACGGGAAGACGTGGGAGTGAAGATGTGACGGCCGGCAACTGTACCATCTTCGCTTCGCTGACGATATCGTGCTCATAACACCGAGCATCAGCCAGGCGGAGCTAATGCTGGCCGACTTCGATCGTGTATGTGGAAGCGTTGGACTGCAGCTGAATCTTACGAAGACGATGTTCATGAGGAACGGATGGGTTTCTGATGCCCCATTCTCGCTCAACGGAACGAACATCTCCGAATGCTCCAGTTAAGTCTATCTGGGTCGCGAAGTTAATATGGCCAACGACCTAGCGCCAGAGCTGAGCAGAAGGAAACGAGCGGCTTGGGGAGCTCTCAAGAGCGTCGAAGAAGTCGCGAAGAAGACGAAGAACGTCCGACTCCGTGCCCATCTATTCGTCTCCACTGTTCCTCCTGCCCTAACATACGCCTCAGAAACCTGGGCTAAACGAAAGCAGTATGAACACTCGATCAGCGTCGCGCAGCGTGGAATCGAGGGGAAGATGGTCAGAGTGACACGACTCACGCAAGTGAGAGAGGGCCTCTGAAGTTTCGAGCTTCGCTGACGTTCGAAGATCAGAGACGCTGCCGCATGGGCCAAACCATCGAAAATTAGGTGGGCCGGCCACATAGTGCGATTCGCAAACACCCGCTGGACGAGAGCCATCACCGCCTGGATTCCGCGGGATGTCAAGAGAACACCGGGACGACAACCAACGCGTTGGTCGGACTTCTTCATGAAAGCCCTGAACGATCGATATGACGCTCTTCGTGTTCCTTGAGCGAGGAGGATCAATTGGACCACTTTAGCACGCGACAGGGACGAATGGAGACGCTGCTGGCGCCCGCTCGAGCAAGTCGATGATCAACGGGACGTCAGGTGATACAGGTGACGCAGTGTGAAGAAAATAAACTGGTTATAACATGAAGTCCTTCTCTAAGACACTGTCTTGAGTTAGGTCATTGAAGCCTTCCAGCAGTCGACAAGTTGTTCGTTTCCTCCGTAAATCATCGTTAATGTTAGGGCGCAGCTTCAAACTCCTCAGATTGGAATGCTTCCAAGCTGGAACCCTGACTCTAGCGTTACAGCGCTTTGATTTCCTCTTTCTGGGTTGAGGTTACGATCCTTTTTTCTGAATGGCTTTGTTTCACTTGCTTCTTTACCCGAGCTTGATTTTTTAAGGAGTCATTCCCTCGTCCCTCCATTGTATGTGTTCCTAATGTTCGAACGGAATCATATGCAGTAAATTATAGTCAACGTTACATATACGCAGCATCATCCTGCTATACAGCAGACTGAACTGAATGATGACTAGGCAATGTTTTGATAACTAGTAGTCTATTTTTGAATGTGTCCCTTGTAAACGACACCTTTGACTAATTTCTCGAAGGGCTTCTTCTGGAGCTCAAATTTAGCTCTAACTTTTTTAAACAACAGCTCTTCATTGTGTTCATGCCAATCATGTGTTTTCCAAATTTATTTCAACAGACTACACGTTAATGTATTTCGCTTCACAACAACAATTTTGGTGGCCCTATTTACACCATTTCCAGCTATAACATCTGCGCCCTGCCAGGAAACAACAAGCGATCTCTGAAGAATCCAACCAGATATTTCGACCGCATAAGCATTAGTGTTTTGTTTGCTCTGAAATTGCTCCATTAATTTCTTTCACTTCCTTCTCTTTGCCTCACGAAAAGTAAAATAAATTAAGATCGCACAGTTACTTGCAGATAACATTTCTGATGTAACCGATTGCCTTTGCAACTCCTACCTTTACATAGCGTAGATATCGTAGTACCGGCTGTTGCACTGACTGCTGCTGATCTTCCTTTAAAACCAAACACTTTTAGAACCTCGCGACGAATCTTTTCGTTCACAACCATATAAACCAGACCATGTATTCCTAAATATATGTTTATACTATGAAGTACGAAAACGATTCATTACGAGTCTTTAATCATTTCTTATCATCGCTACCAAGGTCAATTAGCTTTCCTATTCCTGATTGGGCAGTGATGACAACCCAAGTATAATAGATAAATAACGATAAAGTATGGTGTTAATCAAGCCTTTCTGGAATGCTCCAGGAATTGGATATTGAGAAGGAAATCTGAGTGCAAATCCCCAATGTTTTGCTAAGACCAGACGATGGAGTAGTCAGCACAATAGCGCGAATGATGTAATGGGATGGGTTGTTGCCCGCATATCACCATGTGGGTTCTTGACTTACCTGACGTTAAAGCTCTCAGTAAAGCAAGGCATCCTTATGCTCGTTTACAGCTCTAATAATGGCTCAGCTTCAACATTAAGCAAAGTGTATTAGCCCCTCAGTGTATCCTTCTCAGACAATCCCGACTCCAATTCACTAAGTTCGGATTTATGAACGACTTGGTTGGCTGGAAAACATCTAAATCAAGATTGTCAATTCAGAGTACAGGTAACAGCCGGCACATTTTTACATTACTACACGCACATCTATGTAATGAATGACACGCGTGATATTGAGGAAGGATTTTATGCAGGCGAATAAACTTATTTATCAGCAATCACTTGTGAAAAAGTGCAGTTCTTGAAGTTCTTATACAAAAAACTGCAGCTAAAGCTTGCGCGTGGTGATGATGTTTAGAGGCAACATGAGCAAACAGACGTAGATGGTCGGCACGATCGCTTGGTATTTTAGTGCTAGTTAGCGTACACCGCGACATATGTCAATCTATAAAAAAGTTACATGGTCCGGTAGAAGTAGAATGCACCACGCATTCTACTTCTACATGATGTCGTGGCGGCTTGAGCGCTGTTTTGGCCATGCGTTGGCAAGCCGATGAACAAGTCAGCGCGTAATCCTTCCTAATTCAGCGATTCAAAAGATGGATGGAAGGCTCGGTTGGCCTGGGCGGAAAACCCTGTCCAGAAAAGTTCTGCAACAAAAGTAGGCGACCTTATATGGAGTTTTTTTCAACTGCATAGAACCACGTGTCAACTGTTACGTAGCATGCCCTTAGTGTTATAGTCCTTGACAACATCATGGTTGTAGCTACTCTTATTAGAAGTTAGTAAGCTCTGGCGTCAAACTACCGAAAATCGTCCTCTGGCCCGAAATGGAGCCCATTCCGATATCGCTAAATTTTTGAAGATCTGGTGGTTGAGCGTTCGGTTTAACGGTATCGTGTAAGGCAATTCAGGATATCCTAGAGTGAACATTAGATAAATGGTATCTGAACTACAACAGAAGAACTGTATTAATCTTTTATCATACATGATGCAGCAACGAGCTGGAACAAATATTCAGCCGTGTGTATTCTATTGTTAAGTTACATGTGAGGCGAAGTCTCAGCTATGAGGATAAGAGAGTAGAAACAACGGTACATGTCGCGGAGGTGAGCAGCGGAGGGTGCGGTGACGGCGGCGGGGTGCGGTAACGGCCGCGATGGTGCGGCGAAGTCGTCGTTACTTCTACCGTATTCGCGGCAGCCACAGCACCGATCGAATGCGCCTCCTCTGCGAGGTACTGCCTTTGGGTTGGTAGTGACCTTGGTAGTGTAGGTTGGGTGACATCCGTGGCGAGTTTGTTGAACTTCCCATATGGACGCAGACGTGCCCTTCGGGCACGACTATGCAAGGGAAGGAACGCCGGGTTGGGGGCGATTTCAGCACGTGTAGCTTGGGTGACATCCGTGGCGAGTTTGTTGAACTTTCCAAATGGACGCAGACGTGCCCTTCGGGCACGGCTTTGGCAAGGGAAGAAACTCTGGCCATTTAGGTTGTAGGCCATTTCATCACGTTTAGCTTAGATGGACCGCGTGGCGGAGTTCCATCGTATGCCTCGTCTCAACCCCTCTCCAACCTAACAGCTGACCGTTGATCGACACCTCATGGACTCTGCCTGTGCGGCTGAGCCCCGCAGTGCCATAGAAGGGGAGTGTGCGTTTCAGGTTTGATTGGCTGGAGTGATTACGGTACAGTGCGTGAGTACGGTCGGTGCTCTGCCGTTACCGCACCCCCGCTATTTTCTTAGCTTATCACGCTGTATAACGGCAAAATGTATAATCCGTTCTATGTTCTAACATCAAAAAGCGAACCACGTGGTATAGGTCCTCCGTCTGCCAAAACTTTCGCACCTGCAAAAGTTCTTCTAATTTTTGATTTTCATTATTCGCCTTCTTACAAGGGAAGGGTCTGAAGCGTATGTCTGAAGGGGGGGGGGGGGGGAGCGAGTCATATAGGGAGAAACCTCACCTCTCAATTGGTTTGAAAATGTGTTTATTTTTGGCAAGTCGCTAAACCCAAGGAGTAGGGGGTCACAACGGGATATGGCGCAGCATGCGTTTGGGGGTCTTGTCCGCTCGCGATGCGTCTGCACCCCGTGGCTCGGAGCGCGGGTGGTTAGAGGCTTGGAGACTCATGCGATGGAGGTCAGGGGTATGGTTCCTCTGCACTGCTGCATTTTTGCATTTCAACTGACTGTTGAGATTTGGGGGACTCTGGCATCTATACCATATTCAGCCGTTTTCTGCGCATTTTTTTCAGCTGTACGCTGTGGTATTCAACATGGTGATAAATGTTCAGCACCAGTGATACACAGGTACAAAGTGCCTGCGTAGTGAATCGCGGTGTCTTTCTCCATGGTTATGAGCACGCAACCGAAATCCAATTGAAGACGTATTCTTTCCTCCGGAACAAGAGTTCCGCCCGAAAACGTTATCATATGCCCACTGCTTGCTTGCCTCTCCACGTCCATCAGTTCATCTTGCGGATCCCATTCTTCCTCTTCTTCTTCCACCACTTCCAGTTGTTCGTCTTCATCAACTTCAAGTTGAGGTGCTTCTAAGTATGCTTGTCATCCGTTCGACCTTGAGTATGCTGGTCATCCGTTCGACCAGCTTGATTTCTTCCTTCGAAGGTCCCTTGTCTAGAGGTGGACCACGCTTCAGCGTGAGCAGGGATTCACCACTCGATCGTCGGCGAACATTGTTGGTGTTAGACTCCAAAAAACCTTCAGCAGACCTCCGATTTCCAGGTGAGAGGCAGACATGAGGGAAAGAGTGTATCTATGTCGTATAGCTTATGCGGGACGCGGGAGCCGCACACCTCGTTTCTCATTTGAACCACCTCCGATGCCACAACGTGGTCTCCTTTGAAAATCCGAACAGGGTGGTTTTTCCCGAGGCCTTTGATCCATGTATGGAAACATACTATGAGGAGCCTGTAGCCTTTATATGCTACCCGTGGTGCTAAGGTGCCCAGCGGTGCTTCATGCACTTTGTACCTGTGTATCTCTGGTGATGAACATTTATACATACCATGTTGAATATCACAACGTACCACCCCAAATCTCTACGAATCAGTTGAAATGCAAAAGTGCAGCAATGTAGGGGAGCCAAACTCCTGACCTCTCTCGCATGAGTCAACCCTCTTCCCACCTGCGCTTCGAGCCACTGGCTGCAGAAGCATCGCGGGCGTACAGGACCCCCAAACGCGCGCTGCGCCGTATTCCATTGTGACCCCCTACTCCTTGGGTTTAACGACTTGGCAAAAAATAAACACATTTTCAAACTAAAAGAGGGGTGAGGATTCTTTCTATATGACTCGCTCCCCCCGTTCAGGGATACGCTTCAGACCGTCCCCTTGTTAGAGAAAAGGTTTTGTCCTATATAGCGTTGAAGAATTATTGTTCAGTATCTTCTACGGAACAGAGGAATAACATAATTCCTTATGAGGCGCATCCACGCGAGCTGTAAAGCTACCCATATGATTTGAAAGCTCCTCCAATGTTACCGCCGGTCTACTGTGGCCAACCGGATCACGTCTCTGCGGCTCTACGTGGGAAACCGGACAAGATCAACGTCAACAATTATCCACACAACTATTGCGGGGGAAGTCCAGAAAAAAACTCCAAGGTAAGGGATGGCATGTACTGGCCCTCCCAGCGTATTCAACAGACTGTCGCCATCAGACTTCCCTAGCAATTCAAGCATTTGCAAAGTTTAAGTGGGAGCAGCTCAAAAAATGTGTTTTTAGAAATTATTTTTTTAGCCTCAAAAAAGAAATTTTTATGGAAGTATCGCCATCTGCCTGATAATTGGCAATATATTGCCAAAAAGTGACAACACAAGCGGCAATACTATTCAAACAGATTAATATTCACTTGTGTAAATAATATTAATAACTTTAAAATTTTTTAGACTTATGGAATTTCGTATTATAAAAGAAACCATGACTGAGCTGCCACATTGCATTGCAGTACATAACCATTGCTTTAGGAACTGGAAGAAACTCCACCGCAACATAGATCGTAGAAGCGATTGCCGTGCTCGAGCAAATAACAAGCGATTGAAGAAAGAGCTAAAAGACGGTGGCAGATGATGGCTTGCAATGTGGTGGATAGTTTACAATAAGCTACATTGACCATAAAGAGAGAGCCTTCTTTTTAACAGACTGTGCATATATGAACTCATATGATTTTCGTTACATAGCTTACTTAGAGTAGCCTCTTCGTAGCGATCCTACCTGCAATTGAGTCTTGTCAATTTTTCCATTTGCAAAACCTCTTATTTTAACTACGTAAAAACATAGCATGGAATAAAGCACAACTAAAACAACAGCAAATATAATATTGTGAATTGGATAGAGCAAAGATGTGTAGTACTCGATTTCCTGAAATGTGAAAATTATGCTTTCAACACTTTTATCCGGCTACCTTTTGTATCCATTCTAATAAACTATAAATAGATCAAAATTCGTGAACGTAAGGTTTCTGTGACACTAGACCAAAGAAATTTTCCAGAGCTCAACAGATGGCGATTCGTCGAGGCGAAGCAGCCCTGCATTCCCTTACTAATCACGAACAACAGAGTTATGTCCTTCGTCGTCGTCTTTTGTCATTCAGATGCTGTTGATGTGTATATGTCTAATTCATTCACATTAGAAAAATTAACACACCCATTCCATGTTATCCGATGTGACGGGTGCAAAAATGAAGGCGGATACAACGCTGTTATAAAGCATTGGGCGGGTAATAAATGGTCGAATAATCAATACCGCAACGCTGACAACCATCCAAATATACACATTTCTTCCTAAATCGAAAAATTAGTGTGTCTCCAATGTTGGAAGAGATTTGCAACAATAGCACACCTTCGAAAAGGAAGCGATATTTATTCATCGACGGAATCATTTCTACCACTCGATTGACTGCCAGAGAAACACAGGTGACAGACGATGACATCCATATGCCTGAAAAGAAGACAGTGAAGAAAGTGCAAGAAAGGAATTTGAAAAAATCTCTCACTCCAGACCGCGTGACCGAGGAAAATGTCGAGAGCCTGATCTGTACAGAATACTGCTCCTGTCTAAAAGAATACATTCAACTGTCTATTCAAAGGCTTGTGAAATTAAAGTAGAGACTCTCTCACAAAGTGAAAATAGGATACGACGAATGATCCAGCAATGACATCCGCCATATCAAGAAAGCCATTAAAAAACATTAAGCGATAGCAAGGTATATGCAGCAATTTACCACGATATATCCCTATCATCGAGAGTGTGTAAACAGTCTGTAAAGAAGCACTCAGTTGAAAATTTTAATCAGTTACTACTAAAGCGCTATTAATAGAGCTTATTTTAATGCATTATAGCGGTTTGTGCAGCTTCTATTTAACTTGACTCTTTACATTCTTGGTCTTTGATAATCTTTTTCTAAAAGAAGGCTGTAAAAAACATTAAGCGATAACAATGTATACGTAGCAATTTGCCACGAAATATCCATATCATTGGGGTATGTAAGCAGTCTGAAAAGGTTACTCGGTTGGACATTTTATGAAACTGCAGAACTAGTTCAACAGTAAAACTTGTATGTACTAAAATGTTGTGTGGCTCCTACCTTGAGCCTTCTTCGCATTGCTAGTCTTTCAAGGCGATGTTGCCTAAGGTGTTTCCGTTGGCTCACGAATACGACTTTGAGAAAATGTTTTGAAACTCGCCAAACAGCTTACAGAGACTCTGCATCAAACAAACGCTCCGTTCCGTCGTTTACAAGAAATGGAGCCGTTATGAAATGGTTCATCGTCCAAAACTATCGACGGCATATGATATCAAATTTAACGTTATTTGACCTTCTTTCTCATAAACAAGGATAACCTACTGTGCGTATTCAGCAAAACCAAGGACAACCTAAAACGTTGTTACTCACAAAATTCAAGTGTGAATAAGAAGACTTCGAAAGACAGGAGTGAAGAAGTAACGTTTTATTGTTAAACTTCAGGTTCTTTTGGCGGCTTCATAAATTTCAATGGTGTTATCCGGTATGCCACTGAGAATCGTTTCTTGTCGTAAAGTCTGATTTATAGCTGTCTTGAATAGCCCTTACACTACTTTATAAAAATTCCATTTCTCGCGAAAACTGTCATATAGAACTTAGCGCAAACAGTACTCATAGAAACCGTTAGGAAAAACTTTTCTCCTTTTCATACTGTCAAGATAAAACAGCCGCTAAAAGAAACCCTGACGCACAAAAAAACTTGATATGGCAAATATTTCCATTTGTAGTAGTAGAACATCTGCCTGCATTACCACATAGATTAGTCCAGTACTTGTGAAGTAGGCCCCCTGTTTGGGATTGAACGATCCGCGAGATTTCCACTCTTCGTGTGTTCTCGAACTACAGTTGTAGTCGGTCTCGTTGATAATCCATGGAAGGTGGAAGTAGAAGGTGTGCATAGCAAGTGCTGGAATGAAAAATAATTAAATATCTCTGTATTGTGTTTAGTGCTGTTAATTGCCCCGAAATCGCGTTACTGCATCACCATAAAAGCACAAAGCGATCTTTCGAAAGGCAGTTTGCTCCATTGTATTGGAGAGCTTGTAAGTAGTCATATGCGCTTGCCAACCCATACTCCTAGAAAGACTCATTAGACACCACACACGTACTTTAATCACCGTACTTTAATCCTCATTGCAAAGACAATACGGGTTGTGTATAAAACTTAAGGGCACGTCTTTCAAGGTGTAACTACTGAACCAATGGCGTTTTCTTGAAGCAACCAGACGTCAGTTAAAGGAAGTTTAGCTATTTCGTCGTCTATAGAGAATTTGAAGAGAGTTTAGTTTAACGAATGTGTATTCTAACATGCTCACAGACAACATTTTAGCTGGATCAAAAGAATCGAGATGGATGAAGAACAAGTTGAGAACTTTCCTGGAGTAAGAACTTCTATTCAACTGTCTGAATCAAGACATAGAAATTGATCATACTTAAAAAACCATAACCATTTTGCAATACAGTTCTTGTGAAAAGCAAAATGTCACATTTTCGCGCTGCGGTGAGAGAAAAAGCATTACTAGTTCGGTGATATAATCCAATATGTATATGTGTGCTGCTCAATCAACCTGGTTTTGTGTCTAAACTGTAAGCGGCATTGCCCGCGTAAAAAGCAAGGACGTCTATAGTAGTAGCGTGGACAAAGTGCATTGTGTTAACTTTTGACGACAACAACCTCATTTGTAAAACCAACATGGCAACCTAATACAGAAGTCAACAACAACCACCCTAATTTTGATAACACTGCTACGACAAAAGGAAATGCATAAGGATAAATACGTTTCTGTTTGTGGTTTAGATTATGCTACAGACTTCGGCTCAATATCCACGTCATTAATTTTTAAAAACCTCTCTACAGTATTAATATACGATTACTGAGCTTTCTAAGATCTTTTCTTTGAGCGCGTTCAATCCATAGTAGTTTAGGAAGGCGTTTCCCTTTACTTTCTCGCCAAGTGGGTTTCCCAAGGAACATGTTTGGGTCATTTTACGTTTCTCATTTTTATCAATGACCTACCTCTCTTATTACCTTATGAATGTATTTACGCGAATGACACGAATATGCTTACGGATAATGATTGCACGAAACAAGGAGTGTTTCAAGAAGAGCATGTAGATGCTGTTGAAAAGCATTCAAACTCATGGTCGTTATGTTTCAATTTATAAAATTAATATCGATAGACTAGGAAGACACCATCCAAACATTTCGTTTTTAATGGGAGAGATGACGTTAAACTGCACTAACCAATATGTGATTTAAGATTTGTTTACGACAACGGTCTCAGTTTTGACAATCATATGCAAGATATTGAAAAGAAAAGCAGAAAAGTGTCTACATGTTCAAACGTCATCTTATCGACCAAAATGAGAGACGTTTCCACGCTTTTCCAGCTTCTTAATCTGTATTTGAGACTACTGCTAGATTGCTGCTCACCGATGGTAGCTACAAAAAATGAGGTTATTTACAAAACGTGAAAAAGTCCAGTGAAAAAGTCCAAAATGACGCAACGTCACTATATCCATTTCGCACCAAGCTGCTCGACAGTGGTCGCATCACGAGCGTACGAGGGGCCCCAGAATTCGTGAGGCGCCGATTCCTTTGTGATTTTAAAAGCCTCCTACTTCTTCGGTTTGACGACTTGGCAAAAAGAAACACATTTTGTGCAAATTGTGGAGCGCGGATTCTTCGTATATGACCCTCTCTCCCCGTTCAGGAACGCTTCAGACCCTTCCCTTGTCAGTGGTGATCTGAATTAGAACAATCGTTATTGGCGAATAAAAGCTGATGACCACCCAAGTATGCGCGGAACTGCCTCTGCATTGTAGTCGAAGTGAGAACCGGCGGAAAACGGGGCGCGTAAAAATCCGTTGATGTGGCCCAGAAGCGGTCATCGCTGGTCGTACCAGACCAGAAGTTTCATCCACCAACAGCCTGCCGCTACCATCGCTAGCTTAGCGTTTGTAGTCGGGACGTATTCTCCCAGTAAATCTGTTATTCTGTTTTGCCTCTTCTCTCAGTGAAGGAAACGCTTTTTAACAGAGAACGGTAAAATGCAAATTCAGACGTCCTAGCAAGTGTGTCCTGATGTATGCAATAGTTATAACAAATTTGAGTTAGATAAATGTCAACGCTGAAAAATCAAATCCCATGCTGATTTCGCCATTACTACTACAATTCAAAACCAAAATGAGTGAGTGATTATACTGAGGTAGTATTCAAGCTGATGGGTGGGAAGAGAGAATGAGCCACATTACTCCTTCTCTAGGCTACGAACAGACATTCGCCATTTCCTTAAGCTTACATGAATTTTGTTTTCGTGTTATGCGTAGGGAAGCAGCGCGATTATCTGCTGTTCTAAGACAAGCAGTCTATAGAGGATAGAAAACCTTTTATGTTATGTTGCCTTGGCAATTCATTAAGATGTCTGCTCACATTTAAACTCATTCAATGTCGCGGTGATATTTCGGTTCTTCCTCCTCTTCAATAGAGTGTACATCAGAATTACCATCAGGCATGTACGCACACATGTACATCAACGGGGGAAGCTTCGATGTGAGGCACTGCTTTTTTTTGACAACGCAAATCAACTCCTTGATCCCTCAGCGACCGGCTTGGTCCTAAAACCGCAGCGGTGCCGGATCGCGGAGCTCGGCAATTCGTCACTTCGTCGCTTCGTGACTTCGTCGCCGTTGTCCGCCTCTCCCCTTGTTGTCCGCCTCGACCTGCAACCCATCTACACAAAGGGGCACCAGCAGAATCCCCTAATGTAGATAGATAGTTCATCAATAATTGCTGTACTACTTCAAACCAGGAAAAGGAGCCTAGTTCTAAGAAGCTCACCGAAAACCTCCCTCAAATGTATCTCGTTCTTACATATCTCAGTGCGTTTGTGCTTCACATGCGATAAACCTTAGTATCGCTAACCGGCGATTGGTGTAGCCATCTCTACTTGAAATGTACGATCTCGATACTGCCGTGCTATTTTCAGACTCACAGAATGCAAAACCTACTTTAAAATATGACTTAAAAAGTAGCAGTAGCAACATGAGGACATTTCATAAAACAACGTTTGGTCACTTGATTCCTCAGAATAATTGCTGCTGAAAACTTGTGGAAAGATGACAGCCATAATTTTGTATATCACCGTCTTTGGTTGAAATACAAAGAACTGCGCACTTTTCCTGCAAAAGGCAGATTATGCCAAATACCATATACTATATGTTGTGCAACTGCTGCCGTTGTAAATATTCGTGATACTAGCATATTTTGTTATTTGTTTTTAAGGTTAATTAATTTAATTTGTTATATTTTTAAAAATATTTTCTTGGGCAATCTAAATTATCTAATGGTCAGTGCCAGTTATTTATCTTTGTGATGCGCTACGAATCGTACTCTACCTGGTGTTTTAGACAGATTGTAATGTTCCCATGCAATCATTTGCTTCACCTGTATCACATGTCTTACTCCAAGCCTGCATGATTGAGTTGCTCAAGCGCAAGCGAGCAGCGTTTCCATTCGTCCCTGTTACGTATCAGAGTGCTCCAATGAATCTTATTCGCTCTAGGAACAGGAACAGCGTCATAACTTTAGGGCCATCACGAGGATGTCCGACTAACAAACGCGTGGGTCGGACATCCTCGTGATGCGCTGAACGTTATGACTTATGGTATTATCCTACGGTACCTACCTATGGTACACACAGACCTATGGTATACTCACACGGCACCATACCATAAGCCTATGTGTCAATGCTCAGTGGCCGGCCCACCTCCGATGACTTGATCATGCGGCAGCGTATCTAATCTTCGAACCTCGAGGAAGCTCGGAATCCCGAAGGCCTACTCTCATTTGATTGAATAGTGTAACTCTGAGAATCGCACTCTTCATTCCTAGATGCGCTTCGCTAATCGCTTGTTCATCCTGTTCTCGTATGGCCCTGGTCTCTGAAGCAAGCATTAAATACAGGAAGAGCGCTGGGGTCGAATACACAGATGACCACGGAGTCAGCCGTTCTTCGTCTTTTTTACTACATTTCCGACGTTCCTGAAAGCTTTCCAAGCCGCTCGTTTCCTTCTCTTAAGCACTGACACTAGGTGGCTGGCCAATCATTTGCAAAGTACCCGCAATTGACAGAAATGTAGATTGTGTGGTTCCAATACCGTCTAGTGCCAGTTCTTCTCGCCTGGCAGATAAGTCTGGTAGATTTTTTTTGCACCGTTTGGCCTCATACGCCTTGAATGACCATCCTCTTGCAAAACAAACACTTCGACTTTCTCCACTGAAACGGTATCGAGAGAACGTATATCACGCTAAACCTTAACAAAGAGGGAGGCTTAACAAAAAATGACATGTGATTTAGTGAACCTTTTAGACTAGAAAAGATACGATCAACGTCTGGGGTAATATCCCAACATTTTCTTAAGCTTGCTCAAATCTTTCTGTTTTCAACTTGGTGAATAGAAGAATGCTTTTCTTTTGTGTTCAGGCAGCCATTCTTGAAGCAAGAGGCAATTTCCTCTCGCATTTTTTGTAACGTCACTCAACAAAGGCATAATACTTATTCAAACCTAGACATATATTGTAAATCCAGTTGAGGAGACATTATATATTAAGCCGGTATTTGCGTAGATTCCCTCTCGACAAACGTCAACTCAGAGCAGAAATGTCGACTTTAAAATCACACATCAAAAGAAATCGAATTTCTAGTGCTATCACCAGGTTATTGAACCCTATGTTTATTACTTTTCCATTTTCACCGAGAACGGGTTTTACGGAGTTGTGTATTACGGATTCTTTACGAGCCGCTTCGTCGAAACCTGACCAACTGTGAGAGTAGGGTAGTGGTAATGGTAATGAGCGAAGCGGAGAGTCCCAAGAGAACGAAAGTGCTGTTACTGCTCCTTCAGTAATAATTGCTTTAGAAGCACAATAATATGAAATAGCGATGGGATTGAAAGCGCTGTTAGCTCACTCGGCTGGTCTCAATGGACTTTCAGGTTTTGGATCTCAAGTTTAAAACGACATATCTCAGCTTGAACAAAACCTTATTATCGAATTAAGAAGAACCATTCGAGTCTCCACATATTTGCCAACGAGATTCTAGCTTATATATCCTTGTTGCATCCGGAGTTCTGGAGCGCATGAAATCGTTGTAGGCAGTTGGGCTCGGTTATTGAAACATTTGCGCTCAAGAACTTATTCAGATGCTTGAAGAAGTGGTATTCGGCTGGTGATAGATCCGGTGAATATGGTGGGCGTGGTAGTGTTTCCCAGCCCAATTCGTTTAATTTCTGCAGCGTCGGATGCGCAACATTGTGGTCACGCGTTGTCGTGGAAAAGGACCGGTCCTTTTCTGTTGACCCTTGCCGGGTGCAGGAGTCGGAATTTCTCGTGCTTTTGTCGATCTGTTGGATTACTTCTCTGCCGTCATTGCTCTTAATTCAAGAAACTGTGGTGAATTAATCCAAAAGTCTCCACCACAAAACAGTTGTCATTGTTATCATGATCTTCTTTTGGTGCAATTTCAGTTTCGGGAGCTGCTGCAGAGCGGTCCATCCACTAACCCGATCGTCGCCGGTTATCGCAAAAGATTCATTTCTCGTCACATGTTACAATACGGTAGAGAAATGGATCGTTCTCGTAGCGAAGAAGCAGCGCTGACGAACCGACTAATTTTTTTTTTTGATGGTCGTTCAACTCGTGTGGTATCCATTTATCTAACTTCTTAGTTTCCCCAATTTTTCGCAGATGTTCGCAAACACTTGATTTGCTTATACAGAGTTTCTTCTTAAAATTCTTTAACGGTCACACATGTATTTGCTTCCTCCCAGGTTCTCATCTCGTTGTTATCAATGCCAGAGCGACGTCCGCGATCTGCCTCATCCTCAAGACCGATTTCACCTCGACGAAATTTTTGAAACCAGCGCATCACCGTGGATTCGTTCACACTTGCTTTGCCTCATACCTGGTTGATGTTCAAAGTTGTTTCCGCCGCAGCACGACCGAGCTCGAACTCATAGAAATAAATTTGCCGAAATTCCTGCCTTAACACGTCCATTTATATATAGCCTACAAAATCTGCCGTGAAGTAAACTATATTGAAAGCAAATAGCAAAGTGAGAAAGCGCACTAAACGAATTTTGTAAAAGTATACAACTATGCACCATTCCAACGAAAAATTCTGCCAAAAAAAAATCCCGCTGAAAACTTGGAGGTCGAAAACCTGCCTTAATAACCGAACAATCTGATATAACCCGGATCCGTCATAGTGCAGGGGCACACGTAGATTTGACTGTTTATAACCATGATAAAAATTGTTTTTCGTTGTATTTTTTAAAAATTTTATCAGTTTAGGCCATATATTGTCTTAAAGAACCTGCTCCGTGAACCCCCAGGTCAATTGGCTGCGTATTTTTAGTCAACTGTCCCCACTAGGATAGTTCCGATACGGCGTTATGATTTTTCTTTCCGTGTTGGGGATACGATTCTTTTCCTTGAATGGTTATATTTCACTTGGCCTCCTCATCCGAGCTTTAGTTATCAATGTGTCACTCGGACTGTCCGCCCGTCCAAGTTATAGGTTGAATAGTGCGCGAATAGAGTCAGTCAGCCGATATGTAGTGGCCAATGGTCAACATAATATAGTCGGAACGGCAGTCAGTAGTAACTAGCCAGTGGTAGATAGATTGAATGCTGATTTATCTTTTTTCAGTCGTCCATCTTCGGATCTTCTTCTTCGAAAACGACACATTCGCCTAATTTCTTGTAGTACTTCTTTAGAGCTTCGGTGCTCACGTTTAGCTCTCGTTTTAATCAACAACTCTTTATTGTGTTTAAATAAATTGTCCATCTATAAATTTAGCTCGATAAACCACGTGATAATCTATTTCGCTACAACTTGTTTCAATGTTTATCTATACCATATGCAGCTGCACTGCTGAGCAACAACGATCAAGAATCCAGCCTGATATTTCCTCCGTATAAGCATTAGTGTTTCGTTTGTTCTGAAAATGATGCATTAAATTCTTTTGCCTGTTTACGTCACTTTGCCTTTCAAAGGGCAACGTTGTGTGAGATCGCACAATTAATTGGAGAAAATGGCACTTTGTGGGTTAGAAATGCAGCCTTTCTTAAGCGATGATTTCCGCGCTGTGCTGTTCACTGAGGGACATCATATTACGTTTTACTTGCCATGGTCCAACCCCTATGACTTTGCTGGAATTTTAAAATGGGAAACAGGAAAGTGAGAAAAAAGAGTAGGAAATGCCGCCCTTGCAACAGTGCAACCCCCTGTCATGCATTTCGCCTAGAAAACGTGTTTGATCAAATCGATTTGCATATTTGCCTTTCCAGCACCTACCTTTACATAGCGTGGTTGTCATACTAGCGGATGTTGTACTGACCGCTGCTGATCCTTCTTTGAGGACAAGCACTTTTAGAACCTCTCGCCGAATCTGTTCGTTCATAACCATGTAAACAAGACCATGTATTCCTGAATATTTGTGTAGGTATACTATGAGATATAAAAATCAATATTCAACATTTATAAAATATAAAATGACGGTTTGTCATGTTTTCTAAAACGATTGTAAAAATATTAGCCAGTGCCAATTAGTTTTTCGACATTGATCATTTAAGACAAACGTAGTATAAAAATAAGTGTTGATAAAGGATGGCGGTAATCGAACCTCTTGAATTTCAAGAATGCTACAATTTATCCCGCTAGACCACACGTTGATGTAGTTCAATACGGATCAATTTGTTGCATTGTCTTAACTACAACATTTCCAGCTACAGCTACCCCATCGTACATTACTACGTAATAGATGCATTACTAGGTGGAATCAAAAACCCTGCAACAAAAACAAAAACAAAATTTTTCCCATGGTACGTTAGCTCACCACACCTTACAAGAAAGCGGTCGTAAGGAAGGTTTCGTACGGGAACTAGTGGATGTACAAAAGAACGTGAGCGAGATGAATGAGGTGGCTCGAGAAATAGCGCTCTCAACGGCTATCGATCCGTCAACCTTCATTCACACTCAGGGGAGGATGTATTGAGAAAACAACACTAGTCCAATTTGAAAATCTTGTTTTTGGTGGCGTTCGTGAGCGCACCATATGATGTTTGAGGAGATCTGGGCGAAACACGTATTTCTGTAAAGGGCATGTCACAGGGGGCAGTGGAATGAGCCATTTGATCACCTAGCTTTCTAACCTGATTTTTTCTTATAAGTAGGAATCGATAGAAATGCCGGAATGAGTACAGGCACGGAAAAAATCCCTCTAACGGAACATCACGAAAATAAGCGTTGCGACAACAAACCTACAATCGTAGACCGATGAGGAGGCAATACTGCGGAAAAACGGCAAAGACACGAAAGGAAGCATAGAAATCGTCGAGAAAATGAGGAAAATTCATTTAACTAACTGAGTTGTAGTAAATTCTGCAAAAGTGTCCGTCTGCAAAACTGCGTGAACAATGTCAGCCTCAGCCCTAGCCTATACTTGCGCCGCCACGCGGCGCGGCACCACCATCGCCTTAGGCGCCTTTTATACTCCCGCCGCGGAGCGGCGCGTCAATCTGGGGAGCGGCGCGGCCAGCCGCGCCGCGCCCCGATTTTGACGCGCCGCTGCGCGATTGCAGTTAGAAAGGGGAGCGTCAGCGACGCGCGGTCACGAGCATCTGCGCACTACGACCCGTGCTCCGGAAACGGTCCACGAGTCAATGAGAGGATTTTCTGGCTGATCAGCGCAATGCTCTTATCGATGTTTGTCGATGGATTCCTGTGGGAAGCGATGAATCCCCTCTTAAGCCTGGTGTCGAAGTCGTTCGCTCAATCTACGGTTGAAACTGGTGAGTGTGGTATTGAGTCGAATCCACTGCAATGCAAACAGCACTAAACCCTCCTTATTTTGCGACGTGTGCGGGTCGAAAAGTAAAAGTGCTGGAACGTAACCTGCCAAGCCTGCCAAGCAGCGAGTCGGGTGAGGCCCCCTAATATTCTCTTCCTAGGTTACAAAAGGTGCGGGCTAAGGTCATGGTCACCGATTTCGCCCAAACTCCCTAATCAACCGAACCTACCGTAATCGCCCGTAACTTCAAAAAAAACGATGTCAGATTCGTGACCAGCACCCTAACCCCCTCCCCTCCTTCCCAATAGGAGAAGTTTGGTCGAAGAGGTGAAATCTCCCACCTTGAGTCTGCCGCGGCTGATCGCGCCGCGCCGCGCCCTTCCCCTCAGCGGCGCGATTCGCCGAATACCGTAACCCAAAATTCCGTCAAGTGTGGTGTTTCGCGGCGGCGGAGTATAAAAGCGATGCGGCGCCGCTTCGCGGCGCGAAAAATCGATAGCCATGCCGACCATCACGCCGCGCCGCGCGGCGACGCAAGTATAAAAGGCGCCTTAGATATCGATTTCTCGCGCCGCTCGGTCGATATCTATCCCAAGCATCGCACCGCGCCGCGCAGCGGCGCAATTATAGACTGGGCAGGGACTGTGACGCCTGGCGACAAACGTCGCGACGCGTCGCCGTCGCCGTGCGGCGGACGGGAGCAAACCATAGAGATCCAGTCAGCTAACCGTATCAGGTGTAACCTACCTGATTTGCTGGCAAACTTACGGCTGGGAGTATGGCGGCGGCCATGCGACCATCTTCTGTATGTGAGAATAAAAGAGGATCTGAAAAAGAGAGAAAAGAGAAGCTTGGAGCGTCCAACGGCCCTAGGCTGCCATAGACTTCTTCGCGGGGGGGGGGGGGGTTGGCGTTGAGATAATTCTGGGGCGCGAACACAAACCCTTGAGATATTCAGCATCTCTTCAGATCTCTTCAGAAGCAGACCCAAGATCAACCGGATGGGAACATTTGTATACATAAAACGCGCAAGCTCAAGGCCAAGCTCACTTCACTGAAGGACCAGCGGTTGCCGCAGAGGAAAGACCGTACCTATGGTTTATTGGTGGAGCACGGTACTTGAATTCCTTGCATTGAATTTTGTAAGGTTGAAGCCATATTTGGTAGGATAAGTCCTAATTACTTTGAGCTTTGAGGCTTTGAAAAAGGCGATACAGTCGAAACGGAAAGCAGAGCCATTAACAACCCCGCGACTAGCTTGGCGAATCTTTTAAAGAACTCCATCATGCCAAAGTTTTTTTAAAGAGTGGAAATGGTTAGTGCTGCATGCAGCTGTTTTTGGATACTGTGAAGGAAATTATACTGGATATCTGATCCATGCACCAATACGCGGACCAATATATAAACTAGTCAGTATAACAGCGCGTCTGATGTAATGGTGTAGTTTTCTTCTCGAAAAGCAGAACATGTGGCTTGTAGGCTTGCCTGACACTAATTTTGATTAGAACCAAAGCATTCTTATGTTGGTTAAAGCTTCAGTAACAATTGTCTCAGGTATTAAATAAGAATATGGGCTCTTCAATTCATCTTTCTCAGAGAAACCCAGCACCATTTTACAAACATTGGATATACAAAGTACTTTGGCCTGGGCAATGCACAAACAAGGAACGCCTTTTCAGATTGCACGTAGCAGTCGGCGCATTCTTTGAGCGTCCTACTAAACTATAGGCTCACATTAGTAATACAATTAACGTATAAAAAGCATAGCCATTCTTTCTTTTTCATTCTTTTTTCAGAGGAATAATTTATTTACAATCTTCTGTAGAAAGTTTGATTGGGAACCAAAGCATTCTTATGTTGGTTAAAGCTTCAGTAACAATTGTCTCAGGTATTAAATAAGAATATGGGCTCTTCAATTTATCTTTCTCAGAGAAACTCAGCACCATTTTACAAACATTGGATATACAAAGTATTTTGGCCTGGGCAATGCACAAACAAGGAACGTCTTTTCAGACTGCACGTAGCAGTCGGCGCATTCTCCGAACGTCCTACTAAACTATAGGCTTACATTCGTTATACAATTAACATATAAAAATAAAAAAGCTCAACCATTCTTTCTTTTTCATTCTTTTTTCAGAGGTATAATTTATTTGCAATCTTCTGTAGAAAGGTGGAGAAGAAAATATTATTTTAAAAACTGTAGTAAAACTCCTGCGTGGTGATTACTAAAAACAAGATGGCCAACAGGACGCAGATGGTTGGCGTAATATGCTGGTATAGTAGTGCTTGTTTGTCTACAACAATGTATTATACCATGAACTGTTTCAGTATATCGTGACCATGAGTGCTTTTTAATGTACGTAGTAGCTTTTCCCGAAAGAACAAAAAACATCGAAAAACAAGGCTAGAAATTTACATGCGCATGGGCATTGGTGCTTAAGGGATTGCACATTCGAAACAAAGTGGTCGCAAAAACAACATGTCTGAGGTATTAGCACAGTAGAATTGTAGCAGAAGTTCGGTTACCAACATTTCTCAAACATTCTTAATGTTCAATGTGAAAGATTTTTTTATGAGATTTTTTAAATTTTGTAGAAACTAATGCATTCTATTGTGCAGTTTCCTTTACGTCAGCAATTATAATAGTATTTGCTATTCACTGGTAATTGTAAAACCAAAACTGGAACCACCAACTGTATAGCAAAAGCAAGCTGAGAAAGCAGCAACATGATTCCAGTCCAATTTTTTGCGCAGATTTGGTAGACTTTTGGATAGAGTTCAAATTAACGCTGTTCACGACATGATTGGAAATATATTGACTTCAGAAAATTGTAAGCCTTATTAAAAGTTGTAATAGAAACCATGACTGAGCTGCCACATCGCATTGGTGAACATAACCATAGCTCTTGGAACTGGAAGAAACTCCACCGCGGCATAAATAGTAGAAGCGAGTGCGGTGCTGCAGCAAATAACAAGCGATTGAAGAAAGAGCTAAATAATAAAGCTCCATAGTGTAATAGATATTGGACTGCTATGTGATAGTTTACAAACAGCCTGCATTGATTAACGAGAAGATCGTCTGTTTTTGATCAGATTGTGCCCATAGGAGCTCTACCGACTAGTGTTACACAACTTGTTTTAAGTAGCTTCTTCATCGCGTTCCTACCTGCAATTGAGTTTTGTCAATTTTTCCATTTCCAAAGCTTCTTATTTTGATTACGTAAATGCATAACATCCCATAAAGCAGAGCTAGAATAATTGGAAATATGATATTGTGAACAGGGTAAAGCAAAGATGTGTAGCACTCGATTTCCTGAAACATGAAAATTAAGTTTTTAGCTGTTGTTAACAACTGTTCGAGTTGTTGTTATCCATGCTTTATTCGGGCTCGCCTTTCTGCGTAAATACCTTTTTCAGAACCTGAAAGGTTTGTTTGAAGTGTTACTCGTCTAAGAACAAATTTGAAGTCACACGAGCTATAGAAATTAATGGGAAAACGAGACGTGGCAGTTTGGGTGAATGACAATTCCACCTCTCAACGGCCCCTCAGTGTCAAGCCCACAGATGTCAGCCAAGACCCCTGCTCCTCGGGTAGCGCTACGCGCTCCTCGTTCCTATTGGTCGCGGGATTTTTGATGGCAATCCACAGCGCCTCGAGAGTCTTACGTGTTGCGATATCGATTCGCGAGCAAGGATTGTAACCGCCACCCAACCACTTCACCACCTTGGCTTCGCTGCCTGAACTCCTCCAACGGCGTGGAAATCTACGAAGCCTGTCCATGTGCTCCCTGACTCTCTACAAAGCCACCTGCTCGTTTGTTGCACAAACGACGAACCACTCATAGTATGTATACTGACAGTAGGTTAAAAGTCTAGGTGTTAGTATGGGTCTCTGTATTTTGGACATAGACACTATGGCTAGCCTCGGAGCCAAACGTTTCCCCACGGTAAGTTCTATATCCCCCCCCCCCTTAAAGTTTGATATCGTCATGGTGTTCCACGAGTATTTCGTTGACTGCCTGCATTGCATTTATTTTGGAGATACTTGTGTACAGGTGAGTAACGTCAAATGAGCTCCCTTCTAACCTTGTCTCTCGGAGTTTTTATAGGAAACCAAAAATGTTGGAAAGGTGTATTTGCTGATTTTGAAATTTCAGTTAACTTCCAATTGAATCAGTGGAACCGCTTAGCAAACTCCTTCACAGGTAAACTGGCTGTAGGTTGTGGTGTCTTGTAGAGCTTACTATAATCAGCATGATGACTGGGCAAATAAAGACACTACTAATCCATTTCGTTGTTTGTACGATTGCACTTGTAGTGTCCCGTTGGGCATGATATGGTCTGCCCGTTTGGGAAGGAAGGAGATTCCACTGCCTCAGGAGTGCTTCACTTCTAACTTGCTCAAAGAACAAAGGTATACATTGCTAAGACGAGCAAGACGATTTGGGTGAGAGTAAAGCACCATATGAACGGACCTCGGAGTTGCAAGGTTCCCAGGTAGTAGGGGAGCACAGGCAACGAAGGTATGATGGCGCAGTGGTAGGGGTGGCAGTTACAATCCTGGCCCGTAAGATCGATATCGCAGCACGCAAGGCTCTCTAGGAGGAGCTGTGGATTGCCATCAAGAAGATTGCCATCCGCAACCAATAGACCGGACACCACAGGTGCCAGCCCTCTTGCTGACCTCTGTGCACTTGACAGCGGACGACAATAGCCGGAGGGTCGTTAAGGGATTGACCCTAAGGTGGAAGTCTCATTTACAAGAACTCCCTCCATCCGAAGGTGACTCAGTCCTCTTGGCCGCTTCCATAAGGTCAGTTGGGCTGTCTCACTCCATTTTCTTCTTCTTCCTATTATTTCCTGAAACTAACCCCTGCCTTTAGACGAAATTTGAGCAAAAATGGTGTTCCTGACTCGGACACCTACAGTTGTCCAGGAGAAAAACCAAATCTTACCAAATCGGTAGAATTTTCAAAATTCGGATTCGCAATCGGTGCTCCAAATAACCACCTAGATAATTTTGGATGAGGATATTTGGCAAATTCCGAAATCGTCCACGTCATCGTCCGCGCAGGCTCGGCGAAGTGCGCCCTCGTCCTCGAGGGAAATTGTTAAAAAACCAATTTTCCCGGCCGAGATTAAGACCATTTGATAGAGCTCTTCGAGCTGAACAGAACGGTACCATTGGGAGTGTCGAGAACTCAAAGTTGGGCGAGTAATTGCGGAAGGAACTTTACCGCTGCCCGTCACAGCTCTAACATGGCATCTGGAACTGAGGCAGGTTAGCATCTGAGGAGTTGCGAGCACATTGTCAAAAATGTTTTTAGTGTTGAGCTCGCACACGCATCTGCATGCCGTTAGCTCTCCTTATCCTCCCGCAGTAGCCGATTGAACTCGGAAAAGTCGTGTCACAGGGAGGGGCTAAACTGCATTTTCGCACCGCTGTAGCTTTGTTTAGCCATAAGCTACGTTGCTGTGTTTCAGCGCACTTCTTGAGCTTTCAACTGCTTACAAAATTCACAAGTTGCAGCCGGAAAGATTCAAACTTGACAGAGCTATTGCGCTCAGAACACGCCCGCGGTGCAACTTGCGAGGGTTAATAGGTTCGATCCTATCTACCTTGTGCACGGCACACTCCAAAGTCTCGCTGGGACAGAGTACAGCGATCCTGAGTAGGGCGGTTGAGAATTTCTTATAAAACTCTCTAAACGCTCACCCAGCAAGCTGTCCCACCCCCTCGATTGGTAGGTTCGACCCTATATGCACTGTGCACGGCGCACTCTCAGAGTTTTCCTGGCATGACGGAACTCTTTACGTCATGTTCGAGATACTCCAAAAACATGCAAGTCCTGGAATATAATCTTCTCCATTCGCAAAAAGTCTGCTCCAGTCATTTTTGACCACCCACTGCGAAAGCGCGGTGATCTGGCGAAGTTGTGTACATGCTTGTGTAGATCTCGAAGAGACGAATCGAACAGTACCAATTTCCCAAAAAAACCTCAAATTAAAGGAAATGTGAGCATGCACCGGTTTTCGACGGCTTGCTACCGACAACTCGCCTGCGACCGTCCTTCGCAATGGAGCGCAAGTTTTCAATTTCGGTCGCTTTCATGGCTACATATGAAGTATGTATACCAAAAAATAGAGCTAGAGCTCCTGAGAGCTCAAATATGCCCTTGGTTTGTCAAATGAGTGACTTTTCTGCGAGTTATATCAAAAAGACGCAAAACCCCAAAATCACGGTTTTTGCGGCGTCTATTCAAAAGACGCATCCGGTACTGTATTTACTGTCCTTTTCGTCACAAACAGCAGGATTCTTTTTTACTGTAATACTGTAATAATACTGTAATTGTAATTTTGTAATTGTAACTGAAATACTGTAATTGTCTAACTTTCCAATTCGAACAGATAGAAAAAATTAACACACCCAATCCATGTTGTCAGATGTCACGGGTGCAAACACAAAGGCAGCAACAACGCTGTTATAAAGCATTGGTCTGGTAATAAATGGACGAATTATCAATACTGAGATGCTGACTATCATCCAAATGTAAACGTTTCTTCCTAAATCGATTTGATTAGTGTAGCATCTACGCCGCATTAGAAAGTATTTTTAACACTAGTTCACCTTTGAAAAGGAAACGATACTTATTCATTGAAGGAATCATTTCTACCACTCGATTGACAGCAAGAGCAATAATAGTTATTGACGAGGACATCCATATACCTTAAGAAAAGTTTAGCAAAGAACGTGCAAAAATATTACTTCGTTGTGTTCCTGCAGAAAACTCACTCCAGACCGAGTGTCCAAGGAAAATATTAAGCGGTTCGTTTGTACAGAAAACTCCTCCTGTCTAAAACAAAACATTCAGTTGCTTGTAAGGGTCTGTAAAATTAAAATGGAGACGATCTCACAAAGTGAAGATACGATACGAAGAATGAGCCAGCAACGATGTCCATCATATCAAGAAAGCCATTGAAGAACATCAAACGATAACAAGGGATATGCAGCAACTTGCCACGAAACATCCCTATCATCGAAAATATGTAAACAGTCTGAAAAGATTATTCAATTAGAAATTTTTAATTAGGTTGTCCGGAAAGCTCTCAGCGTTTTGGTGGTAGTATTTCTAATTCGTCTATTATTAAGTTCGTCTATTAGTGAAAACTCAACTTGCATTGAGCATTAATGCTGTTTTCTGTACAGAATTTGTCATTCTCTCTGATCAAATAATTTTTGTTTCGACGTTCTTCTTTGTTTTTGTGCTTGACAGGCTTATTGAAGAATATCGAAGAAGCAATTCTGAACGATGTTTTATTTTAGCTTCAAATTGTGGCAATCCGCAGCTGAGACAGCTCTACAATTCAAGCGAGTTTGGGGTCCAAGAAGAAAGTACTGTGCGCCACTGGTTCAGTACATTTTGGACCGGAGATCTCAGCTTTGAAGACGACCCCTATAGCATCCGGCCCAGGGCAATCCTGGACGACGAGTTGAAGGAATTGGTGGAAACTGAACCATCCCCAACAGATCGCGGGGTCGCGTAAGAGCCAGACGTTAGTAAAACGAACTAGACGAATTAGAAGCTGTGCTTTGAACACCTTGGGAAGGTGGAAAAGCTCGAAAAGTGGGTGCCCCACGATTTGAGTGAGCGGCAAAAATTGTCAGCCTTCGAGATTTGTTCTTCTCCACTTTTTCACAACAAAGCTGACCCGTTTTTCGATCGAATCATCACTTCTGATGAAATGATGATTCTGTACGTTTACAGGAAACGTTCCGGACAGCAGTTGGACTCCAACGAACCCCTAAGCATTTTCCAAAGACGAACCTCCGCCGAAGAAGGTGATGGTCACTGTGTGGTGGTCGGCGACTAGTGTGACCATTACAACTTTTTGGCACCAGGCCAAACAATCACAGCAGAGTTCTTCTGAAAGGAAGTTGACGAAATGCACGGAAAATTGCGCCAACTTCAGTCAGCATTGGTCAATAGAAATCCTTTGCACGCCCGTTCACACGTTTTACAAATCACTATTCGAAAATTGAGCGAATTAAGGGTTGAAGTTCTGCCTCACCCGCCATATTCTCCAGACCTCTCAACAACCGACTACCACCTTTTCAAACACTTTTAGAACTTTTTCGCTGGTAAAGCCTTTCTCAATCAGGACCAAGCCAAAACAGATTTAGTGGATTTTGTCGAATCTCAACTACCTATTTTTTCGCTTATAGAATAAATCGAATGGTCCCTTCGGGAAAGTATACTGAATCGAATCGTGATTTTATATTCTAAATCCGATAAGATTTGAGAAAGTTCTGTTAGTTTAAATTGAAACACTCAAAACGCTGAGGACTATCCGGACAACCTAATAAGAACACTGCAGAACTATTATTCTTCAACAGTGAAGCTTATTTTGAAATTTTTGCAGCCCTTACTTAGGCCTTTACATTGCTAGTCTTTCAGTTCCATGTTGCGAAGAGCGCTTATTTGAGCTCACGACTGTATTGCTAAAACCGTTTCGAAACTCGCCAACAAGTCACAGATGCCTCGTATCACACAAAGAGCATCAATTTATCCGAAGCTGTTGTCAGCGTTTGACGTCAAGTTTAAGGTGAGACGACTTTCTTTCTTACAAGCAAGGATAACCTTCGGTGATTATTCTGCATGACAAAGGACAACCTAAAATGTTGCTTTTGACAAAATTCGACTGCGAACATGAGGAGTGCGAAGAGCACTTATTTGAGAAAGCTATTCAGTACTATTGAAAAGTTTCTATATGTATGTCAACCTTGCTTCGCGGTAGGTCACTGGGTACGGCTTCCTGTCCCTATATCTGATACATACCTTTCTTAAGTCGCCCTTACAGCACCCCCCCCCCCCCTAACAAATCCATTTCTCGAAAACAGCCATAAATACATGTATCTTACGATTAACAGAAACGTGCTCATTGTAGACATTTTGCAAAACTTTCCTCTTTTTCATATTGGCAAGATAAACCGATCACTAAGAAAACCGTGCAGCACAAAAAACTTCATTTAATAATTATTTCTTGATTGTGTTCGTAGAACGTCTTACCCTATTACTCACCACATAGATTAGTCCAGTGCTTGTGAAGTAGACGCCTTGATTGGGATTGAATGATCCGCGAGCTTTCCACTCTTCGTATGTTCTCGAACTGCAGTTGTACTCGGTCTCGTTGATAATCCATGGAAGTTGGAAGTAAAAGGTGTGCATAACAAATTCTGGGATGATTGAAGATTATCTCACAGATTAAATATGTAAATTGTTAATAAAAATCTCGATTCTGCTATACTGAAAGAGCACGAAAACTGTCTTCCAAAGAGCGTGCGCCTTCAGTAACTGCATGCACATGGCTGTCCCAGACTCTAAGAAAACTAATTAGACACTGTGTACTGTTTCCTGAGCCCTCATCATGAAAATAGTTTGGGTGGATCGTGTACAACACGTTAGCGGCCGTTTTTAAGCTGGAATTGCTAAACTAATATCGTTCTCGTGAAGCAACTTACGAAAGACGCTCATCTGGAGAAATACACACGCTAACAGAGAACATGAACTTTCAGTTGGGTCGAAAAACTAGCTCTGTTCAGCTAAGTTCTCATATGCGAGCTTTTTTCAGTGATATAGCATGGAGGAGCGGAAACCGTTACTAGAAAGAAAACATACCCATTTTTGTTAACTATTGGATTAATTTCACTTTCTACAAGATTAAAGAAGGAATTGATCCAGTCATTTAATTAAACTCATCGACGGCTGAACAGCAAGCAGCTCTTTTCAGTGAATGATCAAACTCCGCCTCCCTCTTGTAAAGCGTATTATCTCAAGTTCCAAAAGGGCTAAATTTTCATCCTAAACTATATAATGAAAGATAGCCCATTAAAAATTCAATTTTTCGATTATGCCGCTATCATGCAACTGAAATTGTGAAGCAAATGTTCTGACCATGAGTACATTCACTCGTAACATACAAAAAGACTACCGAAGGCGTCTTTTGAATAGGCGCTGCAAAAATCGCGATTTGGCGGTTTTTGCGTCTTTTTGTCATAACCAAAATTCATTCTTTAAAAAAACTAAGAATATAATGGAGCTCAGGGGCTCAAGCTCTATCGTAATGCACATTTGGGTTTTTGAGACAAGAGATGGTACCGTTCTGTTCAGCTCGAGGAGCTTCATTGAACGGTATGCGAAAACGCGGTGATCTGGCGAAGTTGTATACAAGCTTGAGTAGGTAGATCTCGAAGAGACGAATCGAACGGTACCAACCGTTTCTCAAAAAACCTCAAATTAGAGGAATCGTGAGCACGTAACGGTTCTCGACGGCTTGCGATCGACAATTCGCCCGCGACCGCCCTTCGCAATGGAGCGCAAGTTTTCAATTTTGAACATTTTCATGGTTCGGTATGAACATATATACCAGACGATAGAGCTCAAGCTCCTGAGCTTAAATATATGCTAAGTTTTTGAAATGAATGAATTTCAGGCGAGTTATATCAAAAAGACGCAAAAACCGCAAAATCGCGGTTTTTGCGGCGTCTATTCAAACGACGCGACCGGTGCTGTATACAATGGAAAACGATGCCATAAGGTCTAAAGCCCGGCTTCAAATGAGATTGCGCATCTAAGTGAGTTGTCGTCGAATGTTACTAAAGTTTACAACGGTCTTGAACAGATATAACTATGTATGATCCACATGCCTTGTGTTGCCGATTGGCATCTTATTGAGTATCGTTCATCAAATGTGAGAACACAGCTCAAAGATACACGGACGTTAAAAGTGCAAACTATTCAAAAGTTTGAACCGTTACGGCAACATACAGTACAAAAAAAGCCGGATTAGTAGATCACTTGGGTTATGACGCCGCAGTTATGAACCATATTGAGTGACTGGAAGAAGGAAATATTCAAAATGGTGGGGGGCGGAGAAAGGATGATCGACGGCAGTTCTTTTGTAGGCTGCGAAGGAGCCTTTGCCATTCCCTTAAGCTTACTAGAATTTTGTTTTCCTGCTACGCGTAGGAAGATCGCGATTATCTGCTGTAATAGGACAAGCAGGCGCACACAGGAGACAAAGCTTTTTATGTTATGCCGCCTTGGTAATTCATCACGATCTCTGTTCATATTTAAACTCATTTAATGTCGTGGTGACATTTCGGCCCTCCCCCTCCTTCAATACAGTGTCCACTGCAACTTAGGATTAAGCAGACCCGCATATTCAAGAAAGGGGTATTCTTAGATCACCAACTGACGTTCTTAATTTTTCTTAACTAACGCACGGTCGTAACCTTCGTTAAAAATTGATTCAAGAAGTGTTTTCGCAGTGACAACCTGGTGTTGGCACATTTCATAGAGCAGCAATTGGTACACTTAATTTCTCAAATCCATTGCGAAATTGTGGCTGAAAATATAAAGATAGATCCCAGCCATCACTTTCTCTTTTATTGAAATTCACGTTCGGAGAAAAGCACATATTTTTCCAAGATGCAATTTATGCCAACATACTAGCTACTACAGTAGCAGTCCCGCCTTTGATTATTTTGCGGAATAAGGATAAATAAAGGATAAAGGACGGCGTTACTCAATCCCTTTTTGGATGCGCCGGCGCATTCTACTTCTACGGGATGACGTGGAGGCGATATGAATGCGTATTTGGCCATACAATGACTTGCGGTGGTCAGCCGATGAACAGGTCAGCGACAAGTTTTTATCCTTCCCAGACAAGTCTGGTACCAATTCACCGACCCCGGAGGGATGGAAGGCTTGATTGGCCTGGGCGAAAAATCCGAACCAGGAACCTGGTATCGGGTGCACGCGACAGTCGCGCCTCCTCCGACTGCGTTACACGCGCCCACATCAAATGGATAGAATATTGGACTATATCACTGAACTAGTAATGCTTTTTCTCTAACCGCTGCGCGAAAATGTGAAACTTCACTTTTCATAAGAACTGTATTGGAAAATGGTTATGGTTTTTTAAGTATGATCAGTTTCTATGCCTTGATTCAGACAGTTGGATAGAAGTTCTTACTCCAGGAAAGTTCTCAACTTGTCCATCGTTCACCTCAATTCTTTAGATCTAGCTAAAATGTTGTCTGGGAGCATGTTAGAATGCACATTCGTTAAATTAACTCTCTTTAATTCCTCTATAGTCGACGGAATAGCTGAACTTCCTTTGAGTGACCTCTGATTGCTTCAAGAAAACGCCATTGGTTCAGTAGATATACCTTGAAAGACGTGCCCTTAAGTTTTACACACAGCCCGTATTGTCCTTGCAATGAGGATTAAAGTGCGGTGATTAAAGTACGTGTGTGGTGTCTAATGAGTCTTTCTAGGAGTATGGGTTGGCAAGCGCATATGACTGCTTACAAGCTCTCCAATACAATGGAGCAAACAGCCTTTCGAAAGATCGCTTTTATGCTTTTATGTTGATGAAGTAACGATTTCGGGGCAATTAACAGCACTAAACACAATACAGAGATATTTAATTATTTTTCATTCCAGCGCTTGCTATGCACACCTTCTACTTCCACCTTCCATGGATTATCAACGAGACCGACTACAACTGTAGTTTGAGAACACACGAAGAGTGGAAATCTCGTGGATCATTCAATCCCAAACAGGGGGCCTACTTCACAAGCACTGGACTAATCTATGTGGTAATGCAAGCAGATGTTCTACTATTACAAATCGAAATATTTGCCATATCGTTTTTTGTGCGTCAGGGTTTCTTTTAGCGGCTGTTTTATCTTGACAGTATTAAAAGGAGAAAAGTTTTTCCATACGGTTTCTATGAGTACTGTTTGCGCAAAATTATATATGACACTTTTCGCGAGAAATGGAGTTTTTATAAAGTGGTGTAAGGGCTATTCAAGACAGCTGTAAATCAGACTTTCAACAAGAAACAATTCCCAGTGGCATACCGGATAAAACCATTAAAATTTATGAAGCCGCAAAGAGATCCTGAAGTTTAACAATAAAATGTTACAGTTTCACTCCTGTCTTTCGAAGTCTTCTTATTCACACTTGAATTTTGTGAGTTACAACGTTTTAGGTTGACCTTGGTTTTGCTGAATACGCACAGTAGGTTATCCTTGTTTATGAGAAAGAAGGTCAAATAACGTTAAATTTGATATCATATGCCGTCGATAGTTTTAGACGATGGACCATTTCATAACAGCTCCATTTCTTGTAAACGACGGAACGGAGCGTTTGCTTGATGGACGGTCTCGTCTCTGTAAGCTGTTTGGCGAGTTTCAAAACATTTTCTCAAAGTCGTATTCGTGAGCCAACGGAAACACCTTAGGCAACATCGCCTTGAAAGACTAGCAATGCGAAGAAGGCTCAAGGTAGGAGCCACACAACATTTTAGTACAAGTTTTACTGTTGAACTAGTTCTGCAGTTTCATAAAATGTCCAACCGAATAACCTTTTCAGACTGCTCTATCCTTCCCAAACACGTCTGGTACCAATTCACCGACCCCGGAGGGATGGAAGGCTTGGTTGGCCTGGGTGGGAAATCCGAACCAAGAACCTGGTATCGGGCGCAGGCGACAGTCGGCGCCTCCTCCGTTTGCTTTACATGCGCCCATTCTGCGGAATAGGCGCAAAAATGCTGTTTTCCCGTTTTTCCATAACTCTCTTCAATGGGGCCTATTCAAAAACAAAAACAACGATTCAAATCCAATGTTGGCATTCTAACCATAGATCTGAAAAGACTAGATTTGAGACCTATAAAACCTGGACCCTGTCGGTGCAATTATTATGTCTCGAGCGAGAGGAGTATGGTCGCCGCCGTTAGGTTCTACAGTTCACCAAAACTATATCTTCTTAAAACCACTGTGTGATGTCTACGTTAGCGGAAAGATCACCCACATTGGATTCGAGTGGAGCATTTATTATTTGAATATGCGACTTTGAAGGGAGTTATGGGAGAACGGCGAAAATAGCGATTCTTTACGTTTAAGGATAAAGGATAAACGACGGCATTACTCAATCCTTTTTGGGATGCGCCACGCATTCTATTTCAACGGGATGTCGTGGAGGCGACATGAACAGCCGCTGAACAAGTCAGCGCTTTACCCTTCCCAGACAAGTCTGGTACTATTTCACTGACCGCGGAGGGATGGAAGGCATGGTTGGCCTGGGCGGGAAATCCGAACCAAGAACCTGGTATCGAGTGCAGGCGCCAGTCGACACCTCCTCCGGCTGCGCTACACGCGCCCACCTTACGTTTATTCCGTACAAAAACCAAAGAACACGAGCGGTATCGTATCTTCTGCGCAAGTGATGGTGTCGTAAATATTCGCAATTAAGTTTTAAATTGTGGTTACAGGTAATTTTACTACAACGCATGAGACGGATTCTAAATAAGTACATAGGAACCGGATGTTCTTCTTCTTCGTCTTCTATGCTTTTTGTTCGTTCCTGAAAACTTCTTAATCCGACATTTCCTTCTGGCAAGCTCTGACAATCGTTGGCCAACCATCTGCAAGCAGAAAGCAGTTGATAAGAGTGTTCCGTAGTTTCAATACCGCCTGCAGCCAGTCCCTCTTGCCCAGGAGATAGGTATGATAGACTTTTTTTTACACAGTTTTCGCTGCGTTGCGTTACCAGAGAAAATCTTGTAGAACAAGCATTTCGTCTTCCACCACCGAAATGCTACTAAAAGAACATATTCTGGGCTAAGCTATGCGCTTTAGAAAAAAGTGATGTAGAAATTAGTGATAAGGTTATCGTCCGACATTTTCCAAGCTTGCTCACATCTTTCTGTTTTTGCGTCTTGAATAGGAGAGAGCTTCTCTTGCGTTTTCGGACAGCAATTTTCGGGCAAGAGACATGTTTTTCTCGAGTTTTATATATTATAGCATGGCTGGACAGCATAAAGCTTGTACAAACGTAAAATGTTTGTGAACTCGTGAAGCATGCAATAGCGCTAGGCGGACACTAGCCTAGATTGCGCCTTGACAAACGTAAATTCACAGTAGCAATTTTGGCTTCTAGAGCTGCATACAAAAGTAATACTGAATAGCTTCCTTATTTTACATGCATTTACCATGCTAGACCGTTTACAAAATTCACAACAACATGGAATAAGAAAAATGGGATCTATCCTAGTCCGGGGGCCACATAACTGAAAAGTATTATATGTAACGAATCCACTCGAGACTTACCGAGCGGCCTTCACAGAACAACATGAGACCTAAACAAGAAAAGTTACAAAAAAAACGAAAAAAATGCATTTGTTACGGTTGTAAGCCGGCAAAGTTGTGTGCCCTCCTCACCATGTTGGGTCCTGGTTATAACATGTCAGGCAGCGGTCAGCACGCGGCATGCGGCTTTATGCGCTCTCCTCACCATGTTAGACCTGGTTATAACATGCCAGGCAGCGGTCAGCACGCGGCATGCCTCCACTCCGTCGTTCCTTGCCTGCCGAGACGGTTGTAAATCGAGGCGATTTTTTTGTTTATTGCTCGTTTTTGGTTTTCTTTGGGTTCCAACTCGTTCTCTAGAAGCCGCCGGGTAAGTCTCAATTCATTTCGTTACCTACTTTTTAGTTATGTGCCCCCCCGGATTAGGATAGATCCATATCAATTCCCATTGCGTTTTTAATAATACCTGCGTTATCACTTTTTTGTGAGAACAGGGAACAGGTTTTAGAGTTTTTACGAGCTACAGATTTTTTACGAGTGTCGTCGAGTACTGATCAATTGTCAACGTAAAATAATGTTCCTCAGTGAGGAGGACATTTCTAAGCGAACCAGCTTACCGTGATTGTTGTGCATTTTTTTATTCAGCTTGTGCAAAACGAAGTCATAGACAGATTAAAATTGCTGTACCATGTATTTTTAAATTTATATATTATATTCACTTAACAATGAAAAACCAGCAAAAAATTCAACGCTGTTTCAGAAAGAGTGGTTTAAGAAATGTTGTATAATGAAGTGAATGACGATTATATTCAAAACGCTGTTAGCACGCTCGGCTCGGTTCAGCGGGTTGAATAAGCATGAAGTACCCGTGCAGCCATGACGAGACGACAACGACTACCACTGAAAACGTACAGCTGATGCCGTTCCACTTCGCAATCACGGCTCCTCGACTCTGTCAATACTTTCGTTCCTTCGATGAACTAGGTTTATAACGCTTCTCTGAATTATGCTATTGTCGAGCGCGTAGACAAGTGCATCTTGACTTGACATGAAGGCATGAGAACGTTGTAGTGGCCAAACTAGACTCTTGAGTAACAAAATGTCGCCACCCCTCACGCTGATGAGAACAAAATCAACCTCGACATAATACATGCGTCAGCTGGAGCACTGTTTTTCAGAATTTGTCAGTGGAAAATCATGCCGTCCTCAAATCCATTTTCATTCTCAACGAGTTGTATGAGCGTGTGCAGTTATAAGGGTGTAACTTAATTTCTGTCGGTTTTTAAATTTTTTGAATTTTTTCTAATAAAAACCTATAACCAGTTAACAATATAAATACCACTACTATTTATTTTTAGTTGCCATCTTCTTGGCAATTGTTTAATGTCATCCTCTGTAGATTAGTGAAGGATTCGACGAGAAGATTGTATTCAGGTTCTGCTCCAGGTCACTTCTGTCATCATATTTTCCCATCGAAGAAATGCTGCGGAGTGCAAGAAAGGTGGAAGTCGAATGGTACTAGACCAGTTGAATAAGAGGGATGGGGTAGGACTTCCCATCGCAGTTCAACCGATTTCCTGGGCGTCTGGAAAGCAACATGCGGGCGGGCGTTGTCGTGTAGAGAGCAAATCTTCTTTGCCGCTCGAGTCTCCAGTGCAGCTTTGACACGCTCCAGCTGGAGAGTGTAGGTGTCGGTGGTCACTGTGGCACCATCATGCAGAAGTTCCCAGTATACAACGCCAGAGAGAGTTCATTGTTTTTTGTGATTTCTGTACCCAACCGGTTCTTTTTTCCTGGCGTGGCTTCGACATTGTGAAGATTCGCCTGTAGCTTTATTCACTGAAAACGCATTTTATGTGAGCAGGATTGAACACTGAACACCTTTGAACCCCGATGGTTCTGCAGTTGCAATTAAAGATTTTCTACCGGCAAATTTCAAATCTGTGACGAGAAGTTCAAATATTACAAAATTTTCGAGGATTTCGAGGACGCATATTTTCACATTTATCCACCTGAAGCGATGTCTGGTTCAAAATTGTACTCCATGATGCTTCGAGTGTTAATTATAAGGCAAGTGATAACTTATGTGTTTTTAATACAAAATTTTTCAAAGCGCTCTTTCACGGAATGACACCCGAAAGGTGGATTTGTCACGAAAATACTTTTTTCTCTTCAGCAGGAAACAGCATCAGAAAGCGAAATTGTACCGTATAAAATTTTAAGCACTGATTAATATACAGTAAAAAATTGAGCTCTTCGGTGCGATTTTCGATATGATTTAGAGGTTGTATTAAAAATTGTTGATTTTCATTAAATTATCAAGCTACGGTTTATTACTCCTTACTTGAGGGCAGGGAGTTCCCCCTTTCTGTGTCCTAACGCAAGTGTGTTATATCAAACACAGAGACTAAATTTCTGGACATGTAATAAGTAGTAGCTTAAACTTAATTAGGGACAGAGGGCTTTGCCAGTTGATGGCTGAAGGTACAAAATTCAGAGTACCTAACAAAGTGCATGAACAAGATATCATAAACTGGATAGAAGAAACAACTAACAAAGGTGCAACCAAACTTAAATGTAATTATAAACTCGACAACAACAAGACTGCGATAATTAAAGAATACTTAAAGAATCATTCAAGAATAAGACCAATTTCTCAAACAACAACAAACATTAACGAGGATAACTATTATTAGGGGGGGGGGGGGGCAAAAGTAATGAGACACCCCATGCCGTGTCCATATATCTCGTGGCTGGAGTCTGAATTTGTACTTGTTGTAGTTGTATGTTTGTATGCTACTTATTGAAGCCCATCTGAAAAGTTACCACTTCGGCCCTTTCCAGAAGCATGCCAAAAACTCCAGCCTGTCTCATGCCGAAACCCCAGTCTGACGAGTCGACCTGTGTCGCGCAAATCTCCCCCAATTCCCAACTCCGAGCAGCCTAGGCTCAATATTCACGCAAGATGAGAAGTACGTCTTCTACTGTCCCTGTCAAGCAGCGAGTCTGGGTGAGGCCTGGTGACCCGTTAGCGACCTTCGTTCGGCGAGATGTTCACGGCGAGAAGCACCTTTGGAGCTTTTGGGTCTGCGCCCATGGATCGGTTTACCGGAAGCCGTTCTCCAAGAGCACCACGATGAACTCCAAGGCCATGGTGAACGAAATAGAGGAGATGGGCTGGCGACTCGCTCTTATTCATTCGCAGCGCTTCAAGAAGGTCCTCATCTCCGACAACGCCGCACCCCATCGGGAACAAGTAAGCACGGATAAGCTTGGTCAGCTGGGCTACGTTCACATGCCTCACCCAGCGTATTCGCTGGACATTTCTCCATGCAACTACCACTACTACTTGAGCCTACAGAACTTCCTAGTCGGAAGGGACACAAGAACCCAAGCAGTCCTTGACAACCATATCGAGCAGTTGATCAACACCAGGCTCAAGCAGTTCTGGAAGGATGGGATCAGGAAGTTGGCTGAGCGATGGCAGCAAGGTCCTTGCCGTTAATGGCAAATACGCTCCTCAGCATCGTTGAGTTGTAATTGAGTTATAAGGAGATAACAATTTTTTTTTCATTTTGTCTCATTACTTTTGCCCCCCCCCCTAATACACGTACAATCGTAGGTTTCTAAATTACATACACCAACATTTCATAATATGAAATGTTGGTGTATGTAATTTACAGATAAAAATAAAAATAATTATGGAATCATGTGCAAAAAATTGTATATTAATGTTTTAATGAAAGGAATGGGGATATCTACAGAAAAGAACAATACAAATGGTAATGGCACATATGAATTATGCAATAATATTAAAGTCTCAAAATTACTGGAATATCATAATAGAACCTGTACAGTATATGGTTTTAAAACAAAGGAAGCAGTAATACCATTACCTTTACTGTATACCTAAACTACATAAGAATCCTATTAAATTTAGATTTATCGCTAGTGCGTATAATAGCTCGGTTAAGCCCATTGCAATAAAGTTAAATAGAATCTTCAAGTTTATCAAAAAGCATTTCAGAAAATATAAATATAACGGAGCAACTAAATCTAGAAATGCTGCTGTCTACTGGTGGCATAAATATGAGCGGAAAACTTTAAACATACAAGAAAAATCATTCAAGGTCTATTCAGCAGACTTCACCAATATGTTCACCAACATTCCATACAAATGCATTTTTAATAATATTAGGGAAATTGTTAAACTCTGTTAAAATAAAGCTAACAAAAAATACTTAGCTGTTAATGAATTTACAGATAAAACATTTTACACAGACAAATGTGAAAATAGTAAATTTGAATATTACTAGTCGACTAGTCAAAGATGCCATGTTGTCGTCATGGATGCCATCACACGAGATCTTCAGAAGCCCGTCCCTTGGACGATGCTTTATGCCGATGACGTGGTGCTCGCTAGCGAAGATAAAGGAGAACTCGAGCGAGAGTTGCAAGCTTGGTGTGATCGCTTGGAGCGGTTTGGACTCAGATTGAACGTGAAGAAGACCGAGTATTTAACGACGGACGTTACCGAGTCCAGCCCCATCAAGGTTAACGACATCGAGCTTCCACGCACTGCGGTCTTTAAGTACCTGGGATCAGCAGTCGCGTCTGACGGCAAACTGATGGTCGAAGTGAATTCACGCGTGAGTGCAGCTTGGTCCAAGTGGCGCTCGTTGACTGGCGTGCTCTGCGACAAGAAGATACCAGAGCGCTTTAAGTCGAAGATCTACAGAGCAGTCGTCCGGCCGGTAGCAATGTACGGCGCTGAGTGTTGGCCAGCGACCAAGGAAGTTGAAACGCGCCACAGCGTCATGGAGACGAAGATGCTGCGCTGGACGGTAGGAGTTACGCGCATGGACCGCATCCGAAACGATGCTATTCGGCAGAAGTTTGGTGTCGCGCCGATAACTGACAAGATGCGCGAAGCTCGCTTACGATGGTACGGCCACGTTCTGCGAGGAGAAGAGAGCGTCCGCAAGATAGGCCTTAACTTCGAGGTAATAGGAAAGCGGCCTAGAGGGCGACCGAAGCAGCGCTGGGCTGATACGTTACATACGGACTTGAAAGTAGCTGGTGTCCACCCCGATCTAGCGCTGGATCGGGAAAGGTGGCATCATGACACCAGAATAGCGGACCCCGCCACGAAGCGGGACAAACGCTGAAGAAGAAGAAGAAGACTAGTCGACTAGTCGACTTGCTCAACAACAGTTTTGTCAATTTGCAGTTATAGCATTCATACAAAAAATAGGAGTACCACAAGGAGGTAACTTCAGCCCTCTATTAGCCGATCTCGCAATGTCATATTTTGAATACGAATCTTCCATTAATTTCTGAAGATGTTTTACTCAAATCGGAGAAAATTTATTTCCGTGACAAGACAACATTCTTCAGTTGCCACTTCGTGATCGATTCGAAGAACGTTTAAGAAAATCTTTGTAGGAAAATCGCCTACACCATCATTAGCGCCTAACATTTGAAC
Organism: Heligmosomoides polygyrus polygyrus; assembly: GCA_947396885.1. Classification (NCBI taxonomy): domain Eukaryota; kingdom Metazoa; phylum Nematoda; class Chromadorea; order Rhabditida; family Heligmosomidae; genus Heligmosomoides; species Heligmosomoides polygyrus. The sequence continues at coordinate 11,508,287 of OX377201.1, forward strand.
ACAACAACACACAGTAACACCTTATAGAGCACAATTTCAATCATCAAAATTTTGCTGCTTCAGGTAGAGAAATGTGTTGTCTACACGACATGCTCGAGAAGTTGACGAATGTTGAACTCGTGGTGGGTAATTCGAGAAATACCGCAAAAGCCTTTTATTCTTATCGTTAGAACACGCAGTATTTAAAACTTCAATTCTGTACTAATAACATATCTTCTTCAGCAAACAAAAAATGCACTCAAATTTCTGATACGTCAAAGCTAAACCTGGAAGGAACAATTTATTAAGAGATACAAACATCATCTAAAAAAGAGTGCTGGAACTTGTCTTTTACCGGAAAAACAAGGTGCGATCAGATGACGTTGTAGTATTACCCTGCTCTCAGGCCTCAAGCTTACTCTTGGCACCGAGTTGTAACTAAGCCCGCTTAAGAAAAGATACATTTGTCTAATTTCTTGAAGCCCTTTTTGTAGGACTTCAGCGTTCAAATCTTGCTCCACTTTTTCATCAACAGGGCTTCATTGTATTCATGCAGAATATGTATCCTGCAGATTTATTTCGATAAACTTCATAATGACCACACAATGTCAAAATGTTGATAATGTTCTTCATTCAGGTCCACTTGTCACTTCCGGTCATGTTTAATATTTCCAGTTGCATACTGCGGAGCATCAACGAGTGGTTTCTTAAGAATTGAACCAGATACTTCGTTCGTATAGGCATCAGTTTTTTGATTGTTCTGGAAAAAACCGCATCAATTTCTTTTACCGTATTTTCCTTTCTGGTTCACGTACAGTTCAGCAGGATGAGATTGTCTAACTAGCTGAAGCAATTGTGTCTGATCAAGTCAGTTTGTCCTCACAGCACCTACCCATAAATGTCGAGGATATCGCACTAATTGTTGTTGTACTGACTGATGATCTTTCTTTTAGACCAAACACTTTCAGAACTTCTCTCCGAATCTGTTCGTTCACAACCAAGTAGACCACACCATGTAATCCTAAATGTATGTTTATGTATAATAGGAAACATGGTAATGGGAAATCACGGCTTCTGAAATCTTTGTTGTCGTTTTGGTAAAGACCAATTAGTTTTCTAAGCCTTGATAGCTCTAAATTGTTAATCCTTTCAGGAATGCTACATGAAGTCGTTTTCTATGGAAATTGTGAAGGAAATCTGAATGTATATTTGACTCATACAATCATTTACAAATACAAGCCTTAGCATTAAAAGAGGCCCGCAATGTAGTGGCGCACTATGATGCTGATATATAATAGCAGCGTGATCTATCCTAGACCGAGGGGGCACATAACTAAAAAGTATTATATGTAACAAATTCACTTGAGGCTTACCGAGCGACTCCTACAGAGCAACACAAGATCCTAAAAAAGATAAACTCACAAAGAAAAAACGAAAATTAGATTTGTAGCGGTTGTAAGCCGGCAAAGTTGTGTGTCCTCCTCACCAGGACCCTGGTTATAACATGTCAGGCGGCGGTCATCACACGGCATACCTCCATTCCATCGCTCTTTGCCTGCCCAAACGGTTGTAAACCGCGGCGATTTTTTATTTTATTTGTTTGTTTTGGTTTCTTTTAGGATCCAACTCGTTCTTTAGGAGCGGCTCGGTAAGTCTCAATCCATTTTGTCACCTACTTTTTGATTATGTGCCCCCGGACAAGGATAGATCCAAGCAGCGCATGTGGGTTCTAGTCTCACATGACGCTACGATATTGATTGGAACAAAACCTACTTTTAACGGCTTAGGCCGGGGGCATACCTCCACCGCCGCGATGGCATCACGGAGCTCAGTTCATGACCATTCCGCCGCAGGCGATTCCATCGCGGCGACGGGAAGTATGCACGAGGCCTTACAGCTTTGAAGCAGCATAAACAAAGTTTTTTCGTCACCTCAAATGTGTCCTTCCCAGCACCAATTCATTAATTTGGCGAAACAGTTGGTTAGTTTAGGAAGCAAACGAAAGGACATTGATAAAGGGTCACACAACAGTCGTTGCCTTCTACGACTGCTATTCTACTCCCCCATTTTTGTAACACAAATAACACATAGCTTCTCCATGATTATAACTAAAAAACAATGAGCGCAACGTAGATGGTGACCGTGATCGCCTGGGTTTGTAGTGCAAGTTGCCATATTACGACGCATTAAGTGTTTTGTTGTTGGATAAGCCACGCATGATTTACAACCTCTTCATTAGGCGATGTTTTGGCAAAATCGCCTTCCACGAGAAACTAAGTGAGCAGGAAGCTTTGCAAAGGTGAACGATCGAATGCTCATGTAAACTGAACAGGAAAACGTCGGGCCACTATTTGAGGAAGGTGATAAAACCATCGCAACAGCCAAAAGCCAAAACCGTATCCAAACAACCTTAGGAGAGATTCGCAGACGCGGAATACGAGAACAAGAGCTAGCTAGGCTGTGTAGAAGAAACTCACTTTTTGCGCTGCTATGCTTCGAAAGGAATGCTCTTGACCCAAACTGAGAAATCTTCACAGTGGTGTTTTTTGAGTGTTAATTGGGATAGAGATCTGGAGATCTGCCATTTGGATTTTCGAGGGAGGTGGTCTTTGATCAGAACAAGAAGAGGTCGCGCCGTTTGTATATGTATTCCTAGCCTGAGACGTAGCAGGAAATTAAATAAATGGTGCCTGTCCGGGGCTGAGGGTTTGGATCAATGAAGACCTCCATTGCAATTCCAAATCGCAGCTCTCTACACCACTAGGCACACGCCGTGTCGAAAACTATGAAGATTTCTCAATTAGGAACAAAAGTCTCGCTTTCTACCCCGATATCATCACAACGTTGGAGGCCTACTGGACTCACTCTAAAAACGCAAAATTAATCGGAAAAAGAAAGGTGTCCCAACTGCAAGCAAACCTGTCATATCTTTGGGAATCTGTGGATTGAGAGCTAGGGCAGTACGCGGTCTAACCTCGGCAGCAGCAATGGCATGCACTGTTCATCCCGTTCAAAAGTATAGGCAAATTCAAGCGCAGTTTGCCTAACCTTTCCCTATTCGTTTCCCTTTACCAGGTTTGTCGGTCACTCCTGCGGATGGGGTTCGGGTTTGCTGTTGTAATGCTTCATCGCGTTCTCCAAAATGACGGTCCTAATGCGATTTTCTCGAAACGTCGGCAAATTAGGAAGTTACCAGTGTAGCATGTCTCAACCAACTACAAATTTCACAAATGCACGATTCAACGAAAGTCGCCCACAAAGGATGGAAACGTATTGAATCATAGAAGCTTTAATCCTTTCACGACACGCGCGATTTTGTCCTAGCTTACACTTGCGCCGCTGCGCGGCGCGGCACGATGGTCGGGATGGATATCGACCGGGCGAAGCGAAAAATCGATATCTGTAGCGATCGTGGTGCCGCGCCGCGTAGCGGCGCAAGTATAAACTAGGGCTTTCGAGTGACTGTCGCGTGGGATAGCTTGCATTTTTCCCGCGCGCTGATTATTTGAATAAATTTATTTGTATTATTTGTGAAATGTGAAAAACAATAACGAATGAAGTTTCCCAAGGACCGTCTTGACCGTAGATATTAGTGGACTCGTTATTCAATATTGGACTACTAAATGCTTGATAATTTTCCATGAACTGTTTTAATGATGGTATCCGACAACATCGTCGGGCATTGTCCCACGCGGCAAAAAAGGTGTCCGACGACATCGTCGGACATTGTCGTGAAAGGGTTAAAAGAGCCTTTTCGAGTGGGCTTTCCTATTCAACTTCGGAATTTACCCGCTCTTGCCGAATGTATGAAGAAATCGCATCAGAAAAAGGCGCACCAAATTGGTATGCGTGTCGGAGCCAAGCAAAATAAATAAATAAATAAATAGGAAGTAAATAAAAATTCAAAGTTTTCGAATTGTCGGAAATTGTTACAGTGATAAAGAATACATTCACATTCTATTGCGCAGTTCTTTTCCAGCCAGCAATTAAAAGTTGTCATTAACTGATGGACCCAAAAAAGACTTGACTAGGAGACACAGCAACAGGCTGAAGAGCCATCAACGATTATAGTATGGGAACTTTCCGTGCAGACTTGAGTGTTTTTAAGTAGAATCTGTTTTATCAAGTATTCAAGAATAGTTTTTAAACACTATTAATGACTTTAAAAATTCGTAAGCCTTATAAAAATGTGTAGAATCAACCATGACTGAGCTGCCACATCGCATTGGCGAATATAACCATAGCTTTGGGAACAGGAAGAAACTCCACAGCAACATAAATTGTAGAAGCCAGTGCCGTGCTCCAGCAAATAACAAGCGATTGAAGAAATAGCTAAAAAAAAAGAGATATTGTTTTGCTATGGGATAGTTGACAAGCAAGCTACATCAATCAAGGAAAAATGGGTCCGCTTTTGAGCAGATGGTATATATGCTACTGACTAGTGTTACACTGCTTGGTTAAGGTAGCTTTGTCGCATCCCTACCTGCAGTTGAACCTTGTCAATTTTTGCATTTCCAAAACGTCTTATTTGGATCACGTAAACACATAGCATCGCGTAGAACAGAACTAAAGCAATGGGAAATATAATGTTGTGAGTAGGGTAAAGCATAGATGTGTAGTACTCGATTTCCTGAAACATGAAAATTAAGATTTTAGAACCCGACGTAAGTGATCTTGATATCTAAATGTGTCGGCGCTATATTCGGTCTATATTACTTCAATGTCACTTTAATTGTATCAACAACTGTGAGTGTGAAGTTAATATGACATTAGCAAAGAAAATGTGACACTAAACAAAAGATTTCCGTAAATCAAAATGTTGGCGATCCGTCCTAGCGAACTATTTCTGCTTTATATTGGTCGTCACAAATAAATTATTAGGTTGGAAAAAAGTCTCTTCACACTTCGAAATTTTTTTTTACCCTTCCCCTTGTAAACGCACTAGCCAATGTTGATTGCTGATTTCGTAATCCTATCACACTTGTCTACCGTTCGCACGCAGACACAGGTTAAGACTCTTCTTGTAATTCGTTATCCATCCAATCTTCCGAACTCAATGCCAGATCTACCTCATGGCCGTTTTCAGCACGGCATTCTTCAAGAATTCATTAAAGAATCCACAGCACGTCAGGCAGCAGACCAAATTAACCACATATATGGCTTGGGATCTACTACTCATCGCGCCTGTTACGAGTGGTTCGGAAAGTCTTTAAAGGGAAATTATTCACTGAGGGCAAAGCATGGTCAGGAAGGCCAACTGGATTGGACGACAGTGAACTACACCATCTTCTTCGTACCGATAGTTGGCAGACGACACGTTAGCTGGCAGAGAAGCTCGAAGTGTCTCATAGGATAGTGGGGATCCATCTGAAGAATCTTGGCTTTCATGGAAATTTGGAGCTTGGATTCCACATGCCCTGTCAGACGCTCAGAAAGGTCGACGGCTCTCCATCGCTGCTACTCTTCTGTCCAGATAAGGAAGAAAATCGTTTCTTCCGCGGATTGTGACAGGCGAAGAGTCCTGGGTTCTGTGTGCCAACTTCCGAGGAAAAGGCAATGGGTACAAAAGGGAGAGAGCCCTAAGTCTGATCTCAAGCCCAATGTTCACGAACGGAAGATTCTCTTGAGTGTTTGGTGGATATCAGAGGAGTGATTTATCTGCAAACTCTCAGAAGTGGAGAGACACTTACTGCTGTCACATACTGCGGCCAACTTCACAAAGTCGTCGCAACTCTCCAAGAAAACAGGCCGGAGAAGTCGAAGGTGATGATCCTGCATGACGATGCAAAACCACGTGTTGCAACACTCACAAGAGAAACAATAAAGGGGATGGGCTGGGAGGTAATGCCACATCCACCGTATAGCCCTGATCTCGCCTCTACCGACTACCATCTCTTCCGTGCTCTCAAGCAAGAAATTGGAGAGAAATATTTTGGAACGGACGAAGACCTCAAAAATTGGATTTATCAATGGTTCGACTCCAGAACTGCAGTCTTTTAAGCGAGAGGAATTGGAAAATCACCCAGTCTTTGGAGAAGTGTAGTAGAACAAAATAGAGTTTATCTCAATTGATTTGACTTTGTAGTTGTGAAGTAATAAATCTTTGAAAAAAAATGAAAAGACTTTTTTTCCAACCTAATACATAGGAAATAGTAAGGTGAAGTCTCCAAAACGGTTGACGTGAAGTTTGTCTACTGTCCAGGGTGCTTGTGTATTCCCCACTCTCAGCGTCTAATCTGCAGAAACATTTATCCAGCCAATAGATTTCGTTCGGTCGGTCGATACAGATAACTGCATTATTTCCTCTCTGAACGCCATCATATTGGAGTAATTCTCGCGAGTGATAGCAATTCTTTCAATGAAACAGTCGCGTATCTTACACCCAATAGATTCAATCTGAGCGAAGACCGGCAACTCCGGTCAATAAACCGAAAATATCGGTTATTAGTTGTCCGATCGAATCACACTACCTTCGTTTTTTGAATCTGACATTTTTTCCGTCGATTTTTGTCGATTTCACGTGAGAGTAACTTTGACACGTTTTACGTACATATATAGTGTCTAACTTTCCATGTCGTACATAGAAAACTAACCCATTCTATGTCATCAGATGTGACGGGTGCAAACATGAATGCATATACACTGCTGTTATAAAGCATTGGTCGGGTAATAAATGGTCGAATGACCAATACTGCAACGCTGACGATCATCCAAATATACACATTTTTTCCTAAATCGATAAGGTTAATATGGCTTCTACGCACGCTAGAATGATTTTTAACAATGGTGCACCTTTGAAAAGGAAGCGATACTTATTCATCGCAGGAATCATTTCTACCACTCGGTTGACTGCAAGTGCAACGATGGTGACTGACGATGACATCCATATGCCTGTGAAGAAGACATCGTGAAGAAGGGGCAAGAAAGGAATTATTTCGTTACTGTTCTTATCCGAAACTCACTCCAGACCGAGTGTCCGAGGAAAATGTCGAGAGCCTGGTCTGTACAGAATACTCCTCCTGTCTAAAACAAAACATTCAACTGCTTATTCAAAGGTGATTGGAACAAAAGTAGAGACTCTCTCACAAAATGAAAGTAGGACACGAAGAGTGAGCCAGCAACGACATCCGCCATATCAAGAAAGCCATTAAAAAACATCAAGCGATAACAAGGTATATGCAGCAATTTACCACGGTACATCCCTATCATCGAGAGTGTGTAAACAATCTGGAAACACAGATGGAAGTCTTATAAAGGCTGAAACACCTCAGAAATAAGGCTTATCTTAAAGCGTATAAAGCAAGTTGAGCATTCACATTCTTGGCCATTGCTAATCATTCTGGGCGGTGTTGTGAAATGCATTTCCTTTGACTCACGGCTGGTAGCAGGAACGATTTCGAAACTGCACAACAGCAATTAGTGGTTGTGCATCTCTTTCAAATGAAGAACATGCTGTCATTTAAGAGTCTTCACTTTTCATTTTGAGGTGTTCGATCTGCTGATAATGCAGTATAAGCCAACAGGTCCTTATTATGCAACACAAAGGATGTCTTAGAATCTCGCTGTTCTTGCACAGAATTCTACTGCAAACAAGGAGACTAAGAATGAGTGTGACATATGTGATATTCTACGATTTAGCTCAGGTTCTATTGACGAGTTTCTCATATTTCAATATTGTTCCCTGGAATGCCACTGCGTACTGCTTCTTATCTTAAGATATGATTAAACCATTTCATGTTAACAAAATGTATATTTCTAAATCAATCAATCTGCGCAAAATCATGGGGTTCAAATAAAATTGGCCACATTTTAAGACAAATTGGGCAAGTTCTAGGCAAGCCTGACGCTTTGAAAATCAAACTGAACATAATTCAGAAACGAAACCAACGTCCTCGTAATTAAACTCTTAACATTCCAAGATTGTTAGCCCCATCAGGGGAACACATGGTTTAAATGTGAAAAAAATCAAAGGAAAAGTATTACTTTCTAACATATTATAACGTGAAGGAGAGTGGCATTTCTAGCACAACGATAAAAACAAACTGCCCAATGTACCAGTTCGGATCGGTGCCTTGAATTTTCTTTTAACATATGGCAAAAATTTATGTTTGCGTGAAAATACACACTTTTCAAAGGTAAAAACTTTTCTAAAAACACGCATATTATCACTTTGCTGCTTTAATTAAGCATCGTTCAGACTATTAACAAACGAGTTAGACTAAACACATGGCGCGCCTTCTTCCTTTAATACATTGAAAAATCGTTGCTTATTAGCTTAAAAACGCTTTAAAAGCTCTAAATCATCAATCAACTGTTTCTAAATCATTATTTTTGGTTTAAAAATGATAAGTGCGTAAGATTTCAAACAATGTATTCAATTTTATGGGCTGATGAAGTGAAAAATTCCGAAGAATTTTACGTGAATTTTCCATGAACGAAAAACTAAAAACGGTCATATCGATCTGGAAGCTGTTCTTGCCTAGAAGAGTGTCCAATTCGCTTTGAAAAATGTTTAAAAAATAAACACCCAATAGGAAAAACGGTGATTTGAAAAGTATTGAATTTGACACGAAGATGGTATATACAGTATAAATATAATACGTATTTCTCGTCTATATTGGTACAACATCTTGCGTCATTACTCACCACATAGATTAGACCAGTGGTTGTAAAGAAGGCGCCTTGCTTGGGATTGATTGATCCCAGAGCTCTCCACTCTTCGAATGTTCTCGAACTGCAGTTGTAGTCGGTTTCGTTGATAATCCATGGAAGGTGGACGTAGAAAGTGTGCATAGCAAGTGCTAGAATAAATAATAATTATCTCTTTATATATACTGATGTTTGTTGTTTTAAAGTTGTAGAATTTTGATACGATTATGAGACTGATTTTTTCGAGCGCTAAAGAACAGTGAAGCGTTTGACACTATTGTACTTGTTAGGGGTGACTAGAGCTGTCGAGGTCATGATAACCGATTTCGCCCAATCTTTGGCCGGAGGGGGAGGGGGGATGGGGTGCTGATCATGAACCTGACATCCAATTCTCGTTCTAAGCTGAAGTTTGGGCGAAACAGCCTTAATCACCCGCACCTACCGTAACCTGACCTAATCTCCCAAATATTTAAAAACGGATGTCAGCTTCTGGCCAGCACCCAAATAAAAAAATTCGACCTCTCCTCAACCTCTGCAGCTCTGAAAGTACAGTAGTGCCAAGCGTTTTCTCAAACTTTCCTTGTACTCGCTCCACAGCGGACGAAGAAATGCTACTTAGAGTTTACACGCTATATATTCGTCCTAACGTGGATTTCATTTCAGGTTCCGGTTCACCTGTTCCTCGCTCTCAAAAATAAGAGATATTTCTCTTTTCTTGAGAAGGTGCAAGACAATTTCACTCCTATATTATTTTTTAGGATAGCTAGTAATAGATTTGCACGATTTTTTCGACCTGTACAAATATCGAATATAAGCTGCACTCCTTAGTTTAACAACGTAAACTTACTGGTGTTTGTGTAGTGAGTTTCTAACTCTTGTCTCGCCTTATTGATGTAGAGGTTTCAAGATTCTATCCTTTAATGTCCGAATTCAGTATGGGGTATCTGAGCGAAAATACATTACTTGCATCCAAAACGAATACTAGATCATGCGTTTTTATTTGTAGTGCTGGTTCCAGCCTCGCCTCCATGAACCGGTCGTAAAGGCACATGGCTGCGAACAAACTTAAGCATTTCTAGACTTCAAATGTTTATAATTTATGTATTTTGTTGTACTCGCGTTACCTAACGCATGCCTTATGCAAGGTACAGAAATAAGCAAAAAATAAATATAAATATACATGCCCACATGGTCATACCCGCAGAGGACGCTAACATTCAGCTTGTTCGAAAAAACGAAGCAACTAAAAGACCAGAATAGAATTTGCGTGGAGTAAATACTCCCATCCAAAAAGTCTTAGCTAAGGTATTTAGATTGATCTAGCTTATAGAACCGTAGCAACTTCCCACAATAAAAAGAAATTGAATGCTTCTGAGAAAAGCATATTTAGTTGATGAAATATATTGAATGAATCTCACATCTTAAAAGTTGGAAAGAGGAAATATGTTCTGTTCATTTGGTATAAGCAACACTCAAGGTGTACTCAAACTGGCTCCATTTCTAAACAGTAATCGGCATTTTCCATGTAAAAAACACGGACATCTGTAGAAGTTGACAGGACGACGTACACTTGTTAACTGAGAACCTTGTGGTCGCATCATTTTCCAAACGGATCTTTGGAAAACGTTTTTCAGAGAAGAATTATCGATCACGATGACGATCTTAATAAAAATTTTGATTTCGCCTACAAATTGTGGGTATAATCTTTATAAATAGAATAGCTGAGAACCTAAAGTTCGAAGACAATGCAGCAAAATCTTCCGATAGAAACCATTAACTTTCGAGGTCCCTTGTTTTATTTATTTTTTTACTTTGTGTTGTGCGTTTCATATAGTGAAGTAGATTATTTACATATTAATATATTACTATTATAAATATTAAAATATAAATAAATAAATAATATAATAATAATCACCTGCCGTGAACTCCCATACACATAGCATAAACAATGGAAAACTTTTATTGCCATACGGAAACGAAGACTGTGTCTTCAAAATGCACTATAAAGGCTAACGGATGAAGGATGGTGTTACTCATTTCTTTTTCGGGTCGCCAAGCACTCTTCGTGTCGAGGAGACCATTTGAAGATGTTCTGGAGGCAATTTGAATGTGTACTTGGCCATAAAAAGACTTGCAGTGGCCATCCGATGAACAAGTCAGCGCTTTATCCCTACCAGACAAGTCTGGTACCAAGTCTGGTATCATCGACCCAGGAGGGATGGAAGGCTTGGTTGGCCTGGGCGGGAAATCCGAACCAGGAACCTGCTATCGGATGCACAAGACAACCGGCACTTTCTTCCCTACGCTAACGCGCCCACTAAAATGTATTATATGTATATGCAAACGACCTATCATCGAATGTCATAAGTGCTCTAAACGCCTTGAATGACGACAAGTCGTCTCCTTTGACGGATTCCGCGCCCCATTTCGACTGCCGCGCGCGCTCTGGGTCTCCTCCTTCCCCGGGCTATTTCTCTGGGTTTCCCGATTTTCAGGGTCTTCTTAGGAATCAGCGCTTCCAGCCTTCTTCATGGGCTTGCGGTCATTCGAGCGGCTGTGCGCGTCCGGGAAGGGTCGTTAGGAGGGGTTTTTGTTCTGCGCGTGTTTATTGGTCGTGGTTTCTCCCGTCTTACTCCTTGCGCGTACCTTGGGGTTCTTATTGTGTTCATAATGTATTGTGTTTGTCGTTTTCATTGTACTCTTTTGTATTTCTGCATGTTCTAGTGTTGTAATCGATTTTGTCTTGTTCTCATGTTTTGTTATCTCTCATATATTTTGTTCGTATGTTACTGTTATGTGCCTTGCATATTGGGTACTCGTCTATGTTTATCATCGCGTTTATTCATGTTATTGCCTTGTCTCATCATAGTGCATTACCATCGATGCTTTTAATGTCTTGCTTCGTTTGCGTGCGTTTGTACTCCATATATTATTTAAAATAAAGGTTTAATTGCACAAGTTTGAGGTGACTTCATCGCTTGTTCGATCGCATCCATCTTACCTAATTCCGCGTGGCAGTGCTTTATTCTGTTGGCTGGAGTCCTCTCATTGAACAGCGAGAATATGTGTATCAACATGCTTTTTACTGCAGTGTACAGGGTGCGTAAAAAGTACTGACGTACTAAACGTAAAGGTTAGAAAAACAACACAGTATAAAATTTAACAAGTTTACATACAAAATTTCAACGAAGATCTAGCGAGCAGAATAGCATCGCTTATATATATATATATTTATTTATTTTTATTTATATATATTTATATTTATATTTATATATGGGCTTCTTTGCTGCAAATGCATTGCGAACACCCCGAGGAAAGGCATCGACGGTGCGCCGCAGGTAGTCCACGGCGATTTCATTCCATGCCTTGACCAGATCATCCTTCACTGACTTCATACTTTTATGGGAGGTAGCGCAAGCCTTGTTCTCCAAAACTTTCTATATAGAGTAATTCAGCGGATCCAAATCCGGTCGTAAGGCAGCCACAGGACTCTCAAGCAAGCCAAGGAGGTGTGAGGTGGGCGGACCAGGGAGACGAGGGGGTAGAACGCTCGTCCCCCGTTTATCTTCACTCCTGTATCCACGAAAACGAGGGACGCTTGAGACAAATGCACAAACCATGATACTGGCCCGATGCGCCTACCTTGCAGCGAGCCTTCCCCCCAGAATTAGCATTTTGAAGGTTCTTGAAGAGTATGTAATACTTTTAGATGTTGAACACACAAAAGTATCAAGTCACTGAAGGTCAAAGCATGGAACGAGATCGACGTGGACTATTTGCGGCGCACCGTCGATGCCTTTCCTCGTCGTCTTCGCCCTACATTCGCAGAAAAGAAACCCATACAAAATACAAGTGATGCTATTCTGCTCGCTAGATCGTTGTTGACCTTCTGTATATAAACTTGTTAAATTTTATGATGTGTCGTTAGTTCTCACGTTTACATTTAGTGCGTCAATACTTCTTGCGTACCCTGTAGGATCTCATGGAGTACAAATCATGAAGTTTCACTTAAATAGAGGATCGACTAATTGGGTCTTTTATCTTTTTTTAACCCAACAACATTAAAGAAAGGTCTTTGTTTTGCATTCGTAAACTATTCTCGTGAAATTCATTATAAACTTTTCAAAAACATTCAGCCTTCTCATACGTGAAGTGATCTGTCATGCATCGTCAAAATTCGGAATAAATGCCGAAAAATCAAATGCCTCTACGCGAAACCAACCTGAGTGACTGAGGAAATTCTTCAAACTGATGAATAGGAAGAACGGCGATGCTCCTTTTGTACCAAGGAACAGGCCTTCGCCATTTTCCTAAGCTCCTGCTGTTATGTTATGATTATCTTTTTCGTGTCGTGCGTTGGAACAGCGCGATTATCTGTTGTATTATAACAAACAGCTTCTTGCAGAAAACAAAGCTTTTTATCGCATCTGTTACTCGGCATGAGGTCTGTTCGCATTTAAACTCATTTAATGTCGTAGAGATATTTCGGTCCTCTTCCTATAGTATGCATCGCAACTTCCGATTAGGCCATACGCCTATCTTCAGAAGAGGGAAGGAAACTTTAGTCAACATATTGTTGTTCTTAACCTCCCTTTTGTCGTATGTCGACAGAAGCTCGCAACTCGTTATCCGTTCAAATCCTCATGTTCATCCTGCCTTCGTATGACCCAGGCATCTGAGGCGTACGTTAGAGAAGGAAGAACGGTGGAGTCGAGTAGGTTACCACACAGTCGGAAGTTCTTCGTTTTCTTCCCTACTTTTCAGTAAGCTTCCTAAGCGGTTCGCGTCCTCCTGTCAAGCTAGGTCGTTCGCGATTTATATTCACCAAGCAGTTGACAAGACGAGGGTTTCGTAGTTCCCGCATGGTCTGGTACCAGCACTCCAGGCCGAATGGTAGGTTTGATATACGTTTTTGTTCAGCTTGGGATCAAACCTCCTCGTGATGGTATCAACGGGGATCTTGTTGAGCGTACACTCCTATTTTCACCAGCGAATTGATCTTGAGGGATATTTCACGTTAAATCTTGCGCTTAAGAAAAAATGAGAAAAAGAAAATGAAATCAGAAAAATGATCTGTGATTTAGTGATGTTTTTCGACAAAAAGCGATTAATGAGGCAATCATATGACAAACCACGGATCTCCCTCGTTACAGAGCCTTCAGGCTCTCTTGTTAAGAAGGATCTCTGGCCGCTTTTCGCAGGGCCACGTGACGCGTCCCCGGGTGGTGGATAGGGGAATTAAACGCGAATCAAAAGCGACCGTGTACTGCCCAGAGACGCAGGTGGTATGCAGGGGATGGACTCCTTCCTCCTGCTGTGCCGGGTCGACGCGTTCCTTGTGCGTGGGAGCGGCATGTTCGTGCGCAATGTGCGTGGATGTGTTTGCGCCTGTGCGGATTGTAACTGTGTCGGCTCGGCCAAAAGCTTGCACTCGGTAGACTGGGAGTACATGTAAGGCGATTCGAGGCCGCCTTAAGTCTCGCCCCGTCCCTTCGGGCAGTCTGGCTGGCTGCCCGGAGTTCTTCGCCCGCACGACAGAGCCTGACTAGCTACCCGTGTGTATTGCAGTCAAACACAGCAGCACTAAAGGGCCTCATTCCCCTGACCCCGAAAGAGCCCCCATTTCTGCAGCGATGGGAAGGACGAGTACGGAGAGGCTGCTAAAATCTCAGCGCCTAACCAGGCTGCGCAAATTGAGAAGGACTAGGATGACGATCTGCACTTACAACGCCCACACGCTTGCATCGGAAGCATCCGTCGAGGACCTGATGATGCAAGCCAGGAAGATCAAGTACGACGTCAATGGACTGACCGAGACGAGAAGGCACCACCCTACACGTCGCCTACGACTCCGGAGAAGATGTTCCTCGGAACATGCGACAGCAGGGGAGTAGGCGGCGGCTCCTCAACATGCACTTGGCCATGAACATCGATTCGTACGAGTCTCTGACAACCCGAATCGGACATCTGCGACTGAAGCGAAGTGGCTCCGTGCCGGCTTTGACTGAGTTCGTCGCGTATGCCCCAACATCCGACTATGACGACGAAGAGGTCGAAGCCTTCTACGTGGAGCTGGATAAGTTCTATAAGGAAGACAACACCTTTTACAAGGTGGTCGTCGGCGAGTTCAACACCAAAATCGGGCCACGAAGGTCGCCGGAAGAACTTCTCATCGAAACCCAAGGATTGCAGTGGAACGAGCGAGGTGAAAGTCAGTCTGAGTTCATCATGTCGACCAAGACCATCCATGAAAACTCACAGTTCCAGAAGCCTCCCTCGCTACGATGAACCTGGGAATCTCCCGGTGGCCAGTTCCACAACGAGATCGACCCATCATCTTCAACCGCAAGTATTGCTTGACCGACGTCTCCGTTGTCCCCAAGTTCTACACGGGATCGGACCACCGCCTCCTTCGCGCGAGGTTTCGCTTTTCGCATCAGGGAGAGAAGGCCTCGAAGTTAAGAAGGGAAGCCCCAGAACGACCATCTACTGGGATCTCTACACCTTTCTTGCCGGCCTTTGGGAAGATGCCGTCATGGACAACATAGACAAAGAATACGATCGCTTCGTGCATCATTTCCGCGATAGTGCTGAGGGGCGAGAGCTTGAAGACCAGCAAGAGACGCCTGTCTCCCGAAACTCTTGAGCTGATGCGCCAGCGTGGAGCAGCGCGAGCGTCAGGCAACTACCAACTGACGTCCGAGCTTGCAAAGCTATGCAGAGCGGCGATAAAGGAAGATCTCAAAGAGAGAAGGGCGGAAGTGTTGGCTGAAGCAGCAGAGGCAGGGCTGAGCATCCGCAATGCGCCCCGGAACTTCGCCAACTTCAAGACCAAGATGACCGCTCTCCGACGTCCTGACGGAACCGTCACCTCTTCCAGAAGGACAATGGAGAAGGTCATCCACGACTTCTACTCCGATCTCTTCGATAGCCACGTCCACTTGCCCTCATGTCATCTTCCGCAGGTGGATACGTTGTTCCCTCTGTTCTCCCCTCCGAGATCCGACACGCTATCTCGTCGGTGAAGAAAGGTACAGCACCAGGTCCCGACAGGATCAGACCCGGACATCTGAGGAACCTCCCGCCAACGCTGATCAACACGCTACCTGTCGGTGCAAAGTTCCATCTCAGTGGAAGACCAGCAGGACTGTCATGCTGTGCGAATGCTGGCCGACTTCGATCGTGTATGTTGGAACGTTGGACTGCAACTGAATCTTACGAAGACGATGTTCATGAGGAACGGACAAGTTTCTGATGCCCCATTCTCGCTCAACGGGACGAACATCTCCGAATGCTCCAGCTACTGTATCTGGGTCACGAAGTGAACATGGCCATTGACCTAGCGCCAGAGCTGAGCAGGAGGAAACGAGCAATGGGGAGCTTTCAAGAGCGTCGAAGAAGTCGCAAAGAAGACGAAGAACGTCCTCCGTGCCCTCCTATTTGACTCCACCGTTTTTCCTGCCCTAACATACGTCTTAGAGACCTGAGTTATACGAAAGTAGGATGAACACGCGATCAGAGTGTCGAGAGGACGATGCTCGGAGTGACTCACGCAAGTGAGAGAAGGACTCCGGCGTTCCGAGCTTCGCCGACGTTTGAAGATCAGAGACGGTGTCGTGTGGGCCAAGTTGTCGAAAATTAGGTGGGCCGGCCACGTGATGCGCTTGGCAGACACTCTCTGGGCGAGAGCCGCTCGTTACTGGCTCGATTCCGCGGGAGGTCAAGAGAAGACCAGGTTGCCCACCAACGCGTTGGTCGTACTTCTTCGTGAAAGTACGACCGATATGACGCTCTTCGTGTCCCTCGAGCGAGAAGGATCCACTCTAGCACGCGACCGGGACGAATAGAGACGCTGCTGGTCGATGATCAACGGGACGACGGGTGATACAGTTGAAACATCTGACAATTCTCCATGCTTGCTTCAACCGTTGTTTCCGTATTTGTGAACACTACAGTACTATTCTTTTCGTGTGGTCATTCTCAAGCTGAAGGCAATTTTTTCGCGTTTTTTGCAACGTCACTTAACATCGGCATAATATTTACTTACTTACTTACTTTGATACTTTGATGGTCCGTTGTCCGCTGGAGGTCTCCTCAGCGGGGACCACAACTCTTCCAGACCGCTCGATCTCTGGCTGCTTGCATCCAGTGAGGCAGACTCCGCTCTCTGAAAGATCTTGAGAATGAGCCTGCCCATCGCGTTGGCGGTCGTCCCAGTGGTCTCTTATGGTCTCTCGGGAGTCATTCTGTGACACGGAGACTCCATCTATCGTCCTTTCGTCGAAGCAGGTGTCCGGCCCAGCGATATTTGGACTTCTTCATGTACTGCAGCGGGTCTGCTAATTGCGACTTCTCCCGTAGCTCCGAGCTGCCTTCTTGCCATTGCTGACGAAGGCTTGTCCTTAGAAGACATCTCTCCAGTGCACGATGCCTAGTTGCATCGCTCTGGCGATTGTCTTGTTGTCGGGCCACGTTTCCGTCGCGTAACACATCGCAGGCAGTACAGAGGCGTTGAATATCGAGGCCCTGAGGCCGGGATCCTTGACCTGATCGGTGACTTCGCTAATCGAACTGAAGGCTGCCCATGCTGCGCGTCTCCTGCGGGCGATTTCAGGAGCGAGGTCGTTATCCATGTTCAGCTCTCCTCCCAGATAGACATAGGAGTCGACCTGTTGCAGAGCGACTCCATTTAACCTTACGAGTCCCGTGTCACACCACTGGTTGACCATAAATTGCGTTTTAGACATATTCATGTCCAATCCAATCTTCATACCTGCCACATTGAGCTCGTTCAGCATTTCCTCGACTTCCGCCGTGCTGGTAGAGATGACAACAATATCGTCGGCGAAGCAAGGGTTGCTGATCCGTTTATCTTCGACAAGGTAGCCTTTATCGTCCCAGTTCAAGTCTTTCATAGCATCCTGGAGTGCCGCTGTGAATAGCTTGGAGAAATCGTGTCTCCCTGCCGTACTCCTTTCCCGATAGAAATCTTAAGCTTTCGATCGAACAGCTGGATGGTAGTCGCTGTGTTCGAGAAGCATTCGTCGAGAAGTCGGATGTAGGGCGATGGTATACCAGCGTGCACAAGTGCGTTCAAAACGGCGTTGATTTCCACAGGGTCGAACGCTTTCCGGTAATCCACGAAGACAAGGGCAAGTGGGAGGTGCTATTCGCGGCTCCTCTCGATGAGCTGTGAGACAGTCTGAATATGGTCCATGCAGGAGAAATCCTTGCGAAACCCTGCTTGCTCCACTGGCTGATATTCATCCAAGCAACGCTCCATGCGGTTAAGCAGTATCTT
Organism: Heligmosomoides polygyrus polygyrus; assembly: GCA_947396885.1. NCBI lineage: Eukaryota > Metazoa > Nematoda > Chromadorea > Rhabditida > Heligmosomidae > Heligmosomoides > Heligmosomoides polygyrus. The sequence continues at coordinate 11,526,216 of OX377201.1, forward strand.
GGTGAAGATCTTGTACACAACCGAGAGAAGACTGATGAGTCGATAGTTGTTGATATCCTCCTGCTGACCTTTTTTGAAGATTAAAACTGTTTTCGACTCCTTCCATGAGTCCGTAATCCTACCAATTCGAAGGTAGTGGTTGAAGTGCTTGGCAAGAAGTGAGCAAACGGCACTGCCACCCGCACGAAGAAGATCAGCAGAAATGCCGTCCGGTCCGGGAGCAGTGCCCGGCTTAATCTTTCTGATGGCATGAGCAACTTCTGATTCCAGAATGGGAGCTACTTCCTCAGCTGGTGGCATCAAGCATTTCGGGACAGTGATGGAAGAACGGAAGAGATCTGTGTAGAATACCTGAACAATGGCCTCCATCGCTCTTCGAGACGTTTGCGTTGTTCCATCCTTATCCACAAGGGCTGACATTATTGCCTTCTGATCGCAGAGATCTCGTTTGCAGCGCTTTATGCTTGAATCGTCGTTGACAGTCCTTTCGAACAGCTTGTAGAATTCCTCCTTTTCTTCATCTGTGGCCGCAGATGTTGGAGCATATCCATTTATGATGGAGATGGTTCCTTGATCTTTGGTTTCCACAGAACAGCTACTCGCGGACTGATGGTCATGTAAGAGTTGACTAGGTGGTCTGTCGAGTTGAGAGAAATCCAACTCCGCCAATAGTCTTTCTGTCCACCTTTGCTCCGGTAATGAGAAGCTTGTTGTGGCCGTCTTCTTATGGTTTCCGTTCTGCCGTTCGTTTTCTGCAGAGCGATAACGTCTTATTTGATGTTGCGGCTTCTGTAAAGCGGTGCCCGAAGGTCCTGCTCAGATGCAATCGTACGATAAGTGCAGATGAGTAGGCAGATTCCGTGTCGTGGTGGGAGGGGTTTCCGGTAGTCCGATTCCAATGACGTCCTGATAGTTTACCTCCGTGAGCAGATGGCCCCTCGCCGGAGGTGGACTCAAACGACATAGAAGACCACCTCCGGCGCGTGGAGGACTGGGGCGCGGGTTTAGTTGTTTGAGCCATGGCGGTGGTACGGTTACTCACATGTTCCTGGCCAGGGATACAGAAGAGCAGCCCATACACGGCAAAGCGTCGCGTACTGCGTGACCGTTTGTGCCGTTAGCCACCACAAAGTGATGTTCACCCCTTCACCGCGGTGAGGTGGCACATGAAGGGGATATTTACTTACTCATGCCTAAATATATTCCGTGAACCAGTTAGGGAAAAACTAAGACCTCTTGGAAAACTCAATCAGAGAAGCAATGTTGACATCTAGAATTGCATATGGAGGTGCGTAAACAGTTTCTATATTTGAGCCAATCTTCTTTTCCAGTCTCAACGCTTGCCAGTTAATGTGCAACAAAATGGAGTAAAAAATCAAATCTCTAGTGCTTTCAAAAGGTTGAGCACCAACCTTATTACATTTCCAATTTTACATAGAACTGGTTTGACTTGTGTAAGTAAAAAAAAGCTGCCGTTTTGTTTAGCTTAGTTTGAAAGGTACATTGAACACGCGACTTGTTTGATCCGTGTCGGTCCTCCTGATGAAAAGGAAGATATAATAGTGTTACCTGCACCTTTGAAAACATCTCGGATTAAAAGATCTTTGGCATCGTTTATGCTAAGGAAGGCTTTGAATTGCAAAAGAGCAAGGGTTGCGGTTGTGTGATTTTGTGGTCGCTGCTTGCCATACCCGTCGTTGCTATGGTGTGCATAGGATTTAAGATCAATCTTGTGCTTTTCCTTCGGAGGGCTACCAGCTCTTCACTCCGACACTAGTGTTACTGCCTCCATTTCTTTGTTCATTCCAGAGAGCGGGAAAAGATGTAGTTTAATGCCGAGCATCTGTAGGCAGAGATTTTTGACGTCCGCTCCCCGCGGTGTGTGCGGGATAGTTCCTAAGTTCAGGCAGAGAAACTTTGTGCAATAGAGATTCGTTCTTCCGTACCGTGAATCGTTTATCCTCTTACTTATAGTTGCTGCTTTTTTCGTACTGTTTTTCTTCGAGAAGGAGGTAGAACCTCGATGTGTATTCAGATGAAGAGATTAAAGGAAATATGAACAAGCGCTTTATAGGCGCAACTTTGGCAGAGAATTTTTCATAGTTTATGATTCTCTTGCTGAATACGGAGGCGTTGCGTTAAAGTTTTGGTTTTGCTCCAGCTGCGGAAGCTATAAGAACGTGCTTGGAGATCACTGATCGCCACATCCTCAAAGATGTTTTTTTACTCGACGTCTGTACTACGTTGTATCAGTGCCCTCTGCAACATTACTGTGGCACGTCTTCTGAATCTCGATCCACGTTTAGCAACTTCTGCGACACGTTTTCTCAATCGCTGGGCGGAGCAGTGGCAGTCTTGTGAATCCCGATGGTCGCTTGACGACGCCTGTAGCACGTCTTCTGAATCACGGCAGTCGGAGCATGATCCTCATCCGTACCCTGACGCGTTGCCCACTTACATATCACTGACTTGTGATATGGTGCCAATGTTATGAAGTCGCTGATAACCACCCATGGTAAAGCTTAAAGAAATAGCCGGCTGACATATACCACAGTGTTCAAGGCGTCCTTTGATTGTCACCCCTCACTGTGACGCACAACGTGAAACGCGGATTAACTGAATTGTATATAGTCAAGAGTGTTGGCAAATGTTTCACCCTGCATTTGCGTAATCATTTTCAATTCAACAGAGCAGAGGAAGTATGTGTGGATAGTACCATTGCCTTTTCATGCGCCACACGCCCTTAACTGCAACTGCAATGCACGCGCTTAACATTTCTTAAAAGGTTGTAACCAACCTATATGCCCGAATAAGATGCAAAGCTTAAATTGCGACAGTTTGGAATTCAACAATAACTTAGTATTCGTTTGATTTCGCTACATTGCAAGCTGAGTGTTAACCCGATTTTTATCCGATTTTATCCGAATCATTGGATTTTGGAGTATCCCTGATCTTTAGATGAATCAGACTACCCTTTGAATATTGAGTTGGTTGTACACCATAAAGCCTTGCTATGAAATGATTACGAAACTTCCCGCAAGAGCTTGTTCGAGCTCTAAGAGAATTATCGATAAATAATTGCAAAATCTACCCCGAAAACGTCAGATTATCAACAGCGCAGAGTTTCGCAGCAGGGCGCGCTGGCATTCTTTTATCCTATTTTTATCCGAATCATTGCATTTTTTAAAACCCCGGATCTTCGGATGATTCAGATGAGGGTAAATTTGAAAACCCCGGATCTTCGGATGATTCAAATAACGATTTTTCGGCAGAGCCGGATAAATCAATAGCAGCAATTGCTGCTCTGGCCGCATGTGATGCTGTTCTGCTTTGAGAAGCACTATGCTATCGCGCTCCTAGAAGCGCAATAGCATCTCATGCTGCTGTTGTGGTAGCACGCGCCCTGGACCCATGGCAATGCAGCGCGCTTTCTGCAGCTCAACAATTGCATCAGCTCGGACTGCCAGCAGCACGTGCTGCTATCGTGCTTTTGGTGCACGAACCTGTTTCCCTCCTAAAAGCACAAGCAGCACATGCTGCACTTCGTGCTGCTATGTCCTTCCAAATCCTGCTATTGTGCTCCGATCCCGCCCCTCCGCAGCACAATAGCACCACGTGCTCGTGTAGCAGCACGAAGCTATCGGTTTCGAGCACGTGAAGCTACTGTGCATGAGTGGGCGTACCGCCGTTTGTAGGCCGTTTTGTCTGGGTTGAGATACCGGGTTAAAATCGACACCAACGGCACAGCACCCGTGCCCTATCAGCATCGCGTAGTATGCAGCGCGGGCTGCCCCTAAATTTCTCTACGCTGGATACACGCTTTGCAGCACAACAGCGCCACTGGTGCACGCTGCAGCAAGTGCTACAATTGTGCTGCAAGACCTTTTGTGCTGCGTTGCTAGTAGTGGTGTTAGTCGGTTGGTGGTGCTCAAATGTCTGAGTATAAGAATAGTTTCGAATTTAAATGATGCCCTACCTAATGTATGTTTTAATGTTAAGTAAGCTCACTTTGATAATCTTACCATTAGCTAGCAAGACAAATTTTTTAATGTTGTTTACAACGAAGGCGATGTAGTAAAGCACTGAACATGTTTAATTGCTCCTACCTTTCTTGCTAATCAATGTTTTATGAGGGGACCTTATACTCTTGCATGGCCTATACTGGCCCATACTGGCCTATACTTTTCAAAAAAAAAACTGTGTTGTGGGAGAACCAGAGGTTCTAGTTTTCTTGCGAGCAATACAGTGGTTACACTACTTAGTCTTGGCAGTGTCGATGCCAGTAGAATTTTTATATACAGGGTGTCTGAACACCTAACTTTACCCTTCGAAAAGCAAACGCAAATAAGAAAAAAAGTAAGGTCTGTATGAAAGCACAAAAAAGAGGTTTTGCGGCATGTGAGGGTAATTCCTAGCCCTCGCATGAGTGCCAGCATAAGTTGATTCGGCTTGCAAGAACAATAAAACCTTTGGAAAGACCAGGATCCTATAATATGGTCTCCCAGCGACGTGGAGTGGAAAAATATAAGCAAATTGCAAGGGAAAAAACCAGGCGAGTAAAGTGAACTGTGTTATAGAGAAGACATTTGTTGCATATTATTCTTGATTATTTAAAACCTCTTCCTCACTGAGGAGTCCCGGGGAGGTTCACTGTTTCTTTATAGTGTGCTCGTCTGAGGGTTAGGGACGGAACGAGAGTATTAGTTTCATAACCTTGTTTCTTCTTCATTTTAATACAATGTTGTTTTTTACTTTATATATCTACAGAAGAAATTTTGAATTGCACTGCTGTGGTTCTCATGAGTTCTTTAGTTTATATGATCTGAAGAATGAAGATGAATTGATTAGTTACCGAAGTTTGGAGAAGATGCGTAGAAAACGTCTTGTGATGTAGGAACAGAGGTTCTCAATTCATCTTAAAAACTACAAATGTGTTTTTACCTACTGAGTGCGCGTGGGGGCGCAGTCAGAAGAGGTGTCGGCTGCCGCGCGCTTCCAATTCCAGGTTACTAATTCGGATTTTCTAGGTCAACCATGCCCTCCATCCCTCCGAGGCGGTGAATTGGTACCAGACTTGTCTGGAAAGGATAAACCAGTGACGTCTTTATCGGCTGGCCACCAAGAGTAATTGTGTTGGCTAAATACTCGTTAACCTTGCCTCGAGGACATTGCGCGTAGAAGTAGAATGCAATTCAAATCAGTTTCTTTAAGCCTCAGTTGGCTGGTAACGAGGTTGTAAGCTGCCACTACGATGTTTTGTTGCGATCAAAACTTCTAGCGCCAGGCGGGACTCGAACCCGCACCTCCCTCTGACCGGGCGGGAATGCTCTACGCCACTACACCACCGGCGCCGTTTGATCGAACGCAACATCCACACCTCGTGGGACCGATCAGCACCCACCCGTATCCGGGATGAGCCGGCCGCTGATATCAGCATGGGACCAGTTAAGCTGATGGTCTTGATAGAAACAATTCAAATCAGTTTCTTTAAGCCTCAGTTGGCTGGCTCAACCTCGTTACCAGCCAACTGAGGCTTAAAGAAACTGATTTGAATTGTTTCTATCAAGACCATCAGCTTAACTGGTCCCATGCTGATATCAGCGGCCGGCTCATCCCGGATACGGGTGGGTGCTGATCGGTCCCACGAGGTGTGGATGTTGCGTTCGATCAAACGGCGCCGGTGGTGTAATGGCCTAGAGCATTCCCGCCCGGTCAGAGGGAGGTGCGGGTTCGAGTCCCGCCTGGCGCTAGAAGTTTTGATCGCAACAAAACATCGTAGTGGAAGTAGAATGCGTTGCGCATCCCAAAAGGAATTGATCGACGTCGTCCTTTATCCTTTATTTTTACTTCTCATCTGCTTGACGAAGTTGCGACTGCCTTGTGCTCTTTACTTTTTAGACTTTAGCTATTCTGTTCTGATTAGATGTCTACTGTCTATCTTAAGCGACGCAATAAATGTTACATCAGATCATATTTTGTTAGTTCAACCATTTCTCCTCGTATTCTATTGACTTCATCTAGCTTCGGCATACATGACAACAGCGTTCTATACCTTTTATTCAAAAATAAAAAAGTTAGTTCCTTAAAATGTGCAGATTTGTCTCAGCTGACAACGCTTAAAAAAGTCAAGAATCAAAAAATTATTTGATTTCAGCGCTCAAGAAAGCATCTCTCACAGCAGCAATTCCATCCTCATGTGAACATCTTCTATCTGTCATTTACCTTCATGCTGGTCTCTCCGTTCACGATTTCTAACTCTGAAAAAGTCTCATCCATGAAAGCGATCAAAGTGACGCGAAAACATTCTCGTCTAAGCAAGATAATGGGTTCAATTGCAAAATAGTGTTTTCAAAAACGCTTACCTTTACATGATCTGGGCTTGTAAGAAACGGATGTTGTAACTACTGAATTTCTTTTGAATCTAAGCAGTATTAATACTTCTCCTCGAATTTTGCTATTCACAACCATGTATACAAGGCCATGAATTCCTAAATGTAGATATTGAATATGGCGTAGTTGCGTTTTTCACAAATCAGTTTTTTGCGTTAGATGCATCTTCTAATCTTAAGCTAAACCTTCATTACCAACATTGTGGATATAAAATCAGAAGGTTAGAACAACGAGTTGGAATATAGTTTGCTTAAAGGAACAAGATGTATTCTCTGTCTTCTAAAAATGTGAGAACACGAGAATTTCTAGCTAACCCAAAATCTCCAAAACAGAACACGTTAGTTCAGTCATTCTTTGGTACTATAAAGGTATAAGCAAGCCTTTTCTTCATAGGAAGCCACAGAAAAAAGACATTAAAATTGGAACGGTTGGGTTTTAAACATCACTTATTGCACGGACTAGTTGTATGAAGAACAATTTCATGGATCTTTAGGAGAACAGAAAACCACTCCTGTGAAGCTCGACAAAAACTTTGTTGTAATTAACTGCCACCACGGAGATGTTCCCAGCTTATGTGAGCATGATAAATCAACGTACATTTCGGTACTATCACCTTGGTTGGGGCCATAGCGTCGAAACGTAGGAAACGAAGGTCTATTCTTTTAAAGATATTTTTATTTCAAAGCAAAGCATTGCCGTTACATAGTAAATTTCTATTTCAGGAATCACTTTTCTAGGCGAATTTATTAGATTTCGGTCTTAAAAAAGCTAAGCTCTGAGTTCAGAGAAATTCGCAAAAATCACAATGAACAGGTTTTTCCTGGTTTTTCAAGTGCGTTGCGTTCCGCGTGAGAGCTCTTTTTAGTTAAATCTTTTCTTGATTTGTTGCAGGCTTCAGTAAAGTGCCAAGAAAGTGGTTAATATTCCAAATTCGTTCAAATGCATCCTTTTTTAAGGGTAATGAAATCAGAGGGATTTTTTTAAAGAAGTGATACAAACCATGGCTTATTAGGCACATTACGTTAGAAATGATAATATTGTTGTTTATTTTAACTGAATGGACATCCCACGCAATTCAAGTAAGGTTATCAAACAGCATTTAAAACAACAATGAGCAAAGCGATTTGAGCTCATCAAAATGGGATAAACTAAGAAGCGTCCGTACTGGAAATACTTGTCATTGGATCTTTTATGCTGTCTCGAAGAGCTAGGTTGAACGTATATCTTTTAGAACTTATTATCATCGTTATCACTGTTTGGTTATTAAAGTGACAACATAGTGATATCCAAGGGTTTTTTGAAAGAAGTGTCACAAACCATGGCTGAGTTGCCACATTACGTTGGAAAGGATGACAATAAATCCGGGAACCGAAAGAAATTCAACGGCGACGTAGAATATTGATCCAGTTGCTGTGCTTGCGCAAATAACGAGCGATTGAAGGAAGAGCTAAAAAATAAGTACCGAGTTTGAAAAGATAGATACGAAAGTGTGATGCAATTTTGAAGCGGAAGTCGACTATCGGAGATGCGGTAGCACTTGAAGCGGGGAATATGCAGTGGCGGTAGGTAGACGCATAGTTTACGTAATTGCGTAGGAAGAATCATCATTTCGTTGCAAAAGTACGCCCACATTGCCTCATGTGTTCTCCCCATCCTACATGCATTTATTTGGTTTTTACCTGCAGTTGGGTCCTATCGATCTTTCCTTTTGAAAATCCCTTCATTTTAAGGAAGTAGATGCACAGCACTGAATAGAGAAGTGCTAGTACTATTGGGAATGTGATATTGTGAAGAGCATAAAGCAGCGGAGTGTAGTATTCTGTTTCCTGCAATAACAAAATTGAGTTTTTAACGTATGATAATAGCGAAAATTGCTAGACAATTAGGATGGCTTTACAACATTGTTGATGCCCTGGGGTTATTTCAACGAAAATCTGAATGCTCACCTGATATCCCCATCCTACATACATTTATTTGGTTTTTACCTGCAGTTGGGTCCTATCGATCTTTCCTTTTGAAAATCCCTTCATTTTAAGGAAGTAGATGCACAGCACTGAATAGAGAAGTGCTAGTACTATTGGGAATGTGATATTGTGAAGAGCATAAAGCAGCGGAGTGTAGTATTCTGTTTCCTGCAATAACAAAATTGAGTTTTTAACGTATGATAATAGCGAAAATTGCTAGACAATTGGGATGGCTTTACAACATTGTTGATGCCCTGGGGTTATTTCAACGAAAATCTGAATGCTCACCTGATATCCCCATCCTACATACATTTATTTGGTTTTTACCTGCAGTTGGGTCCTATCGATCTTTCCTTTTGAAAATCCCTTCATTTTAAGGAAGTAGATGCACAGCACTGAATAGAGAAGTGCTAGTACTATTGGGAATGTGATATTGTGAAGAGCATAAAGCAGCGGAGTGTAGTATTCTGTTTCTTGCAATAACAAAATTGAGTTTTTAACGTATGATAATAGCGAAAATTGCTAGACAATTGGGATGGCTTTACAACATTGTTGATGCCCTGGGGTTATTTCAACGAAAATCTGAATGCTCACCTGATAAAACTTAAAAGTTCAACCTCGAACTTGCAATAATATACCAAAAATCGTGATAGGAATTTGTTTTACGGCGCGACACTTTTGACAGCAAAACGAATGCGACGATGACCACTCTGTACGCCCTTGTTGTTTCTCCTGCCGTTGTCTGGGGTTCATACCACAGTTGATTCTACTGCGAGAGCAATGCTTAGGTAGATTCAAGTGCGATCGGTGCACAACCAGAGCAAACGTACTCATGAGGTGATTGTTGCCTTCTTTCCTCGCATCACTTTTCTTAACGTGGTATCAACGAAGTGTACTGCTGTCTGTGTCGAACCTGCCTTCCTGCTCGATCGAAAGCCTCCTAACGGAAACGGTATTTTTTCATCTGAATAAATGTTGTCGTTTCAAGAAGAAGGAGTAAGATCAGCTTCACTATAGCGATATTGTCAACGCACTCCAAACTTCTCCGTTAACATTACCTAAGTTGTATGAAACCTTTGGTCAGTATGCTAAAGCGTCATATGTGATGTTAACCTGTTAAAATAAAGCCTTTTAGAACCTTAGCTTTGAAATTCTGTTGTCTTCTTTGATTGATTGCTTAGTTTTTTTCCAGTAGTAAGCTATGCTATGTTACTGGTAGTATTTCATCAAGATTAATTAATCAAACAACTTCGTGGCATGAATCGCGTGCAAACCTCGTTTCGTGTCGACTAAGCAAAATGGCGCAACTACGTACAAATGAAGCACGATCACCTGGATATACAATTTCTACAATATTTTCGTAAGTGTTGTGGGCTACCCGAGGTAATGTAGGCATTTAGATTTCGTTTCTCTAGTTATTTAGGATCTCCTGCGCAGACTGCACCTGCGCTAGCCTCCAGCGACTCTCGCCCATCTTCATATCACTCGCGTGATACAATTGAACCAGCCGACCTTCTGCAGTATTACCACTGCGCTCAGAATAAACCTCCCACTCTCGAGTCACATCACAATGCGCATCAGACCTTATACTTCATGGCAACCCAATATACATACACAATGCACATCAGTATAGGAACACAATTGCTTACGAGTTAAGGCTGAGCCCCGCCACGTTACCTACGGGTCAGCCCCAAGCGCAAGCCGCAGATCCTTCTTCGCTCCAACCCTGGAGCCTGCGCTCACGAGGGCGGTGGCGTGGTCGGCGACGACGAAGCCGGAGACTGCCGGGTGCGGCGTTTATAGTGCATCGCGGCGCGTGCGCGCGACCGTATGCCCTGCGGGTCGGGACCAGGGCGCCTCCCTGCATGTGTGCCCTTGAAGAGTCGTGATGGAGCGTGGCGAACGTCACGACATGAACAGTTCTTCGTTGATGTAGTAAGTGCAAAGGTTGCGCAAATTTCGTTGGCGAAATTATTTTCTGCGCGAAAACAATAGGCAGATTTTTCATGAATAGTCTCTACCGCAACCATTAGACGCTGTCTGGTTCTACAATGTCGTTCACGGCGCGCAGCCAAAAAAACGGTTTGCTGGTCTCTTTGAAATCTACACAAGCATGTATACAACTTTACCAGAACACCACGTTTTAGCCGCGGGAGGCCCAAAAATGACTGGAGCAACTTTTGCGATTGGAGCAGCTTATTTCTCAGGACATGCATGCTTTCGGTGTATCTCAAGCATGACGTATGTTGCCTGTGCTCTGTCATGGCAGGAATGCTCCTAGAGTGCGCCGCGAACAATGCATACGGAATCGGACCTATAATTCGCTTGGGCGAAAGCATGTGCACTGCGTTTCCATCATCCCTTACTGGAAAATATAAAGCCCTCCTGGCGCGGCCTCGAGCTGCCGTCCTTGCCGTCCTTGTAGTAAAGTCAACCGAATTCCTCTTCCAACGACATAAATGCTTCCCAACTGTCACGTAATAAAAGCAAGAAAATCCCAAATCCTGTCATCCCATCGAAGACTGAGAGAATTCTTTGCGTAATCATTTTCGAAAGCGTTCTTGCTGTAAAAGGCTAATGTTTAGAAGCGGCGCTTTGCGGCGCAAAAAAGCGCGGCGCTTGCTCTTGCGCGCCGCTCTTGTTTACTGGCCGAAGTTGAGTGTCCGGCATTGTACTTCAGCTTAACCAGTATGGGGAGATAGCGGCACAGTGGAGATGCTTTCGTGAATTCCAAAGGCTCGGTGGATAGATTTTAGCATTTTAGGACGGCCGGAAATTCTCAAAAAATCATGTAACTCATGGAATTAGTCTTGAATACTTCAGTTTCATCAGTAAGGGACGCTAGAAGCGCAGTTCGAAATAGTCTTGAAGGCTTCAGATTTTCTAGGAAAGAGTGGAAATGCTTTCGCCCACTCGAGTGAAGGTTCGATTCCTGCTGCATTGTTCACGACGCACTCTAGCAGCATTCCTGCGATGACAGAGCACCTACAACGGTTGCCATGCATGAGATACACCGAAAGCATGCATGTCCTGAGAAATAAGCTGCTCCAATCAAAAAGTTGCTCCAGTTCCTTTTTGGGTCACCCACAGCGAAAATGGGGTTTTCTCGTGAAAAGCTGTGTAAACCTCTATACATATATGTTTGTATAGATCTCAAAAAGATGTATCGAACTGTCCCAACATTTCCCAAACACTCTAATACTAAAGAAGTTATGATCACGCAACCGTTTGCGACGGATTTATCCGATTCCGGAATGAATATTTTGATTAAACGATCTCAAGCACTCTACTCTGCGACTATCAAAAGGACGCATGACGCGCAGGACAAAGGAGGCAGCAAGAGGTATAGGTTAGTAGTTCGAAAACACATGGCACAGGAGAATCACAAACGGCAAGGCTCAGCGATATCTCGGCCGCAGTCCCATCTTGCCATTCCTTCATCAGTGCCAATTGCCACACGGACTGGGCACCTACACACGGGCTCCGCCTGATCGTTACAATAGGTTCGCGGAACTCGTCCAGTTCCGCTACCTCGCTGCGATCCGTCACAGCGTTGCATTTTCTCCTGAACGTTCGTCTCATGCGTGACCTTGGAAAAGTGTTTCTTACCATGGTGAAGTACATAACCTTCACACCTCACATAATGCTCACATGCACACACATCTTACCCCTAAGGCGAACCTGTTACAATTAGGTTGTGGACGTTCCTTCCTATCAACGCTCACTTGAGCACAATTGAAGCATGCACACCTGCGCTTCCAGTGACACTTCATTTATAGACGACCGCACCTCTACCGTACTGGAAGAAGGATTATTCACAGACGCTTTCGCCCTATCCACAGGAGCGGTCCGGCTTCCCAACTTTGCCGTTTCTGTGAACACCTTGCTTCTTAGCTCTGTTCTCGTCCCTGGAGCTGCTGTGAAGCTACCCCCTCCTGCACAACAAACTCTTTTCTGATCACTGGCTGATCCCAATAGGTTACCATCACTGGTCTGCCAGTTGTACACCAGTACTCGGATCCGGAGTTAGGTCAGTGCGGTGTGCTACCTCAGCCACACGCGCGTTCTTTCTCCCTCGATCCTTCTTCCTTTTCGTTGAGGTTGGTTCTTTCTTCACTCTGCTGCGTGTGAGTGGTTGGAGCACGCGCATTCCCTGCATAAAACAGCACGTAGCCTAAAAACTGAAGCACATTGGTGCCCAAAGTTTCTACTTCATCATCTACCTTGGACACATGCATCTTTGCTTTAACGGTCTTCCCTCCAACTGTTTGTTCCTTCAGGCACCTCGACTGACACGGTGAAATCCATTTTGAATCCATTTGTATCCTGTATCCGTTTTCTTTTGCTCACAGAAAATTCTTTCACGTCACGTTCTATGTTCCAGCCATCGTTCTGGGCTTGAAACAACAGCTTTGTCGGCAGGATGGAAATTTCGGGCCCAGTGTCTGGCAATCCCACCCGACTTCTACTGAACAACTCCACTTTCGTTGCCATGTTTGTCCCGAAAGCAGTGCACTCACACCACCTCTGCTTCCTGTTCGCTCTCCGTTTCTTCACATGACACGCAGTACTTATCAACCCAGCTGACAATGAGGCTGTTTCCGGCTTGACATTATGTTTCCGTGACGGTGTGACTCCATTACAGTTCTTAGCAACATACCGCTTTTCGTGACACTTAAAGCATACCGACTCTGCTTTTCTGTCCGTGGACATTCCCGTTGCTTTTCCCGACCTTGGGAACCGACTAGTAACCTCTACGTTGCAGCTCTCCAAAGTAGTCCCTGCGCCTCCTTTGTGCACGACTGAAGCTCTCTCCTACTTCGTCTAACAGGGCGTCTCCCCTTCCGTGCGACTCTGACGCTAGACCCCTTACCTTCTAATGGAGTCCTTACCTGGTCCAGGTTTACTGTAAGGCGCTCAGTGCGCTCCGCGGTTGCCTTCAACAGCTCATACGTGTTACCTGATCTTTCTAGTGCCTCTGTCAGGTAATAGGAGTCCTTCCGATGCACTAACTATTCGTACAAAAGGTGAGCTATCTCAGTTGCTAACGCACTTCCGTCCAACTCCGGAAATGCACGCCGTGTGCCACTACAGCTCCATACAAAATTCAGCAATTGACCACCCCTTCGAATTCACAAGATTCTTGAATCAGATTCATTACCCTCTTGGTGAAGAGCTCGGCTCTGCACTTTTCAACTATGGTGTCATATCCACCTTCACTTATCTCGCACGACAATGCCTCATACTGACTCAGTGCTTCTCCTACCAGCTTGGATCGGCAAGATCCATCACCCCAAACACTTTTGGAGTATTTCAGCTTGAAAGCTTTCCGGAAACTCCTGAGCCGATACCCTTTATCCGTCCCTAAGTACGCCCTAACCTCTGTTAAGGCTGCGTACTCCAGGTAAGGAGCTAGCTGGTCGGTGTCTCTCGAGCCACTCTGTTGTCCTCTTGGTCACTCTTCTTCTGTCGGCCCTGCCTGATTCACTCTGCTCACTCGCAGACAAAAAAGACAACTCACCGGTTCAGCTCGTCCGCCGTCCATGGTGCCACGAATTCGTTGAGGATATGTCTGTTGTTGCTACCTTCCTGCAACATCTGCTTCGGTGGTTTCTTCGAAGCACTCCGTAATGGACGAAGCACCTCTTGTCTTCAGGTACGGCTTAGAAAACACCTGGAGTGTTTCCCTGCTTCGATTCCTCCTAGGATACCACTCATTCGCACGAAACACGTCAGACATACTACGTGGCACTTCCTCCAGCTGCCATTTGTTTTCTGCAGCGATACTTTTGTAGACCTCCTCTAGCTCCATCATATCGTCCAGCCTGCCCACGAACCCCTAACATGTGGTAGTATACGCTGGATATCACTACGTGGAACCATCGGGCCAGCACTAAGCCCTCTTTGCACTCCTCTCTCAGGCTCGGCAAAGCACTTCGGGGCTTCCTCAGTGTCAGTGCCGACATCCGGCAGCTTCGATGGTCTCCCTCTCAGGGTTCCCACTTCGTCACCGTTTGCTTACCTCCGCCCATACCAGGGTTTCGGTATCTTTTATCGACCTCTGGTGCCGATCCCATTCCGCGTAGCCTCTAGAACTATTCCTCCAACTCTCCATGCTGTGCTCACACCGATTCTGTGGTCCTTCCCTACTGGTAAAGAAAATGGGCAGAGATTTACCTTCTGGAACCACGTTTCTCTGCCTTCAGTACCGTAGGTTATCACCAGCTGAAGATAGTGCTAGCTCTCCCTCCTTCTGAGGCCCCGAGCTACTGCGACAGCCGAAGTAGCAAACCCGAAGGCTCACCGCCATTCACTATCACAGTACACTGCAACCTTAAGCACGAACTCAATGCACCACAGTGGCACACCACGAAAAGATGAGCTAGACAAACAAAATTTGTTCGTTCACCAGAGCAATCAACCCCTTTTTGGCTAAACTTGGGATCACGGTTCGACCATCAAGTTATGTTCTTTTTGAATGTTTAATTAAACGATCCCAGGCACAAGAGGAAAAGCCCCTTTCTCAGAAAGAATAGCTCTGGTGAATGAACAAGTTAATCGTTAACACAACAGAACACGGAATGTAAAATATGGAAAAGTATGGAACGAAGAAGGCGACGGTCGGTATGCAGGCGATAAAGACAGACGAATTCGACAGACACGGCGTTTTAGAAGTAGGGTGACGACCGACGACAGCAATGAAAGGAGAGAACTGTATTAGTTGATATTGGCTGCGCGACTCAAGGCCTACAGGGTGCGTAAAAAAGTATTGACGCACCTACGTTTTGATTCAGCTCCAGCTTTTTCTTTCTACCCCTCTAGGTTTTTGTGTGTTATTTTTGTTGTCTGTATTGTCTCAAAAAAACACTCACGAAAAAACTGAAGAAACATGATCGTCGTCGTTACGGTGGCCCTTTTTTTGTCTGTTACCCAAAGAGCCGAATACTTCCTTAACAAGAGATTTAGGCGCTGTTGGAGACGGTAGGTGAGGAAAGATGTCAGCAACCCAAACGTCAGCCACGGCTCTGTCATGACAGATGATGATTACAAGAGGTTCACGCACGTTAACGTTCAAATCCAAAATTATCAACTTCTTTCCGATAACGGTAAACAGATAACGCGCGCAGGTGTAGACAGCTTCGCAGACGAGCACAGCTTAAACAAAAATCCGCTGGATTACTCTCTTTAGGCAATTTTGGAGAATGAGGTCTGGGCTACTTTCAACAGAAGTGACCAGTCGCACAAGGCTACCCTGTTCAAAGCACGGAACGAAATGCAAGCAAGTGTTTGCGGCGCGTGCTCATGATTTATTCCGTCGTTTTCGCTCCTGTATTCACAGTAAAGGAGTCAATGTCAATTACGAGTTATTCTATCGTGTTTGCAAAATCATTTTCCATATTTCTCAAGTGAATATTTTAAAACTTACTGCGCAATACTATTTCCACAACCGTCATTTAGTGCGTTAACACTTTTTACGCACCCTGTAAAATAGACACAAATCACTCTCCTCTAAGGATCGTGGGCGACGATACGGCAGCCGGGTAGTTGTTGGTTTAGGTCCTGCAGACCTTCTGATGGCGGTGTAATCCAAGTGGGCCTAACACAGGAGGCAAAGCCTATTGAACCGATACAACCAATACGAACAACCTACAAATTGGAATTGAAAGAGTAAGCGGAATAGCGATCTGAACCTAGTGACCCTTAGCGTGGACCCAGGACGCGTAACTGAAGCGGAACACGGAGAAGTAATTGCCTAGACGGCCACGAGAGATGACGGCTAGCGGCCGAGACGAGAGCAAAAGAAGAAGGGACTCGACGGTCAGAAGGACACACACCCATTTCCGAACATTCCCAAATTCCCCCGCGCTTGCGGCGCATCACGCCAAACTGCCTGTTTCGGCTGTACATACAGCCCATATCTAACTCGGCATTTATCAAACCTGTATGAAGCGAAAGGCATTCTCTTCCACGGCATAGCACTGACAGAAATTTGAAGGCGTACTTTGCCTAGACAACGCTATCTGCTTTGGCCAACCGCTGGAGAAGTCATTATTTTATCCCTTCTAGGCACTAAAAATACGAAAGTTCTTGCTGGTCTATGTAGGATTCGAATCAAGCACCTCAATTCAGAGTTCAGGCGACAGGCGATACTCTCTAGGCTGCAATCGCACATCCAATACAGAAACAGTCCACTTTCAAAGCAATTTTACCGGACCATATAATATTGGTAGGACTTCAATTATCCTTGCCGACTCAAATATTTGTCAGCTGTTCTTTTAGTACAAGACCTGAAGCTTAGAAGTTGTTTTTAATTTTTCAAAAGCAGCTTCTTCGTTGGGCCTGTGCTTCCGACTGGTTGAGAGCTCTATAAAACTTTGGAGAACATTATTCTTGATAGAGCAGAAACAAAGTCTCTCGATGAAATTACGCGTTTTGAGCGGGTGTGAATATAATCAACCAACAACATTTCTATTCATAACGCTGGCGAATGGTCTTTGGAAGCTACTTTTAACGCTAGACTGCGAGGTAGTGATTTCTAAAAATAGATGAAAATTGATATACCCAGTCTAGGTTATCAATAATGACGGGAGTAAATAAAAACGCTGCTGCTTTGCTGTTATAGAACGCAGGACGGGTGACAAAAGGTCCAATAATAAACAATGTGACGCTTGTAGCCATCCAAATATAAACACTCCAACCTAAATAAAAAGGTGGACGCGGTGAACTTATTGCTGCGAGAGATGTTTGCAACATTATACCTTGAAAAAGAAATCGATACTTGTTCATTGGTGGAATCATTTCTACAATTCTATTGATTGCGAGTGCAACACATATCACTGACGCTGCCATCCAGGTACCTAAAACAATATTTGAGCAAAAAGAACGAATAGACTAAAGTCGGTATTGTCTTTGCGGAAAACTCACTCAAAATACAGTGTCCGAGAAAAACGTTAAGGACTATATGGCTGCAGCAAACGGCACCTGTCTAAAATCTTCACTTTATTCAACAGTTTAAGATCAGGTCATGAAATTGAAAATTTGCTCACAAAGTGGAAATACGATGTAACGAGTGAGCCTGCTATAATATCCGTTATATCAAGAAATCCATTAAAGAACATCAAGCGATAGCAAGGGATATGCAGCAATTTTGCACGAAACATTCCTATCATTGATAGTATGTAGACAGTCTAGAACACACAGTCTGTCATGAAGAACCAAACAGAAAAACCTCTACATCGCTAAGAGAATAACGTGTCACTACCAAACTTAAAATGCAATAAGAGTGGTAGAGGTAACCGAAAAGACTAGTTGGAAAGAAAGTAATGGTTAGTTAACTTGATTTCTAAATAACTGTTCTCTGAAGCTTGCTTGCAAGAAGCGTTACGTACAATAGCTAAATAGGCTATCCAAGGAGAGCAATGATATTCTTTGCAAATGGAAGCAGATTGGAGGAACATGAAGGCCTACCACATAAATTGATCCAGTCGTAGCGAAATATAAACCTTGCTTTGGATTGACTGAACCTCGAGCCTGCCACTCTGCCAGTGTTCGCGAGCTGCAGTTGTAGTCCTTCTCGTCGAGAATCCATGGAAGATTGAAATAGAAGGTATGCATTACCGGCTGCTAAACGAAAGACAATTATTCAACAAGAAGAGAGCACGATACCAGTATGTTAACGGTTAATTCTTTTAAAACCTTTGACGCAAAATACTCTCGTTTGCATCCATTATCGGGTACATCGAAACGGGTACATTTCAAGTTTGGAAGAGTTGAGGTAAAGTGAAACTGTCAAGTTAGGCGGACTTTGATTTGATTGAGTTGCGGGAGGAAGTATGGATACTGCCGATTGTGTTATTGTTAACGTTGGCATAGTGTATAAAGTTGTACACGAAATACTTGTCATCTTCCGACTCAGTCCGCAGGTGGGTGCGGGGTTATCCTTGCCGTCCGGCCTGCCCGCGTCTCCACCCGGAGAACTTAGTCGGTTGCCTTCTGCGCTGTCGCTAGGCGAACAGGCAGAGTGGCTTATAGAAGCACTTAAGCCGTGCATGTCTACCGACATGGTGATGATCTTCAGTTAAGTTCTTCTGAAGTTACCGGTACCTATTCCGACTTGACAACTCAGAAGAAGGTCACCTAAGGTCCCCTAGTGTTTCTTTTATCTCCCCTATAGGTATCCGACGGCTGAACCGTATGTCAGACGGTAGTTACACCGTAGGTTTTATGAAGTTTATGATAAACTTAAAAACAAACACAAATACGGAACAGCGAAACAACGACTTCGGAACGAACGCGACAATAAATGAGAAAGTTATCACAATAGTTTCAAAAGGAGCAAATGCTAGAGGCCTCAAATGAATTAGATATCTAAAATGGGTTAAATGCACTCACAAGAATTAAATGTCACCACCAAAGTTTGGTTAGTACGTGAGAATTGTAATCAGGGCCCGTCCGAACACTGAGGTCTGGATACCACCCGGCTGATTCTCTCTTGACTCCCTTTGGGCTCCACTCACACAACTAGAGGCGGATGGGACAAGGGAGGAGCAGGGATAGACCACCAGGTGGAGACCAACTCAACTAGGTGCTTACCTAATCCTCAAGGACCAATCTCACTTAGCAGTGAGGACGACTACCATGCAGCGGTCGCTGCGTAGCCCAAGCCCGGGGGAAATGCGGGGCGAAGGAGGGTACGTTAAGTACCAGTAAAAGCCCACCTAGGAGGTCAGGCTAAGGCAACGCCACCAGGAGTCGGACTACTAAACAACTAGACTCTCCACTAGATGAAGCTACGCCCGGCAAGCAACCCATTTTACTTCTCACAAGTGACAACGCCTACTGAAACTCAGGCCGACTACACTCCTCTCAAGCAGGCTAGAAGGCGGACGCGCTACTCCTGCCCGAACTCACTGGGGAGTCTACACCACGGGGGAGCCGGGTGTGTAAACCCTTAGGGACTACCTAGACTCTTCCCCTAATTTAGTGGGTCTCCACCCAGTGAGTACCCCCTACCGTGGAGGCTCAGGATTGGCCTACTACAAAAAAGAGGGGAATTGGGGCTAACTGCTGTTAGCCACGAAGAACCCAAAGCCGGCTGTGAAGCGTGCGGCTGGGTACAAGGTTGGAGGGAGTAATGATTTAGTTATGTCAGCCGAAAACCGTGGGAGAGGAAAAAGGGACCGTGGGGAGTAGAGCACAAAAGATGCCAAGAGCACTGGGGCCCTTGGTCGCTATGCTTAGCGAAGGTACTCACTCTCTGCGGAGGGGGAAGTCACCTAACCCTACCGCAGCCCTGACCGGGAGACGCCTAGTGTCGTCCCGGAGAATAGGAGGAGCAGAAACTAGGATTGAAGACGTCGGATCCAACCGACGGTAGAAATCCTAGCACTTGATGACGTGCTCACGACACTCCTGAACTTCTCTACGCGAGAGAATGGACCCTTCCCCCACGGAAGTGCAGTTAGAGGATAAAACAGAACGATAAAAGCAAAAGAGATGCGGCCCTTACGGCCAGACCGGCTATCCTGCGGCGACGAAGGAAGACTACTGTTCTGGGGACCCGGCCCGCTGCGTGTGGTCCGACGCGGTGCGGTTCCCGCGGTGACTGATCAACGCCGATCAACCCCAGGCCTCGTTCGGACGGCCCAGGCCATGGCGAAGGAGAGGGGTCCGTAGGAAATAGCGCTCCGAAGGAGGAGAGTGCCGACGGTAAGAGGAAATATCGACACCGATCGACACTGGGGGTCCGATGGACGCTGGACCCGGACTTGACAAAACGACTTTGAGGAAGAGAGTGAACTTATTATTAATGATATTGAAACTTATGCACTTTTATTCGGTTGTATCTTGAGAGCAGTTATTTAAGAAATTAATAGACTTTCCAAATGCAATAATGGGGAATGTCCCGTAATTGGACTCTTTTGCCTTTTAAGACAGCAGTAAAGAAAAATAGGTCAAACCACTTGTAGTCGATAGATAGTCAATGTCTTAGAGCTAGATACTGTCTGCTACAGGCCGTGATTGCGCACGACTCACGAAAGCAGGTTCTGCCACATGTCATTTACAGCCCCAGTGTAGCAGCTGTACGTTGCCAAAATAGCGAAGTCAAGTATTAATTGGTGGTTAAAATTAAAGATCTTAAAAATACACATTTTCACAGGCCATGTGCGTGGATAAAAATGTGCGGAATAAATACCGATTTAGAGCGCAGGCTTCTGTTTCCCTAAGCTTGTCCTGTTCGATGTGCAGTCACTCAAAATTAAAATGATGGAAATTGTTCTCAGCCAAAAGGCTGAAAAATCTTCTCTTGAGACAAGGAGGAGATTAGCCTTATAAAAACAATTTTTATTGCGTTTCGCAAACAAAGGACCTATCACCTGTCACCTGTCGTCCCGTTTATCATCGACTTGCTCGAGCGGGCGAGCAGCGTCTCCATTCGTCCCTGTCGCGTGCCGAAGTGCTCCAATGGATCCTCCTCGCTCAAGGGACACGAAGAGCGTCATAGCGGTCGTTCAGGGCTTTCACGAAGTCCGACCAACGCGTTGGTGGGCGTCCTGGTGTTCTCTTGACATCCCGCGGAATCCAGTCGGTGACGGCTCTCGTCCAGCGGGTGTCTGCAAATCGCATTACGTGGCCAGCCCACCTAATTTTCGACGACTTGGCCATGCGACATTGTCTCTGATCTTCGAACGTCGGCGAAGCTCGGAACTCCGGAGGCCTTCTCTCACTTGCGTGAGTCGTGTCACTCCGATCATCGTCCTCTCGATTCCACGCTGCGCGGCGATGATCGCGTGTTCATACTGCTTTCGTATAGCCCAGGTCTCTGAGGCGTATGTTAGGGCAGGAAGAACAGTGGAGTCGAATAGGTAGGCACGGAGTCGGACGTTCTTCGTTTTCTTCACGACTTCTTTGGCGCTCTTGAAAGCTCCCCAAGCCGCTCGTTTCCTCCTGCCCAGCTCCGGCGCTAGGTCGTTGGCCATATTGACTTGGCGACCCATATACACATAGATGGAGCATTCGGCGATGTTCGTTCCGTTGAGCGAGAATGGGACATCAGAAACCCATCCGTTCCTCATAAACGTCGTCTTCGTAAGATTCAGCTGCAGTACAACGTTCCCACATACACGATCGAAGGCGGTCAGCATTCACTCCGCCTAGCTGATGCTCGGTTTATGAGCACGATGTCGAAGCGAAGATGATGTAGTTGCCGGCCGTCGACCTTCACTCCCATGTCCTCCCATTCTAGTTCGCGCATGACGTTTTCGAAGGTGGCGCTGAAGAGCTTCGGGGATATGGTATCCCCCTGCCTCGCTTCACCTCGATGACGACGTTGTTGTAGAATGGTGAGATTTTGGTCGCGAATTCACAGTACAGCTCTCGAAAGACTATGATGTACTGAGTAGGAACGCCCTGAGTGAGCAGGGCTTCGATGACCGCTTCAGTTTCGACAAAGTCGAGTGCCTTCTTCAGGTCGATGAACGTAAGGCATAGCGGCAGCTTGTACTCTCGCGACACTTCGATGAGCTTCGAAATGGTGTGCAAGCGGTCAATCGTGCTGAATCCTTTCCGAAATCCTGCTTGTTCACATGGCTGTCCTTCGTCCAGCGTTCTGCTGATCCTATTCAGGATCATTCGAGTGAACAACTTGTAGACTACTAGACGACAGCAGGCAGATCGGGCGATAGTTGCCTATGTTATGCACGTCTCCCTTCTTGTACAGCAAGACAGTCCTTCTGGTCTTCCACTGAGATGAAACCTTGAACACCGAAAGGTAGCGTGTGGAGAGCCGCGCCAGGGTGTTGATGAGAGCTGGCGGGAGGTTCTTCAGGTGTTCTTGTCTGATTCTGTCGAGACCTGGTACTGTACCTTTCTTCAACGACGAGATAGCGTGTCGGATCTCGGAAGGGAAAACAGAGGAAACGACGTATCTATCCTGCGGAAGACGGCGTGGGGCAGGTGGACGTGGCTATCGAAGAGATCGGAGTAGAAGGCTATCGAAGAGATCGGAGTAGAAGTCGTGGATGACCTTCTCCGTGGTCCTTCTGGAAGAGGTGACGGTTCCGTCAGGACGTCGGGGAGCGGTCATCTTGGTCTTAAAGTTGGCGAAGTTCCGGCGAGCATTGCGGATGCTCAAACCTGGCTCTGCAGCTTCAGCCAAAACTTCCGCCCTTCTCTCCTTAAGATCTTCCTTTATCGCCTCTCTCTATAGCTTTACAAGCTCGGACTTCAGTTGGTAGTTGCCTGACGCTCGTGCTGCTCCACGCTGGCATATCAGCTCGAGAGTTTCCAGAGAAGACGTCTATTGGAGGTCTTCAAGCTCTCGGCTCTCTTAGCACTATCGCGGAGATTGTGCGCGAAGTGGTCCTATTCCTCGTCGATGTTGTCCATAACGGTATCTTCCCAAAGGCCGGCAAGAGAGTTATCTTCCTGGCTTGCATCATCAGGTCCTCGACGGATGCTTCCGATGCGAGCGTGCGGGCGCTGTAAGTACAGATCGTCATCCTAGTCCTCCTCAATTTTCGCAGCCTGGTTAGGCCCTGAGATTTTAGCAGCCTCTCCGTACTCGTCCTTCCCATCGCTGCAGAAATGGGGGCTCTTTCGGGGTCAGGGGAATGAGGCCCTTTAGTGCTGCTGTGTTTGACTGGAATACAACACGGGTAGCTAGTCAGGCTCTGTCGTGCGGGCGGGGTACTCCGGGCAGCCAGCCAGACTGCCCGAAGGGACGGGGCGAGACTTAAGGCGGCCTCGAATCGCCTTACGATGTACTCCCAGTCTACCGAGTGCAAGCTTTTGGCCGAGCCGACACAGTTACGATCCGCACAGTCACGGACACATTCACGCACACTGTGCATGAACATGCCGCTCCCACGCATAAGGAATGCGTCGACTCGACACAGCAGGAGCAAGGAGTCCATCTCCAGCATCCCACCTGCGTCTCTGGGCAGTACACGGTCGCATTTGGTTCGCGTTTAATTCCCCTATCCACCACCCGGGGACGCGCCACGTGGCCCTGCGACAAGTGGCCCGAGATCCCTCTTAACAAAAGAGCCCGAAGGCTCTCTATCGAGGGAGATCCGTGGAGTAAACGATATAACAAAAACAATCGTAAACAACACACATATTTGATGCTTCATGTATGCAGCATTCATACTATCAATCAAATAAAAACCCCGGCGAGCTTTTCGAGTGCATGGCACAATCGGTATTTTAGTGCACTAAATGGTTACTGCTTTTTACCAAATTTAATTTTTTATTTTTCTCAAAAAATAAAAATTTTATGAAATTGTTATACTCATTCGGACAGCTTAACAAAAAAATTAAAAGAGTTGTACCAAGTTATCCTTGAACAAAAAGTTATTGTAATCATTTTGGAGAACTTGCAATTTAACCTGTAAGAAGCTCGTTTCGATTTGTGAGACGTTCAATTTGATGTCAAATGTCTTAGGCCAGCTTAGAAAAGTGTCCTATTTGACGTACTTGGATCGACATGCCTTGGGGCGCCGGCTGGCGTCTGACGCCAAGTTATTGGTTCGGAGTTCCCAAGCCTACCAAGCCTACCATCCCTCCCGCTTCAGCGAATTTGTACCAAAAATGTCTGGGAGGGATAAGACCTGACTTGCTTATTAGCTGGCACCGCAACTCATTGTATGTTCAAATACGCTTTCAACTCGCCTCCACGACATCCTGTAGAAGTAGAATGCGTAGCGCACCTCAAAAGGAATTGAGTAGTGCTGTTATTTATCCTTTATCCTTGATAGCGACTTATCGCGTATTATTCACACGTGATAGAAGCGCGGCATAGATCTAGCGTTGACATTCATCTAATTAAGACGGTGAAAAGTGCTGACCGCAGGGTACATCGAAAGCCATTCGAGGTCAGAAAAATATGGGAGGAATACTTCAAGGAACCTTTAAATAAGGAATTCCCTCGTTGAGAAGTCTAGGAAGAACATCCAATCAAAAGACTTCTCCATCCTGGACGCAGTAATAGGTTCGCAACGCCATAGGGAAGATGAAGATCGGGAAGGCAGTTGGGCATGATGGGGTGCCAATAGAGGCTTGGAAGGTGCTTGGAGACCCTGGAATCCATTGGCCGGCACAGTTATTCAACAGTCGTGAAAGAGGGTAAGATGCCGGGTGGCTAGAGTACAGCATCATAGTCTCTATCTTCAAGCAGAGGAGAGACGAGTCCGAATGCTACAACTACCGAGGATCCAACTGATCTCACACACGATAAAGGTCTACGAACTACTGAGGGAGGCCAGAGGCTGAGGGAGATGGTCCCTATCTTTCAGGTGCAGTGGGGCTTCAGGCCTGAGAGATCCACCAGAAATGCCATCTTTTTCGCTCGCCAGTTGATAGAGAAATATCATGAAAATCGAAAACCCTGTTACCTGGCATTCCTGGATCTGGAGAAGGCTTACGACAGGCTACCCCGGGTCGTGCTCTGGAAATCCCTTCGAGGGAGTGGTGTCCCGGAACGTCTGATCTCGGTCATAAAGAACATGTACGAAGGCTCGAAAGCTGCGGTACGAACACCACGCGGGACGACAAAGAAGATGATAACTCAGTGGAGCTGCATAGTGAATCACCTTGAGGAAGTCCCTCTCAGGTCTATCCTCTACGCGGACGATATCATCCTAGTAGCCGACAGCCAGGAGGAGCTCGAGGAGAAGGTACCGCTCTGGCAGCGAGCCCTGGACAACGGCCTACTGCTGAACGTGAAGAAGACGAAGTTCATCATCTCGGAGCAGTGACTGATCCTAGACTGCCAATAGGAGACGATAGAGAAAGTGTAAGAATTCCGTTACCCGGAAGTGACCTATCCGAGGAAGGAAGCGTGGGCCATGCGGTCAGATGACGGATAAATGCAGCTCAAATAGAGAGAGTCAGCGACCGTAGACGCTCCAGGACACTCAAACGCAAGCTCTGTATGACAGCAGTGAGGCATGCCCTCCTCAAGGACAGTGAGTGCTGGGCCCTAGGTAAAGCGCAGAAGCGGCAACTGCACGGGGCGGAGATGAGGATGCTGAGGTGGGCATGTGGATGGACCCGTCGGTACAGGGTGCGAAACGAGGATGTTAGGGCAGTGATGGAGACAGCCCCGATCCAGCTGAAGATGAGGGAGCAGCGCCTTAGGTGGTACGGACACATCCTCAGAAGACCAGAGGATCACCCAGTGAGGTTGGCCCTAAATTTCGAGGCACCCGGAAAGCGTCCGAGATAAGCACAAAAAAAGGTGGAAGGCAGTCAACGAGAGAGATCTCGCCGAAGTTAGCGCCACAGCAGACGATGATCCTGACAGGAAAAAGTGGCGACGGATCGCAATAACAGCGAACCCTGCGACTGCACGGGACTAAACGCTGATGAGAAGAATGTTCCTCAAGTGTTGGAAGCAAGATCAAGGAATTTTGGACCGCAACAGTGAAACTTATCCTAGGAAGTTCTTCTATGCAATGTGCAGTATCAAAAAACGTTTTGAATAGGTTTTACTGGTACCCTACTGCGATTGGCGCGGTCCTCGTTCGGATTTCCCGCCCAGGCCAACTAAGCCTTCCATACTTCTGAGGTTGCAAATTGGTACCAGACTTGTCTCGGAAATATTAAAAAAAAGCTGACTTCACTGGCCAAAGTCTCTCTATAATAGGTAAAGCGCGCCTTCGAATCACCTTCACGATATCCAGTGAAAGTAAAATGCATGGCTCAACACGATAAGGGTTGAGTAACGGCGTCTTTCATGCTTTTATCTTTCATCCAATTACGTTTAAAAAGATCTATCTTTCTCGATCGTAAACTATTCTCATGGCAATCAAAAGAAACTCTTCGAAAATATAAAACTACCTTACACCTGAAGTTTTCCTTTATGTTCCACAGCTCTTGTTGTTATGTTATGAATCTTATTTTCGTGTTTGCGTTGCAATAGCACGATTATCTGTTGTGTTAAGACAATAAGTTTTTTTGTAGAAGACAAAGCCTTTTATCTCAAGTCGAATGCGCTACTCGGCATGATGTCTGTTCGTATTAGGTTGTAACGAAATAAATGGCACTGAACCACTGTAAATTTAAACAGTTAATATATCGGCTTGTAGGCAAGTCTAGTAAACGAAATAAAAACCTTCTGATTCTACACATCCTTGCCAACGTGACACAAGCTTTTTTATCCCAGTAGCATAAAAATCAGAAGTTCTGGAATTGACGAAATCTTCGAAGGCACTTTCGGCATCCTGTTGGTATTTGAATATTTTCCCTACCAAGAAGTCGCCAAGATGCTTGGAGAAATGGTAGTCTGTTGGGGAGAGGTCGGGAGAAAACGGAGGATGTGGTAGAGTTTCAATGCTCAGCTCATTCAATTTCTGCAACGTCATTCGTGCTACATGGGGGCGAGCATTGTCGTGCAGAAGGAAAACTCGCCTTCGGTTTACCAAGGCCGGCCGGATATCCTTCAACTTTTTCATCATTTCTTCAATTTCAATGCAGTGACGGATTTACCGAGAGGGAGGAAGCTGTGGTGAACAATTCCCAGCGAACACCACCATACTGTCACCATCACTTTCTTTTGGTGCAATTCCGGCTTCGCAAAAACCTTGGGGCTCTCATCGCTGTCCACCCACTGTGCCGATCGTCGCCTGTTGTCGTACATTATCCATTTCTCGTCACAGGTTACGATGCGATCAAGGAATGGGTCCGTTTCGTTCTGTAGAAGCAGTGCGGACGAGATCTCATATCGTCGGTTTCTTTGCTCCTCAGACAGCTTGTGAGGCACCCATCTTTCCAGCTTTTTGGTCTCTCCAATTTCCTTCAGATGCCGGGCAGCTGTGTTGTGACTGACGCCAAGAACCTTCGCTATCTCCCTGGTGCCTTTGTGTGGATCCTCCTCTACCACATCTCTCAGCTTGTCCTCATCAGCATCACTATGCCTCCCACGACCTTCGTGTTCTTCCAAGCTCTCATCTCCACTCCGGAACTTCTGATACCAACGATACGCCGTCCGAATTGTGGAACATCCTTGACCGAGTGCGGCGTTGATTTTCTCGTCCGCCTCCTTAGCTGTAGTGCCCAGCTTGAATTCATACAAGTAAATGCCTCAGATTACCCTTTTGTCCAACTGCAAAGAAGTCAATAAAACTCTAAAGCTTTCTCACTTTTACATAGAAAATTTGGTACTCGCCGGTAGAGCAATGTTTGCGCTTCTAAATGATATGCCACATGTTACGGTTTGTTCTTGAACAAACGCGTAAAGACGCGCCAAAAAATGGCACGAGCCAGTGCCATTTAATTCGTTACAACCTAATATTTAAACGCATTTAATGTCGTCCACGGATCTCCCTCGATAGAGAGCCTTCGGGCTCTCTTGTTAAGAGGGATCTCGGGCCGCTTGTCGCAGGGCCACGTGGCGCGTCCCCGGGTGGTGGATAGGGGAATTAAACTCGAACCAAATGCGACCGTGTACTGCCCAGGGACGCAGGTGGGATGCAGGGGATGGACTCCTTGCTCCTGCTGTGTCGGGTCGACGCGTTCCTTGTGCGTGGGAGCGGCATGTTCGTGCACAGTGTGCGCGGATGTGTTCGTGACTGTGCGGATTGTAACTGTGTCGGCTCGGCCAAAAGCTTGCACTCGGTAGACTGGGAGTACATCGTAAGGCGATTCGAGACCGCCTCAAAAGTCTCGCCCCGTCCCTTCGGGCAGTCTGGCTGGCTGCCCGGAGTACCCCGCCCGCACGACAGAGCCCGACTAGCTATCCGTGTGTATTCAAGTCAAAAACAGCAGCACTAAAGGGCCTCATTCCCCTGACCCCGAAAGAGCCCCCATTTCTGCAGCGATGGGAAGGACGAGTACGGAGAGGCTGCTAAAATCTCAGGGCCTAACCAGGCTGCGCAAATTGAGAAGGACTAGGATGACGATCTGTACTTACAACGCCCGCACGCTTGCATCGGAAGCATCCGTCGAGGACCTGATGATGCAAGCCAGGAAGATCAAGTACGACGTCATCGGACTGACCGAGACGAGAAGACACCACCCCCTACACGCCGCCTACGACTCCGGAGAAGAACTGTTCCTCGGAACATGTGACAGCAGGGGAGTAGGCGGCGTTGGTGTCCTCGTCAACACGCACTTTGCCATGAACATCGATTCGTACGAGTCTCTGACAAGCCGAATCGGACGTCTGCGACTGAAGCGATGTGGCTCCGTGCCAGCCTTGACTGTGTTCGTCGCGTATGCCCCAACATCCGACTACGACGACGAAGACGTCGAGGCCTTCTACGTGAGCTGGAGAAGTTCTATAAGGAAGATCACACCTTCTACAAGGTGATCGTCGGCGACTTCAACGCCAAGATCGGGCCACGAAGGTCGCCGGAAGAACTTCACATCGGAACCCACGGTTTGGAGTGGAACGAGCAAGGTGAAAGGCTGTCTGAGTTTATCATGTCGACCAAGACCATCCATGGAAACTCGCAGTTCCAGAAGCCTCCCTCCCTACGATGGACCTGGGAATCCCCCGGTGGCCAGTTCCACAACGAGATCGACCACATCATCTTCAATCGCAAGTATTGCCTGACCGATGTCTCCGTTGTCCCCAAGTTCTACACGGGATCGGACCACCGCCTCCTTCGCGCGAGGTTCCGCTTTTTGCGTCAAGGAGAGAAGGCCGCGAAGTTCAAGAAGAGGAGTCCCAGTACGACCATCAACTGGGACCTCTACACCTCTCTTGTCGGCCTTTGGGAAGATGCCGTCATGGACAACGTCGACGAGGAATACGATCGTTTCGTGCACCATCTCCACGATAGTGCAAAGGAAGCCGAGAGCTTGAAGACCACCAAGAGACGCCTGTCTCCGGAAACTCTCGAGCTGATACGCCAGCGTGGAGCAGCGCGAGCGTCAGGCAACTACCAACTGACGTCCGAGCTTGCAAAGCTATGTAGAGCGGCGATAAAGGAAGATCTCAAGGAGAGAAGGGCGGAAGTGTTGGCTGAAGCAGCAAAGGCAGGGCTGAGCATCCGCAATGCCCGCCGGAACTTCGCCAACTTCAAGACCAAGATGACCGCTCTCCGACGTCCTGACGGAACCATCACCTCTTCCAGAAGGACCATGGAGAAAGTCATCCACGACTTCTACTCCGATCTCTTCGATAGCCACGTCCACCTGCCCCCATGCCATCTTCCGCAGGATGGATACGTCGTCCCCTCTGTTCTCCCCTCCGAGATCCGACACGCCATCTCGTCGGTGAAGAAACGTACAGCACCCGGTCCTGACAGGATCAGAGCTGAACACCTGAAGAACCTCCCGCCAGCGCTCATCAACACCTTGGCGCGGCTCTTCACACGCTACCTGTCCGAATGCAAGGCTCCATCTCAGTGGAAGACCAGCAAGACCGTTTTGCTGTACAAGAAGGGAGACGTGCACGACATTGGCAACTATCGCCCGATCTGCCTGTTGTCCGTAGTCTACAAGCTGTTCACTCGAGTCATCCTGAATAGGATTAGTAGAACGCTGGACGAAGGACAGCCATGCGAACAAGCAGGATTTCGGAGAGGATTCAGCACGATCGACCACATACACACCATTACGAAGCTCATCGAAGTGTCGCGAGAGTACAAGCTGCCGCTGTGCCTTACGTTCATCGACCTGAAGAAGGCATTCGACTCCGTCGAGACTGAAGCGGTCATGGAAGCCCTGCTCACCCAGGGCGTTCCCACTCAGTACATCAGAGTCCTTCGAGAGCTGTACACTGGATTCACGACCAAGATCTCACCATTCTACAACGACGTCGTCATTGACGTGAAGAGAGGGGTTCGACAAGGGGATACCATATCCCCGAAGCTCTTCAGCGCCACCCTCGAAAACGTCAGGCGCGAACTAGAATGGGAAGACATGGGAGTGAAGGTCGACGGCTAGCAACTGCACCGTCTTCGCTTCGCTGACGACATCGTGCTCGTAAACCGAGCATCAGCTAGGCGGAACGAATGCTGGCCGACTTCGATCGTGTATGTGGAAGCGTTGGACTGCAGCTGAATCTTACGAAGACGACGTTTATGAGGAACGGATGGGTTTCTGATGCCCCATTCTCGCTCAACGGAACGAACATCTCCGAATGCTCCAGCTATGTGTATCTGGGTCGCGAAGTCAACATGGCCAACGACCTAGCACCAGAGCTGAGCAGGAGGAAACGAGCGGCTTGGGGAGCTTTCAAGAGCGTCGAAGAAGTCGTGAAGAAAACGAAGAACGTCCGACTCCGTGCCTACCTATTCGACTCCACTGTTCTTCCTGCCCTAACATACGACTCAGAGACCTGGGTTATACGAAAGCAGGATGAACACGCGATCAGCGTCGCGCAGCGTGGAATCGAGAGGACGATGCTCGGAGTGACACGACTCACGCAAGTGAGAGAAGGCCTCCGGAGTTCCGAGCTTCGCCGATGTTCGAAGATCAGAGACGCTGTCGCATGGGCCAAGTCGTCAAATTCAAATCAAATTAGGTGGGCCGGCCACGTAATGCGATTCGCAG
Source organism: Heligmosomoides polygyrus polygyrus (assembly GCA_947396885.1). Lineage (NCBI taxonomy): Eukaryota > Metazoa > Nematoda > Chromadorea > Rhabditida > Heligmosomidae > Heligmosomoides > Heligmosomoides polygyrus. The sequence goes on from OX377201.1 coordinate 11,557,073, forward strand.
ACACCCGCTGGACGAGAGTCGTTACAGATTGGATTCCGCGGGATGTCAAAAGAACACCAGGACGCCCACCAACGCGTTGGTCGGACTTCTTCGTGAAAGCCCTGAACGACCGATATGACGCTCTTCGTGTCCCTCGAGCGAGGAGGATCCATTGGACCACTCTGGCACGCGACAGGGACGAATGGAGACGCTGCTGGCGCCCGCTCGAGCAAGTCGATGATCAACGGGACGACAGGTGACAGGTGATTTAATGTCGTAGCGATATTTCGGTGCTCTCCATCGAGTATGCATCGTAACTTCTGCCTAGGCCACATGCCTATACCTGCTCAGACATTCGCGCACCACTAAAGCATAACCAATAGCACCACTAACGGCCCGAAGGAGGCCTTGCTGCACAATAGCACCACGTGCTGCATCGTGCAGCAGTGACGCTATTGCGCAGCAAAGCGCCAAGCAGTGGTGGGATAGTGATGCACTCTGTAGCACCACTGCTGCGGAGCGTGCAGCAGTGATGCTATTGTGCTGCAAAGCGCATCGATCGCGTAGCAGCACGGTGCGCTATTGTGCTGCAAATTCTCTCTCGGGTCGTTAGTGGTGCCTTTGTGCGCCGGTAGTGGTGCCCCATTAGTGTTGGAGTAGTGGTGCAGTTTTCCAGTGGCAACTGCGCTCCAATGCGCGTGCGTGCGCAGTCGCGCGCCGGCGCGTGCGCGGCAGGATTTCGAACCGCCATTTGTAGTTCCCCGCCGGTCAGAGCGGTATCGTGGTTACTTTTCGTTTTTCCGTCGGTGTGCCTGCTTTTTCTCTAGAGGATTTGGGGACAGATTCGGTCGAGTTGAGGGCCCAGAGTGACATGGAAGTATTACAGAAGCATTTGGCTGCAAATCGGGCTGGGGGGGGGGGTAAACATGGCCTGCCGTGGCCTGCGGCGGCGAGTGCATTTACATTCGCTGCATGTACATGCAGCGAATGTAAATGCAGTCTTATATCATTGTCTCGAATACATATCCGTGTGTGATATGCTTCCGGTTGGGGAAGGGAAGAAACTCCAGGGTGCAGGCAATTTTAACCGGACGCGTCAGTGGAGGCACACCCTGGAGTCCCTTCCCTGCCGAAATCTGTCCTCTCCTCCGCGTCAGCGGTCTCCTGGTTTCTTTTCGTTTTTCCGTTCGGTGTGCCTCCTCTCTCTAGAGGATTCGGGGACAGATTCGGTCGAGTCCCAGAGTGACGTGGAAGTATTACAGTAGCATTTGGCTGCAAATCGGGCCGGGGGGGGGGTGAACATGGCCTGCCGTGGCCGGCGCGGCGAGTGCACTTACATTCGTTGCATGTATACATGCAGCGAATGCAACGAGCGCATTTGCATTGCAACTTTTTCGTCTGGAAGGGGTAACGGTAGAATCCCTGTCGGGGGGGGGGGGCACTCCATTATGAACTGTTAACGGTAGCTACGCATCAATACATACAACACACAATATAACATATGAATGCCTTGACTTACCTGTACCCTCCCTTTGAAATGCCCGAGCATTACGCTGAAATATTAAAAAGTTTTACTACGGAACTATGAGTAGGCTACGGTAGTGATCCAAAACTCTATTTGCTTTGGAAATAGATCGCAAAACGCTACCCACTAATTGGTTAAGGTAATAACGTTGCATTAATGAATTTTCGCAGCTTTATAGTATTGTAATTGTTCCAGGTTTCTGGTCAATTTACTGTGTTTCATTACTCCCTCCCCCCCCCCCCCAACTAGAATAGCAATTTAGAAAACCGATTCTTGTATTAGAAGGATAGCAATTTGTAAGGTAAGCTTATATATTCTTTATATATTGTGGCGCATTGTATGTGTTGATGCGTAGCTACCATTAACAATTCATAATGGACTAGCCCCCCCCCCCCCCGAAAGGGATTGCACCATTTGTCCTAGGTTTTCCCAGGGAACTAGGTTTTCCCAGGGAACGCTGCAGCTTCAAAACTCCCAGCAAATAAAATTAGCCCTTCAAGAACACTATTAGCAATTTCGATGGAAGGCGTTCAGCTGTGTCCTTTGCAGTCTCTTGAAATGGTTCCGCGAATTGCACTGTCTTACTGCATTGTGTAGACTGTCTTATCGATTGTCTGGGCACCTCATGCCATTGTTTAGACCAAATAGCCCTTGAAACTGCCTTCATGGCAGATTGCCTCACGTAGAAGAATAATGCGTAGCGCATACCACGTATGCGCCATGCATTATTCTTCTATCGGATCTGTACATATGCCAGAAGAAATTCTGAATTAACCGGTTTCGAGTCGACGTCGCTCTTGTACGGCTCGCTCGTGAATGGCACATAGACCAACATAACATTGTTGTTGTTGTTGGTCTATGTGCGATGCGATTCCGTATTTTGAGCGCGTCGCTTATTCAAGGCCTTATTTATAAAGCCGGCTGTCTGTGCGCGTAAATTAGGGTGTGTAATGTGCCACCGCACACAGCTGCCTCATGACACCGTACTCTACGCTTAAGTACTATTTGATTCAATAGTGTTTTCTTCGTTTTTCGTTTTGTTTTTCCACCCCTACACTGGGATTCTGCTGGAAGGATAGAAAACCCAAATACGAGAAATGGTCAACAAGCCAACTCCACGCCCCCCCCCCAGCCCGCCAACCCGTATTGTTTTGTGTGTTTGCACATAACATACCATATTGACGCGCACAGTCGGCTATATTTATAAATAAGACCTTCAGTAAGCGTTCAGTAAGCGCAAGGAGAGACACAGGGATGGCTGGTATACCGCCCATGCTGCCTCCACCGCCACCTGCGAGGAAGCGGTCTATGAATGCGCTCACAGGTAGTCTTTGTTGTCGGTGCTGGTGCTGCTGCTGGTACTCTCGACTTTCAGCAAGTTTGCCTCCGCTTCCAAAAGCTCCTCGTCTGGACGTGCCGACAACTTCAAGACGGAGCAGTGAGCGATCGGCACTACCAGGAATCAAGAGGAGGGAACGGCTCTCCTTCGACACATTCGCCTGATAGGACTGATTTGGAGAATCGACAAGCTCCCGGTACGTTATCAGAACGGCTATCACTGTTTCGTTATCAGAACGGCTATCACTGTCGGCTAGAAGAGCTACTAGTGCCATCCAGCTTTTTGTTCTAGGACCGAACCAAAAGGCTGTGTACTGTGCTGCGTTTAAGCTACATTTCGGAGTTCCGTCAGATGGGGAGCCTTATTTTGCTGATTTTTGTGCGATCCAAACTGGCATATGCACAGGACGAACAGTTAGCCTTTTTTTATAAAATTTGTTTTTTTTTAATTCTATCGGGTTGTTAATCTTTGAGGGGCATTTCGGAGCAAATTGGGTGGGGGTCTTACGAAGATGGAGAACGGAAATGAGCGGAATTTCTGTTTTCTGTTTCCTGGTAAAATGGCCAAAAAATGGCCAGAAAACAGAAAATTGAGCTGCAAACAAAATCGTATCATAGATATCCCCAATTAAATGAATTCAAAAAAGTGTCATAGAATCATTATGTCTTCCGATTTCCCCTTGTCCACGACCGCAGTTTCTTGAAATAGCAAAAGCGTTTGCTACTAGAACAATGGATCTTTCCATAGAATAATTAGCTAGCATGGTAATTTAGAAATTTTCTGTTTTCTGTTTTCTAGGAAAATTGTCAAGATTTCCGCCCATCTCTTTTGGAGAACCACTGAATCAGGATGACCCAAGGAGTAATCCGGCCTCAGTGAAGTCCAAGATAGCTCCAAAAATTTTTAACATGTGACTTTGGCAACATGAAGCTCCTGCGAAAAAATACTCGAAGGCTTACAACCTAATAAATTCTCTTTTATTCCAATTTGGTTTCTTTTTTCACTCGACTTCCTTGAGTTAACAAAACCTGAATACAAACACTTAACAAAAATTGAACACAAGAAATTTTATTTTAAAAAATTGAGGTATGGGCCGAGTCTAAGAAACTGCGACGATATCTCGCGAGCGTACGATTACCAGAAATACTGCTTCTGTTGTCTGTGTGATAGACTTCTGGCAAACTGTCGAAGAAGGTTCAAATGTCAAAAGAATTTCTGCAAACACTTCGGCTCCTGATTTGAGCACTCCATGAACAAGTGACTACCACCTCTTTCGATCACTTCAGCATCATCTGGAAGGGAGGCGTTATGAAGATCGTTACCACCTCGAAAACGGCCTCCGAGCTTTTTTCGCCTCCAAGTCGCCGGATTTCTAGAGGAATTCGAAGTCTTGTGGAATGTTGGCGGAGGGTAGTCGATGTTGATGGAAATTAGTTGGTTGATGATAAAAGTTGTGTTATTTTGAAAAAATTGTCGCATTTCTGCAGATACTTTCTGGATACTCAAATACATTCTTTCTCTAGATTACGCGAACGCCATTCTTCGAACGAGGCCCCTCTTCCTGGCTGATGTGGGAGAACTCGCGTTAAGAAGTAGCAATTTCGAATGTGAGGCATGTGACGTGAACGCTTTACCTCTCCTTTCAATACCGATATCCCTATAAGGGTTTATAAACTTTAGCAACTTGAGGCAAATCGCTTGAAGGACCCTCGCGTCAGCCTCAGCGAGCAGAAAGACATCCAGATGGCAGTGAAATAACTGCCTCCGTCATCTGATACTGTCGCGCAGTCGATGCAAGAACTGCTTCTAAAGTCGTGCGCAATCGCAACAGGACTGGCCATGGTGGTTGGACTTTCGACGCAATTATATACCCCTACCTCAGCTAGCTCCAGTGATTCAAAATTGCTTTATAGCTCGATAATGTACTCGTGAACGCTGCCGCTCTTAAAAGCGACATTGCCCAGATTTCCGCCCACATGCACCTGCTCGCTAGTTTGAGGATAGGAAAGCTAAGCTTCTTGAAAGGCAGGCCTCACGTGATGCGTTGACGAGTTCACTGAAGTCTGCGTTGGGAAGGGCTCTGTAGGTCTCAAGTTGTCTTATCGAAAGTTCACACTCACACCTCGTAAACCATTTAAATTACTACACTTTCAGGAACAACGTGTGCCAGTACGTTAAGAAAGGGAATGCGCTTGTTCCTGTAAGTGATCTATTCACTTACTACACTATAAGATAAAAATATCTCCATATATACACACACGCGTCTTATTATTTAACTTTTCAGAAGAAGAACAACAACAGCAACACTAATAATCGATATTCGCAAGAAGACAGTGTTTTATCCTTGTCAAGCTTTATGAATTTCTGAAATCTTCCATGTAAAGTTTTAAGTTTCCTGATTTTTGTGAGAGATTTTACTCCTGAAGTATTTTTGTGAAGTCTTGTCAATTTGTGAACTTCCGTTCGTGAAGTTAGAACTTTTCGATGTGAAGTTAATGTATTGTTATTGGTGCTGTTCGATTTTACTCAAGAAACTGCTCTTTCTAAATGTTCAAATGATGTTGTGTTGTAAATGTTGAGAACTGAAGTAAATGTTTATTGATTTCAATGTTTATTTTTTCAGATGGGGGAAATAAGTCCCTTGCAGAGAGGGCTGTGGCGGGCGGCGGCCAATGCCTCAGGGATTGGAGGGTCCTGCGCAGAAGGGGAAGCGGCCTTATCACAATAGGGCCGCATTCCCTTATGCGCAGGACCCTCCAACCCCTAAGCAATTGGCCGCCGCCCGCCACAGCCCTCTCTGCAAGAGCTCGGCTTGCAGCACAATAGCACCACTGCTGCAAGCATGGCCACAGCGTGGACCACGCTTGCAGCAGTGGAGCCATCGCTAGCGCAGTTCACTTTGCAGCACAATAGCGCTTTAAAAGCTATTGCGCTGCGTTCTGACTCCACGCTGCCGCACGAAAGCCACACATGAGGGTTTGTATTCGAGCTGTCACTCGGTCACTGGCGACTTCGTGCGCCGGTTAGTGGTGCGCGAATGTCTGAGTGCAAAAAGGAGGGAAAGTTTGACCAACATATTGTTGTTCTCAACCTCCCTTTTGTCTTATGTCGACACAAACTCTCAACTCATCATTCTCTCAAATCCTCCTGTTCATTCTGCCTTCGTATCAGGGGTGCACATTTAACGGCTAACGATTTACCGAATTTAACGAATTAACGGCATTTTTTGTCAAAATCTGGTTTAACGACTTAACGGGAATTTATAGAAATTTATCGGAATTTTTAACGAACGTTTTTCTCAGTGAGTTTCCCCATTCGCCCTCAATCTTCACTAATTTTGCAGGTCTCATCCTCCCGAATAAGACTGTTCCTAAAAAAAACTAATAAAACCGGCAAGAATATTTTTATTTTTCCATGGATTTGTTTTGAATTTTTGGAAACAATGCATTTTGTGGGCGCGTGCAGCGCAATCGTGAGAGATGCTTGCTGCCGCGTGTACCTGATTCCATTCTCCCGGTTCGGATTTTCCGCTCGAGCAAACCAAGCCCTCCATCCTTCCGATGTTGGAGAATTGGTGGAATTGGCACCATACTTGTCTGAGAGGGATAAAGCGCTAAATTCCTCATCGGCTAGCCACCGCAAGGCATGTGTACGGCCAAACACGCATTCAAATTGCCTCCACGATATCCCATAAAAACGGAATGCGTGGTGCTTCCCAAAAGAGAATGAATAACACTGTCCTTCATCCCTACCCTCCAATGCATTTTGGAGCTAGAAATTTCCTCTTCGAACCCACAAGCACGTCAACGAATCCACAAAGATGCTTGTCTAATCTCCTCGTAAGATATGCCTATCCTCACCTGGCGTTGCTTATCCCAGAATACTTTTGTTCGCCACCTAAAACAGTTGAGGCGGAGACGACGTTTTCGGCCGTTGGGCTTATTTTAAATGATTTTTGAAAAACGCTAACAACAAAAATTTGGAGAGCTACTTTTCCTGGACGTTAACAACATTGACGACGTGTCACACCTTGCGGCAGCGTGGGACCTTTTGACATGATGTCGCGTCACGGTCCCGACGTTGCAATGGATTGGTCCCGCGCACCAGGCGCTCGAAAATCGTGCGTTCGACAACGTGTTAACATTCCACTGATAGGCTTTCAATTGTATTTTTTATTAGTTCTTTCTGTACTTAATGGGCTGGTGCCAGCCCCGAGATTGTATGTACATGCTCGTAGAACAGCCACACAAGGGACTCCGGGTTCTGCCTGATCTCACATTTTAAGATGCGTTGTCGGTGATCATCTTCAGTGATAATTTCTCAGCTGTTCTTATTTCAAGCCCTGTAGATAATTTGTTGTTAAAGGCTTGTTTTTTTCTATGTTGAATTGTTTATTTTAATTGCAGTGTTGCACTACATTCCTTGAACTTAGCTTCTGACTTCTTGAAGTTGAAACCCATAGGTTTTTCCTTGATTTTTTCACTTGAAATAATGGTTTACAGCTAATTGTGTTTTTTTAACGAAATTCAACGATTTACCGGAAATTTAACGAAAATTTTCCGTTACAAAATTTCGTTAAAAGTATTTAACGCACAAAATTTTGTGTGCACCCCTGCCTCGTATGACCCATGCATCTGACGCGTACGATAAAACAGGAAGAACGGTGGATGGATTCGAATACGAGAGCACAGAGCCGGACATTCTTCGTAACCTTCGCTACTTTTCAGGAAGCTTCCAAAGCCGCTCACTTCCTCTTGAAGCCCTGACACTATGTCGGCCGTTGACCAATCATACGCGTTCACCAAGCAGTGGGGGGGGGGGGGTTTCGTAGTTCCTGGATGGTACCAGCCCTCCAGGCGGAAAGGTAGGTTTGATAGACGTCCTTGTTCAGCTTAGGATCAAACTTCCCCGTGTTGCTAACAGCGGGAATCTCGCCGAACAAACACTCCAATGTACCCCATCGAAATAATATTGAGGGATATTTCACACTAAACCTTAAGCTTAAAAAAATCATCTGTGATTTAGTGATGTTTTACGATGAAAAGTTGTCAGTGAGGTTATCATCTGACAACTTTCAAGCTTGCTCGAGTCTTTCTATTTTCGCGTTTGTGAACAGGAGTGTGCTATTCTTTTGTTTTCAGCTGTTTTTCCTTTGTTGTTTTGTCTCAAGCAGGAGACAATTTTCTCGCGTTTTTTGTAGTGTCACTTAACATTGCATAATACGTTTTCATATCTAATCCTATTTTGTGAACCATAATGGAGTTACACTAGGTCGATATTTGCATGGAATTCTTCTCAACATATGTCAACTCAATGCAGCTATTTTGACATCTAGAATTGCATACGATGGTGCATGAACATCTTCGGGTGACGTCCTAGCCTTTACACTGATTCTATTGCGACTTTTGATCATGGTTTTGTGTCGAGGTTTCTACATCAGCCGGCCTGTCAACCTGGGCCTGACGCTGGAACCGTTGCAATTCTGCAAGACACACACACACACATACACACATACATACATACACACACATACACACACCGCACCACACCGAACCACACCGAACCACAGTCGGCGCCACGGCAGATGACGCCCTTGATAGGATGAGGTGGCGACAGATCACAAGAACAGCGGACCCTGCGACTGCGCGGGACTAAACGCTCAGGAGAAGAAGGAGAAGGTGCATGAACATCTTCTGTAATGTGATTCTAACCACCACTGGTCAGAAGAAGGCATTCTTGCTGAGCGGGCTTACCGTAACTGTAGCGCATATGTTTTGTACAGTTCTGTACAATACAAAGTCATAGACACAGTCATAGGCATACAATTTGTTGTAAAATACTCCGCAATAATTTTCTAAACGTCATACAATGCATTCCTTTTCAATTAGACATATAAAACAGTCTAATAGAAAATCAACGCTGCTTCAGAAAGAATTGATTTAAAGGTACAAGGAAATGCAACGACGAATGGATACAAAACGCTATCAGCTCGCTCGGCTATAGTTAGCGGATTGAATAGTAATCTAATAGCAGACGACAGCTTTCACAGGTTTTCTGTCATAGCACGTGGTTGCTCTGAAAGAACAGAAGTCTGCCTTTTACATAAAGTGGACTGAAACTGAGTGAAGACAGACAAAGTGAGGCAGTAACCTCCACCATGAAAACGTACAATGCTCGCTCTTCGATTTCACACTCTCGACTCGTTGAGTGACTCTGCCAAATCTTCCGTTCAGATGAACCAGTTTTAAAACTTCTCGTCGAATTCTGCTGTTCACGAGTACATAGACGAGCCCGTGCATTCCTACAGATTATAAATCATCACCTTGCAGTGAGTTGCTTTAAAAATGTCTGAATACATAACAGGCGAAGATATAGGACGGCCGATGAACAAATCATCCTTCCCAGACAGTTCTCGATTCACCCACCCTATATGAATGAAAGGCTCCGTTGGCCTGCACGGAAAATCCGAACCAAAAACCTGGTAATGGTTCACGAAGTTGACCTCCTCCGCCTGCGTTCCACGTCTTCGTCGCATCCAACACAGGGGATTCTAATTTGGTGATCTTTGTACTCACACAGTGAGGTCATGATAAAAATTACAATGAGATTTGGTATCCTAGTGATTTTGGAGAAGGAATTCTCGAGAAGAGGACTGCCATGATCTACACAATGTGCTTGTTCACCTGGGGCTGGACTCATCAGCGCTCACACACGCGGGTATGTTATAGGGGTGGAAGTACCCACGACGTGGCACGCATCATAAACCTTACCCACCACATCGTGGGTACAGCAGTGGGTCGAGGAAACCCATCGATACATCCGCACACCCGTTACCATTTCGAGCCCCATTTACAAAAATGCACTCGAGCACTCGAGATCGTCCCGTGAGCTGTATCATTACCTGAGAAAAAACTCATGAAGCCTCCTGAAACTACGTCATCAAGAAAACGAACAAAATCGCGAGAAATAACACGAAAGTCGGAAAGAAGTTTCCAATTAGCTAATTTTTCAATATTACTTTCAGTCTGAGAGAATTCTGCTAATATCGCTCCTCATTCTCCCTCCGCTCCTAACGTGGACAAGTTTTTCACTCCATATTGGCGGCGGAATCTGCGGAATGTTAGAAGAACATCGATTTACCTTGGCAACCAAGACAATTGTTTCTGCAGTTGCACTGAATATTTTACTGGACGTCTGTCAGGGTCTTCTATCTTACCCTCAACTCGTCTGATGAATGCGTATCGTGCTCTGTACCCAAAGCGGGTGAGTTGTGATCTTAGCCTCCAGTACCTCTACCCATACCTTCCATTGTACCAAAAGAGAAAGCAACACCCATCCGTAGCACTAGATATTAACAAAATCTACTGTGAGGCATATTAGTATTTGTTATAAATGATTTGCCTGTCTATCTATTCACATGGTAGCGAAGTAGGAGGAGGTGTCGACTGTCGCGTGCCCCCTACCCCAGAATCCTGGTTCGATTTCCTTTTTTCCTAGGCCAGCCAAACCTTACCATCCCTAATTAGTCGGTGATTTGGTGCCAGACTTGTTTAAGAAGGACAAAAAACTAAATTGTGTATCGGATGACCATCACAAGACGTTGTGTGAGCAAAATACGCACTCAAAATGCTTCCAAACATCTCAAAAAGTTATGAGTTAGTTAGTCAGAATGCGTAGGTCATCCCAAAGGAAATTGGCTAGATCTTCATCCTGTCCCCTTATTGAATTGAATGCAGAACTGAGCGACGAGTGCTCATAAATGCATAATTTTGTATCAAAACTATTAGCCGACGTGATTTTATTATAGTGCGACCCTTGTTGTTACTGTTCCTTCCAACTCTCCTAGATTGTTGGAATTTTCGTTTGATTAAGCTGCTCTTCCAAACCACGAGAATAGGGAAACACTACAACCATTTCAGCAGCAGACAAATCTCTTCCGGAAAATCGTAAGGTCACACTGATGGGAACAACTTTGAAGTCGACTACGGCTTAAACTGATTTGTGTGTTAAAAGTTATATTAAATATTAAATAAAAAAGTTTTACTAAATAATGAGTATCCGCACAAAATCATTTTAAATTTGGCGAGTCATTTAAATTCACTATTTAAAAAATTTGATTTTTTAGCTGTAGTTCTTTTAAAAATGTGCATGGAATTGTAAGAAACTTGACTAGTGAAAATTGATTTATTAAAAACAAGTGGTCCGTCACGCCTATCGGTGTGCCTCGCACTTGCGCGCTTCGCGCGATGTTGCGGTATCACTAAGCTAAGGACAATCACATCGAGCTAGCTGCTCTACTTGCACAGCTTGCTTCCTTACCTAGGAGTACAAAAGGCTCGCAGTACGTACAGTGTATAGTATGATAGGGCTATCTTTTGGTTCCTCACTACTGGTCCTCCCTTAGTGAAACGGTCCCCACTACTGGTACTGGTCCCCCTCAATCATCCACCCTTTCAACGTATTCGGCACACCTTCTTAATCCCCAGGCACATTGAGCACGTCTTTGGCACATCTACCTGATCCCCAACCACGTTGAGCAACGTCTTTGGCACGTCTTCTGAGTCCCAGGCACGTTATGCGACGTATTCAGCACTCTGGCACGTAGAAACTTAATTCGGTAACATATTCTCCTCATTTATCAACAACCTTCCTCCAACGTACGCGCATGGATTGGATCCCGTCTTTAAAGGAATGAGCTGGCCGGGGTTTCGTCGTAGTCAGAGAAAATTTTCCCATTCAAGGCGTGCTGCATCGAGCGAAATACATATGCGGTAGTCAGATGGGACAAGGTCAGGGTTGTACAGCGGATGAGGCAAAACGGTCCAATAAAGTTTCTCGATTTTTATGATAAACGATTTTTGCGAGGCCTCGCCATATTTAGAGCTCCTACTGCGAAGGTCAAACCTCATAGTTTACAGAATGTTCATGCGACCTCTAATGCAATCAAGTATAACAACTTTCTCGCCATTTTGGGAAAAAGATATCTAAAAGTGCAAAACCTGTTCATTCACTCAATTATACTGGATAAGCGATGTCCCGTATCCTCGTCTTCCTGTAGATTCAGTAGGAAATAAAAACTCAATGACGTCCGGGTATTTTCCGCTATTTCCCTGCACCGTAATTTGATCAATAGCGGGTGATAGCAATCTGTACTTCAAAAACAAACTTCAGATTCGTATTCAGCGACCTCAATTGCCCCAGGGCCGAAGGTTCCAGGCAGGGTGAGGACCTTTGGGTATTTTTCGCTATTTTCGCGACCCGCAATTAGATCAATATCGATTGATGGCTATCGATACTTTAAAAACGAATTTCAGATTCGTGTTGAGCGACCTCGACTACCCCCAGGGGTAAAGTTTCGGAACGCCTCGACGACATTCACAAAAAATCCATAGTTTGAACAATAACAATTGATAGTGATCGATACTTTACAAACAAACTCCAGATTCGTGTTCAGCGACTCCGATTACCCCAAGACAGAAGTTTCAGGCAGGGAGAAGACGTCTGGGTTTTTTTCGCTATTTTCCCGCACCGTAGTTTGATCAATATCGATTGATGGCGATCGATAGTTTAAAAACAAATTTCAGATTCGTGTTCAGCAACCTTAATTGCCCAGGGCCGAAGCTGGGTATTTTCCGCTATTTTCGCGACCCGTAATTTGACCAATATCGATCGATGGCACCAATGCTTTAAAAACGAACTTCAGATTCGTGTTGAGCGACCTAGACTACCCCAGGACTAAGAATTCCAGGCAGGGTGAAGTTGTTTGGGTAATTTCCGCTATTTTTGCGACCGTAGTTTGATCAATATCGACTGATGGTACTTCTATACTTCAAAAACGACCTTCAGATTCGTGTTAAGCGACCTCGACTACCCCCAGGGGTATAGTTTCGAAATGCCTGGACGACACCCACAAAAAATCGATAGTTTGATCAATATCGATTGATGGCGATCGATACTTTAAAAACGAACTTCAGATTTGTGTTCAGCGACCGCGATTACCCTAAGGCTACAGTTTTCATGCAGGTAGACGACGTCTGGGTATTTTCCGCTTTTTTTCCGCCCGTAATTTGGTCAATATCGATTGATGGTGTACTTCAAAAACAAACTTCAGGTTCGAATTCAGCGTTATCGATTTCCCAGGACCAAAATTTCCAGGCAGTTAGAAGACGTCTGACTATTTTTCGCTATTTTGGTGTCGTAATTTTACCCCCATTTTACTCCCTATTTTCCCCCCCCCCCGAATTTTCACCCTATTCCCCGAATTTTCCCCCTAATTTCTGCGGCGGCGCCGATCAATAGTATGACTCATCGCTTACCGCGCTATTATGAGGCATGATTATTTAAAAATTTAACTGAAATGTTTTTCGATAAAATTAAAGACAGGACTTTATTATGCAAGTATTAAATGAACAAGTAATGTTAAAATCACCTTGCTCCACTGATAAACCATGGGTAGGTGTGATAATATAAAAGGTTTGTCTGAAGGAAAAAACTTACCACTGTAGCCTGTTGTGATTTATTCTTCCGTTTCAAGTTTTTTAAAACTTCCGAATGGAATGAGAGGTGTTCAAAAACAAGTCCAGTAGAAGAAACTGTTACCACCGTCAATAGATATATCCATAAAACGTAAGTTTTCATGTTCCTGAAAAAGAAAGCACCCACCGTTACTCAGTTGCCACATTATATGTGATAGAAACACAACCGCTCTAGGAACTGGTAAAAACTCCACTGTAACGTATAGAATAGAAAATGTGGCCGTGAACGAACATATGACCAGTGCTTGAAGAAGGAGCTAAACTTCAGCATTGATAATATCACTCTGCGAGAAGTGTGAACCAATTCTGCATAACTGTTAACGAATCTGGATTACCCAGCTGTTCAACTCAAAGACCGACAGATTAGAACTGTCTTTTCGAACGAGGAATATTCTCACCAGCAGTTGAGCTTTATCGACACTTCCTTCTCGCATTCGGTTCATTTTGAAAACGTTAAAGCATAGCACTGAATATAGTATGATTAGCATAATCACGAAACCAATATTGTAGGCTGGTAGCAGCAGAGTAGTGTAGTAATCAAGTTCCTGTAAGGTAGAAATGCATAGCTCTGTGAGCAAAAAACCAACAAGCGCTTCATTTCAGCTTTTCATACAAATATTACGTTGACCTGAAAGTTCTGGCGGGTTTTGTGCGCCGCTTTTTGGTCGTTTATTACTAATCAATATTTAACTTACTTCGCATTATTATGCTAAACGGAATTCTTCGCACATATCCTTTTTGAATGAGTCGGATCGGGAAATCCTTAAATGACTCACTCGCAATCAATGTATTGTATACATTTGGAGCTGAAAACGTATGAATCGCCCAGAAATTTTTGCTCAATAGTTAGAATCAGCTAGAAAAATTGAATCTTACGTCTTATAATTTACATAATCGGTGGATCACGTGTCCGACACTGGAAGGGAGACCAAAGCCAAGGGACAGCACCATATCCGAGCCGGTCTTTCTTTAAGTTTAACCAGGAGTGACTGCTGGGATGACAGGTCGAACAATACCGATTCATTTTATTTATGCTTCTGCAAATTATGCACTTTAGATTGGAAATCTTGCGATCTGTTGCTCATACGTGGAGAACGACCGCTTGGGTCAATAAATCACGTACATGTGAAATAGGACAGGCTTCACAGGCTTATCGGTTTTCCTGCCTACCATATCCCTAATAGAGACCAGTACCGAAAAAAGATGCTCAAACCTGATACTCATGCTCCAACATCTGCGGCCACATATAAAGAAAAGGAGGAATTCTACAAGCTGTTCGAAAGGACTGTCAACGACGAGAAGAGCTACTACAAAGTTGTCGTTGGTGACTTTAACGCCATCGTCGGTACGAATGATCACGACGAATGGAGGCTAGAACCACACGGAACTTCCTCAAGGAACGAAGACGGAGAGCGCCTGATAGACTTCCTATCCGCGTGCCGTCTCTACCATGGAAATTCTATGTTTAAGAAGCCTTCAAACCGACGATGGACCTGGGAAAGTCCAAATGGAGAAACACGTTCGGAGATCGACCATGTTCTTACGAACAGACGCTGGAGTCTGTTCGACGTTTCCGTGCTTCCTTCATTTGACACCGGCTCGGATCACCGTCTTGTCCGTGCAAAGCTGGCTCTCAAAAAGAGGATGTTCAAGCGTGATACTCATAAACCGGCACCGGCTCGGATCCCCACATTTAGGTCTGAGGAGTTGGAATGTGCGATAAAGTCGTATGATTGGAATTTTCTTGAAGATCCATCGGAGGACTACGACCTTCTCTCCAAAGAACTGTTGAAATGTGGTGCTAGCAGCTCTTGCGAAGCCACATCACCGTCTGCCTCAAGAATCAACGCACATGCGATTGAACCCTTGAAGCAAAGAATAGCTTCAAACCGGATCCTAATGCCTCCCATCTAGAAAAAGCCACAATCTTAAAGGTCTGTCGAACTGCAGTGAAGGAGTACAAACAAGCTTACAGAAGATTGAAGCTGTTAGAAGCCGCTGGGAAAGGTTCAACCATAAAACGCTGCTAACGAGATCTCTGCGACCAGAAATAATGTCAGTCTTTATGGATAAGGATGGAAGAGCGCAAACGTCTCGAAGAGATCTTCTTCGTGCGGGTGGCAGTGCCCTCTGCTCACTTCTTGCCAAGCACCCTAACCAATACCTTCGTCTTGGTAGGATTCCGGACTCATGTGAGGAATCGAAAACAGTTTCAATTTTCAAAAAATGTCAGCAGGAGGATATCAGCAACTATCGACCCATCAGACTTCTCTCGGTTGTTTACAAGATCTTCACTAAAATACTGCTCAGTCGTATGGAGCGTTGCTTGGATTAGTATCAGCCAGTGGAGCAAGTAGGGCTTCGTAAGAATTTCTCCTGAATGGAATATATTCAGACTGTCTCACAACTCATCGAGAGGAGCCGCGAATACCACCTCCCACTTGTCCTTGTCTTCGTGGATTATCGGAAAGCGTTCGACTTCGTGGAAATCAACGCCATTTTGAACGCGCATGTGCACGCTGGTATACCACTGCCCTACATCCGACTTCTCGACGAATGCTTCTCGAACACATCGACCACCATCCAGTTGTTCAATCGGAAGCTTAAAATTCCCATCGAAAAAGGAATACGGCATGGAGACACGATTTCTTCTAAGCTATTCACAGCGGCACTCCAGGATGAACACAGAGTAAGCCTTGGCAAGTTTTTCGTGATTCCTATGTAAGCGCTACTTGCTCTCTGCGTAAGAAAGGAAGCACGAATTGTTGTTCTCGGACAAGGCAACGCTATACCACCTCTGGTTCGGGAAGTCATCAAACTGTTTTAAATTCGAAACACAGCCACTCTAGTTTGCTACAGAATTTTGTGAGCGAGACAGACATTAAATACCCTGCGTCGTGATACGAGGAATAGAAAATCCAAATGTTTATTTCTGAACACTGCCTTGGGAAAATTGAAGTATAAGAAGCCTCCCTTGCCAACAAGCAACGAATAAAATTATTTTGAATCTTCCCAATTATGGAGATTTTTAATCCTACTAGGATTGAATACTGTAGTGCCCTTTCCAACTAATGGACGTACATAGGTCTTGCTCGCTCTTACCAAAAGAGTTATGTACCTTGTAGAAAGGTCTTTAATTATATGAAAATTACGCAAAAGCGCTATCTAACAACGGTTTTTGACACGTTCAGAATAGTCTAATTTGTTGCGCTATGTAAAACCAAGATCTGTAGTGAAATCCACTAATGTGATGTGAGATCATCCATCTCATAGATATGCGATGTATTAAGGGAATGCTGCTAATACGCATGAAACTGGTTTTGTGCGGAGCCAAGGGGAGCTGCCATTGTTGGACCAAGCAACCAATAATTTGAATCCTCTTCGAAGACGTAATTCGTCATCAACGCCATAAATGGCCTTGTATACTCTTACTTCATCTACATGGCACAATCAAAAATATGTAGCATGCTTACATAAGGAAAATTGAAGACATTGCACGCTGAGATTGTACGACAATGGTTTGCATTTGTTTTAGACCGAGCCACTGAGCTAGCACTGGTTTGAAGGATTACAAAACAGTACTACGAAATCATGCTTCGCTATATTGTGTTCTGATGAGGACGTGCATGAATCTGTGAGGGATTTTGCTCCACTGAAAGTTTTTCTCGAGACGAATGCAATAAAACTAGAGCACGAGGATCTATCCTAGTCCGAGGGGGGGGGGGCACATAACTAAAAACTAGGCGACAAAATGAATTAATACTTACCGAGCGGCTCCTAGAGAACGAAACCTAATCTAAAAGAAACCAAAAACGGACGAATAAACAAAAAAATCGCCGCGGTTTACAACCGTCTCGGCGGGCAAAGAGCAACGGAATAGAGTCATGCCGCGTGCTGACCGCCGCTTGACACGTTATAACCAGGATCTAACATGGTTAATAGGGCGCATGAAGCCGTATGCCGGGTGCTGACCGCTGCCTGATATGTTTAACCAGGATCCAACATGGTGAGGAGGACACACAACCTCGCCAGCTTACAACCGTAGCAAATGTAATTTTTTCGTTTTTTCTTTGTGACTTTTTCTCGTTTAGGCCCTGTGTTGTTCTGTAGAAGCCGCTCTGTAAGTTTTTAGTGAATTTGCCACATATAATAATTTTTAGGTATGTGCCCCCCCCGGACTAGGATAGATCCGAATACGACTTTGTTTCAGATGCGAATTTGAACAGACTATAAACATGAGTTAATTCCGTTTCCGCGTTTTGTAGTATTCCAGTTGCCGGCCATTTCTGAGCTCTTTCGCTTCGCCTTCACCTTTTTCCAAAAACAAGGAAATCCGTTAATTTATGCTCATTATCAAATTGCTGAGAAGGCTGGCATATCCACGATCGGTTATATTGTGCGAAAGAAAAAGAAAGCACTCATTTCTCCAATGAATGCACGTTGCCGCAAAAGCCAAATTTCATCGGCTTTCTTTCTCAAACGGCTTAACCAGTAAGCCAATACCATACAAAATCGACGTACCCATTCTTTGTCATCGGAAATGAAGGGTGTTATAAGTAGGGCACCAGCTGCGCTGTTGAACATCAGAGGTCGAGTGACAAAGGGGCGAACCACAATTATTCCAACGCTGAAGACCATCCACATATAGACGTTTCGTCCTGTAATGTTGATGACAAAACCGTACTCTCTCCGCTGTATCAAAAAGCCCATTAAGGAAACTACCTTCGAATAGAAATCGGAAAATGTGCATTGATGGGATCATTTCCGCAACTCGATTAATTGCGAGTACGACACAAATGAAAGTTGACCCAATCCATACGCCTGATAAATAAATTGTTTAAGCAAAAGTAAAATAGAGAGAACTATTGCATTCCGACTTTTGTAAAGTACTGACTGAGGCAAAGATGACCATGAAGTAGAGTTAAAGGGACATTGCTGCAAAACACTTCACCAGTCTGAAAAATTGGTTCATTAGCAAAGAGTAGGAAAATTTTTATTTAAAAGGAATTCTCTTACGAAATGGAAATACGAAGTAGTGACGGAGCCTGTCAAAATATCAAGGATGTCGAGAAATCCATTGAAGAACATCAAACGATAGCAGGCGATATGTAGCAATTTCCCTTTAGCCATTCCAATCAACGATAGCGAATAAACTGTCTCAAATAAATTGTGCGACATTTTTGCTTATTTATTATTTATGACACATTTGCTTATTTATTTCTTTGTTTATCCATTATATTTAATTATTCACTTTGCAAATTTGTATGCATTCCAGCGACCTCTTGGTGGTCGTTAGAAAACTGTTTCTTGAAATTATATAGCAGCTTTGAGAATCAGTTGGTGAATCTAATTTTTAGTTGCGGTAAAAAAGCTACTTCAAAAATTTTAGGTGTATGCTCATACACAGATCTACCTCAATAGAACGCCTTCGATTTTCTTGCTAAGGGGAGCTCGGGATCTTTCGATGGGCCTCGTGGCCTTCCTCGGGTGGCGGATAGGGGAATGAATCGCACACCAAATACGACCGTGTACAGTCCAGATGCGCGGTAGTATGCAGATGATTAACTCCTTCTCCTGTGTTGCGACGACTCGCTCTTTGTGTGCGGGAACGGCATGTTCATGCACAGTGTGCGTGGATGTGTCTGTGCATGCGCGGATCGTATTCGCCTGGGTCCCGCCAAAAGCCTGAGCTCAGTAAACCGCGAGTACATCTTAAGGCGATTCGAGACTGCCAGAAAAGTCTCGCTCCGTCCTTTCGGTCAGTCTTGTTGGCTGCGCGGAGTTTCTCGATCTGACCCGTGATTACTTCAGTTAAAAACAGCAGCACTGAAAGGCTTCATTCCCCTAACCCAAAAGGGCGCTAATTTCTGCGGTGATGAGAAGGGCGAGAACGGAGAGGCTGCTGAAATCTCAGGGCTTAACCAGTATGCGTAAGATGAGAATGACAAGGATGACATCTGTACTTACAGCGCACGCACGCTTGCATTGGTAGCATAAGTCAAGGACCTGATGACGCAAGCCAAGATGATCAATCATGATGTCGTCGGACGAGGAGACACTACCCCCTAACACGCTACCTGTCGGAGGGCAATCTCCAACAGGCAGCGTGTGAGGAGGAAGACCAACAGAGCCGTCTTGATGTACCATAAGGGAGACCTGCACGACACTGGCAGCTATCACCCAATCTGTCTGCTGTCTGTAGTTTACAAGCTGCTCACTCCAATATTCCTCAATAGATCTGCAGAGCGCTAAACGACGGACTGCTATGTGAACAAGCACGGCATCGCACAGAATTCAGCACGATCGACCATTACGAAGCTCAATAAAGTATCGCGAGCCAAACCTGATGATGTGCTCATCTCATCGACCTGAAGAAGGCATTTGACTCTGTCGAGATTGAGGCGTCAGTAGAACCACCGCTCACTCAGGGCGCTCCTTATAGTACATTAGAGTACTTAAAGAGCGGAACTCACGACCAGAATTTCACCATTCCCTCTCCCCCCCCCCCAAGGGCGTCAGGCCCTTATGGAGCACCGGTCCCGTGGTGGTGCTGTTCCTACTAAGTACATCAGAGTCCTTCGAGAGCTGTACAGTGGATTCACGACCAAGATCTCTCCATTCTACAACGACGTCGTCATCAACGTGAAGAGAGCATATCAAGGCAAGGGATATCATATCCCCAAAGTTCTTCAGCGCCACCCTCGAAAACGTCATGCGTGAAATAGAATGGAAGGTCGATCAATGGACGGCACCTACACCATCTTCGTTTCGCTTGGAGAACATCGTGTTCGTAACACCGAGCATCAGCCAGGCGGAGCGAATGCTGGCCGACTTCAACTTTGGCAACGTTGGTGTATGGCTTTCGCCACGACTCGTTAGCGACATACAGGCACCGCGGCGTTCGTGTCCCAACTAGAAAGCGTACGGTCGCACACACACTCCGCGACGCACCATAAACGTATTCCAGCGCGCAGCCGACCCATACTAGACTCGTCGCCTCCGTGAGTGGCTGGATTGTCGCTTTCGCCACTGCATTGAGCACGTCCGTCACCGTTAGCAGCTTAGGGCCAGTGTGTGTAGACGTTTTGATATGAATGTATGTACGTCAATATGTACTGTGCTGTGTCTTACTTGAGATTGGGGAAAGATTTACTGAGAGCAACGGCAGAAGTCTCAAAGAGTCGTCCAGTTCAACTGCATAACACGAGTGACGTAAAGCTGAGTCGAAGGGTATCGGGCCAGTGTAGATGCATTCCGGAGAGATACTAAAGTCTAACCATAAGCGCATTGGTGTGGGGCGTGTCTGTAGTCAGGGCAAAGGGGCCCACGTTCTTATTCGCAGTGGCAAGAAGTTAGGAGCAGCGCAGAGGTAAGATCTCGACTCCGTTGATGCCTTTCGGAGGGTGCCGTGTATTCCATCGATGCAGCGGACTTCGGGACACGACAGTTGGACTGCAGCTGATTATTACGAAAACATATGAGACATCGGACGAGTTTCTGATGAGCTTCGCCAGCTACGCGTATCTAGGCCACGAAGTCAACATCGCCAACGAGCCATGTTTACTTGACGACCAAGAGCTGAGCTGGAGGAAAGGCCTGGCGAGCTTCCAAGAGCGTCAAAAAAGTCGTGAAGAAGAGGAAAAACGTCCGGCCTACGTGTTCGACTGCACCATTTCTCCGGCGCTATGAGACGTCTCAGAGACCTGTAGTACGAAAGCAGAATAAACATGCGATTAGCGTCACGTGGCGGGAAATCGATGTGACACGACTCTCGCAAGTTAGAGGGCGCCTCCGGAGTTCCGAGCTTCGTCGATGTTCGAAGATGAGAGGAGCTATCGCATGGGCCAAGTCGTTGAAAATAACGTTTGCTGGCCACGCAGTGCGCTTCGCAGATACCGGCTCGAAACGAGTCGTCACCGACTGGACTCTGAATTTCAAGAGAACGCCAAGAATTCCACCAATGAGTTTGTTGGACTTCTTCGTCGAAGGTCTGAACAAAGGATATGGTTTGTGTCTCTTGAAAAATGGAGAATCAATTCTAGCACTCTGGCGCACCACGGGGAAGGACATCCCTTGTTCGAGCAACTGGATGATCAGCGGACGGCAGGTGAGACAGGTGAGGCACATATAGTACACGAAAGGATGAGAGCTCCACAGAAAGACCCATCTTATCTGCTCCCTTACGCAGCTCATGTTTTCGTGTTTTTTTTTTGTGTTCTTTAACTACCCACTAACTTTTTTTTCAATGACCGTGTCAAATCCGTAGTAGTGAACGACAGCTCATTTCTTCGTAACCCACATCTAGTCGTGTCTTCTAAGAATACATGCACGGGCACTCTCATGTTTCTTGTATTTATCAATATACTGTTGTTTTCTCATTTCCTTCTGGATATTTTGCTGCATTTATTCCGATGACACCGAACTATTTACGATCGGTTATTATCTGAAACTTAAAAGAGTAATAAACGCTATTGAAAAGTCTTCAAAATTATGTTCATTAGATATCTCGATTCATTAAGTTGCTATCGTGAAACTAGGACGACATTAAAATATCTCGTTTTCAGTGGGCTGCGTTAAACTTCACCAGTCAGAGAGTGATTTTGGAATTGTCTACAACAATGATCTCAATTTTGACAGTCATATTCGCGAAAGACGTTTAGAGTCTCAAACTTCAATTTAATTTAATATGTGAGACTTTTTCATGCTTTTCTAGCTTTGAATCTGCATTGGAGACCAACTTAGTCACTCTCAGAACTGATTACCACGAAAGTAAGTTGATCACAAGAAATAAAGCGTCCATAAAAGTTTCACGTATAGTTCATTCCGCCGTGTGGGATGAACTGCTGACCCCACTCTCCCAATTTGGTGCCCATTGTTTGAAATCCAGAGAAAAGTTGAGGATGTCGCTACAATGTGCAAATCGACTGCAAGTGAGACGAGCCAGATTGACTACATATGATGATATTTTAGTATTTCCAAGTATGCCTCGATTGAAATTTTCTGGAGGATTCGCATTCTTAGAGGACGTTCGTATGGGATCGACCCGATAAATCAAATACGACACAGCACAAAAATGCTTTCTGTGCTTTATTTTCTCACAAGTCTGGCACCAATTTAACAAAACCGGAGAAATGGAAGGATTGGTTGGTCTGAGGGAGAGATCCGAACCTGGTATCGTGTGCACGCGACAGCTGTTACCTCTTCCGACTGAGCTCCTCGCGCACAAGTTGGCACTGTGAATATGGATATGAATATACCTCTTTTGTTTACCTTGTCGCTTATTATGGTACGAAGTTAAATTTAGTAGCCACGGGGTGATATTGCTTGCCTTTTAATGTTTTTAAGCATGCCCAGATTGAGGGAAGTACAAACAAAGCAAATACTGCAAACTATATGCAAACGTTCATTTAAAAGAGGATGAGGCAGATTGTTATAACTTACTATATAAATTATTCCTGTTGTGAGAAAGTATGCACCTTGCACTTGATTAACTGAACCACGTGATTTCCACTCGGAAGTCGTGCGTGAGCTACAGTTATAGTCCATCTCGTCGACAATCCATGGAATGTGGACGTGGAAGAAATGCATTACTGGCACTAAATCGACGAAAATTTTTACCATATCGACTACGAGCAGAAAACCAAACGCTAGATCTAACTAGCTTTCGCAAAACATTACAACAACAAGAAGTAACACAAACAAAGGGAGGAAAGAAATGCGCTTAATGACTTGTTAACACTCCATCGCGGAACAAACACCTTTTGCCATGCTGTAGTTTAGATGAAGTAACTAACACATTGGTTGCCTTGTTTTGCTCTGGCATATTGAAAGAAATCGTCATAGATACAACTGGATATTTTGTATGTTTTAGACGAATACCATACAAGTACCTGACTAATTAAGAATTTGTCACACAACAGAAAACCCTCTCGTTTGATGCTTCAAAATAACCGAAAACTTTTTAGCCTTTTCTTCTTAAAACCTTGTTATGCATAGTTACGTAAGTCATTGTTTTCGGACTTTTATTAACGGCTTGACTTTTCGTCCTTCCGTTGTCTTCAGACCCCTAAAAGCGGAGCATATGCTTATGTTCTTCTTATTCGATTGTTCCATATGCTCATGCTCTTCTTATTGATTCAACGACCGAACCGAACTAGAATCCGAGGTGGAGCAGTTCTTCGAGTCACAGCTAACTTCATTCTAGAAAAAACGATTTCATTATCTCCCCGTCAGATGGCAGCAGGTTGTAGATGTAAATGGTAATTACTTCGGAATTGAAGTTGCTCACAAAAGAAGTAATAAAATTTTGAAAAAAATACGCTGTGGTGCAAGACTTTTTCACCAACCTAATATCTACGCTGGTTCAAGCTATGTAATATGAAGTGCTGCTATCCAACAAGGCGCGTTAGCGGTAGCGCAAGTAGCTCCTATATGAAACCCTTCATTAAGCTATATGACACCCTTTAGCGGGTTAGAAAAGACCGGTTAAATCCGCGTTAATGGGAGTCGCGTTCTGAGCGGATCTACTCCTTTTTTACTTTCTCGTGCACAGAGCTATTGAAAGACGCATACAAGGGCTGATCAACAATGGAATATGAAGCTACTGTCCGTACGAATTCTATATGTTAAAAATTTAGTGTTGCTCCTCCCTGTTAAATAGGGATAGAAAATAGTGTGGCCCATGTCGAAAAGGAGGTGGAAGCTTTGGGTTCTAACTGTACATGCACACCATCGAAGGCTTGGATAAGGATAAGGATAAGGGACGGCGTTACTCAATTCCTTCTGGGATGCGCCAGCGCATTCTACTTCTACGGAATGTCGTGCAGGCAGTTGAATGCGTATTTGGCCATACAATGACTTGCGGTGGCCAGCCGATGAACAAGTCAGCGCTTTATCCTTCCCAGACAAGTCTGGTACCAATTCACGGACCCCGGAGGGATGGAAGGCTTGGTTGGCCTGGGCGGGAAATCCGAACCAGGAACCTGGTATCGGGTGCACGCGACAGTCGCTCGAAGGCTTGGACCACTGAAAAATAGTGGCAAAAACAAAAGTGAAAAAAAACTTTCTCAAACCTAGCATATCTGAATCACATATAGAACGGCGCTCTATCATCAGCATATATCGTTACCAACCTGTAACGCGAGGGATACCTACTTCATCAGGGGTAAAGTAACTCATTCTTTTCCATTTCCTTTCCGCAACGTTGGTATGGGCGTCAAAATTCTTCACGTCAGAAGATAAATTAAAGAAGAGAAATCAACCATAAATTTGGCACCTAGCTGCTTTCTAACGCTCTTTGCCAGCCCGCCCTTTGCAAGGTGCTTGGGTAAGGTCTGCATCTTGCAGGTAACGGGCTTCTTTGATGTCTATCACGTTCAATGCGCCTAGCCACATATAGATTTCTTAAACGTTTTGTATTTCGAGAAGGAAGTAGCTCAACGAACAACAAAGCCAACAAGATTGTATGCAAAAAGCTTTGCCTAGGTGTAACAGACAGATCTCTGAAATAATGAAAGACATGGTGCGCAGACTTCTGAAATAATGAAAGGCAGGGTGCTTTACCTTCACATTTTAACCTCAATATCAGGCATTATGTTTTCTGATTTATTCCTCGAGAGTTGCAATTAAGTAACATTCGTTTGATATTAGAGCAGGAAGAAAATCTTGAAGTGTTCAACATTGTCTTCTTCATCTTTCTCTTCATGTGATTTACTCAACAATATAATCGCAGAAGTTAGTAGCAACGGTGTTTCACCTAATAGGTTGCTTAGCAATTCCTTTCTCCCAGAAGTGGGAAAACAAGGAGTCAACAAATAACCGCCCGTTCGAAATTTTTGATTTTTGATTTTTTCGCAAGGAATGCTCAACGAGGACGCAATAAGCCTTAGTCCGAGAGGACAATATCAGCGAAATAGAGTGAGTGGGAGATCGTGTCCCAACCCAGCTCTCCAAGTTTTCGCGCCTCTCTGTAGTTACATGAGCCCTAGAGCTATCGTGAAAGAAGTGACAGAAAGACGTCCCGGCTGCTCTTCTCGAACAGACCTCGACAGTCTCTGAAGGCGATTAGCGTAAATGTTGCCGCTGACTGTGCGTCTTTACAGAAGCACTTTTTTGCGGCAACATTCCGCAAGATGGAATTCCAGAAACAGCAAATAAGACACTTTTTAGGACGACTCGTTTTAGCTGCCGCTGGCCGGTCGTTTCCTTGAGGGTACCACAAGGTACGATGCGTGCTAGAACCGTAGTGAGCTGCGGGTTCAGAGGGAGGGACTGGCAAAGGGTTCAGAGGGAGGGACCTGGAAAAGCTGCGGGTTCAGAGGGAGGGACCTGGAAATTCTGCAGAAATAGCATGATTTTCTTGAATTCCTTTGAAAAAACATAGATTAATCATTTTTTCTACTGAATTTAATTCGAGCAACATGAATTTCTCAGATTGTGTCTCGGATCCGTTATTAATTTTTATTTGCGTGAATCATCGTGCCAGGCGGCCTTTTTTGTAAGCGTATATATGCCTCATACTCTTGCTTTATTTGGAATTTTCCACTGTTATCGTAAGAAATAAATCGTGTCTCCTGCGAGCTCGACAAAATGGTGACCACGGCAGGCATAACATCCCTTTGCATCTTCATCTCGCAAACTTCAGCCAAATCGCTCCTGTTCCCCACGGAACTGATTGCATTCAAATACGACGTCGTGATCAAGTTCTGGCAGAAGAGAGGACTTGTCAGTAGTCCTCAACTACCTGTCCTCCTCACCCTGTATGTGAGGTACTCCACTGGCGTTTGTGCCTAGCGCACATCTTTAAAGCCTTGAGCACACTCCGCTGCCTTTGCTGCGGCAGCAATGATAAAGGATATCATCGCGCTGCTGCCGCATTTGCTGCGCAGCAAAGGCAGCGCCACAGCCATGGACACACTTTGCTGCGGCAGCGAGGACGGTTTTGCTGCCGCAGCACGGAATGTCGACCGACATTTCTTGCTGCGGCAGCAGCCGAGAGCACGTGCGGTGGAGTGCAACGCCCGCACCTGTTCTGCGTACGTTGCACTTCATTCGTCGGCGTTAGCTCTCGAGCAACTCATTTCCTCCATCGCTGGCGGTTAATACGTTGCCAAGAGCACTAAAATTTGTTTAGTTCACTGCTGTATTCAGGTACGAGTCGAATCTATCTGCTCAAGGTGTTCTAGCTGAACGATAGCAGAACTGGACGGATAGAAAACCTTTAACACTGCCAAGCTACGATACCTTTCTTGATAAAAGAACAAAATGGTAAAAGGACGGCGTTAACCATACCCTATTTGGTTGCTCTATGCATTCTACATCTGTGAAACATTGTGGAGGGAATCTGAATGCGTACTAGCTCTACATAATTTCAGCGAAACAGCTGATCAGTCATTCCTATTTATCCTGCGAGCATACAACGTACGGCGCCGCTAAACATCGGGCGATGCCGTTTGCTGTGTGCGCCCTTTGCGAAAGCAGCATACACCCTTTTTTTGCTGCTCCAGCTGGGTTTGCTGCTGCAGCGAAGTGTGCTCAAGCCTTAACACCTACAATTAGTGCTGGCGAACAGTTGACATCGCGTTCGCTATATCGATGTTCCTCCTCATCACTACGCTTTGCTGCATCCTCATTCCACTGATCGCCATCATCGGGAAGCGTTGAATATTCTTCTTTTTCCAGCAAAACAACTCTTCAAACTACTTCGAAGAATCCGAAGCTGTCGATTGACTTCCAGAAACACAACTTTACTTCAGTAGATCCACCTTATCATCCTTACCCTATCGCAGACGATAGCCGATTCTACAGAATATCTCCGGCGATACGTCTATAACGCTTTCTGCGACGATAATTTGTAACGCACACTGCTGCTTGGATGTCGTTTCAACAGATTTCACAACAGAACTATCATCTCGTTCAACTATCAACTCGACAGAAACTTGTTTCATCAACAAGTTAGTCTGTCACTTTAGCCTCTAGGACAGCAAGTATGTTTATTGCTGCAATCAAGATAATAGAAATACAGAAATACAACCTTGTTAGTAAATAAAAACTGCACAGATGTGTACCAACAAATAATAATTTAACACAGTTAAAACGTTCTCCCGCGATAGAGCTGCATTCTTTCTTTTCTTCGTCCGTACGTGTGGTTAGCTCTGGAAAAATACCTTGACTGTCATTAAATGTGCTCCTAGTATAATGTTCCGAAGGCTCGAGCGAGATCAGTGATTGGCGTTAAATCACCACCGCATGCTAGTTTTTGAATGGTACACTTACAGTTATTGGAGCAACTGCTCCTAATTTGGTGTCGAGTGCGAAAAGTTTTAAAACTTCTCTTCGAATTGTGTTGTTTAGAATGAGATATACGAGACCATGAATTCCTGAATTTTCAACTGTAATCACTGTGATAGAATAGACAATCAGATGGGCTCGATGCACATCATAGAAAGAGCGGGGAAATGCATCGTTGCATCAAAGGGATTAGCCCATCGTAAAATAGATAAAATGCAGTTAGGCTAGGTGCAGGTGCAGAAAAAAATGAAACTCGCAAAGGCTTGATATTTAGATGTGTGTGAATGAAGTTGCTTATAATATTTATGCAGTTTTAGTGCAGAAGTTTTGTGTTAAAAAATAAAAATGTGTTAATAAATATCCTTTGTTGTAATTTATTTATTCACCAAGCGTCTTCTTTTAGGGATGAGGACAACTAAGAGATTATTTTCAATATGTCAGACGGCAAGTAATTTACGATTCTACGCTTTTTGTAATACAATACTAACCATGACTGAGCTGCCACGTTGCATTCGCTAGAATAATCACGGCCTTCGGAACAGCGAAAAACTCCACCACAACGTAGAGAATCGAAGCTACTGTCGTGCTTGAACAAATAACTAGCGCTTGAAGGAATAGCTAAATGTAATCATGGTAAAAAGTAATGGTCAGAAATCATTTTTAGTTTTAGAATATCAAAAAACAGCTGCTGTTGTTAAAATCCACCGCTAAAAAACAAATTTTAAAAATGTTACAGAATAGAGTCAAGTGAGGAACGGTTGTGATGCACTTTATAACTACTTTTACCTGCACTTGCATTTTGTCCATCTTTCCATTGATCATCCTGCTCATTTTAGAAACCTTATAACATAGTGCCGTATAGAGAACAATTAGAACAATTATAAATGAAATGTTGTGAATGGGTAGCAACAATGATGTGTAGTAATTCATTTCCTGCAACACGAAAAAAGAAAATTGGCCTATCAAATATATACTGCAAGGAAAGGAAAAATGCTTATTATTACTTTCTTACTAGCCTTTTTAGCATAATAGCATTTGTTCTAGAAATAAAAATAAATGAAAATACAAAAATGAAAGAATTTTTTTAAATCACGGTCAGCACCATAGGTAAACACTCTTGCGGCGCTTGATTAGTAGTAGGGAATAGTTTTATTATACTTTGTGAGTACTTACCCCGCTTATGTCATCAGTAATAATGGGAGCCGTTAAAAAAGAAGACATTTTGCTGTTGTAGAGAATAGGGTGCGATACAAACGGCCGCACCAGCATTATTGTGACGCAAAGAGCCATCCACAAATATACGTTTCTACCTAAAATCAGAAAGATAAAAAGTTTGATCCTAGCGAAGTCCAAGAGAGTAGTACGGATAATATGCCTTCAAAAAGGAAACGAAGCCTATTCGTCGAGGGAACCATTTCCACGAGACGATTGAGTGCAAGAGCAACACAAATAATCGTCATTCCAATCCATAAACCTGATAACAAAGATAGGAGATAAGCACATATTTCTTGTCTTTTTTACAGCGAACTAACTCCAGCAGACGTGTCCAAGAAGTGTATTGAGAAGTATATTGCTACAAAACACTCCGCCTGTCTGAAAATCTTATTTCTTCCTGGTGTTTCTTCCCACCTACTTGAGACAAAAAAGCTCGCTTACGAAGTGAAGGTATGCTACAGTGAATGAGCCTCCCAAAACGTCCATCATGTCAATGATTCCATTGAAAAACATCAGGCGATAACAGGGTATATGCAGCAGCTTGCCTCGCACCATTCCGATCAACGAGAGTGTGTATATAATCTGAAAAAATACGATGTTGAGGAGAAAACCAAACTCGGCAATTTAAACTACGTGAAGAATCTTGAATCATTAGTCTAGAATCATTTGTTTCCACAGATTTAAAAAAATGCTTACCCGATACAATAACAAGTAGATTATTCGGAAACAAAAATTTGGTAAAACCTTCATCCAATAAATAGTAAAACAAGCTGGCAATACGAAAGTCGTCCAGAGTTGAAAAGATGCAACAGGTGAACGTTCACCCAATGAAAGCCATTTGTCAACTACATCGAGTATTCAACCTTTCAAAGAACGAACTGCTAGAATAATGGCAAATTCACGATGTTTTGTCTTCTAACGATTTAACGTTCCATGGATGATTGCATTGAATTTTTTTATTAAAACCTTTTCAAACTTACTGAATCAAATATTCTTGAAGCCATACACGATTTTAAAGAATGTTTTCGAGTACCCTAGTTCTTACTACCACTTTTTTATTGTACCTTCGGGTGGTTTCAACTTGTCTTTTCGTATAAAGAATTCGGATAATACACAATGGTCTAGAAAGTATGATTCCGGAAAATTCATGAATTTTGAATCTAGTACTTACAAGATAAAATGATCCAGTGGTTAGAAAATAAGCGCCTTGTTTAGGATTTACTGATCCTCGAGCTTTCCACTCAGCGAGTGTTCGCGAACTGCAGTTGTAATCAGATTGGTCAATAATCCATGGAATATTAAAGTAGAACGTGTGCATAATCGGCACTAAGGCGAACTACTAACGCAGACTCTCCACTAGCGTAGTTGGATAGAATATAGTTAATCCTATAATAGAATTGTTAACAAGATATGAACTGCACAGCCTGGAAATAGTGGTCTACGGAGAAAATGCCCGAAATAGGGAGAAAATGCCCGCAACCAGGAGAGAAAAGCCCGCGACCAGGGGAGAAAGTGCCCGCAACCAAGGAAGAAAATGCCCGCGAATAGCAGTCTATTTCCGCAGCGTTTCATTCGTACCAAAGCTCTAATAAGAATTTGATCGCAAAATTTCATGTTCGAAAAACACTCTATATTTCGTGAAGGCCTTGAAATATTTTTGGCGATGTGCTACACCGTAGGTTCTGGTCATTTTAATAGGGTTTTTAGTAAAACCTATGTTGCAACTAAGCATTCAGATATTTATATCCTTTATTCAGATATGTGGAAGTATCAGAAAAACAGCAGCAAAGCGAATAAAAAAGAAGTCCTATACTGAGAAAAACTTCAATAAAAAAAGCACAACAAGTATTTACGATGCCAACGGTGTATCAGATAAAAATCACTCGAAAGCAATGAATGTTGAAATATCTATGTTCAAATCATGCTTTAGTAAAGAAGGAAATGATTGGTCAAAAATGATGACTTCATCAGAAAGACTCAGTAAAACCTCAGTAAAACCTAAAAACCAATTTGTAAACAAGTTCCTAGATAAGTTCTATCATTTTTTTCATTTTCTACTTCTCATGACTTTGAAGTACATGTACCCTACCGTTCACTCCATGTGGCGTTCATGTGGCTCAAAAACAAACTCAAAAGTTGAGGTGGCCTACAGTTCACAGCTCAATGCTTCGAAAATTTATTCTATGTTACCAGGTTCCGTTGATGTGCTTGTTTTCTAGTTTTACGTTCTAGAAATTGAGATCTGGGCGAAAACGCTTCTTTCGCTCCTTTCAGTGTTTTCAAGTGTTTTTTCACATAAAACGTCGTTGGTACTAATTTAACCGTTGAGCATGCCTGCTGTAACGAGAATCTTTCCTCATATTCTCCAAAGCTTCTCTATCACGGTAAGGCCATCAAGTCTGCTAGGGAATCCATATGATGGTGCCAGGGTTTCAGCTGCCACGCCCACGATTTCTCATGCCCTTTACTCGACGGCATGAGAAAAATACCGTATCCCTGTCCACGTGATTACTATGTGTTTTGTTGTAGTGGTTGTTGCAGTGGACCCTATCGAAAACCGTTCAGTGGCCGCAGATTTTTCTCCCCTGGCTGCGGGCATTTTCTCCCCTGGTCGCGGGCATTTTCTCCCCTGGTCGCGGGCATTTTCTCTCCTGGTTGCGGGCATTTTCTCCCCTGGTCGTGGGCATTTTCTCCCCTGGTTGCGGGCATTTTCTCGCACCGAAACAGACGCGGAGCGGTTCGGGCATTTTCTCTCGTAATCGGAAATAGTCCTCAGCGCCTTTAAACTGAGTTCCTGTAGCGTGAGTTGCATTAGATCAGATTCTATTCATTTACGATTTTTCGTTAATTTACATGCCTTAGAATAGCTAAGTGTTGGGCAGGTACCAGTAAATGTTCCTATGAATTTAGAAGCCTTGGCACACAAGAACAGGCTCGCTCCATAGAGACTTGCAACGCTTTAACTTTTTTCGATTTTTTTTTTATCTTTTTTGTATATTCTTTATTGCAGTCGACGTTTTGACGAAATCGTCTCTCACAAGGCCTGCCACCTGTCACCTGTCATCTGTCCTCCCGTTGATCATCGACTTGCTCAAGCGGGCGCCAGCAGCGTCTCCATTCGTCCCTGTCGCGTGCCAGAGTGGTCCAACGGATCCTCCTCGCTCGAGGGAGAAGAAGAGCGTCATATCGGTCGTTCAGGGCTTCCACGAAGAAGTCCGACCAACGCGTTGGTGGGCGTCCCGGTGTCTTCTTGACATCCCGCGGAATCCATTCGATAACGGCTCTCGTCCAGCGGGTGTCTGCGAAGCGCATTACGTGGTCGGCCCACCTAATTTTCGACGACTTGGCCGACGCAACCGCGTCTCTGATCTTCGAACGTCGGCGAAGCCCGGAACTTCGGGGGCCTTCTCTCAGTTGTATGATTTGTGTCACTCCGATCATCGTCCTCTCGATTCCACGCTGCGTGACGCTAATTCGCGTGTTCATACTGCTTTCGTATAGCCCAGGTCTATGAGGCGTATACTAGGGCAGGAAGAACGGTAGAGTCGAATAGGCGGGCACGGAGTCGGACGTTCTTCGTGTTCTTCACAACTTCTTCGACGCTCTTGAAAGCTTCCCAAGCCGCTTGTTTCCTCCTTCTCAGATCTGGTGCTAGGTCGTTGGTCATGTTGACTTCGAGATCCAGATGCACATGGAGCATTCGCAGATGTTCGTTCCGTTGAGCGAGAATGGGGCAACAGAAACTTGCACGTTCTTAATGAACATCGTCTTCGTAAGATTCAGCTGCAGTCCAACATTCCCACATGCACGATCGAAGTCGACCAGCATTCGCTCCACCGGACTGATGCTCGGTGTTATGAGCACGATGTCGTCAGCGAAGCGCAGATGGTGCAGCTGCCGGCCGTCGACCTTCACTCCCATGTCTTCCCATTCTAGTTCACGCATGTCGTTTTCAAGGATGGCGCTGAAGAGCTTCGGGGATATGGTATCCCCTTGCCAAACCTCTCTCTTCACGTCTATGACGACGTCGTTGTAGAATGGAGAGATCTTGGTCGCGAATCCACTGTACACCTCTCAAGAGACTCCGATGTACTGAGTAGGAACGCCCTGAGTGAGCAGTGCTTCGAGGACCGCTTCAGCCTCGACGGAGTCGAATGCCTTCTTCAGTCGATGAATGTAAGGCACAGCGGCAGCTTCTACTCTCACGACACTTCGATGAGCTTTGTAATGATGTGTATGTGGTCGATCGTGCTGAGTCCTCTCCGAAATCCTGCTCGCATGGCTGTCCTTCGTCCAGCGTTCTGCTGATCCTATTCAGGATCGCTCGAGTGAACAGCTTGTAGGCTACGGACAGCAGGCAGATCGGGCGATAGTTGCCAATGTCTTGCACGTCTCCCTCCTTGTACAGTAAACGGTCTTGCTGGTCTTCCGCTGAGATGGAACCTTGCACTCCGACAGGTAGCGTGTGAAGAGCCGCGTCATGGTGTTGATGAGCGCTGGCGGGAGGTCCTTCAGGTGGTTGGGTCTGATCCGGTCAGGACCGGGTGCTGTACGTTTCTTCATCGACGAGATGGCACGCCGGATCTCGGAAGGGAGAACAGAGGGAATGACGTATCCATCCTGCGGAAGATGGCATGGGGCAGGTGGACGTGGCTATCGAACAGATCGGAGTAGAAAAGATGTGAAGAGGTCCCAGTTGATGGTCATTCTGGGACTCCTCTTCTTGAACTTCGCGGCCTTTTCTTGTTGACGCGAAAGGCGAAACGTCGCGCGAAGGAGGCGGTGGTCCGATCCCGTTAGAAATTGGGGGCAACGGAGACGTCGGTCAGGCAAAACACTGGCGATTGAAGATGATGTGGTCGATCTCGTTGTGGAACTGGCCACCGGGGATTCCCAGGTCCATCGTAGGGAGGGAGGCTTTTGGAACTGTGAGTTTCCATGGATGGTCTTGGTCGACATGGTAAACTCAGACAGCCTTTCACCTTGCTCCGTGGGTTCCGATGTGAAGTTCTTCCGGCGGCCTTCGTGTACCGATCTTGGCGTTGAAGTCGTCGACGGTCACCTTGTAGAAGGTGTGGTCTTCTTTATAGAACTTCTCCAGCTCCACGTAGAAGGCTTCGACCTCTTCGTCGTCGTAGTCGGATGTTGGGGCATACGCGACGAACACAGTCAAAGCTGGCAAATTTTAGAAAAATCTTATTCACAGATTGGCCATTTATAAGAAGGTTGAACTTCGATTTCAAAGGACTCGTTAATATTCGAAGTCACTTCGCCAGCATCTCATCGAAGCAAAGATTGGTCCGAATATTAAGGGCCTCTTCGTACTTCACAACGGCGGCAAGAGCAACGAGAGCGTTGCGAGAGCAGCGACGAGAGCGACGGCAGAGCGCGGAGAGTATGACCAAGCAAGGAGAACGACAAAGATACAAGGGCGACAAGAGCGACTGGGGCGACGAACGTACTGTGGTGTACGTAGTTGCACCATAACGCCTGTTTCGTGTGAGTCAGTTTTGTTACCTTCATCATCAATCTGGCACTCAAAAAAAGTATAATAGCATGCACTACTTTTTTTCTGAAGAAGGACAGACTAGGAATAATTTCCTTCGAACACCAGTGCGCTATGGTGTAATTACGTTTTCCCACTCTGTGCGTCGCTGCAGTGTATGAACAGGCGACAGCAGCGAGGAACGACGAGGGAGATAGCGATAGCAGTCGGGTGTGAACAGATTTCGGTGGCGATCGCTCGGTTTTAATCGATTTGCATGTTTTGTGGAGCGATAGGTCGCTCTATACACTTTTCTCCGGCATACCCCTTCGGCAAATAGAGGCTTCCCTCCCTAAAAAGTCGTACGTATCCAAAATACTGCCAGCACAAAGAGAGCTACACATTAAAAGTACTAATCTTAAGGGAAACAGTGGTGAAAGCCCAACAAAATAAAGTCTGACCTAACAGGTTGACGCCGAAGGGATCTACAGCGAGCCTGCAGATGAGGGTAACCGTGATCGAATTAGCTTCACCGCCGAGTCTACATAAAGTAGGTACCCGCTCTCAAAGAATTCAGATCGAACCTCATGAATTAAAATTCGTATGTGGGTTTTCGTCCTGGTGGTGATGTCCGTTCCTCCACGTGGTGTCACTGAACACTTCCCTCTTTGTGGGCTAAACTAAACACGGACACTCGATTGCAGACGACAGCCACTTGTGACAGGCCGGCATGCGACATCCATGTCACATCGCATGGTGTATAACAGTTCAAGTATTTCGAGATGGTGCCACGGCGTCCGCGGGAGCCAACGCGCAATCGCAAAACCCGGCGAGTGTGCGGGGGTCCCTGATGCACGTTCGGCATCGGAAGGCAACCGAGCTAGTCCGCAAGTCCCGTAACATAAGCAGGATCCGCGTGGCAACGCTGAATATGGGTACGTTGACGGTCCACTCATGCGAGTTGGTTAAAGCACTTTGGCGTAGAAGAGTTGATTTATGTGCGTGAAGGAGACGAGGAGGTCCTGCTGCAAGTCAAGGAACACAGAACGTTGCTTTAAGGCCGCTCTATGTGGAAGTCTCAAGACCACCAGCAGTGTCAGAATATTCGTCTCCTAACGATTTTGTGACTCGATTGTAAGCGTCGAGAGCTTTCACGATCACTGATGAATTCGTTGTCGCCGCTAAGGAAAGACTCTATCACTTCTTCTCTGTATATGCTCCGCAGAATAGCTACTCCGATCAAGCCAAGGAAGAGCTTTGGAATCTTTTTGATAGAGACAGCAGATTTATCGTTGAAATAAGTCAACATAATCGTTGGTGACCTTAATGGGCACGTAGGTGTTACGAAGAATGGCTACAGCTGTCATGGATACGGGTCACCTAACGCCAACGGTGAGCGTATTCTTGTTTATTCGGAATCGCATAATCACACCATAGTGAATATCGTTTTCCGAAAACGCGTTCTCATACTATAGTGGGTGTACCAGATCTCAGATAGGCATTCCCTTGTGAAGGACCGAAGTGTTCTTACAGACGCAAAGAGCGTGCCATATGAAACTGCCGCCCCACAGCATCAATCGCTGATCTCCACTTTAAAGATCGCCTCTGCGAGTCCGAAGCAGGTTGAACGATGAGGCGCATCACGAATTAAATGGTGACGAATGAGAGGAGGAAACAACTGCGATTTCTTACAGTTTCTTACAGTTACCGACAGTCACAACTCCCTACGAAACTTGGAAGGGAGCAACCGATGCGATACGCCTAGCTGCAAGGCCGAAACTTGGTACTACGAAGCCTGGACGACGCAAAGCCGACAAGCAGACATGGCTTCGGGCGGAGATGTGAAAGCGAAGATTCGAGAGAAAAGTACGCTGTGTCACGTGTTTTTAAGATGGCAGAATTACCAGTAGATAAAGAAGGCTGTAAAGCCTGAAGCCTAAACAGAAAGCTATGAGCTCTGCAAAAACCACTCATTACAATGATATCTACGGAAACCTCGAGTCGCGCGATGGTGAGCATGCTAACACTCGCAATCGCCAAACCAAGAATACTGAAAAGTTCTTCAGCATCACTGATGTGGGCGGCCATCATCTGACAGACCCAAAAAAGGCGTCAATGCAATGGCGTGATTATTGTGAGGAAATTCATCCATGGAATTTCCTCATCCGGTCATCCCTTCTGTGGCTTCTGTTTATGGTCCCACTCACAAGATCACCGAGGGAGAAAACAGAAGCGGTCCTGAAAAAGATGAACTTGGCAAGGAGGCATGCCCCGATGACCTGGTTGGCTAAATTCTTCAACCAGCTAGTAAAGGAGAAGAAAGTTCCTGAGTGTTGGCACTACAGTACGACCATTCCGTACGTTCTCCCTACAATCTTTATTCCCCACATGGAGAGTAGTATACAAAGGCTTTAAGCAGTTCAAAATGAGTTTATTATTATAGAAAGCCATGGATACACATATAGGGGTATACGATCATACCTTCACGTTCTAATCACCACAAAATTTCAAACATGACCACTATATAGGCTCTGCTGATGCTATTCAAAATGATTACTGAAGTAGTAGCACTAAAACTTAATTTCTACGTGCTGCAGGTTTCAAACACAAGAGGTAACATAAGAAAAATTCATTTCTCTTAGGCCATAAGCTCTATGGTATCCGTGTTTTCTTTTTACCCAAAAGGCCGACTAAGTTTTTAAGATTCTCAAAATTACATGCGCCCCCAAATTTATTAGCTCAGTTTAAGAGACTAGTTGAAAGATATTTCCTAGAGTAATTAAGGAGTTCCTATGCGTTGTGTTGTATTGTTGGGTTTTTTGTGTGACATGTGCTTTCATTGCGTGCAATTGTAATTATTTGCACGTCTAAATAAATAAATAAATAAATAAATAATGTTCTGTGAAGAGCGTTAGTAACTCGACCGTTGCCGATCCAAACCTTGAGAAAGAAAGGGGGATTGGACGGATGGTAGTACAGCAAACCGTCTCCCTAAAAATCTTTTAGCTACAAAAACAAGGAAAACCTCTGTTGAAGCAGAAACGAAAATGCTGGATGCTAGTTCACGACGGCTTCCCCGATTCTGGCTGCGGTTTTTACACCTAAATACAAACTTGTTTTGGAACTTGGAATGTTCTGTTTCAAGCAGCACGACTCGTTCTGCTAGTACGGAGATTCACCTACCGCTTTAACATACTTGGAATTAGCGAGAAGCGATGGACTGGGAGTGAGCACTAGAAAGTCAGCATTAGGAAGTCCATAGTATTTATTTTCCGGCTGCCTGCTGCACACAGAGTAAGTAGGATTCGTACTGATTCAATGTGCAGGTAAATTTCTCGTCAGTTGGAAGCTTGTTAACGACCGGATCATAATTGCACGCTTCCATCCACAAACCACATCAGAGTCACGGGGATTCAGGTGTATGCACCGACTGACGATTCAGAGAGTGCGGAAAAGGACGAATTTTACGAATACCTGCAGCAAACGATAAATGGGAAGCCTCGACGTTATTTGAAGATTGTAATGGACAACTTCAACTCCAGACTAGGCAGCGATCAGGCAAGGCTAAAAAGTTGTAGAACCATTTACGTCAGCCAGAGATACAAACGGCAATAAACGTCGAGTCACCACCGTTTGCGGCTACAATAATCACTGTATCGGCAACACATGTTTCCTACAATAGCGTATCCACAAGGCTAGGCGGTTGTCGCCGGATGGAGCAACGGAAATCGAGATACATTTCGTTTGCATCGGCAACCACAGGTGGAGAACATTCCTACTAGATACTCGAGCATATCGCGACGCAGATCTAGGATTCGATCATTACTTGGCTGAAGAACTGTGCACTCGAGACCCAGCGCCTAACCACCTATAGACTCCTGACTCCTCTAGATTTGCCATTGTTCTCTACTTCCTGCTATGCTACTAGTTTCTACCCCTCTCCCTCCCTCCCTCCCCCCCCCCCCTCGCCCAACCCCACATTTCATATTTCATTTCCCTAAATACGATGCTGCTAGTGTCGGTGCCAGCGACGTCCCAGCAGCAAGTGTGACTGCTTGGTTTCGCTCTAAGCTGATGCCAGCGGGCCAGGGGGTCAGAAATTGGCCGCGGAGCAAAACCCTCGCCTTGGCCGTCATGAATCAGAAAACAGAGGTAAGTTCGGGAAAGTGGCGGGTAAATGGCCGTCGAGGTAAGTGGGGGTAGAATTTACCTCCGGCCGCGTTCATGAATCCGGCCCCTGATTGTTCTATCCGTCTCCTCCAATGTTATGTCGCCCATATAAGACCCTAGAACGCTCTTCTCTTCCTTGTTCCAAAAGTCCGTTTCACTAGGTTCTAGCTGGTTCAGGACTTCTCTGAAGTGCACAGCCCATCTCTCGATCTGTTCTCTGTCTGTGACGAGCAACTTCCCGCTGCGCTCCCTTGTCGTTGCGTTTAGCTGGTGTGTGTTCCTGATAGCTCTTTAAAGAGCCTGTAGACCGTTTTGGAGTCACCACGCTCGGGAACATTTTACGCTTACGCACCTTTTTGTGTCAGCCACCGCTTTTTTATTCGCTCTACATGACCGTTTGACTACCCGATCGAGTTCAGCATGCTTTCTGCTATACTCCTGTATAACAACATTGCTCAAATTAGAGTTCGAACAGTACACAAAAGTTGAAGAGAAATGGAATACCATAAAGTGCTCAGGTGCCAGTTTCTGGATTAGCCTGTAATACTCTGCTCCTTCCGTTTGAATTGTGGACATTCTTATAGTTAGTTGTGATGTCAAGCGCCTCCAATTTTCCGATGAATTCTTGCTGTTTCCGAAGACCAAACATTGTCAGGGACACATGTAGCAACATCATTCTGCGCTCCCTAATCAGTCAATATATTGGCTTTTTCCAGAAACTGGGAGAACGAGGTTAACTATTTTCCCCATGTAAAAAGTATTGTTCGCAATTTTATGAGAGTGGTTCCTGAGGACAGATTGCAGTTTCAAGAGATTTTATATATAAATATATATATGTTTATAAATATATATATGTTTTGTAGAGTATCTCCGACGTGTGTTCGTGAACCAATTCTACCGGGTGCGTAAAAAGTATTGACGCACCTTCCTTTTGTTGCTACTTCTTTCCTGCTAAGGTGTTAACGTAGGTTTTCGAAGTTTTTGTGTGCCATATTTGTTATTCGTATTGTTATTTACCTTCAACGACGAGAAGCTCTTTACTGTGGGAGCAGAATTGAATCGTAAAAAGTGTTGCATATTTTTCAAGGATCTTTACAGTGCCAATTCTAGAAAACAGCTCGCTGAAAGGAAGGCGCATGCGGCCAGTAGCATGGTATTTGCAAGCGACGACGGATCACCTCCCATTTTGGGATACAGGAGTGAAGTTAACCCAGTAGAATTACCTAAATTGACATTTTAAAGAAGCACCTGGTTTCGTGTTTTAAACCTCACTTTGAGCGTAAGCCGTATGTCTTCAAGTAGGATTGGACCCCTGGGCTGAAGTCGAAGATTGTTCAAGACAGGTACCGCGCCATCTTGAAGGACTTCATTTCGGCAGAGGAATTGCCTCCGTACAGAGCGGATCTGAATCGGCTGGAATAATCTGTATGGGGCGTTTTGCAATACAAGGCCTGCGCTACTTGCCACAAAAGTATCAAATCACTGAAGGCTTTGTGCATTCATCACAAGTGCCTCTCGTTTTCGTCGATACAGGAGTGAAGATAAATCAGTAGAATTAATGTACGCGTAAATTAATGTATGCCCTAAGAAAGAAACTGGTTCCTTGGCTCGAATCTCATCTCGAGAGTAAGCCGTAAGTCTTCCAGCAGGATTAGACTCCTGCACAGAGTTGAGGATTGTTCAGGACTGGTGCCGCGCCTACTTGAAGGACGTCATTTCGGCAAAGGAATGACCTCTGTATAGACCGGATTTGAATTAGCTGAATTACTCTATATGAGAAGTTTTGGAGAAAAGGCCTGCGCTACTTCCCACAAAGGTGTGAAGTCAGTGAAGGATGATTTGGTCAAAGCATGGAACGAAACCGACGTGGACTATTCGCGGCGCACCGTAGATGCCCTTCCTCGTCGTCTTCGCCCCTGCATTCCTGCATTCGTAGAAAAGAAGAACATAGAAAATAGAAGTGATGCTGTTCTGTTTGCTAGAGCATTGTCGACATTTTGGATATAAACTTGCTAAATTTTACAGTGTGTTGTTATTTCTACAGTCTACTTTTAGTGCGTCAATACTTTTTACGCACCCTGTACATCGACAATCAACGCACAACAAGTTGTGCGTCCAAGTCTTTCATCGAAGCATCTTCGCGCACTTCGCTGACGAAGGGCTTCGACCTCGCAAGATTGCAAGAAGCCTCCACATGAACGGCAGGACTGTGAGGAGGATCGTGACGCAGAACAAGCAACGAAGACACCTCCATTTTTTTAATCGGCCGTGCTAGGACCTTCAGCATACTTGGCATCGGAAAGACAATCACTAAAAGCGTAGAGTGAAATAACGGGTTAGCTTGAAAACATTGCTCCCGATTCACTTTTCTCGCTGCGAAGGATCCAGAACATTCCCTAACAAGAGCTAGAGTCTTGAAGTTATTCATTTCTTGTCGATATTTTCACTGAAACTGCATAAAAGAAAAGATTTAAAAATGGAAAGCTCGTTGGCTTCAAACGTGAAAACGCATATCGGAAGGTGACGGAGAGATATTCACTGCTCGAGGTGCATACAACAGGGAAACTCTCGACCAGCTTTTGTCTCTTACCGAGAAAAGATCTAAGAACGCTTGCACGTTCAAGATCCTTCTTAAGTCTGTGATGATTTGAACTGGAGTAGTATTTAAAAGCATTACGCTCCTTACTTTCGTGAACCAAAAGTTCGAAACCGACTCCGAGGTCTACTAGAATGCTACTTTAATAGATATCGTGAACTAAAAAACATTTTTCAAAAGGAAGGCTTGTTATTCGCAGAAATGGACGCCAGCACGTGTACCAAATCAACGCCATTTCAAGAGCCGAACTGCATTGCATTCTGGATCAGAATATGTGGCCGCAGTACGCATCCAACGGACTGCTCTATCTGCACCCACTTACAACAAAGGACAAAAATCGAACTCGCACTAAAGTTTGAACATTTTGTATTCTTGAGGAACCATTCTTGATACCTATACATCCGTGCGAAAATAAATCATTTTGAACAATATCTTGAATGTACGATCCGTCATAAATTGTTACTTCACAAATTTAATTTGTTACTTTTAAAAAATAATATCAAAACTAATCAATATGTGTGTATGTATGTATGTATGTGTATGTATGTATGTATGTATGTATGTATGTATGTATGTATGTATGTATGTATGTATGTATGTATGTATGTATGTATGTATGTATCAATATGCATCTGTTATTGGTCCATATTTACGATAAAAAATCTAGCGGACTATACTTTGTAGACACGGTGTATACCCGTTTTCCGGCCAGACTTTAATAGCCTCGTTTTAGCGGACGATGCACGTGTTCCTTTGCAATTTCTGTTAAATTCCTAACCTAGCTTTAGCTTTTTGCACGGGTTCTTGAGCTAACTCAAAATTTTCGCAACTTTGCATAGCTTATTGCATTACTGCGCGAGACCTGCAATCTCATGTGGCTCATTAATTATGGCATTGTACCGCACAAATGATCTTGCATCAAATTTGAATACACCCAAGAGAACTCTAAATTGCATCCGTCACGTAATGCGCCAACATTCAGCTTACGTTTTATGACTGCGGAATGAGCACATCCGAAAAGGATTAAAAAAGAATCACTGCCTTTTTGAATAAGCATCTCTCTTCCTCAGGAGAAACAACTACATTTCCGGTATTTTTATTAGGTTGGTGAAAAGGTCTTGCACCACAGTGTAATTTTTTTTCAAAATTTTATTGTTTTTTTTTTTTGTGAGCGACTTTAATCCACAAAGTAGTTATCATTCACATTTACAACCTTCTGCAATCTGACGGGGAGCTCATGAAATCCTTTCTTCCAGAATGAAGGTATCTGTGACTCTAAGAAGTGCTTCACCTCGGATTCCAGTTCGGTTCGGTCGTTGAGGCACCTATCCCTTAGGTTTTGCTTGAGAGCTCAAAAGAGATGTCAGTCCGATGGCGCAAAACCTGCCGAACACGGTGGGTAGAGCGGCACCTCTCCCTAAGCTCCTGCAACTTCAAACGACCTTGCAATGTGGGGGCGAGCATTGTCGTGAAGAAGGTAAACATCCCTTCGCCCCCGTCGTTTGCGCGACATGGCTTCGCTCAGCTTCGGCAGCTGTGTAGCGTAGATGTTCTCTGTTACTGTGGTGCCGTCGTCAGGGAGCTCATGGTAGAGCATTCCTCAAGAATTCCATAAACAGCACAGCATTACCTTCCTCGGAAAGATGTCTGCCTTGGGGCTGTGGTTTTCCTTGTGGGAGTCACTGAGCCTTTCGAGTGTGGTTAACGAGAAAGACCCAGACTCATCTCCCGTGACGACATTCTTGAGAAAGTCCTTATTAGGGAAACGAACAAGGAGGGACTGAGCGATAGTCAGTCGCGAAGCCAAAGTCACGGATTCATTCAGTCTTCACTACAATCGTAGTATTTATATGCTCTCAGAACCAAACTGCCACGTATGCAAAATATTCTAGAATGTTTGTGCTACAACTGCGTGGCACCAAACAGTGCTTGGAAGCTTCTATTAAATCTTGAAAATTTTGCAAAATTTTTGGTGCAATTTTTGGTGCAACCTTTCTTTGATTGCAACTAGTAACTGTATTTACAAAGTTGGGTCAATAATCACGAGAATCAAACTCAAGAAAAATCAGCAAGA
Source organism: Heligmosomoides polygyrus polygyrus (assembly GCA_947396885.1). Lineage (NCBI taxonomy): Eukaryota > Metazoa > Nematoda > Chromadorea > Rhabditida > Heligmosomidae > Heligmosomoides > Heligmosomoides polygyrus. The sequence continues at coordinate 11,600,280 of OX377201.1, forward strand.
TAAACTATACAATACACGCTTTGTGAGTTACTATAACAGGGCTGCAGAGTAAGAGTGTGAGTGCGATTTTTTTAAGCCAACTCACACCTCCTTGTTTTTGAGTTCGTCAACGGGGTTGTCTACTCATGCATACTGCAATGGATTAAAGGAGATTAGTAAATGCGAACAAAAGCCAACCTTTACTCTGCAGCAGAACGACTTGATATCTGGCTAAGCTAATGCTCTAAGATGATATTACAAGGCTTCGTCGACAGCTCATCTCACTTAATAAATATTTAATCAAATGTAAGCGCATAAGCTTACAGCTATGTTTGTTCATTGAATATTCCTATCTTTGTCTCCTCCTTAATTGTGAAAGTCGTGGTTGTCCAATATTTATGGACAACGCTTCGGGCCTTAAGCCCTTATTCAGGACTAAAATGACTATGCCATATATACCACGCATATATATACTCAACAGAACAACTGAAGCTTTACAGACTTACAGACTTAAAGAAGGAAGATGGAGAGGGCCAAGGACTTCGGTCAAAATACAAGACTTATAACTAGCCTCTACCGACCACACTGTTAATTTCCAGCGCAAGAGAGCCCGTGATAAAAGGCACAATCAGAGAAGAACCACAGAAGCAGGTGAGCACAATTCGGCACAATTCTGCAGGAGGATTTCTTTGACCTAATTTTCTACTTCTTGAGAATTCATCGAGGTCAGTGCAGTAGATGTGGTTATTGTATTATGAGCAACGCTCCGTTTCATATACATAGAACGGCAACTCTGTGAATGTAAAAAGAAGTTGTGGCATGCCGGTCTCCTGTAACACATGATACTGACTTGGCCTTTCGATTTTCCCACCTTCGTATTCAATAATGGCAAAAATCCGTCCGGAGCCGGAGTCTCTGGTGTTAACTCAATCGCAGGAAATGCTAAATTACGCCGTCAAAACGCCTGTCGTAGCGTTGTACGCAAATTACCCACAATGAAAATTTCATCGATGTATCGCCCGAACTACATATAGTACTTAGACAAGGCTGGCCGCTCCAGTTGAACCACAAAGACAATGGCAAGCAGCGTTGCCAACCTGCTTCCCACTGCAAGACTCTTGTTTGTCTATAGAACACACTGCGTTATTCGAAAATTTCAAGTCATATCAGTGAAAAGAGATCATAATGTTCAAATAAGATTTCAAATTGATTTTCGACGCTGAAATTGTTTCCATAATTTTTTTTCAATACGTTCAATCAAATGCTGAAATACACCTTGTTCTTTGAAAAATAAAAATGGCTCAGCCTTAACAAGTCTGGAATACACAAGCCAAGGTGTAGGCCTTTTTTTCAAGATGTTTTCCCGCACAACGTACAACCTATGTTCGTAGAATGCTTATGTTAAAAGTTTGCATAACCCTACAAAAACTCGGTTTAAGTAACGAAAGGTTTTGCATCGTCTACTGCAATAATATTGCAGACCTTATGCAGGCTTCTTCTTTTATGCACCATTTTTGCAGTCCAGTGTATTTTTTCATACTGTCACGTAGTGGAGCCGGTAACAACATAATTTAGAATCAATCTTTATGATGCACACAACAAAGCAGGCAGAGGTAGAAAATCTCCAAGTGCAAAAGTTCAATACAGTAGCAGTTAACAAATGCGCGTAATTTACAAGCGGTGTAATAGAACATACTATGAAACAGATTCTCAGCAGAGGCTGTTGGACTGTATCAGTTGTCCATAAATTCTCATCCTTGTAGGGCTACGCGGTCCCGACTAAAGTCTTATTGATTCAGGGGAAGTAATGCAACTATAACAAGGCTTGTTTGTACACTTCAGCACTGAACTCTGTAAGCGCTTCTCTTCAAAGGAAAAGGGAATGACCATTCAGCAGCAGTAACAACTTTGATTTTTCATCCATAGGGTTTTGCAGAATCCAACAAGAGAGTAGGCAGCAGGTACTCGTCATATTTCGCTAGAAGAAAACTGTCAAATACTATGCTGCTTAGAATGTTTCTTTTATTTCCGAAATAGCACCGTTGTCCAAGTGCGCTTACGAATTCTGAAAAAAAAACATTTACGATTTATAGTGGTAGCTAAAATTTAGAAGAATCTCTAACACTGACTCAAAATTGGCTGTAATTTGGTATTGCAGTTGTTGTTGATCTCGGATGAACTCTTGAAAATCTGGAGAGTCCAAGCATTTGAAGGACTTCTTTACGAATGTGCTTATTGATGGAGATGTAGACGAAACCATGAATACCTGAAATAATCGCGTGAATATTCCTAATTTCAGTTGTATTTTTCTGCTTTAATTTTAATTCACCAAAATACGCATTTAACCTATACATTTTCTCAGGTGCATATCCTGAAGTTTTGCTTTTTCTCAAAAAGGCAAGACTTTCAAAATCGAATTAAACTATAGACTATGAAATGGATGGAAGCGTTGTCATAAATCATTAGGATATACCAGCATTACCCCATATCCAAATGAAGCTACATTGCAACAGCTTCATTTGTAATATTGAGATTCCATCTAAACTCATGCTTTTGCTAAGAAGCAGACATCGAAACACATTGCCAAAACCCGTATTTTTTAAGCCATAACTATGTTAACTAACCAGTGAACAATAACTATATTGTTATAAATTCTGTCAGATTATCATTTTTGATGAAAAATAATGGTTTAATGTTTGCCCTAAAAGAAACGAAAGACGATCCTGTTTGTTCAAATAAAATATATTACACCATGCTCTTGTCCAGGACCTCAAAGCTTCTGCTTTCGTAAAGTTTTGCATCTGCAAACAATACCGAAACAGCTTCAAAGAACACACATATCCTCATCTTGATGCAAGCAGCATTTGTACTATCAATCAAATAAAAATTCCGACTAGCTGATCGAGTGCAGGGTGCGATTACTTCTTCTAGTGCACTAAATAACTGTTGTCTTGCCGCGCTTTAAAACATTTTAATTTTTTTGAAGAATAAATTTTTCTAATTATGCTAAATTATCACTCAAACTGCATTAAATTGAATTAAAATTAATTAAATTGTTAGTCAATAGGGCAGCTAAACTAAAAAAGTTTTAAAGGAAGTTATACCAAATTTTCCCTAAACAGAAAATTACAATTATCTTCTAACCATTTTGGAGAGTCCTAACTAACTAATTAACTTGTAAGAAGGCCAATTCGGGTTGGAAGAGTTCGCTTTGATTTCCAAAGCAAAAGCATCGAGTTTTTTCAGAACGGTATCCAATTTGACGCGAAAATAAAAATGCGCCGCAGTGTCGCGAATCGATTCGCGATCGCTCCCCTTTTGACTGGTTTCCCACGGTATGCCGTTCCCGCGGTGATTTGCCGATGAGGCGACCAATGGCGGCCTGAGAAAGCTCCGCCCCGATGCCTATCGATCCGTGCCGGGCGCGCTCCCGCGCACTATAGCCAGTTCATTCTTGTCTCTCTGTGCTGCTACGAGCAGCTGGTTGCCTACGGAGCCGCGAGCCGACGCGGCTTGGTTCGTCGCTCTTGTGGTGTGTACTTCCTAAACATCTCGGGTTCCGGAGCTCTCACCGCGGGCCCTTGAGCCCCCCTCACGGACGGTATGCGATGACCAGCTTCAGGAGGATCGCGGGTCCGGCAGGGTTCACTGACGGGCTTGCGACCCGGAGACACTTTATCATGGCCGGGCAAGTCGGAGAGCCGCTCCTCATTATCCTCCGCCAGTTCATCGTCTGTATTGTATTCTCTGTATATATTCCTGTAGTCTAATAAACATACATATATATTCTATATTGTCTTCGGCAGCGGACAATCGGTGAGTCACCTATTGTTGGGGCTCGGGTTCATTCACTTGTGCATATTGGGTTCATTGTATCCGTTTGGCATTGCCTGTCATTTTACACGACGGCCTAACCACCCCGGAAACAGGCCCCTACGGGCGCTCCTCCAGGAGCGTCCGTAGCTCTTGCAGGCACACAGGGAGGCGATGGAGGCAGGGTCTCCTCGCCGAGTCCCTTCCCTTCTACTGGGCTCCGCTCTTGGCGGCCGGGTTGAGCCGTGGAGTGGCTTGGGGCGCTCGGGCATGTAAGTCAGCTCGGTCACCGGGGCCACCGAGTACACGAGTTTTACTTTCATCGCGCTCAGATCGCCTCCACGGCATAGGATGTAGTAGAGGCGATCAGAACGCATATTTGGCCATATAATGAGTTGCGCTGGTCAGCTGATGAACAAGCTAGCGCTTTACTCTTGGAGACAAGTCTGGTATCAATTCAACGACCTCGGAGAAGTGGAAGGCTTGGCCTGGGCGGAAAATCCGAACCAAGAAACTGCTGTCGGTGCACGCGACAGCCGGAACGTCCTCCGACTGCGCTGCGCACGAGTCCTTGACTGAAATAGCATATAGTCATGACCAGTAAGCTTAGTATCTATCGTTAGTGGACATTCGTATTAGTTTGTGCCCTTTTAGTAATATGATTGGTATGGTAATCATTGAAAATTTTGAGTACTGTGTTAGTCCTTCTGTGCCGAACGAGGTAGTAGGTGGATCAATTTTATTGAGCAGCCTAACGTTTCGATCTGTTCGTCGTCTTCAGAGGCCCGCTGATCCTCCGTTTATGCGGAGCGACGTCGCTACCGCCGTTGCTATTCGCGGGGTATTGTGTTTCTGGACTTTAAAAAACTGCTATACTTCTGTAACGCGCCTTCATTATAGATGTTGTAGACTGTATCTACAGGTTACGCATTAATTATGGGCCTCAAATTATTGAAGTGCCATAATAAAACAAACAGTTCAAAACGGAGAAAAACACTTCGCAATCTTTGTTAGGGTCCTTAGAAATCAAAAATTACAATCTTCGTTTAAGGTGCCCTCCTCTTGCGCGTATGTGGTTCCCAGAATAGGCACGAAGGCGTTGCAGATGACACGCTCCAAAGAATCGTTTTCAGTGATGAGAAACGTTGGTACTTGTGAAGCAAAGGGCCCGTGGTGCCGTGGGGTTACCGGGAAACATGTTAACGCGGCAAACCCACGGCACCACGGAGCCGGTACTTATGAAGCACTCGTTCTCGCCGTGGGTTGCCGCGTTTCCGCCGCGTTGACATGTTTCCCGGCAGCCCCACGGCACCACTGGCCCTCTGCTTCATAAGTACCGAAAGTTTTCACAATAAAACCTGTTGTGAATCTACAAAACGATCGGATCCTCGCAGCAGATGAGAGGCAGACCATTTCTAGAAGAAAAGCCACCGGAAAAACTGCACGGCTCTGTTATGGTTTGGGGTGCGATAATCTCAGATGGAAGACGCCACTGGTATTCGCCGATGCTGGAGTGAAGACCAATGAGGAAATGTTCCTGGAATTGCTCCTGGATGAAAAAAGTTTTTGAACCATGGTCCATTTCTCACTTCGGAGACAAGCCGCCTGATGCTTTCAGCAAGACTCGGCTCCTGCACATAAGTCGAGTGTCGTCCAGCAGTGGCGTCAACGGGGATCCTCCACATTTAGTCGCCCAGGAGGAGGGGCCCATCAATTTCACACGATCAGAAACCACTTGACCTTTCAGTCCGCCCATTTTTAGAGCAGTAAGTCTCATCTACAAGATGCAAGAACTTGGATTCGCTCAAAGCTGCACTTACGAACACGTGGAATGATCTCGACGAGGACTATCTGCGTGCCACCTGACGCCTTCGTGACTCGTCTGAGAAACCGCATGCGCGCAAAAGGAAGACACATGGGACCGCGCACAGACGCTGCAATCTCGTGCAAACACTACTCCACGATATTCCGAATGAAGCTCCCTCTCCAAAAGCTGCCTCTCACATTGGAGAAGGCCGGAACAGGTTTGAAGCAGAGCATAGAAGATGCATTTGCTTTGGTAAGAGGGTCTATGAAGAAAAAGGACGCACGTGCAAATAAGGTGACCACATGATGTAGCAGGTGTTTGACATACTTTTGTCTAGATTGTTTTTAAAAATTTTACAAGAAATGTGACTAGTTATTTTTCTGCATGATCATTTTTTCAAGATGTGAGTAGCTGTGTGTGAATAGTGCCGATCTTTGTGCAGCTTGAATAGTCTGTGGTGTTGATGATTTGTTTTTATCAGTGCTTAGAAGCAAATAACTGCTGGACCACAGTACAGTAGCATTGTTAGGATCTAAAATAAAAGATAAAGGATACGGCGTTACTCAATCCGTTTTGGGATGCGCCAGCGCACTCTACTTCTACGGCATGTCGTGGAAGCGATATGAATGCGTATCTGGCCATACAATAACTTGCGGTGGCCAGCCGATGACCAAGTCAGCGCTTTATCTTTTCCAGACACGTCTGGTACCAATTCACCGACCCCGGAGGGATGGAAGGCTTGGTTGGCCTGGGCGGAAAATCCAAACCAGTAACCTGGTACCGGGTGCACGCGACCACCCCCTCCGACTGCGCTACACGCGCCCAGGATCCAAATATCTAATGGTTACTCGTAAATTATGAAAAAAGCGAGAAATAGGCCGTAGCGAACGGTTTTATAACCACAGGACAGAATCGGCCCGCGCGGTCCCACGCAACAGAAAAACTGCGGGTCGAAATTGGCACGCGCGGTCGTCAATGGGTTAATAGACTGGAATTGAGAGTGCATACTATTCTGAGCGTGTATTGGTTGATTTTTTTTTTATTTTTTTATTTAGTGGATTTTATAGTAATACTCAGTTATTAGCATGCAAGGTCCTGTCTCCAAAAGATTGATTTTATAAGAGCGTAAAAAATAACAGAAAAGGCATAACAAACCATGGCTGAGTTGCCACAGCGCATTTGCTAAGATAACGATAGGCTTAGGGAGTGGAACAAACTCTACTATAATGTAGAGCAGTGCAGTCGTAGCTGTGCTAGCACAGACGGCAAGCGCTTGTAGGAAGAGCTAAACACAGGTTAGAAAAGGACACAGTTTGGTTTAGGCCTCCAGTATAAAAACTTTACCTGATGTTGAAAGCTGTCAACATGCCCTCCTGCAATGTGAGCCATTTTTACAACTCTGTAGCATAACACGGTGTACGGTATAACTAGAGCAAACACAACGGTAATATTGTGGATGGGAAATATGATCGGTGTGTAGTGTTCCACTTCCTGGAATGTGTAAAACGTGTGCCATCTTTTTTCCTGCAGCTAAAAAAAGGATAATGAGTTATTCGAAACAGCTCAGGTGTGTGCGCTGTCGGCTTTGCTTTTTAACTTTAAAATACAAAAAATTATGTCATACAATAAGTGCTGTCGTTTTTTCGACGTCGACTTCAAATGAACCAGTTTTTATCAAAACTTTATTGCTAACCAACATTGTAATCACCGTCATTATCAACAACCTTTCTCTTTCTATGATAGCACTGAGCAAAGTTTCAATACCGAAACGAAGAAATATGTGGGCTTACAGTAAAATATCTGGACATAGCGTTTTGAGGATACCGAAATATTCTAAATTTATGCCACTTAGGAAATTTTGCAGGAATTGAAATAAGTGGTAATCCGAAGGTGCGAAGGATCCGAAGGTGATCGGGCAAATACGGTGGTTAAGGCAGAACCTTCCATCCTAATTCTTCTTCTTCTTCTTCAGGGTTTGTCTCGCTTCGAGGCGTGGTCCGCTCTTCTGGTATGGTGACGCCACTTCGCACGACCAAAGGCTTGATGGTGGTGGATACCAGCTTCCTTTAAGTCCATGTGCAACGTATCAAGCCAGCGTTGCCTAGGCCGTCCTTTAGGCCGTTTTCAGGGCACATCTATGTTAAGGTCAATCTTCCGAACGGTGTCGCCACTCGCACGAACAGCGTGGTCATACCACCGAAGGCGACCTACACGTTACTTGTTAACAGTAGGAGCGATACCAAATTCTGACGTAATTCATTGTTGCGAATACGGTCCAGACGCCTAACAACAACCGTCCAGCGCAGCATTTTCGTTTCCATTACGCTGACGCTCTCAACCTCCTTGGTTGCAGGCCAGACTCAGCTCCATATATCGCTATTGGTCGGACCACAGTTCTATAAATTTTCGATTTAAGGCGTTCCGGTTTCTTCTTTCGCATAAAACGCCAGTCGTCGAGCGCCATTTGGACCACGCTGCGCTCACGCGTGAGTTAACTTCAAACGTCATACTACCGTCAGACGCGATTGCAGAATCAAGGTAGCTTCCCATTCTAATTCATTGATTTTTTTCCAGTGTTCGTTTTGCGCAGTCCGTCTTCCACTGTCGTGTTTCAGAATTTAATATTGACGATCGCCGGTTGCTATCCCACTAAAGCTTGAATCACTTGATCCAGTTGTTTACAGAAAAATCTGAGCCCACTGTTTGTGCGAGTTTCTGGGATCTAAAGTCGGGTTCGCAGTACTCCTTGGTGATTCATTTGGAGACAGTCACTGTTTTATGAACTAGGGTTTTATGGTTATCGTACAAAAACCTTTTCCTCTCTTGTGATCAGTCGATCAGGAGCGTCTGTACGGTGCCGTTGAAGGAATGCGTTCCTAGTCGCCGATCGGCTGGCTCGGTTTTCGGCGGACAGATTGTGGGGCACCCAACCAATCACCTGCTCTGCACACTTCGCCAATTTCGCATAGATAGAAATGGACGGTTGGTTCAGGTTAGTTGAGAACACTCAACAGTTACTCCACTATTTGACAAGGATCTGTCTCCACTTCTGCCCTTAGTATGTAGTTGTCAAATGTTGCAGGTCCTCCTGATCGAGAGGAGTCAGAGTGAAAATAAATATTAGCGAGTCCGAACTTGGAAAACCATCTTTGGCATTCGCGAACGTACACTGGACCCACATGTACGTCGCATACATTTTTGGCAGCGACTGCTGCATTACTACCCTAGCGAAACTCGAAAAACCTGCAATGCCGTTAATGCTCCTCTGAGATTTGACTTGCCACTCCACCTGAACTTGCTCACAAAAAACTCAAAAAATAGTTGTTTTGAAAAGAGCAACTCTCACTTGCCTTAGAATGACTAAGGCTCACTTTCGAGATGCACAAATTAGTCGACAAATAATAAGCAAATATTGCAATGCTCAAAAAACGACATTACTTTTTGGATGGCCCAATATTTTGTCTTTTTTATACTAGCCTCACAAAACTACTCCACATGTTCTACCCACGTTGAGCAATCATGGGCTTTTAAGATGAGACTCTTGAGCGAATACCTACCCAAGCAACGTCATCAGAAATAAAAGGAGCGGCTATGAATGCAGCCAATGTGCTGTTGTAGAGAAGAGGTCGTGTTATAAAGGGTCGCACAAGCATTATTATAATGCAGATGATCATCCACATATACACCGCTCCACCTAAAAAATCTGTGAATTGAGAATATTAGCCCTTCCTTTTACAATTTAATTATTATAGTGATAGTGTGATCGTGTACCTCTAAAAAGGAATCGAAACGACACCATCGACGGAATCATTTCCACAACCCGATTAAACGCGATGGCAGTACAGATAAACGTTGAACCTATCCAGGTATCTGAAGGAAGGTTATTCAATCATCTTAAAATTTCTTGAAATCTAAAGCAGAACGAACCCCAGCATACATTTCCGAGAATCTGATTGAAGGGCACATTACTGCAAAATACTCCGCCTGTCTAGAAATGTCTTGATTATTGGAGTGGCAACAATTTGTTCAAAAGCAATGGCTTACGAAGTGGAGATAAGATACGGCAATGGAGCCTCCAAGCACATCCGTTATATCGATAAATCCATTGAAAAACATGAGTCGGTAGCAAGGAATGTGCAGAAGCTTTCCGCGAGCCATTCCTATCAGCGATAGCGAGTAAAGAGTCTGAAAAAGTTTTTGCTTGCTTTTTCAGCTTTCTTCAGGCACAGGTTAAGGATAACCTGTCATCGGGCTAAATGGCTTACTTGACAACAAGTAAAACACAAATTAATTATAAGTTTAACTTTGATAATCAAATCAGAGGATGATAAAAAATGCAGTAAGAAGGATTAATCGTCTTCCTTGTTTATATATATATATTTATTTATTTATTTATTTATTTATTTATTTATTTACTTATTTTGCACGTGAACAATCACGCAGGGTTAAAACAAAAACAGACCAACAAACAAACAAAAACGACCATATTACTGAATAGGAAAACACAGATGGCGACAACTATTAAAAACACGAACAACTCGGTAAGCCTTTAAGAAGCTTCTTGGAGATACATGTCAATAAGCCTTTTGTACTGCCTCAGTGAATTTGGTACAACGATTTTCTTAGAAAACTTTAGGAACTCAGAGCCAGCCCGATGTGTAAAAAATGCCGACCTAACATTAGTTCTAGCTCTTGGTATTTGTATCTTACTTTGACCACCTCTAGTGCTAGAAGGTGATACAAATAGAAATCACGGAAGCGAAGGCCCCATGTGCCATTCATCAACTTGTAAATTGCAGTTAAATCGTATCGCTTTCTACGACAAGCAAGAGACTGCAAATAGAAGATCTTGTTCACAGTTTCATGAGTATACTACAAGATTAGAGTCTTCAGAACTCTTGAATCACATAACCCTTGGACGATTTGGGTCTCACTTGTTATCTTACTGCGAACCACATGACGTAAAAGTTTTCCATCACTTCTTTCAGTCTCATTCGAATACAGCGTTGCACCGCACGCTGTAATACTTTGTAGCATGAAACCGCTTATTCCACGACTTGACTTGTAAATATGAAATAATAGACTGACTGTAACATAAATAATAAAATGATCAATTTTATTTAAATATTAAAAAAATTAATTCAATTTAATTTACTACCTTTTAAGTTATATATCGACTCAATTTCTAATATTAGTAGTACCATGTTTTAACTGCTTCAATGCATATAGCTTACCAACAATCAACACTGTATTCATATTAATCGAATCAACAATAATATCAACATGGTAATGATATACACTGCAGTGTAGTTCCTATTTTTGTATGCACTCACTGTGAGCGGTACCATATGAAGAAAAAACCAAACGTGAGTTTAGATCGACATTTATTTAGTTTGTAGCATCTCTCCCTCTTCACTGGTGAGCCACAGGGGAGGTACTACAACATAGAAAAGGTTTGTATGAAGATTTATGTGGCGAAATTTATGTGAATGTGTTATTTTTTATTTGCCAAAATTACACAAAAAACCGGTCAAGTTTGGATTTATCACTGAAGCATATAACATAAATAGCTCCGCAAAACTTCTTTCAAAAGAAACGACTACAGTTTTTACTTTTTTTAAACAATATTTTATTAAAAATAATAATATAATGACACCGAGAAATAAAAAGTTCATTGGTTATTGGTCTATTAATAAATTAAATATATCTGACAAAATAATAAAATCAATTGAAACTGTTTTCAGCAGGCTTTGCTATTATGTTTACTAGTCTTCACTTACAATATATTAATAAAATATGAAAAAATTAATCAAAATATGTTTTCAAATAAATTGATAAATAATTCGCTTATTTATTAGAAATATTTATGCATGTCTTAAAAATAAATGTTTATTGTTTGTTTAGTGTGTGTATTTTTATTTTTAAAACTTAGTTGTCAGTACATAAGTGAAAACACAATAATGTCCTAACAACTTAGTTAATTAGTTATCTTCTTCATCATAAGAGTTCGGAGTGACGAATTTTAAGCATGTTTTGTATGAAGGTAGAAGCGAAAAAGTATAATATTGTTGTTCGTTGTCAATGTCTTTGTTGCTAATGTCATTTGGTTACGGTTGTTGTACTGTTGAGTTTTGTGAGGTAGAAGAACTGTAAGATGTTATAAGGGTGAACCAAAATAACGTGGACAATTTTTTATCATAATTATAAAAAACCAACAATTCGAGGTAACAACGACAAAATTACAATAACACAAACATTAAGGTACATGTTGACGTGGTTTTAAAGTGGCCTTCCCTGGAGCAGATGCAGAGGGCCAAACGTTTCGCGAGGTTTGCGGGCGATGGAAACGTAACCAAGAGACAATCGTTCCCACTCCTGGCGTAAGGATTACTTCTGGTAATCGAGACTGCGGTGACGTTAGACGCCGACCCTAGCCTCTAAAATACTCCACACACTGTAGTCCACCGGATTCAAATCCGAAGAATACGCCGACCATTCCGAAGGCGTGGTGGAGTCGGGGAAATTCACCTTGCAACACGCCTGCGTACTCTTCGCCCTTCCTTTCCTAGAGTCTCGTGCTACACATCTTTGTCGATTTTCACTCCTTTATCCACGTCAACCTGAAGGTCTTGCCCCTGGCGCAGATTCCACCCAAATCATAGCAGATTGTGGGTTCTGGCGGTGCTCGACGCTCCACGGTAAACAGCTTCTCACCCGTGTACAGAATCCGTACCCAGCCACGACCTACGGCCAATCGCCCCAAACTTCGCGAAACGTTTGGCCGTCCCCATCTGCTCCAAGGGAGACTTCGAAACCACTTACGATTAACATAGTGTACCACATTAATGTCTGTGTTGTTGTATCATCTTCTCGAATTGTTGGTTGTTTTATATTTATGATAAAAAAATCTTGTTCACGTTATATTGGTTCACCCTGTACATGTATTACGCATAGGTTTGCTTATAATTCTATTGTCTAAGCTGAAGGAACGGTCCGAGTTCTAAGCTAATCAAAAAATAAGTTCTACCATCACTGCTCTTAGCAATAGTGAGACATACGGCTCAACTATATGATGAACACTAGTCTAGGTGAGGTCAGAGAAACTGTATCTCTTTATCCGGGGGTCGGGTTCAACGCTTATAGCAGCGGGTATGCGGGTATAGAGGGTAGACCCTTATACTATAAGGCATTCACAATAAACCTTAAACGCCACCTCATGGATATATATAGTGGAAAGAGAATACTCGTCTCCAGGACGTAACTCCAACGCGACGCCGCGCGCTAGCCGCATGCGACGTCGCGGCGCTGAAACGCGGATGTGCTCTCGGCGACGCGTGGTTAGCCGCGGAGCCCGAGATTTTGCCAGTATTTGAGCTCCATGACTAGTTTTTTTACCACAGAGACCCCCCAAATGATATGGAAGAGGAACACTCTTGGTAGAGGCGCTGGAAGAAAAAGGAAGCAGTAAAATGCCTCTGCCTCTGCTTGTAGATTGGAGAAATAAGGAGATCCTTAGCGTTTGCTGAGGGGTGCTTACCAACGGCATTACACGTGAACTATGACAAGTGAGTTGACGTTCTAGTGTAGCGTAAGGTTAGAATTAAGGGAAAAGCTTTGGATTAGTGTGCTCATGCCCCCGCCCAATAGGTACTTATAAACACTTGCTTCCGAAACTTCTAGTTAGTAATCCCGTCTCTGTTCTTGTTCCAGTTTTCCCTCACCAGGTCCTTGACCATTTCCCTTCTCATTTGAAATGGATTGAGTCTGATTCCTCCCGAACTTTGTTAACTGTTACCCCCATTTCGCTACCATTAGACATCAAACTTGTCTCATCCTCATCTCCTGTCTCTTTTCTTCTTCGACTTCGCCGGCGCGCACACTAGCCCGAGTCACTAGCCGTCTCTGTCTGTCGGAAGCAGTCGGACTGCGACAACCGGTCCAATTTCATAACGCACCTTGCGCGACGCCAGCGAGTTCGCGCGGCATTGGAGTTATGTCTGCCCCCCAGAATACTCGACGCTCGTCGTGGATAGATCCGAGGATTCCGCGTCCATTGACAAAATGGCGCTCTAGTGTGATCAGCTGTTCTTGCGCAAGGATTAGTTCTACCTTACGCTTGTTTCCTTTCATTAATACGAATCGCACCCACTAACAACTGCAAATAATGGGCACGATTCCCGTAGACCTATGGTATCTGTATTCAGTGCCCGCGGCACATCCACGGATGGTCGTTGTCGTTGGATGGTCCACGTCGGAACGAGGACTTAACTCCAACGAGACGTCGCGCGCTAGCCGCATGAGACGTCACGGCGCTGGAACGCGGACGTGCGCTCGGTGACGCATGGTTGGCAGCGGAGTGCGAAATTTTACCAGTGTTTAAGCTCCTCGTCTAGTTCTTATGTCGTCGCATAGCGTTGACGCATCTCAAAGCTCTTGTATGTTCTAATAAATAAAATCGACAACTTCTTTCTTTCACCTAGCGATGGGCATGCGAGCTTAACATAGAGGGGAAGATAGTGGAGGCTTCGTATGGTATCTGTAGATATCTTGAAGTAGGGCAGTGGTTTCGGTTTGCGCTCTATTCCATCAAACATTTTAATTACCCACGCATGTCCAACCTCCTCGCGAAAAACGCGTCGAGAGTCGCCGTTACACACTCTCGCGCTCTTGTGCGAGTCACTAGCCGTCCCTGTCGGAAGCGCCACTAGCCGTACCATTCGGAAGCAGTGGGACCGCGACAACTCGTCCATTTTCGCCGCGCACGATGCGCGATGCCAGGTGGGGTCCGCGCGTCGTTGGAGTTATGTCTGCGCCCGTCCACGTCGCATCGGAGCGCGTTTTTAGCGCCGGATTTGAATTGGCGACGCCAACCGACAGTCTTCTGCAGTACAGTGCACTGCACCGCGAAAGGCTGCCGTCCCGCGGGATGGAAATATACCGGCCCTTCATCATCTGTCGGGGGAGCGATTGGCCAGTTGTGGGATCCATGCACAATTAGCGCCCGTCCACGGACACTGCTGCGGGAGTATACCATAGACCTTACGATATCAAGCAGTGGGAAAACGCACTATGTATACCCACTGCACTGCACTGTTTGATGAATCCGGGACCTGGATTGTGCAGACGTCTACCCTTATGGGTTAGAACAAACGGTGGAAGGTGGAGGAATGCGCATCTAGGTCAAGGGATGCTTTTGCCAGGGCGATGTTTCTTTGAGCTTAGCCATGGCCAATTGCTGGCGAAATCCTAAGCTTGACGGCGTTCACTGAAGCTTACGATATGATGGGCAGGCGGCCCATCAGGGCGTTGGTGGGGATCATGCACTGAATGCCGGAATTCAGAAGACGTGTCGAAGACGACGTTCAAGCGATTGCTGGCGAACAGCTGCGGCGAAGAACTCATGGAAACGGCGGCTAATCGATCTCTGTGTGGCTGCACTCGAAAATGTGCTTCATGTGCTGCGTTAAGGCATGCTACATAAAAAATAAGTCCTTCGCTATGGTACCCGCAGTTACGCTTGTACTCAAGCCAGTGCACCAAATTTTTAAAAAAGCGACCACAGCCCTGTCCACGATAAAATATTCGAAATGCTTATAGCAGTGAAAGCATAACACGCACAGTTGCAAATATTGAGAAGAATCCAGCATTTAACAAGAAGCAGCATTCAGGAAGCTAAGCAACATACCACATAAATTATTCCAGTGACAAGAAAGTAGACACCTTGAAGTTTGTCAACTGTGCCTCTAGCTTTCCACTCGGCAAGCGATCGAGAGCTGCAGTTATACTCCTTCTCGTCGATAATCCATGGAATGTTGAAGTAGAACAAATGCATTGCAGATTGAACTGAAAACGAATAAATTGTCCGATAAATTTACTGAAAGCGGTTCTACGTCTATTCCAGTGGAGGCTCGTAATACCTGTATGATCCGCAAAAATGCATTCTACACAAACATGGCCTATCTGAAGGTATTCTTTTAATTTCGTTCTGTATGATTCACAGGACACACATAATGAATGGATTAGTTGGCTTTGAGTATAGAAAATTTTAGCTTTAGACCCCACTTTCCCATCAATTCTTTGTCTGCTTCTCAACTTCGAAGGAGCGTTTCTATCCACTTCACACCTTTTATAACTCATTCGTAGCTGTCAAGGACTTTAATGGGTGTTTCTGCGTCTGCTCATGAACCATAGCGCTAAATAACAAGCTCAAAAAAGCCGTTCTCCATATTACTCCTATATTTTTCTTAAAATCTGTAATTTTATCACCATTTGTACAATTACGCTTTTCTCACATTAAAAGTAGAGACGCATGTTGGTAAACTTTAAGACAACAACTACAAAAACATCGTGTTTAGCATGATCGATAAAGTTAAAGTAAATTAGATAATTCGCATTTCAGGATGTGAATAAGGAGAAACGAACGAGATATGAAAACACCGTACTCGTCTGCCGTCTTAATTGCAGTATTCATCGAATGTCTTCCTGTAAACATCGTCAAAAATGTCTGCTGGTTTGATATCAAACAACTTATGTTGGCGAGACAGTTATTCTAAAAAATATTATGCGAATAAGAACTGCCTGATTTGCCATAACAATATAAAAATATACGATTTATAATTTTGTGCTAATCAATGATCATAAAAAAGCCGAAACATAAATCTGGCATTATGGTCGTAGATTGTGCAGATGAAAATGTACTTGAAAACGAACAATGATGCGAATCTCCTTCAATTCAAAGCCCCAAGCTTCACAATAAAATATGTAACAACACTAAAAAGTTGAACCAGCGAGCGAATTTTAATATAACAAGTCACTCACACGCCTAACGCGCAGCGCGCAACTTTGCAACATCACTGACCTACGGAAAGTAGTTTTTGTAAAACTTAAAGTTGGCTAACGTCTAGGACCTTGTGCGCACTTTATCGGCGTCAAGCCATTCGCCACTTCGGTACCTTCATCATAGACGTTCACTCCGGACCGTCCAGCAACGCCATTGGTTTGTTCTGTGTAGTACTTTTGCCCTCAGGTTTGCTCCTCCGCAACCGTTTAACACGTCTTCCGAATCCGGGCGAAAGGTTCCCCCTCACTCGTTTCTTCCTACTGGATCTAATTGCTGGTCCGCTTTTACTGGTCTCCCTTCCCCTTCCCCTCCCCCACGTTCCTAGTCCCAATTTCTGGCCCACTTCCTTATTCTCCCTATTAATCGCTTACTGGTCTCTTCTTGCTGGTTTTTCCGTCCTGTCCCTTCCTACAGGTTGTTAGTTTCCTTCTTGGTAGCTCTTCTGGTCCACCCTAGAGGTGCCCCTCTGTTCCCTTCTCCACCATCCCATTAGTGATCCTCCCAGACGTCGATGACACGTATTCGGAATCAGGACGCTCAGAAAAGTGCACAATTGCCGCTGTGTCAAGCATGAGGAAGTTGAGCTTCCTCGGCTGCAGAAGCATCCCATGTTGAATTCTGAATGCGGCCGCTCGTCGCACGAAGACCGTGCCACCTCTCCTGACTCCGGACGCTTGTTGCGAACGTAGGAGACCCTATTCTGGATCCAGAAGCTGAGAAACGTGTACATATGCCGCTGTGTCAGATATGAAGAGGCAGCGCCTCCTCTGCTGCAACAGTATCCCATGTTGAACGATGCATTTTGTCCGCGCGGGGCTCGATAAGGCGTATCTCACGCAGGTTTCTGACCTGCGAGAGATACGCCTCATCATCTGCAGCGCAGGCAAAATTTTGCGCGGGTTCGATGAGGCGTATCTCACGCAGGTTTCTAACCGCGGGCAACTAACTCAATTATATAGTGGTAGATTATTTTTTGCAATTTTTATGCGTGTTTCAAAGAGCGACTTTAAACACAGAGTTACTTAGGAAAGCTGGCTTGCCTGGGCTGTGTCAATTTGCTGACTGTATTAGAAATTTTTTACATTTATTTATTTTATTATTCTATTTAGATGCTATACCTCGATACTTGGAAACTAATTGGGTGAACTCAATAAAATAACAAAAAATATTTTACAGTAGAATCAAACTCATAAAAATAATTTGTTCACTAGGGCGTCTTGTTGTACTATGATATATACCGATGAGTATTAAAATACCTAAGAATACTGGAAAACTAGAACTAGAATCTAGAATACTAGAATACCTATGAATACTAGAAAATGGAATGAAAATTGCAAACCTATAATTCGATAGCGACCATGAAGCAAGATCGAACACTGTTATTCGAAATATCCAAGGCTGAAAGCAGAGCAGGTGATTCGCTAATCAGGTTTTCTTTGTCTGAACGAGAAAGCGTTTAAGGCGCAGGTGTATCTCCCCATAGACCTTCGCGGTGGTCTACATTTTAACGTGATCAGGGTGTTGACGAGTTGTCGATGCACTCCGAAGGGTCTACGGGAAACACTCAAACGACATGGTTCCTGTCCCTTCAGTCGGTTGTTTCCATATCGTCGGTTTGTATTCAAACAACATTTTCAGACTTTTATTAGGCGTTTAACATTAATAGACAAGATGAAAACAGGAGAGAAAAACGGGAGACAAAAAATACCAGCGACAGGTTAGCTAAGCATGTCACTATGCACCTTAACTGAACGAACATCGAATTTTGAACCTTGATAATCAGCGCCTCCCCGGACTCTGCGATCAACGTCATCACAATTCTAGTTCATGCTGAAGTTATTGTTTAAAAAAATTATACAAACACATTGTTGGCAGAAACTTCATGCGACCAAGAGCAGTCTTTCATAAAAGTATCCTGGTTGTTGCGGTCTATCTCGTTGTGATTCTCAGCATTCGAAGTACCTCTATGCGTATTGTGCTGTTGAAACACATGTAAACGATGCCGTGGAGACCTGTAAAGAGCAATTCAGTACCCAACTTAAAGGGTGGATGACACAGGTTTGTGATTATGAACCTTTCAAGACGTCCGATTTTTCACCGTAATGTCCAGCGATGCTGACCTCTGCTAGTCAGCTGAGTTTACGTGTTGTGAACCTTATATTATAGAAAATCCTCAGGTCTTACCATGACTAAATTGCCAGACAACATTGGTTCCTATAACCACACTACGTGGTACAGCAAAAAATTGTATGAGAACATAGAGCATCGATGCCATTGCTGTGGTTGCACAAATGCACAATACTTGCAGAAATAGCTGAAATAACTAGCATTGTCGGCTGAGTCGTAAAATCGTATGATTTCACCAGGTGTGTATCAGATCCGGCTACTTCGTTGTCTTGGTTCGTACCCATTGAAACGCGCAATATTGGAGGCCAGCATGCGTGACTCCTCTCGCTCCTCATGTCCCGTGCACACACCCACTGCCGTTCTGTACATGTTGCGTTGCACAGCATGTTTGACTGCTGTAGGGTGAGCGGATTTCGCATGGACTATGATGTTCTTGGAGCTGCCTTTACGATGCCACTTCACATTAAAAACGCCGTTTGATACCCTAACCTGAGTGTTCAAATAAGGTTACGTTTGGAACTACGATCTGTTACTACGTTTGGTTTGAGCAAATCACATATAATGATGCTGGTAGAAGAATGATTGAAGTGCAATGTGTTCAAGTGGTCCGGGAAATATTTCTCTCAACGTAGAGGACTTGCAGTGGGCAGCGTTTAGCTCCAATCCTGGCGATCTGCTTTATGAGCAGAATTGAACAACCAGTACTGGAGCGTCATCCCATAATGTACTGTCGATATATTGATGGCTGTTGTGTTATAACGACAACTCAGTCCGAAATGGACGAGTTGTTCAACATCCTCAATGCACAATCTCACAAGGGAACTGTCTGAACGGTACGCCGGAACGGCAAGAACGAGTACTATAGGGAGAATTCCCGTCCTCCAAATAGTAACAAAACATGTTTTCTTCTTGCAGAATCCTTGAGGCAAACGAGTACGAGCGTGTAATGGTTAAGGGTCCGCAGAGCGAGCTCTTCACGGCAGCGCAAGATCTCAGTGTCGTGGGTTGGGTGGCGCAGTGGTAGAGGGCACGTCTGATGTTCGTGCGGTCTGGGGCTCGATTCCCATGTCGCGTTTTTGCTACCTTTACCATAGGATCGGATTTCCATAAAAATTTCCATATCTGAACTTGTTTTTGGAGTTTGCTACGGTGAGATACATTTGTTACATATTATTTGTCGACATACGGGCGCGTGTGGCGCAGTCGGAGGAGGCGCGACTGTCGCGTGCACCCGATACCAGGTTCCTGGTTCGGATTTCCCGCCCAGGCCAACCAAGCCTTCCATCCCTCCGGGGTCGGTGAATTGGTACCAGACTTGTCTGGGAAGGATAGAGCGCTGACCTGTACATCGGCTGGCCACCGCAAGTCATTGTATGGCCAAATACGCATTCATTTCGCCTCCACGGCATCCCGTAGAAGTAGAATGCGCTGGCGCATCCCAGAAGGGATTGAGTAACGCCGTCCTTTATCGTTATCCTTTATTTGTTACATCTCGTGATTCACCAGCAAAGTCCAAAATATGCCAAATTCGATTACATATGAAATATTTATGAAATAACTTCAGCACCAATGATACACAGGCACAAAGTGCATAAAACAGTAAGACCGATCACAGCATGGGCAACGTATGAAGGCTACAGTTTCTTCACATCCTGACTCACCAAATGGACCGACGTCTTCCGGGAATGTCATTCCACTCAGGTTTTCGAAGCAACCAGGATGCGTCGTCAAATAGCCGGCCTTGTACCACCCAACTCAATCAGCCTTTCCAGGCGAGGATGACACGTGATAGTGCCTTCACTGGTTAGTGGTGTCGTGACTCCGGCACAATCCTCTTCTGGTTGAAACTGTTGGTCCTCTTCTTCCACTACCTCCAACTTCCCCACTTCGTCGATTTCCAGCTGTCGCAGTTCGAAATCCTGTGGGATACATGCTATCCTTTCCGCCAGCTTCATCTCATCTTCCGAAGGGACAGCATCCAGTGGAGATCCGCACTTCAGTGTGAATAGGTGAATGACCACTCGAGAGTTAGCAGACACTGTGGAGGCAGTGTTGGCGGCAGCACTTGTTATAACCGCGCGACTTTGTAAGCATAGCAGAAGTGAGAATATTGATCGAGGTGGCAGGTCAAGTTGAAGATCATCTGGTCCCCTCCTACACTGCGAGTACACTGGTGGCACTCACCTCACCGACACTAATAAATTGCATTTGAAGCAATTTCTGGCATTCTGCCGCTGTTTCATGTTGTTCCTGTGTCAACATTTCTTACAGTGACAATGAGAACAATTTATTGGAGTAAAAGTTTCATACAAAATCGCATTTGGCATATTTCGGACATTGCTGGTGAATTACGAGATGTCGACAAATAATAATTAATAACCATTACAAGAAACCATTACACCCTCGTACTCGTTTGCCTCAAGGATTCGGCAAAAACAAAACATGCTCGGTTACTATTAGGTTGTAACGAATTAAATGGCACTGGCTCGCGCCATTTTTTGGCGCGTCTTTATGCGTTTGATCAAGAACAAACCGTAACGTGTGGCATATCGTTTAGAAGCGCAAACCTTGCTCTACCGGCGAGTACTAAATTTTCTATGTAAAAGTGGGAAAATTTTAGAGTTTTATTGACTTTTTTGCAGATGGACAAAAGGGTAAACCGAGGCATTTACTTGTATGAATTCAACCTGGGCACTAGCTAAGGAGGCGGACGAGAAGATCAACGCCGCATTCGGTCAAGGATGTTCCACAATTCGGACGGCGTATCGTTGGTATCAGAAGTTCCGGAATGGAGATGAGAGCTTGGAAGAACATGAAGGTCGTGGGAGGCATAGTGATGTTGATGAGGACAAGCTGAGAGATGTGGTAGAGAAGGATCCACACAAAGGTACCAGGGAGATAGCGAAGGTTTTTGGCGTCAGTCACAACACAGCTGCCCGGCATCTGAAGGAAATTGGAAAGACCAAAAATCTGGAAAGATGGGTGCCTCACGAGCTGTATGAGGAGCAAAGAAACCGACGATATGAGATCTCGTCCGCACTGCTTCTACGGAACGAAACGGACCCATTCCTTGATCGCATCGTAACCTGTGACGAGAAATGGATAATGTACGACAACAGGCGACGATCGGCACAGTGGGTGGACAGCGATGAGAGCCCCAAGGTTTTTGCGAAGCCGGAATTGCACCAAAAGAAAGTCGCGACAGTATGGTCGTGTTCGCTGGGAATTATTCACCACAGCTTCCTCCCTCCCGGTGAATCCATCACGGCAGAGAAGTACTGCATTGAAATTGAAGAAATGATGAAAAAGTTGAAAGATATCCGGCCAGCCTTGGTAAACCGAAGGCGAGTTCTCCTTCTGCACGACAATGCTCGCCCCCATGTAGCACGAATGAGGTTGCAGAAATTGAATGAGCTGAGCATTGAAACTCTACCACATCCTCCGTTTTCTCCCGACCTCTCCCCAACAGACTACCATTTCTTCAAGCATCTTGGCGACTTCTTGGTAGGGAAAATATTCAAATACCAACAGGATGCCGAAAGTGCCTTCGAAGATTTCTTCAATTCCAGAACTTCTGATTTTTATGCTACTGGGACAAGAAAGCTTGTGTCACGTTGGCAAAGATGTGTAGAATCAGAAGGTTTTTATTTCTACTAATAAACTTGCCTACAAGCCGAGATATTAACATTTTAAATTTACAGTGGTTCAGTGCCATTTATTTCGTTACACCTAATATTTGGAGGACGGGGATTCTCCCTGTAGTACTCGTTCTTGTCGTTCCGGCGTACCGTTCAGACAGTTCCCTTGTCAGTACACAAAATTCACCCGAGAAACTCCGTGTGAAGACTGGCTACCTTATCTGAACACTCAGGTTAGGGTTCCAAACGATGTTTTTAATGTGAAATGGTATCATAAAGGCAGCTCCAAGAACATCATAGTCCATGCAAAATCCGCTCACCCTACAGCAGTAAAACGTGCCGTACTCCGTAACATGTAAAGAATGGCAGTGGGTGTGTGCACGGGGCACGAGGAGCGAGAGGAGTCACGCATGCTGGCCTCCAATATTAGAAAAAATATTAGAAACAACTTAAATGTTGTAAAATTTACGACTCAACCTAATATTTGTAATTGCCAATACCGAGCCAAACAAGATTGGATAAAAAGCATCCGCACGCTTAAAAACTTAATGGCTAACCTGAATTTGAACCTTATCAATAGATCCTCTTCTGGTGTGACTGAACATAAACACATAACTGCAAAGAATACCATAAAGCAGTATGAGAACTATGAAAATAGTAATATTATGGATGCCGAAAAGTAGTGACGAATAGTAAGATTTCTCCTAAAGACGAAACCAACTAGCACGTCACTTGCTGGATTGCACAAAAAGCCTAAAGTGAAAGGCTCACCCAAACCACGTCATCAGAAATCATCGGTACACTAATATAGGCAGACACAGCAGTGTTGAATGGATGGGAGCGACTCACAAACGGGCGACCTACCATATACAGCACCGATAGCAACATCCACATCTTCAGCAGTTTACCTAAAAATTACCGAAAATGTTGAAAATTCACAGCTAAAATTAACTAATCTTCGATACAGAAAAATGGGTTCTTTTAGTCACGTACCCTTGAAGAGAAAGCGAAACTTTTGCAAAGCAGGTATCATTTCCACTACTCGATTTAAAGCCAGCACCACACAATTGAAGGATGCTCCACACCAAACACCTAAATTCTTGGCAATGAAGTCAGTCAGTGTCACACATAGGCATTGCTATCAGTTTGTGACATGTATGAAGGATGTCGAAGAAAAATTCTGTTACACATTATGTTCTTTTGCACAATGTTTTACAAAATAGTATTTTAGAAAACATGTGGGAACTGACTCCAGGCGTAATGTCCGACAATCCACCCTAGAACAGGCGAAGAGCAAAGAACGGAGCCTTCCTAAATACATAGGAATTTAATAACCTAACAAAACAACTAACAAGGAAAGGTTCCCAACTCATGGTGAGCTTTTGGATGCTGTTTTGGCAGTATGTAGGGCCTTATGTGCGGAGTCTAGAACCATAGTTAATTTTTGCTGAACCCTTCTTTAAAGACCTGAGAAGAGGCCTGAGAGCGTGCGCGCAACTATTATCAACCTCTACGGCACTCATCGAGAAGTGCTTTGGTGGCGCACCAGGTAACACTGCCGCCTCATAGGAGCACACCGGGGGGCTTTTCAGATCGAGTCCGACTGCTTGCTTTACTTTTGCACGGATTAGTCTGTTGTTATTACACTTTCCTATGACCACAGGAGGCAATTTTAGGCCACTAATTCTCCCAACGAAGGCTCTCTACAAGCGCCTTCATCCATATATCATATCGTATCACCAACGATACCGTAACTGAACACAAATTCGCTCATCTTACGGTTGAATATTATGGATACCGGGCCATATCGGTACATAAGTGTGCTAAAAATAACGTTCTCATTTGAACGTGTTGTTGTCCGACTACTTTCTCCCTTAACACCGGATTTCACTTTTCCGACAAGGAGAGAGATTGCGGTGTCGGATGCCATAAAAGGATTCCTCCTGGGGCCGGATTCATCAACAATTAAACCCGTGGGTATGCGGGGTACAAGGGGTAGAGATAAGATAAGAGTAAGAGACGCAGGCTTCATAGTGGATATCTTTACCCCTATATCCACGTGTTAGTTGTTAATGAATTCAGGTCCTGGACGCCATTTATGAAGATTCCGACTGTCAGGAAGAAGAGGCGATACAACATATGAAGGCGCATATGGAGAGGCTTGATTTGTTGTAACCATTGGTGGTCTAAAACTAACTCCTGTGATCATAAGAAAGTGTAATAACAACAAACTAATACGTGTAAAAGTAGTGACAGCACTCGGACTTGAACTGAAAAGCCCGCCGGTGTGCTCCTATGAGGCGACAGTGCTGCCGGCTGCGCCACCGAGGCACATTTCGCTGGGTGCCGTAGAGGTTGATAATAGTTGCGCGCACACTTTCGGGCCACGTCTTCAGGTCCTTAGAGAAGCGTTCAGCAAAAACTAACTGTGGTTTTAGACTCCACTCACAGGGCCCTACATCCTGCCAAAATAGCATCGCAAAAGCTCACCATGAGTTGGGAACCTTTCCTTGTAAGGGGCAGAGATAGCTTTTAAAAACAGTAAAAATCTTATTGTAGCATTGACATCAAGCTGCAAAAGAATGAATACTAGAAAACTTACAAAATAGAAATAAGCCGGAAAAAATGAGACTGCTGCGATGTCTAAGATATCTATTAAACCATTGAAGAACATAAGCCGATAACAGGGAATTCGAAGAAGGGCGCCTCTCTTCATACCAAGAAGACACATAGCATAGAGCACCTAAACTGCGTTAAATTGTAAAGTTTACTATAAAACGCCTGCTTCATTGATCTCATCAAGGGCAACTTGCCGTTACCGAAACGCGAACTTTTGTGCATTGTCAGAAGATCTTCTTACTTTATTTAGGTGATTTTAAACTTGCCTATTTCTTTGTTTCAGAAGAAGTAGAGCAGGAGGATGTGAAGACTGTTGCTTGTAGTCTGTAATGGCTAACAGACAGGTCTGCACTCAATCTGACTAATTCAGCTTTCCATCCCTCCTGAGTGGGCGTGTAGCGCAGTTGAAGTATGCGCCGACTGTCGCATGCGCCCGATACCAGGTTCCTGGTTCGGATTTTCCGCCAGGCCAACCAAGCCCTAAATCCCTCCGGGGACGGTGAACTAGTACTAGACTCGTCTGGGAAGGACAAAGCACTGACTTGTTCATCGGCTGGCTACCGCAAGTCATTGTATGGCCAAATACGCATTCATGTCGCCTCCACGACGTCCCGTAGAAGTAGAATGCGTGGCGCATCCCAAAGTAGATTGAGTAACGCAGTCCTTTATCCTTTTTATTATCCTTTATTCCTACTTAGAACGCTAAAATATGCTCTGCATAATTCTAAGAGGATTGAGACCTGATCATCTTTTGGTCCTCAAAGGGTGTCAATTCCGAATATATTCACATTCAACTAGAAGTGCTCCGAGGAGCGCATTCCGCAAAGCTATTGATATTGATTTAAAGGAATTAACGCATTTTCCGTTAAAATCTGTTCTAACGACGTAGCGGAACTGTTGAGAGATTTAGCGGAAGTTTTAACGCATTCTTAGCAAGATTACTAGTGTCTGGATTAAGAAGCTCCTATTTCCTTAATGCTTCTTAAGCTCGAAGGGACGCTCCCCAATTTCAACTTTCGTAAATACTTTATAGGCTAACAGAATAGACACGTTGTTAAGG
Organism: Heligmosomoides polygyrus polygyrus; assembly: GCA_947396885.1. NCBI lineage: Eukaryota > Metazoa > Nematoda > Chromadorea > Rhabditida > Heligmosomidae > Heligmosomoides > Heligmosomoides polygyrus. The sequence goes on from OX377201.1 coordinate 11,626,163, forward strand.
AGTTGTGCATATGCTGTCTATACTAGAAATGCTTCTGATGAGATGATCACCAGCCGTCCTGTTGATCCTAGATTTGCTCAAACGAGCGCCAGCAGCCTCTCCACTGGTTCCTGTCGCGTGCCAAAATGTTCCAATGGATCTTTTAGTTCAAGGGACATGAAGAGCGCCATATCGTTCGTTCAGCGCTTTCACGAAGAAGTCCGTCCAACGCGTTGGTGAACGTCCTGGTGCTCTCTTGACATCCCAAAGAATCCAGTCGGACACGACTCTTGTGGAGCGGGTGTCTGCAAGGCGCATTACGGCCCATCCAACTTTCCACGGATTTTCCTCGATGGAGAGCGTTCGATCTCTCTTGTTGAGAGGGATCTTGGGCCTCTTGTCGCAGGGCCAGGCTGGTGGATAGGGGAATGAAGCGCGAACCAAATGCGACAGTGTACTGTCCAGAAACGCAGGTGGGATGCGGGGATGGACTCCTTCCTACTGCTGTGGTGGGTCGACTCGTTCCTTGTGCATGGGAGCCGCATGTCCACGCATAGCGTGCGGGGGTGAGTTCACGCCTGCGCGGATTGTATCTGTGTCGGCCCACAAAAGCTTCTCCGTAGACTGGGAGTACATCGTAAGGCGATTCGAGGTCTCTCAAAATTCTCGCCCCGTTCCTTCGGGCAGTCTCGCTGCATGCCCAGAGTTCCTCGCTCGCACAGCAGAGCCTGACAAGCTACCCGTGTGCACTTCAGCCAAACACAGCAGCATTAAGGGCCTTATTACCCTAAAACCGAAAAAAACCTAAGTGCGAGTGCGAGTCAGTTGCGATAATCCTAATCTTTTACCCCACCTATACCCCTCGTCATTCGATTTAATATTGGAAGATTTACATTCTTTGATGAAAAAATCTTATCACCACCTGTGGGAGATCGCGACACAACTCACAAGGGAAGGTGACCATGGGACTTCAAGATGAGATGCATATCACTGGATGCGGCTTCGAACGCTGATTTCAAATATTTGTCCCGTTTCTGCTGTGCGCATCTGTGAACGGAGTTATAGAGCACTTTGGCTACGAGCTCAAGTAGTTGGAAATTGCCCTGCCGTTCGAGTAGTGGTGGCGCAGGTGATAGAGGGGCGGCGTGGTGAGACGGTTGGTTTATGGTTCAATTCCTCTTTGGTGCGAGATTTTTGCGCTTCCCAAAAAAGATCTGTCACGATCAACCAAAGCGCTCTATGTCAAATCTCAATGGAAAACGTCACCAGAAAGCAGGACTCGCCTCCATATTGACAAATTCAGACTGGCACGAGATCCAGTTTATTGTGAATACTTGCTAAAAACATGGCGAAACATAAAACAAAACACACTGATACCTTCCTTATCCTGTACCTCGATGCTACCGCATTCCTTATCTTGCAAGACTGAACGGCAGGCCAGCACAACAGCTGGTGAGAACATAGTTTGGACGATAAGTCGGCAGTATTGTCCTTACCGACCCCGTGTCTCGAAAAAAAAAATTCACCCAAGGTTGTTATTTAAGGCAACGATCACTCACTTGTAAGTATGGGTGGTTATTCGTTGCGATTTGACATAGAGAGCTTTGGTTGTTCATGTCTGAACATATACTAAATTGGTTGCCATGGCAGTTCTTTTTTAGGAAGTGCAAAAATTATGCATCACAGGGGAATCAAACCAAACCAGTCCGTCTCACCACGCCGCTCCTCTACCACCTGCGGCCTCCACTGCTCGAGCGGCAGGGCAGTTTCTGCGCTATCTCAGCTCGTCGCCATGCTGAAAATGGTCCATAACTTCGTTCACAGATAAGTACAGCAGAAAAGTAGCACATATTTGGAATCAGCGTTCGAAGCCACAGCTTATGATTTGCATTTTATCTCAATGTCCCATGGTCACCTAGTACCCTTCCCTTGTCAGTAACTTTTGAACAGCTGGAGCACATTTCATGAAAACTACGAGTATGTGCTTTTCTACGTCGTCCAGCATTCGTTCGTCGTTCATCTTTGTTTATAAAATTAGGAAAAATATGGCAAACAGGCATACGAAACTGACAAGGTTCGCAGTGACACTCTTAGAGCAAGTCAATTTGGTTTCATAACCAGAGCAATGGAACGCGTTAATGAGCACTACTTCTCAATAACTATAATAGTAAACGCACCACAAAGAAAAGTCCAGACGTTGGGAAATAGACTCCTTGCACAACACTCACATATCCCCTTCTTTTCCATTCCGCCATAGAGCGAGAAGAGCAGTTGTATTCCTTTGCGTCAATAATCCAGGGTAGATTTAAATGAAATATTTGCATCTGGAAAAAAGCGAAGAGCCAACGGTTGTTCTTCATTATAGTGTGACGGTGTGACGATACCAGTGAATTACACTTATGTCTCCACAAATTTTCGAATATTCGAATGGTTTAGCATGCTGCTATTTTTTGAGTATGCGAATCCAAATGCATTCGAAAAATACGATTTACTTTTTGAAAGAATTACAAGGAAGGAAGAAGGAAAAAATACTATTTGTAATAATGAATTCTTCTGTAAAAAGAATTTGTTAGTTAGGATCGTTGGGTTGCTAGGTTCATTCCAACGCAACTCATATGTAAATCTTCTATGGTCGAGTACTGTTCTTGCCTCCTATGAGTATTTATTATGGTTTGACTGCCCATGTTTGAGGTTATCCTTGCATAAACTGCGTGATCTACTGCGTGACAACATAGGCACGGCGTGCTCAAAATCCCACGAACACTTATTCGAATAGGTCATTCAAGTAGCAAATGTAGAGTAAATAAAGCTGTTGTGTCAGTGTGTCAACACTCAGGCTTGACTATCTTTTTCAAATAATTTTACTAAACATTCGCAATAAAAGTTTAGCAGTAGCCGTAAAGTAAAATTCACAGCGGTATCTTCATGAAAGTAAATAATTGTGAGATAACGGTGAGATAGTCAAAATCCGAAAATATGGTGCTTAAGGCCCGTTTATACTTCGACGCCGAGCGATGCGACGCCACATGTGGTGGTCATATAGACTGAGTGACGGGATCGGTCAATGTGGCCACTTTCCATGCCGTCGCGTCCCTCGGCGTCGGAATATAAACGGGCCCCTAAGGCGCCTTTTATACTCCCGCCGCGCCGCGGCGCGTCAATTCGGGACGCGGCGCGGCCAGTCGCGCCGCGCCCCGAATTTGACGCGCCGCTGCGCGATTGCAGTTAGAAAGCGGAGCGTCAGTCAGCGACGCGCGGCCACGAGCTTCTGCGCACTACGGCCCATGCTCCGGAAACGGTCCATGAGTCATTGAGGGAGCAAAACAGAAAGGATTCGCCTGGCTGATCAGCGCAGTGCATCTTGTCAATGTTAGTGATATTCCTATGGGGAGCGACGATTATTCTCTTAAGCCTGGAGTCGAAGTCGTCCGCTCAACCTACGGTTAAAACTAGTGAGTGTGGTATTGAGTCGAATCTCCTGCGATGCAAACGGCACTAAACCACTCCCTATTTTGCGATATGTGTGGGTCCAAAAGTAAAACTGCTGAAAGGTACTCATCGTCGATAACCACTCAAAACTCTTTCTCTTATGGCTATTCTGGGGTCACTGTGCACTAAGCATATCTTAAGCGTGGTATATGAAGCTTCGTGAATGTCTACAAATCTCCATTCTCTTCCTAGGTTACAGAAGGTACGGGCTAAGGTCATGGTCACCGATTTCGCCCAAACTCCCTAATCATCCAAACCTGGTAATCGCCTGTAACTTCAAAAAACGATGTCAGATTCGTGATCAGCATCCTAAATATCCCCTCCCCCTTCTCAATAGGAGAAGTTTGGTCGAAAAGGTGAATCTCCCACCCTACATCGAGTCTGCCGCGGCTGATCGCGCCGCGCCGCGCCCTTCCCCTCAGCGGCGCGATTCGCCGAATACCGTAACCCAAAATTCCGTCAAGTGTGGTGTTTTGCGGCGGCGGAGTATAGAAGCGATGCGGCGCCGCCTCGCGGCGCGAAAAATCGATAGCCATGCCGACCATCACGCCGCGCCGCGGGACGGGTATATGTATAAGGCGCCTTTTATACTCCCGCCGCGGCGCGGCGCGTCAATTTGGGGAGCGGCGCGGCCAGTCGCGCCGCGCCCCGAATTTGACGCGCCGCCTGCGATTGTAGTTAGAAAGGGGAGCGTGAGCGACGCGCGGCCACGAGCATCTGCGCACTACGGCCCGTGCTGCGGAAACGGTCCACGAGTCATTGAGGGACCAAAACAGAAAGGATTTTATGGCTGATCAGCGCAATGCATCTTGTCAATGTTTGTCGTGGGATTCCTGTGGGGAGCGACGAATCCCCTCTTAAGTCTGGAGTCGAAGTCGTTCGCTCAACCTACGGTTGAAACTGGTGAGTGTGGTATTGAGTCGAATCCCCTGCAATGCAAACGGCACTAAACCATCAACACCAGGCCCAAGCAGTTCTGGAAGGATGGGATCAGGAAGTTGGCTGAGCGATGGCCCTTAATGCCCTTAATGGCAAATACATTCCTCAGCATCGTTGAGTTGTAATTGAGTTATAAAGAAATAAAGATTTTTCAAATTGTTCCAACACTTTTGCGCCCCCCCACCCCTAATATTCTCTTCCTAGGTTACATAAGGTACGGGCTAAGGTCATGGTCACCGATTTCGCCCAAACTCCCTAATCAACCGAACTTACCGCAATCGCCTATAACTTCAAACAACGATGTCAGATTCATGACCAGCACCCTAAACCCCCCCCCCCCCCTACCTTCCCAATAGGAGAAGTTTGGTTGAAGAGGTGAAATCTCCCACCCGACGCCGAGTCTGCCGCGGCTGATCGCGCCGCGCCGCGCCCTTCCCCTCAGCGGCGCGATTCGCCGAATACCGTAACCCAAAATTCCGTCAAGTGTGATGTTTTGCGGCGGCGGAGTATAAAAGCGATGCGGCGCCGCCTCGCGGCGCGAAAAATCGATAGCCATGCCGACCATCACGCCGCGCCGCGCTGCGGCGCAAGTATAAAAGGCGCCTAAAAGGCGCCTAAGCGGTAGTTTATAATTGCGTCGCCACGCGGCGCGGCACTATGGTCGCCATAGATGTCGATTTTTCGCGCCGCCCGGTCCGACCGACCATCATGCCGCGCCGCGCAGCGGTGCAAGTATAAACTGGGGCTAAGGCCTTGTTTAGTGTGCGCGACAAGCGACGCGATGCCATACATGCATCGCGTCGCGCGTCGCGTGAACACTAAACAAGGCCTTATAGAGTCCGTTTCTACCTTTTGCCAAGCCAACTTTAGGCAGTCCAGCAAATCTCGAAAATTACTTTTCCGATTCAAAAACTCGTATGGCTTTGCTATATTTTAAGCAGGTGTGTTATTTGTTATAGATACGCCGTCTACATTGCGCGATTCCACACACATATGGTAACTAGGTTTATCTGAACGATAACACTCATCAGTTGATTATCAGTTCATTCTCTATTTCTCGTTGTATAAAAGCCTCAACGAGAGAAGTGTGATTCATTGTTCTTCTTTCTATCGTTCACTCCATCAAAACCTTCACACTAGGAGCTGTTTTCTTGTTGGCTGCATTTCAGGGGTGTTTCAGAAAACGTTTTAAACTGATTCAACAACACAACATCTTTATGCTATACCTGTTCGGGTGTTATATGAAAAACTAGAAAGCATCCAAAGAATTGCCAAAAGAAGATTATACGCAAAAATAGAAACAATGAATACAAACATACGCGAAACGAAAAAACATGTAATTTTAATAAAATACCAAAGTTAATTACGGCATTCAAGCCGATCCTTGTAGATAACTCGTTAGCAGCTACTGTTTGTTTGTTGAAAGCAGTACCTTCATTAGACAGGCGCTCATCCTCGAGGGAGGTAGTTTGATTGCTATATGCAAATAACTAGCAGAAAACTGGTGGCAATAGGATGCTGATATTATTGGGTTGATCAAAAAGTTTTGCAACACTACCACAACAATATTACAATAAATATAATACAATATGCAAAAGCTCAGCCTACGATGTATTCCCCACCCAGGTCTAGGATACTGCCCTATCTTTCATGCAGACTTTCAATTCCTTTCCGCCAGAATTTCGAGGGCCGTGAGGAAAAGAATTCAGAAACCTCCATTCCCAGTTGATGTCGATCATCGAAATCTCTACCTCTAAGATTCTGCTTCAGAGCCCTGAGCAAGTGGTAGTCAGAAGGAGCGAGGTCTGGAGAGTACGGTGGATGGGGCAGAACTTCCCAGCCTGACTGCTGGATTTTCTCGCGGCTCACTTTTGCAACATGGGGACTCGCGTTCTCGTGCAGCGGGTAAACATTTCCCCGTTCTGGACGGTTTTGGCGCATGGTGTCGGCCAAGCTCTGGAGCTGAGTGGCGTAGACAGATACTGTGTCTGTGGGCTCACTAGCCAGCAACTCCCAGTAAAGGCATGCCTTCTGGGTCCCACCAGCAACACAGAAGAACCTTCTTTTCGTGGTGTCCACATCTCGGTTGACTTGGACCCGGTTCTCCGCGTGGGAGCTATTGGCTCTTGCGGGTGTGGTTGACAAGAAGAACCCAGCTTTCATCACCAGTAACAGGGTTCTTCAGAAAGTCCTTTCTGTGCGGGCAAAGAATCAGCTTCTCAGCAACACTAATTCGGCATGCCTTGTCAGAGTCCCGCAGCTCATGTGGTACCCAACACGAACAAGCTTTGCGGTCCTCACGACGGTGCTTTGCCTACATCCGAGTGTCGCCGCCAATTCGCGAGTGGTTGAATTTGGCTTCACCCGGAAGCTTCGCGTAGGCTGTCTTCTTCCACAACAGAGGGGCGTCCGGAACGAGGTCGATCTTCGAGAGAGATATCTCCAGCCTCGAAGCGCTGATACCAACGGGCCACTGTGGAGTAGTGAACGACTTCCTCCTTGAATGCAGCGCAGATATTGGAGGCTGCAGTCCTTGCGGAATGGCCTCGCAAGTCGGTAGCGAATAGTTAAATCGCACAGTTTATTTTTGCGATTATCTAGCACAAGCAGGCAATAAATAACAAAACAATGTTCCAGTTAAAAGGTTGGCCTCGGGTGCGTCTGTAGCTAAAAGCAGAAGGCGGGGGTCGCTCAAAACGTTGACTTGAGACTCGGAATACTTAATTATTTATTTATTTATTTATTGAACAGTGGAACCCGCAGTAAAAAGCAAAACAGCAAAAAACGGCCAGAAATGTGAGAGATGCCAGAGGGATTGGAATCGAGTAGGTTAAAACGATTACGACGAGAAGCATATCTTAGAGAAGGATGTTAGAAAACGAAATATGAAAAAAACTAAAACATGGACATCGAGCTTTTTCCTCAGCAGAAAAGGAAAAAATACCAAAAAATATTGACGAGGAGGAATAAAAACACAATTCGATTGAGTTAGTGACCACATATCTTGGTAATGCTGCGAAGCTCCTAAAAATGTGAAATGAAACCCTAATTAAGCCACAAGTAAGAAGTGGTTTTTGCCAAAGAGTAGCCCAGCATTTCTTATTATAATAAAAAATAATTACACTAAATAAAATAAATAAGCTCAAGCAGGGAGATTTTTCTACCTTTACGTATATCTGCTAACAGAGAAAAACCACGATCCGAGCACTTCAACAGGAAGTATGACCAGGTACGGTTGCAGAGCCGCATTCGGTTTAGCAATTTTACATAGCTCTTCAATTTTTTGTGTTTTACTTTTATTTATAGCGCTTTTGATAAAAACTTCAGTCAAGGCGGCTTGATCTGCCTTACTTCAAGCCATCGCAACGCAAATTTTAAGATTTTTGAAAAAAAAATGTCTAAGGCAACCCTACAACATATTGAATCGAAAGAGCGCGTAATTCTTTGTTAATAGTGTTAGAAGTAACTAAAAACAAATATCTTTAGAGACACAGATTGCTGCGCAGTTATCAAGAAAATGTTCTGGTGGTAAACCTATTAATAAGCACTCAAAGAGCGCAACGCTAACCAGTTTTTTTATTCAAATTTTTACCCCAATTCTGAAAATCATTATGCCCTCTTTGTGGCATTTCTCTTTTAAAAAGAACTCAATGAGGAACCTAGAAAGAACTATGCTTTTTGTAATCCTCTTCGAAGAGCAGAAACCAAAAAATCGTCGAGAGTTACAGCGCAAAAACAGCGATAGATAGGAAATTGGGTAGAAATAGGTCGGTGAAGAAGAGTGAAATTATACCACCAAACGAAGGAAATTGTATCGGCTTCGACAAAACATTGAGGTAAATAATCCTTACTTCTGTCCACAGTTCGGCCTGAAACAGCGCCGGTGGTGTAATGGCGTAGAGCATTCCCGCCCGGTCAGGGGAAGGTGTGGGTTCGAGTCCCGCCTAGCGCTAGAAGTTTTGATTGCAACAAAACATAGTTGTAACAGCTTACATCCTCAGTACCAGCCAATTGAAGCTTAGAAAAACTGAATTAAAAACCTGAAGCCTTGGTCAGGAAAGGTTGATGGTGAGTTAGCTGATTTCCGACTGATAGCCTTGCTTTTGGGTGTAGTTTCACAGCTGAAGCGAGCGATTACCATCCATGTGCTTAGGTAAGAGTTTAGATATCGCTCCACTTTTGTGGACGCCGGAGAAAATTGCTTCTTAAGAAAACTACAAGGCATCCACGAGATAGCCACGGGTCTCAGATTACGGTGCTTTAAGTAATGACTAGCTCTCATGCCTATGAACCCTTATGGTGATTTCTGAAAATGACTACTGGAGCTTGACCTGTGATGGCTAAAGAAGTGAAGCGCGGTTTAGGTGTTGGTCATGGTGAAGGTTGAATCCGCATAAAGTGAGGCGAAGAATTTTTGTTCAGTCAAAGGAGAGGCAATGAGCACAACCTCAACTGCGAAATATTCAAGCATTAAAACAAACTAAAACGAACTATTTGCTCATCCTATACCTTTGGGAAAGATTTGCATTTAACTATCCTCAACTACTACTTTTCCTACATTTTTGTTGGGTTTATTTTTTCAAATTTAATATTTTTCTCAAGCAATAAAAAGGAGAACGGCGGCGTCGTCCATACAAAATCAGTTGAGCTCCGTTAGTAACAGAGAAGTTTAAACTCAATTTTTTTAGCATTGACTGAAAGATTGGGCTGTCCGTTTTCAAGCTTTGTTTTCGCATTGACCATATCCTGCAAGCGTCGATCTGAAGGAAAACATAATAGATGTAGAACACAGGTGTTAATACTAGATGCAGCTGCTTTATGAAAGCTGAGTTCCGCAAGGATTTGGCTAGACTTCAGCCAAATGTGAACTAGAAACAACAAAGCAGGGGTTTTTGCGCTTATCTAGTCAACTTGCGCTAAGCATGCGGTTTTGTAGGAAATCGTAAAACTTTCAGACCTACATTTTAGAATCGACATATATTAGGTTGTCCCATAAGTCCTTGCCGTTTTTTTTCAACGATTCACTGCAGATTTCGCCGGCGGTGTCTTGCATAGGGCTGCACAGCATTCGAAAGAGAATGATTTGCTCTATCAGAATATGTATTGCATTTCTTTTTTCATCATGAACTTTGACAATTTTTAGGTCGTTGAAGTGAAAAGTGAAAAAGTGAAAAACTAGTCATTTGCGCACTTGTTCTCTCCGCTTAGGTTTGTATTTTTTGCGCAGTTTTTTTACAGCACTTGGAAGACAATGTTCTGTGCTACAAGAATATGTGTTGGTCCTATTTTCTCACTTGTCCTTTATTGATTTTTAGGTCATCAAATTGGAACGTCCGAAAGAGGATGGTTATTTTTGCCGACAGCTCCTGCTCTGTGGTTGGACTTTTTGGGCTCGGTGTTATATGTCATTCGAAAGAGAATGTCTTGCATGAATATGTTCGTGTAATGAATGATGACGGACAAGCAGGCCGGCAGCAATCGTCACTCGCTGGTTCCTGATGTTCATTCATTCCATTCAACAGTTTTTGCACAGAATTGTACAAAACTGGCGATGAAAAATAGCGTTTGTACGGTCAACCAGTGTTCCAGTGCATTAGCCGCACTAGGACCCTGGTTGAAAGCAAAGAGAAGGTGCCAAAAGTGCTCATCCTTTTCGACCTGGCACTGCTCTATTTTGATGACCTGAAAATTAGCAAAACTGTAAATGACCAAAGAGAAAATCATATATATTGGTAGAACAAGACATGCACTTTCGAGTGTCATATAAAACTGAGCAAGACGGGCTGAATAAGGAGAAGGAGTTGTTGGTGAAGACGATTTTACTCTCTTTGACATTTTGTTGATATTCTATAGAAATCAATAAACGCGACATATATTTTTGTAGAACAAGACATTCTCTTTCTAATGACATATAACAACGGGCCCAAAAAGTCCAACCACAGAGCACGAGCTGTCGGTAAAAGTAACCCTCCTCTTTCAGACGTCCCGATTTGATGCCCTAAAAATCAATAAAGGACAAGTTAGAAAATAGGACCAACACATATTCTTGTTGTGCAAAGCATACTCTTCTAGATGCAATAAAAAACTGCGTAAAAAACTACAAATCTAAGCGGAGAGAACAAGTGCGCAAATGGCTACTTTTTCACTTTTTCACTTTTCACTTCAACGACCTAAAAATTGACAAAATTCATGATGAAAAAAGAAATGCAATACATTCTCTGATAGAGCAAATCATGGCCTTTCGAAAGCTATGCAGCGCTATGCAAGAGACCGTCGGCGAAATCTGCAGTGTGTCGTGGAAAAAAGCGGCAAGGACAACCTAATATTATCAGTGTCGGTTGGTGAAATAGAGCGGCAGTTACTCTCTATCTAGTTTCAAACAGTGAATGCAACTAAAAATTATCTTAAGCCTTCTAGGAGCACGGCTAATGCACTGACATACTGCTAATGGTCACCCATGAACACTTGCGCATCTCAAATACTACTTATTTCTGAGCCTTCTACGAGAAAACGGAAATTTTCCGCTGAACTTTTAGCCTTCTAGCTGAAGCAAAATGAATTATAGTCCAACCAAATGTTCATCGGCCTAGCAGCGTCTGCTTTGCCGCCAAGCCCCAAGAACAAATCACTCCGACCCCTCTTCTTTCCTTTCTTAGGCATTCCTACTTTCAGTGCACTAAAAAACTAGCATTACTCCATAGAATAGTATAGCAGGAACCGATAGCACAGAACCTTTAAAACTGCTCCTGTGAAGATTTGCTCCCGGATGTATCCGTTCCCTATACGGCGAGGAACAGATCGTGTATCAATGCTTATTCTGCAGAAATATTAAAGTAAAAAGGATAAAGGACGGCGTTACTCAATCCCTTTTGGGATGCGCCATGCATTCTACTTCTGCAGGATGTCGTGGAGGTGATTTGAATGCGTGGTTTTTCACACAACCACTTGGCCAGCCGATGAACAAGTCATTGTTTTACCCTTCCTAGGCACGTCTGGTACCAATGATTAGGGCGAATCGTATTCCAAATTCTCGTTTTTTTTATTAAAAAAAGGAATTAGCCTAATTTTCTACCTGATGGAGACCTCTACACGGTTAAAAGTCTGCCACAAAAAGTTTCAAGTTTTGACCAAAGTAGAGTGTGGAAATCATGTGTTTCTAAAAAGAATAAATGGGATAGACCCCTGGTTCATATCCGACGTCATTGAGGCGGCAAAATTCAACGTACACAAAAATGACTATAACTCGTTAAGTTTTTTCGAAATTCGAAAACACCTAGGTTTTTCCAAACTAGAAGAAAATTGTTTTCTTAAAAAACAACAATTTGTTCTCAAAAAAAAAAGGTTTTTATACAAGGATGGAATTCACAAGCAAAAAAAATTGAAGCGATTTTTTTATAAATAATCACATCTTGGTAAGTTTTTCGAAATTTGAAAAAGCCTACGGGTTTTTAAAAACTAGAAGACCCAGCGGTCTCTAACCATATGTAAAACAGCTTTCAAAAAAGAGATCTTCATAATACGGGACGGGGGGTTCAATTTTCTGCACGTATTTCGACAAAGATCGACCCCAATTCGAACCCCTCGCCCGTATGTATGAAGATTTCTTTGTAGAAAGTTGACTCTTGTGTAGTTATAAGGCTCCAAAAAAAACATTGACTTTTCGGTTTTCAAAAAACTTACGTAGATGTGATTGTTTAAAAAAATCACTTAATTTTTTTCGCTCAAAAATCTAAGGCCCCCGTTCCGTATGAAAAAATCTTTGTTGAAAACCGATTCTTATATTCTTTACATGCAAAACATTATTGAGTGACCACGCCGAAGCTAACTCCCCTGCTTCAAAATTCAGCAAAATTTCTGTTGCCGACAATTTTATAAATCCACATTTCACTCCTTCAATTCAAGTTAAAATCGAAACGTTTCCGCTGAAGCTGTTTTCAGTGTTTAAAAAAGTGGTCTACCTTATACTCTCACGCCTGATAGAATTCCTTTTTCTTCCATCAAAAATATAGCACACACTGTAGCATATTCGTTATCCTACCTGTGTAATCAGTCCATTATGTTTCCAGAAGTACCCACTCTTTGAAAGCATTTCTATGTAACTCCAATTTTGAAAAGTCATCCTCATCTGAACCTACGAATTATAGACCCGTTAGCATCACTTCCTTGTTTTGAAGGGTATTCCAAAAACTTCTTAAGCCTCATGTCGTGGAATATTTAGCATGAACTCCCTAATTTCATCAACTCAGCATGGCTTTGTAAAAGGAAAGTCTATTGAAAGCAATGCTGGAATCCTTGAATGACTAGACCATTTCAAATCAGTTTCCTTAAGCCTCAAGTGGCTGGTATCGAGGTTGTGACGACTAGACCATTTCTTAGACAATAAAAAAGGTGTGGACATAATGCACTTAGATGTTCCCAAAGCATTGGACAGAGTTACCTACGAAAAGCTTTTGTATAAACTGGATAAGCCTGGATCTCATCAAAAAATTTATGACTCGCTGAAATGTTTCCTCACTGGCAGGACCTTTCAGGACCGTGTCAATTCTACTTTTTCGGATGTATACAAGGTCATTAGCGGGATTCCTCATAACGGAGTTCTTTCGCCAATACTTTTCAAAATATTCTCCGCGGACCTAGGCGACAGTTTGAAAATCACGGGCGCTAAACAGTTCACTGATGACTTGAAAATCTATTTGGAAGTGAGTAATAATCAGGACTCCAGTATTCTCCATGTACGAATCGATAGTTTGGTCTGAAGATTGGCAGTTGCCGCTTTCACAGCACAAAACATTCTACATGCGGTTGGGAAATTCCCTGACTTCTAGTAAGTACTAAGTGAATGGTTCTGAAATTGCAAAGGTTAAAGAAATGAAAGACCTTGGGTTCAGGTACCAATATTCGTTCGATTTTCTTCCTCATGAATCGGAGTTTTATGGAACGCGATTTCAGTCTCTAATGTTCTTTCCTCCAAAATGTAGAATTTTTTCCACAAGAAGACCTCCCTTCAGTCGTGTTCGATGATATCGCAATGTACGCACGTAACCTACCATATTTCATAATTTTTTGGGTCTCTCAAAACAATTCATAAAAGTTTAAAAACTTTAAAAAACGTGGACTTTTGCTTCAATCAGCAGGTTGTAAAAATATCAGCTTCAATGTGACCAGCGGTGTCGATGTTTTCCGGCAAATGATGCAAATCGGGACATCTATTCATAAAGGTCGTTCCATAAAAGCACGGTTTCATCAGTGTGTGTCAACAAGGTTCAAACTTTTAAAGAGTACAATTTCACTTTCTGATGCTGTTTTCTGCAGAATAAGAAAACTCCATTCCGTGACAACTCCATCCTTCGGTTGCCATTCCGTCATCTATTTGAAGAGCGCTTCAGAAAATATTGCGCGGAAAGCACTTAGAAATTACAACTTGAAATTTTATACAGTGCAACTTCGGACGTAGATGTCGCTCCTCCAGGTAAAAACTGTTATGTGCATAATAACCTGGAAAAAAATCAGAAAAATTGGAAACCTCTCATTGACTCTAAATCTGCGGCAGAAAACATTTTTAACACGTAAAACAATCATCATTTAAAACCTTTGTAAAATTCAATTCATTTCAGGAAACGAAGGTAAGGCTTTACAATGTTGCACGCCTGAAAAAACAGGTTATTAAGAAATGCAAACAGCGTCTTAAATGTTGAAAAATTCGAGAGAATCCACTGCCAGAACCGAAAGAGTGCGACCCCTCCGCTCCCAAACGGCGTTATAGTACGGCCCTTTCGATTCTGAATCCTTAAGCTTGAACCTGCCCGGCGCTCTACCACCTTTCAGACTTTTGATTGAGCATGATCCCAACACACGTTGCACGACTTCTTTGACACGTTTTCTGAACCTGGACGCATGTTGCATAACGTATGTAACACATTTAATGAGTCCCATCGCACTTGTCCTCATGTTGCCATGACGTCTGCGTCACGCCCTCTGCATCACAGCAAACGTTGGACGATATTGAGAAAAAATAGTGGTCCCTTCATTGCTGGTCTACTCCACACGCTCGATGGACTACGTCTTCGACACGTCTTCTGAATCGGCTCTTGATCCCCATCCATACCCTGATGCACTGCCCGCTCAATAGAGCGTAAACTAGGGTGAGCCGTCGCCAAGGCTATGAGTTTGCTAGTCTCCCATGGTTAATGGTTAAGCTCAAAGAAAGACGGCTCGCATACGCCGCCTGTCGGCAGGCATTCCTTGGCTTTGGTCTCTCCCCCTCCCAGTGACCTATAAGGCGACCCACGGGTTTACTGAGTTAGATATAGCACGATTATAGCCCGCTCTACCAATGATAAGGTGATACTCGCAATTCAACATAGGTATTTTGGAGAACTGAGCAAACCTCTTCTACGCCAATGCCAAAAAGGGTTGGACCGGGCGCCTATTTTCATCGCAGCGACGTCGTCATGGTACTCAGCTTATGAACATTCCGCTGCGCGCAGTGTCAAAGGGAACTCCGCAGTGGCTGCCGCAACAGTGGCGACGGCTTCCCGCGTCCATCACTGGCACGGCATACTTCTTCGCGCATCGCGCGGCGTTCAGCGTTGATCCTGGTCGAATTGCTCTCTTGCAGAGCTACTAGTAGTGCAAGAGCACTGAGAACCGCATATCTTTCGCGCCACTCTGCAAAGCTTATTACGTCGCGGCTACAGGATGTATGCACGAGGCCTTAAGGTGTGTTGAATATACGTTCGCTAATACGAACGAGGCTTAATTTGTGTCACACACAGTAATTGAAGAAGGGCAAGATGGTGGGTTTTCCAATTTACGCGATCATTGACAGAACGGCAGGCAGTACATGTGATTTACACAGTAAATTCTTTCAGGTTGAGCTACAAATAATGGGAAAGCTTCACGTTTTTTCCTTTTTCGTTCCTGTCCTAATCAATCAATGTTGTCCAACATATTTTTTTGTTTATTTGCACATCGATAGCCACACAAACAAAAAGAAACAGCCGACAACTACAAACCAATCAAAGGCACACTAAATAATAACAGTATGTTCAACACTACAGACAAAACACAGAAATTTGTATGCCTAAAGACGCAGTAGACTTACCAGAAAACTATCTCAACGGTAGGTCGGAACGGCCCAAGTGTTGTATATGGGCAGAATCGCCTCTCTCTGGGAAACAAGAAAATGCAAATATTTCGACCCCAATACAACTCTGCGCAGTGTTAGGGACGACAGAAGTTGGGCCGTTGGCGGTGTTACTCATATGCCTGCACGCGGAGGGCGAGCTCAAGTTGGCTGGAACGGCGATTATAGGGATTACGCCGCCCCTCTACGCACTGCGCCACCATCGCTCGCTCGTCATCGCTGTTTCCAGCCAACTTGAGCCCACCCTCCGCCTCCAGGCATAGGGCTAACACCGCCAACAGCCCAACTTCTGTCGTCCCTAACTCTGCGCAGAGTTGTATTGTGGTCGAGATATTTGCGTTTGCTGTTTCGCAGAGAGAGGCGATTCTGCCCATATACAACGCTTAGGCCGTTCCGACCTACCGTTGAGATAGTTTCCTGGTTAGGAGTCCTCTTGGAAATGCTGATCCGCTAGTACTCAGAATTTCCTTATTTTGTTTTTGTTATGTAAAGTGTCCTACTGGGCGCGTGTACCGCAGTCGGAGGAGGCGCGACTGTCGCGTGCACCCGATAACAGGTTCTTGTTTCGGATTTCCCGCCCAGGCCAACCAAGCCTTCCATCCCTCCGGGGTCGGTGAATTGGTACCAGACGTGTCTGGGAAGGATAGAGCGCTGACTTGTTCATCGGCTGGCCACCGCAAGTCATTGTATGGCCAAATACGCATTCATGTCGCCTCCACGACATCCCGTAGAAGTAGAATGCGCTGGCGCATCCCAGAAGGGATTGACTAACGCCGTCCTTTATCCTTTATCCTTTTTAAAGTGTCCTACTATATTTTCCTCCAGGAATTTGCGTATTTTAGAATATAGTGCAGATGGGAAGACATAGGTTGTTAATGGGATGTATGCATTTGTGACTCATGCGCCTATCATATAGCTTCCCTACTGCTTCAAGTAGAATTTCTAATCTAACACGTTTCCTAGTATGCATTAGAACTCTATTAACTTTTAGCTTCGACATGGTGCTGTGATATCCTTGATACGGCTCGTAGTAAAGCCACACGCGTAGAATATTAGTCCACAAGTCGTCTTTTCTTTACAGTCTGTATACCCTGAAAAAATCGAGACAGACTTCATCCGTTGAATGTGATCTATATAGTTGTCGAAACACTGCTTTCAACTTACTTCGTTTAAGTCACGTTGAGGCAGGAGTAACGAACACTTGAGATCTTTGATAGAAGCCAAACAGTCCTAGTACTTCTCTTCGAATTGTTTTGTTTAGAAAAATGTAGACGAGGCTGTGGCTTCCTTGAAAAAGTTCTTAGATTTACTTCTATCTTATCTTATAGTACCCATCAAAATGCTATTATTAATAGATGAAAACAACAAGTGTTGCTACAATTTAAAAAACCTACTCGCATTCAAGTCTAGAACAACAATTAAAATTGTGCACCGAATTAACCATTACTACAACTTGTGCATCTCCTTGGCTGTTTTTCGGGGAAGGCTCCAGACTTGTCTCCTTTCTCCTTTGATAGAAAAAGAAGGGATGAGACTAACTGCACTAACTGTTTCAGAAAAGAAATGTATTCTCTTATTATAACAAAGGATCAGGGGCCGCGTTACTCAATCAATATTGATATGCACCACGCACTTTACTTCGACAGGGTGTCGTGGGAACGATTTGAATTCGTTTTTGGCCATGCAATGACTTGCAGTGGCCAAACGATGTACAAGTCAGTGCTCTATCTTTCTCAGACAAGTCTGGTACCAGTTCACGGACCTCGGAGGGATGGAAGGCTTGGTTGGTCTGGGCGGGAAATCTGAGCCAAGAACCTGGTATCGGGCACATGCGACAGCCGGAGTCTCATTCGACTGTGCTACACGCACTCTTCTAATATAGTAAAAAAAAATGATGCGTTGAAAAGAATACAGCATCCACCAGAGGCAATACGACGCCGTCTTCATCACCACTAACTGCTGTTAAAGGCACAGTCTAATCCTTCTTATATATCTGACAAAGAATCATCGACTATATGTGCGTCGCAGTTTACCTTGAAAATTGCCATGCAATTGCAAGATTGTTGCTTAGAGGTTCAAGGTAGAAAACGTCGTTAATCAATTTCTATTCGGAAGCAGGATCAAGCTTGAGGTTCGGGAATCGAAGGGGGGGGTCGTACTGTGGCCTCGTCTGGAGGGGGGGGGGGGGTCGTGCTCTTACGGTTTTGGCAGAGGATTCTCTCTTATTCTTCAGGTTTTTTGGTGTTTTTTTCAATTCTTAATAAGTTGTTTTTTCCAGGAATGCTTACGAAGGTGTGGAGTCTCTCCTTCGTCCCGCGAAGTTGTAAAAATTAATATAACAAGTTTCAATTAATGATTGTATCACTCGTTAGAAATAAAGATTTTCCGCCGGCAGATTTGGAGTCAATGAGAACTTTCCATTTTTCAGTTTTTTTTTTCAGGAAGTCATCGGCGCGACAGTTTTCTGCCTGAACGAGCGACATCTACGTCCTAAATTGCAGTCTATAAAATTTGAAGTGTCAATTGCTAAGGAAAATTAAGTGCTTTTCCTACAAGATTTTTGGAAGCACTCTTCGAAGCGATGACCGAATGGCAACCGAGGATGGACTTGTCACGGAACTATTTTTCTCTCTTCTGCTGGAAACAACATCAGAAAGTGAAGTTGTACCCAATAAAGTTTTAACCCACCGGTTGACACAAGGGAATAGAAGGTGTTTTTGTGAGACAATCTTCTGTATAAACAGACGCTCCGATTTGTACCATTTGCCGAAAAAATTCGACACCGTTAATCACATGGAAGCCGCTATTTTTACAAGCTGCTTTTTAAAGCGTAGAACCTACACTTCTTACAGTTTTAAAAGCTCTGTGAATTTTTCAGGGATGTCGCACAAACTCCGAAATATGGTAGGTTACGTGGAGCCATTGCGTTCTCCGATATCACCGATCGCCACTGAAGGACGGACTTCTTGCGGCAAAAAAAATTTCTACCTTCTGAAGGAAGAGCATCAGAGAGTGAAAACTGTACCATCTTAGAGTTCAAGATGTGATTAATATACAATCATAAACTAAGCTTCTTCGCAGCGATCTCCGATATGATTAGGGCTGATTGCATTTAAATTTTTCGCTTTTCAAGAAAAATTCATTAATTTTTACCTGAAGCAGATCACCCACACAGTTGAAATCTTGCCACAAAAAGTACCAAGTCTTGTTCAATGCACAGTGTGAAAATCATGGTTTCCTGAAACGAATAGACTGGATCGACCACTGGTCGATATGGCACCGACGTCATGGGAGCGACAAAATTCGACGTTCACAAAAATGACTATAACTCGGTAAGTTTTCCACAAAAACTACAAGAAAAGGTATTTTATACGGTGTGAAAATCGGTTTTCAAAAACTAGATCTTCATACGGGGCGGAGGCCTTCGATTTTTGAGCGAAAAAATTGAAGTGATTTTGTATAAACAATTATATCCCGGTAGGTTTTTCGAATTTTAAAAGATTTAATAGCTTTTTAAAAACTAGAGGAAAAGCGCTTTCAAACCATATAGAAACTTCTTTTCATCAAGGAGGTCTTCATAGGGGGCGGTGGGGGTTCGATTTCTGGTCCATTGTTGCAGAAATACGTGCCAAAAATCGAACCCCCCTCGCCCCGTATGAAGACCCCTTTTTTGAAAACCGTTTTCTATACGGAAAGAAAGCACCTTTTCTCTATTTTTCAAAAAGCAATTGGGATTTTCGAATTTCGAAAAGGGGACCGAGTTATGATCAAATTTGTGAAGAACTGCTCGTAGACTCTGCACCGTCGACATTGGAGTGATTTCATAAAAATGATCATAACTCCGTTCCTTTTTCGAAATTTAAAAATCCCAACTGCTTTTTGAAAAGTAGAGGAAATATGCTAACTGACCGTGCATAAACCGTTTTTCAAAAAGAAGGTCTTCATAGGGGGCGAGGGGGGTTCGATTTTTGGCACGTATTTCTGCAACAATGGACCAGAAATCGAACCCCCACCGCCCCCTATGAAGACCTCCCTGATGAAAACTAATTTCTACATGGTTCGAAAACGCTTTTCCTCCAGTTTTCAAAAAACAATTGGGATTTTTAGATTTCAAAAAATGAACCGAGTTACGATTACTTATTCTATATCACTTCAATTTTTTTCGCGCAAAAATCGAAGTCCTCCGCCCCCTATGAAGATCTAGTTTTTGAAAAACGTTTTTCACACCGTATGAAATAGCTTTTCTTGTGATTTTTAAAAAGTTATTGGCTTTCTAAAATTGTGGAAAGCTTACCGAGTTGTAGTCATTTTTGTGAACGTCGAATTTCGCCGCTCCTATGACGTCGGTGCCATATCGACCAGGGGCCGATCCAATCTATTCGTTTCAGGAAACCATGATTCTCACACTATGCATTAAACAAAACTTTGTGGCAAGATTTTTTTCGTGCGCGTAATCTATTTTAGGTAAAAATTAATGAATTTTTCTTAAAAAACAAAAAATTTAAACACGATCCGCCCTAATCATATCGGAGATCGCTGCGAAGAAGCTCAGATTTTTACTGTGTAATACACATGACTTAAAAATCCATGAAGCACGATTTCACTCTCGCGTGTTCTTTCCTTGAGAAGATTGAAAAATTTTCCGCGAGAAGACCACCCTCAGTCTCCATCGATGATATCGGCGAACGCAATGGCTCCACGTAACCTACCATATTTCGGAGTTTGTTCAACGTCTCTGAAAAATTTACAGAGTTTTTAAAACAATAAGAAGTGTGGATTCTACGCTTTAAAAAGCAGGATCCATGCTTCCATGTGATTAACGGTGTCGAAAATTTTCGGCAAATGACACAAATCGGAGCGTCTGTTCATACAAAGGATCGTTCCAGAAAAACAGGTTTTATTGCCATGTATCAAACGAGGGCTTATAATTTTATTGGGTACAGTTTCACTTTCTGATGCTGTTTCCAGCAGAAGAGAGAAAATTAGTTCCGTGACAAGTCCATCCTCGGTTGCCATTCGGTCATCGCTTCCGAGAGTGTCTGAACAATGTTGTGGATAAAGCACTTAAGTCAGCTTTAGCAAATAACACTCTGCATTGTATAGAGTACAATTTCGAATGAAGATGTTGCTCCTTCACGTAAAAAATGTTCCGTGTTCACGAGATGCTCAGAAAGCGTGAAAAGTTGAACTCGTTGTGATTAATTCGACAACTGCTCTCAAAAGTGCTTTATTTTCAACTGTAAACAAACAAAATATTATTATCAGAAGATTACATACACAAACCTTTATCAGCGTTTTTTCTAACAAATTACTAAATCGAACAGTTGCCCTCTTTCTTGAGCTAATCTGATACAGTCGACGCTGCATCTGGAAAGAAGGACCTATTAAAGGGTACAAAAATTGCATAGAAAATTTTAAAAAATCAATGCGGATAGGAAATAAAACTGTGGTCTGCACAAGGGGGGAGGGTCTTACCAGATCCGCTCTGGGAGGGGAGGGGGTCGTAAATTTTCGGCAAAAATCGAACCCCACGCTTGACCCTGTTCGGAAGTGCCGCCCAATCTCTTCCTAAAGGAAATCATGGAAGCAGTTTAAACGAATATTTGGCTCATACGGTGACATGCGGTGGCTAGTTGAAGGAAAAGGCACTTAATTGACCTCGTAGGAGGCTTACTAGCGTTAATTGCAAAATCGAACTAGAAACCTTGATTCGGCATGCGGCCAGTAAGCGCTTGCTCCGACTGCGCATACAGCGTGGCCATATATTTAGAACCGATCGGCAGAGCTAAAAAATAATTGGTGCAGCCGTGCAAAGACCTTTGCCCAAGTCACGACAAATTTAAGGTACCATTATAGATTTCTTTTGGAAGCGTGGCAATGAGTACTTTCAGAACAAGGACCTTATTTTACCAGAAAACCTGCATGAGTTTTGCCGCCTCTGCCAACCCTCTTGTGCTATAGTAATGTCGGCTGCAACGAGGTGTTCTGTTTCCTTTATTATTCAACAGAAATCAACAGTATCAGAATACGAGATTACTCACGGAGTGTTGAGGGCGTCGTTAGTATCGGACAGAAGCGTCGGGATAAGTCGTCGGATGGAGGCTTTGGACGGAGGCGTCGAACAAGGCGTCAGGATGAGGTGTCGGACGGAGGCTTTGGAAGGAGGTGACGGACGGAGGCGTCGAACACAGGTTTTGGACTAAGGCGTCGGACGGAGGTGTCGGTCGGAGGCTTCGGGAAGGAGACGTTGGACGGAAGCGTCGGGAGCAGCAAGCAGCGACAAATGCTCTTGCTCAGTTCCTCTGGGTTTATATAGTCCTTCCCCAAACAGGTCCCGCGATGTCCGTCCCACCAACGACGTTCTACCATCGGCAATGTGCGGAGATGCCACGTTGGTGACCTGTTATGACTGTTGCCAACATGAAATAGAGAATGTTATTCTCTATATGTGCTAATCTGAAATATCCCGTGGCTAATTCATTTGCACTTTTTCCTTCTTCAATATCCTAAACAACTGTCAACCATTGGAGACCACTAGGCGCTGCTCTTTGTACTCCAGTTTTGTTCAAATATTGCAGCTCCTAGAGAGATTCCAGTAATAAAAAAGTACTTTGAGACTTTCAGTTGTAACTTGGGAAATTTAGCACTTAATTGAAAACCATGTAATGTAGCTGACCGTATCCAAGCTGCCACGCCACGTTAGTTAAGATGACGACAACTTTGGGAACCGGAATAAACTCCACCACAAGATAGAGTGCTGCCGTAGTAGCAGTACTTGAACAGACGATGAGTGCTTGAACAAAAATCTAAACATTTTGCCGATGAAAAGAAGGAGAGAATCCAGAAGGAAGCCTGAGTGAAAATGTGAGCTTTAGCTAAATAACGCTGTTAAAATACAATATTTTACCTGTATTTGAATCTTGTCAGTTTTTCCTTGCCCAATGGAGCTCATTTTTGAGACTTTGTAGCAGAGAACTGTGTAGAGCATCACAAGAATAAATACAACAGAAAAATTGTGAATTGGTAACAGAAGAGAAGTATAGTAACCGACCTCCTGCAATATTCAAATATCGGGCTTTGTTTTATTTCTGTGGTGGGCGAATATCACAAAAAATTTATTGTTTGCTGTAATTTTCTAACAACGCAGGATAGCTCTGTGCCAGGGGCTCAATATCGTGAAAATTATGTTTCTGTCATTCGGTTGTGTTTTGGATGAACCTCTCATTTAGCAACTCAAACTCTGTAAGTGCACACTCTATCTGTTCGACAGGTGGAGTGCGTTTACATGTATGTTGCGTGAAGTGCTTCGCAATCTACTTCTTGAGTATGTGGAGGAGGAAGTTCAACAAGGAACGGCTCGCATGTGGCCGACTGCTCCTTAACTGCGCTTTCTTCACAGCTGATTCAGCGTCTTCTCGTAAAGGATAACAAGAATAAAGGACAGCGTTACTCAATTCTTTTTGGGGTGCACCAGGCATTGTACTTCGACATGGTGTCGTGGAGGCGATTGGAGGTCAGCCATTTATCCCCTTCCAAACGGCGAGCCCACTTCATCCCCCTCGTCACCCTACTCAGACCATTCTGCCTGCGTGCTTCTCCGAACGGTTGATGAGGCTTTGGCGAGCATTTTACTCGTCACAGTTTTATTCAACTGACCGAGGAAGACTGAAATACTAGGAGATGAGAGTGAACCACTTTCGATTGAGATTTATACTAGCGCAGTTTCTTGGCGCTGCTAAATATTGAAAAAACCTTCATTTTAATTTCATTTCAAAACATTCTTGCTTAGCATTAAATATAGTTAACGAGAAAACAACTTGACAGCCAAGGCCGCTGTTTGGGAACCGTCTGAGATAATTGGAGCTCAGTTCAAGCCTCCCCTAGCAGGAGAGAAGTATTTTGATGAATTCATCAGAATACATTACTATTCCTCGTAGTGTCTACCATAGGGTCGTTCTTACCCCCAGCCGCATCCAATTTCCTGTCCCTGCCTGAAAGGCTAGTAACTGAATGTCCTCAGACACTTCTTCGCCTGTAGTCTCCCAAGAAACGGTTCCGGTTACATGAGCATTCTCACGGGGGTCGAGCGTTCTATCCCCTCGCCCCCTGGGCTTGCTCGAAAGTCCAGTGGCTGCCCTACGAGATAGTGGAGACGCAGACATTTGCCACGCCTCTGTTTAAAGGACGGGGGTAGAACGCCACTCCGCCCATTCTCACACTCTCTTGTCCACACGTTTAGCCAGGACGCGACGCATCGGCGCGCATCCAGCATCTCGTCCACAGTGGGCGCCTTGCAATGTCTCTTTTTAAAGGGCGGAGAAAGAACGCCGCTTCGCTGGAGGCGACTTGAATGCGTATTCGGCCACACATTAACCTGCGGTGACCATTCGATGAGCAAGTGAGCGCTTTGGACTTTCCAGACAAATCTGGCACTAACTCACCCACCTAGGAGGGATGGAAGGCATGGTTGACCTGGGCGGGAACCTGGTATCGGGTGCAGCCTTCGCCTCCTCCAACAGCGCTATACGCGCTCTTTTCCTATTTGGAAAACTTTATATTTTCTAGGGCAAAAATAAGCAAGTACAAACCCATTTCATGTCATCAGAAATAAGGGGAGCTCCCAGAAAGGCAGAAACCGAACTGTTGTAAGGCAAAGGTCGAGTGACGAAAGCTCGGAGAATCATTAAACAGACGCAAACAATCATCCATACGTATATGGCTCTACCTGAAAAAGTTATCATAAAGACTGTGAGTGTGTTTCAAAGCTCTATTTACCTAAAAAAATACCTTGAAAGAGGAAACGAAGTACTTCCATTGATGGAATCATCTCGACAACTCGATTGAACGCAAGTGCAATACAAATGAACGTTGACCCTATCCAAAGACCTTAACAACTATCTTTAGCCTATTTACCTTACAGAATCAGCTAAAACTAACTCCAGCACAGATGTCCAAGAATTTGATTGAGGGCTACATTGCTGCAGAACACACCGCCACTCTGAAAATAATTAGATTTCATAAGATGTACAGTCCCCTCTCGTTATAACACGTTTGAAGGGACCGGAGAAAATCCGCGTTATAACGGGGGTCGCGTCCTAAGGCCTTTGTTATACCACCGCTTTCCACGAGCGACGCCTAAGGCCTGAGTTATATTCCCTCGGGAGCATCCGCGGAAGGGCGGGAATCGCGCCGAGACTCCTCACCTGGCCAATCGCCGCGCCTCGCCACGCCCGCCTCCGCCGTGCACCATTGGTCCGCGGACGTTCCGCGGATTCTCCCGAGGGAGTATAACAGATGCCTAATGATATGCTCCCATATCAATCGGGCGGCGCGATGGGATCGATATGGGAGCATATCATTAGGCGTCGCTAGGGATGAGCGGTAGTATAACAAAGGCCTAACCGAAGCTGATTTTTTCAGACCATTTTAAGCACAAATTTATCTATAATGGCATAACATGACTAAATATGGCTATATCGATAAGATATGTGACCTTGAAGAGAGTGTGAAGGCATAAAACAACTTTGAATCATTAATGAAGCCCTGTCCTTAGACATACTCTCTGTTATGTGCGTAGTTATGTCAAATGTGTGTGAGGAATAACTGAGTTTCAAGGCTAGTCAGCGTGAACAACAGCAAAGCTGTGCAGCTGAATGTTGCAAGATGTTTTGTTGCGATCAAAACTATCGCGCCAGGCAGGACTCGAACTCGCACGCTTTGCCTTCGTGCAAGGGGTAGCCTACTACGCTACGATCGCTGTTAAATCGCGCGCTACATTTTCGTTATAATCGTTATAAATGGCTCATCAGTACTCTCCCATGATGTGGAGATGTCATTTGTGATCAAAAAGCATTGCTGCTGAGATTCTCTCCGTAAGGCAGAGGATACAGGCATGAGTTCTGCGTGGAGCAAGAGTTCTGATCACAACAAAAGCATCCTTTCACAGTAAGTAGCATCTATACCAGCAGATCTAGGCCTAAAACAAATCTCGTTTCTCCTTCCTCATAAAGGAAATTTCCCAATATATTGAAGCTTCTAACAACCACCGAGAGTGAGTCTTCCATTGTGCTCGACATGTTGCTGACTATTAGGGGGGGGGGCCAAAAGTAATGAGACAAATTGAAAAAAATCTTTATCTCTTTATAACTCAATTACAACTTAACGATACTGAGGAACCTATTTGCCATTAAGGGCAATGACCTTGATGCCACCGCTCAGCCAACTTCCTGATCCCATCCTTCCAGAACTGCTTGGGCCTGGTGTTGATCAACTGCTCGATATGGTTGTCAAGGACTGCTTGGGTTCTTGTGTCCCTTCCGACCAGGAAGTCATGTAGGCTCAAGAAGTAGTGGTAGTCGCATGGAGAGATGTCCGGCAAATACGGTGGGTGAGGCATGTAAACGTAGCCGAGCTGGCCAAGCTTATCCGTGGTTACTTGTTCCCGATGGGGTGCGGCGTTGTCGAAGAGGAGAACCTTCTTGAAGCGCTGCGAATGAATAAGAGCGAGTCGCCGGCCCATCTCTTCTAGTTCGTTCATCATGGCCTTGGAGTTCATCGTAGTGCTCTTGGGAAACAGCTTCCGGTAAATCGATCCATGGGCGCAGAGTCAAAAGCTCAGAAGGTGCTTCTCGCCGTGAATCACCGAACGAAGGTCGGTAACAGGTCACCAGGCCTCACCCAGACTGCCTGCTTGGCAGGGTTAAGGTAGAAGACGTACTTCTCATCATGCGTGACTATTGAGTCTAGGCTGCTCAAGGTTGGGAATTGGGCGAGATTTGCGCGACACAGGTCGACTCGTCAGATTGGGGTTTCGGCATGAGACAGACTGGGCTTCTGGCATGCTTCTGGAAAGGGCGGAAGTGGTAACTTCTCAGATGGGCTTCAGTAAGTAGCACACAAACATGCAAATGCGATAAGCACGAAACCGTACTCCAGCCACGAGATATATGGACACGGCATGGGGTGTCTCATTACTTTTGCCCCCCCCCAATACAAACACATTTGTAGGCCGCTCACGCATGAAAAACGTCTACATGCATCTAGTTCATTGTGGCACAGTGCTGGCTGCGACTACGAACGAAGCAATAAAAGGGTAGGTCCGACGACAGACGCCGTCAGCATCTCGCTCGCCTTCATGTTTTGTATGGAACCGGAACTAAGCCCGAGCCGCGTTATAACGGGAGTCATTTTGAAGCAGAGTTCCTCTCGCATATAACGGGGATAGCGTTGTATCCTACGCGTTTTAAGCGGAGTTGATTTGTATTGACATAAAGGCAAGCTGGCCGGAGCCAAAGAAAATCTACGTTATATCGAGAGTCGCGTCTTTTCCGGGGGCATTTTAACGAGAGGGGACTGTATATAATTTTGAAGAAATGTGACTCACATAATGGAGATAAGATGCCGCCAGTGAACCTACGGACAAATCTGCGATATCAATAAATCCATTAAAGAACATCAGCCGATAGCAAGGAATGCGCAACAATTTCCCGTTGATCATTCCAATCATCGAAAGGGTATACATCGTCTGAAAACGTACCTAGTTATGAAGCTCGTTTCGCTCAGGGGCAACTCTTAATTATCAGGGAGTTTGCAGTAAGAGGGTAACATCCTCTAGCCGAATTAAGAGTGCTTGGTGCCAACTTTATCACAACTTTGGTTAACTTTAGTTACGCTTTACTTTAGCCATTGCACATAAGATACACTGGGATTATATTGATACAAGTGCTCCGACACGCCTAACGGCATGTCTTGCACTTGCGCGCAACTTTGCAGCATCACTGACCTAAAGAAAGTAGTTTTTGTCAAACCTAACATTCGCTAAAATCTAAGACCGGAGGCGTCCTTTATCGGCGTGAAGCCGTCCTACCTTCGGTACCTTCATCATAGACATTCTCTTCGGACCGTCCAGTAAAGTCATTGGTTTTTGCTGCGCAGTACCTCGGTCCCTCCACTGTTGACATGCCTTCCGAATCCGGGCGCAGGCTTTCCCGGCCTTTGGCCTTTCCCCACCCCCCAACTTCCTAGTCCCAACCCTGGCCCACTTCCTTGTTTTCACTATGACCCTTACTGGTCTCTTCTTGCTGGCTTCCACGTTCTGGCCCTTCCTTCAGGTTGTTCTTTTCCTTCCTGGACGCTCACCTGGTTCACCCTAGAGGCCCCTTACTTCCCTTCTTCACCACCCCTCAGCGGTCCTCCCATGCTCACGGCAGACGTCGGTGACACGAATTTGGAATCAGGATGATTCCTCTGCTGCAGCAACATCACACGTTGAACTGCAAACATTGCCCGCAGAGGCGTATCTCGCGCGGGTAACGTTTTTCGTTCAACGTGAGATAATGCTGAATTCTGAATACGGCCACTCATCACACGACGTCGGTGAACCGCTTCTCACTCTATACGATTGTTGCGCGACGTATGGGACCCGTATTCTGGATCCAGACGCTCAGAAACGCGCACAGGTGCCGCTGTGTCAATCAGGAGGCTTCCTCGGCTGCAGGAGCATCCCATGTTGAATTCTGGATGCGGCCGCTCGTTGTACGACGACGGTGTCACCTCCTTTTACTCAAGATCCTTGTGGTGCGACGAAGGGGACCCGGGTTCTGGATCCAGACGCTCAGAAGCGCTCGCAGATGTCGCTGCGTCAAGTAGGAGGAGGTTGTGCTTCCTTTGCTGCAGCGGTAAAGTTTTCCGTTCAACATGGGATAATGGTGAGTTCTGAATGAGGCTGGTGGTTGTACGACGACGATGTGACCTCTGCTTCCTTTCTTTTAGCCTCTTCTGACTCCAGACGGTTGTTGTGCAACGAAATGGACCTGTCTTCTTGATGCAGGCGCTCAGAAACGCCCGCAGACGCCGTTGTGTCAAGCAGGAGAAGGCTGCGCTTCCTCTGCTGCAGCAACACCTCATGTTCACTTCTGAGTGCGATACCTCATCGTAGGACAACGGTGTCTCCTCTTCTGACTCCAGATGGTTGTGGTGCGACGAAGGAGACCCGTCTTCTTGATGCAGGCGCTCAAAAACGCTCGCGGACACCGTTGTGTCAAGCAGGACGAGGCTGCGCGTCCTCTGCTGCAACAACATCCCATGTTGGCAAACGTTGCCCGCGTGAGGTATGCAAAGGCGTCGCAAGGGGTTCCATGCGATTGCTCATGGTTCCACCAGGCGTATCTCAGCCAGGTTTCCAACCTGAGTGAGATACGCCTCATCATTGTGGCGTCGGCTGGTGCTGCGTCTGGCGCGATGGCGTGGTCGGCGGTTGGCTGGTTGGCTCGCCGTCGGTTGGCTGTGGCTGGCTGGCTGGTCGGCTGGCTGGTCGGCTAGTCTTCGGCACCCGCCCGGCTGCTGTCGCTCGTTGATGGTGTAATGACATAGGGCCCGCTTATATGAGGCAGTGGAATCTTCTAGAAGGTCTAGATCAAGCTGCCCGGCGTAGTAGAGCAAATTGTCAGCAATCTGGTAAGTTTCTTGGAATGACTCGTGAACTGCACCGCCTCACCAACGTGAATTGGCTTCAGTTACGCTTCGAATTGGCCTGCCACCGATTTGACTGCTGCCAAGATGGGTAACCCCTCGAGTGCTATGGGATCATACGATGCTATAGGATAGACGACTGATAAGTGCATCTGTATGGCTGATAAAGATATCATGATCTTTTCGCCTATTGGAGCAATGCTGCACTAGCTGGTTAAGGATCCTGTGGTTCTGGAGAACCCCTAGCTTGAGGTCCCCCTCGGCCTGTCCGCCTGGGGTCTCGGTCGAATGCGTTCGTCTCGAGTTAAGTTGTCATCAAGCCCCAGTACTTCTATCAGATTGCGTTCTGGGTCAGGACAAGGATCTCGCTGGGGACACCTTCTCTCGTTCCAAGGGGAAAGCAGCGTTACTGGTGTAATTGCCCAAGCTATATCCGTAGTGTCCTTACTCTGAGCTGATTCATACTTCATACGACTCATAGCTCATTCATACTCTGAGCTAGCGAAGTTCTCGTCATGTACGTAGTTGTTTGTCTCTGTTAACACAACATTACTTCGCGTAAATGAATAAAGAATAAAGAACATCATCTTGAGGGCAGGAAGCTAGCTCGATTATATGGTGGTAGATAATTACAATTTATTGGTATCATAATGAGGTCGTCCTTCAACTAAAAACCATTTAAATTTCGTCATTTCGTGTTACTGATTATTGAATGCCGGGGTTCTCTCTAACAAATGATAAAGCGTGTACCTCTAGATAACTACCTACTCCCGTTTCAAACAATAGGCCAAATAATGTTGTTTGAGCCTCTTCACATTGCGTTGTGGTTTTTTAGTGACTGCCGTTGTTAATGCATCGCGACCCTTATTCTGTTATACCAAAGCTAGAAGTGATGTTTGTAATACATCGTTGCAATTGTAACACGTACCACAAAAACAACTCCGCTGATCAAGAAGTATGCTCCCTGAAGTCCGTTGGTTGAGCCTCGAGCCTTCCAGTGTGTGAGTGTACGAGAACTGCAGTTATATTCTGCTTCATCGATAATCCATGGTATGTTGAAGTAAAAAATGTGCATTGTCCTTAACTGTTAGACCCTGTAAAGGTGGTTCGAAGTCGGTTCCCTACTCAAGGACGAGTTGTGATGATACGCCATAATGAAGTAATCCCGATAAACGTTGCCGCTGAGCCAGACCCAAATGCAAGATTTTTCTCGTATTAGATGCCCTTACATGACACTGCATTCTAATACGCATTTCCAATTATGCACCACAGAGTGTTCCCGTTTGGCATCGCTAATGGTCCGTGTAGACGGCACAAGGTCTGAATCGGTAGCTTAGGAACTTTTTATACCAGTCGCGGCGCGGTGCTGCTGGTCGTTTGTTCTGCGGCAAAAATTCGCCGAATACATTAAAGAGCTGGGCACACTCGGCATCGGTTTTGCACGTCAAAAATGGGGCGGAGCAACGCTAGACGACGCAGCCACAGGAGGACCGAGCGCATTCTGTAAAGCTGCTGAAGCCAGCATTGGCGCGACCTGACGCCGGGCGCGAAATGTGAAGCGAAGTGGCCATAAGCGCGCCGCCACCTCTGACGCAGAGACACGCACTCTGCGTCTCTGCCCTATCTTTCATCATTGGAGCTTGGTCAGCGATGCTAAGCGAGGTGTGATTGCACGGTGGAGTGAAGAACTGATATATACCATTTTCAGGTCAAATTGGACACTTTTCAATCAACACTCTTTTAAGTTTGCCTAAAGGCCCATGCACACTTCTGCGACACCGCGGCGCGGCAAGAGAGCGACAGCTACCTCCACGAGATTCGGCGGTCGCGGCGCGGTTGCGTTAGAGCACCGTTTTAGGCAACGGGACCGACGTCCCCGTGGATGCCGCGCCGCCAGAAATGGTCTGAACCATTCCAGCCTGCGGCACTCAGCGCGGCGTCGCCTGCGGTAGCCGCAGCGACAGTCGCAAGAGTGTGCATGCCCCCTTCCTGCGGCACGTGTCGCAGTGTCGCGCCGCGGCCGTCACGGCCCCATGCTTCATCATGGCCGCGCCGCGCTGTCGCAGAAGTGTGCATGGGCCTTAAGACTTTTTAAATCAAAGAGAACTTTCCGAATTGCAACAACCTTTATACAGCTTGAACTACAAACTCAATAAAGTGGTTAGGAAAAAAATTGTTCATGGAAGATCTAGAATAGCCTTTTTTCAAAATTTTTTTTTACTTTAGCTACCCGAATAAGTGTATTACGCTCTTTTCGGTCTTTCAGTGCACTTTATGGTTGCTGCTTTGCTGCGCTTTAAAACAAAGTACAAATGGTTGTTTTTTTCTCAAAAAGTGAAAATTTTATAAAATTATTACACTCTTTCGGGCAGCTAAAGTAAAAAATTCAAAAAAGTTATTCTAAATTTTTCTTGAACAAAAATTTTTTCTAACCATTTTATTGAGTCTGTAGTTCAACCTGTATTCGGAAAGTTCTCTTTGATTTAAAAAGTCTTAGGCGAGCTTAGAAGAGTGTCCAATTTGACGTGAAAAGTGTCCAATTTGATTTGAAAAATGTCCAATTTGATTTGGAAAGTGTCCAATTTGGTTTGAAAAGTGTCCAATTTGATTTGAAAAGTGTCCAATTCGACTTGACTTGGTATATACCATTTTCATGTTAAGCTGGACACTTCACATCAACACTCTTTTAAACAAGCCTAAGCTTTACAAATCAAAATGTGCATCTTTCAAATCAAACAAGTGTCCTTGTAAATTAGACTAGGAACACCAAAAAAAAGTTAGAACTTTTCGTTCAAGGAAAAATTTTAATACACTTACCCCATGGGCAAATACACAACAAATTTTATAAAACTCTCAACATATTTCTTCATAAGAAATAACGGTTCAAATCTCGTTCTAAAGGTCAGGAAGCAGGCGTCTTTAGTGACGAAAGTAGAGAATGCGCCATCCCTTCGTACAAGACGTTGCAGTTTTTATTCGATAGATAGCAACATTTTTGTTTGCAAAGAGCTTACCACATGTACATGATACAACGAAAACAAATGAAGGAATCACAACTCATGATGCCTACTTTGATGTATCATCTAAGCAGCATTTATACTATCAATCCAATAAAATCGCGACAAGCTTTTTAGGTGCACGACACGATCTCATTTTTTGATGCATTAAATGATTGCTGCCTTGTTGTGTTTTAAAACAAAATTAATTTGTTATTTTTTCTCAAAACATAAAATTGTATAAAATTTTTAAATTGACATTGTCAGCTGATCTGAAAAGGTGTCAAAGTTGTAGCTATTTTTTCCTCAAAAAAATTATTCTAACCATCTTCGAGAGTCTGTAGTTGAACCAGTAAGAAGCTCGTTTCGATTTGAAAGATCTTCACTTTGGTTTCAGAAGCATCGAGCTTTTTAGAAGGGTGTCCAATTCGAAACGAACAGTGTCCAATTGTGTGTGAAAATGGTATATCTGTCGATCAAGGAGCGTGCGGCAGCTCATGCATAACTAAACTTACTAATGACGCGTTTCTTCACGGCCCACGCAGCTTACAGATAAGGGTATCGGTCTGTCGTCCTGCGTTGAGATTCTAATTTTTACTTTTTGAAAAAAGTTCTTTCAATAACTGTAGGAATGCTGCACTTATGTTCTGCGAGCATGGTCTTCCACTGTTACAGGCACAAGTTTGTTAATTAATAATTTTTTAATCGTATTTCAACGATCAAAAATGGGTTACCAAAACAGATAGACTAAACAGGACAGAAAACGCATGGGTAGCCTTCCCACAAAAAAGGGTAAATTACTTTTCACCTTCAGCAAAGAAAACACAGCAAATGCTTTCTTTGCCTCTGCTTTCTTAGCGACACTAAGAGAGCCTCATGCAAGAAGAAGCGACAAATGGTGTCTCCGGCGTGTTGTCAATGAACACGATGTGAAATTCTGATCGTCTATAAGAAGAGTAAGAGCAAAACCATATGCATAGCCACAACATATGTGCAAGGAACGTAGTCATTTCGAACTTCCTTGTACGCTTTACCCATGTCAACGGACTTGGACTTGTGCAATTTATTTTTCCTGAAACTCCTATTCGAGCGCGCTATTACTAAAACGTTACAACAACCATACCAATTCTTCTCACACAAAGGTGGGCTTTCCTTAAGTTTGAGCAGAAATTATATCGAATGTTATCATAGGCTTGAAATAAAGGTGAGCAGAAAGTCAAAAGAAAACTGGTAAATTGCAGACATAAAAGAAAATTAAGTGTGCTCTATGCATGAATCCGCAACTTGTTGACAGGCCTTTGCAGCTGATTTCACTCAGCCAAAACATATATTTCACACATTACTGTTCATCGGAAGTAAAACGAACAAACGCCGTCTGATTTGATGTCGTAGCAGGTGAAAACTTTCCGCTGCAGAACTCGGGTTGCAGCAATATAGCAACAGGAGCCAGGTTAGTGCTCAAGCCACAGTTTCACCGAGCTAATTTCTTGTAGAAGTCGAATGAGCCTTACATATCTTAGCTGATCAAGAGTGCATAGTTGAACAAGACACGAATGCTGGAACCTCAGATGCAACTAGCAGCTTTATCCTCTAGCCATAAGTCAGCTAGTGCCAACATTGCAAACCAGCACCCGTTCTGTTGGGGGGTCGAGCGTTATACCCCTTGGCCCGCCCACCCCCAACCCCTTGGGCTTGCTCGAGAGTCCAGTGGCTGCCTTACGAGCTAGCGGAGACGCAGACATTTGTTACGCCTCTGTTTAAAGGGCGGGGGGTAGAACGCCACTCCGCCGTTATGTTGCTTCCACCTGTTCTCGAAAAAATGGCGTTTGAGGCGTAGGAGAATGGCCGTGAACGTCTAGACCTCCTATTTCTAGTACACACTTTATGCTGCTAAAAAGCGGGGAAGAAGAGTATATATGACAGAATTGATTTTGCTGCAGAAATTCGTAAATGCAAACACCTCAAAGCGTCTCGTAAAGAACCGAGTTTAACCGATTAAAGATTGGGTGCCTCTCGTATTTAGTGGTTTGTTTCGTCGTCAACTCCGGCGACCGGTGGTCTAAGGTCTGCGGTGGTGTGAGGGTTCGAATCCGCTCCTGGCGATTACGTCTTGCGTGCTTATAATTGTGCGGATAATTGGATTCACCAACAATTTCATTAGAGTATGGCCATAGTGCTGATTTGTTTGACTGATTATATACTGCTGTATCTAGTAATCAGATAAACGCAGGGAAGGATGGCAGTGGAACCGCCGGACGAAAAAGGTGAAGAATCGCTAGGCTAGAAGCGACGGCGGAGAGCAGAATATCAGGGCGATTCTAGTCGATCAATAGTCATCAGCGGAAGAGCTGAAGCGTTTTTCTTCTGAGGCTTCGGGAAAAAGACGCCGGAGCACTTTACCTCAGGAGATCCGCCCTCTCTTAATAGTCATGACGTCGCAGAGAAGAAGCGCAGCACACGCGGGTCCTTCGACGAAGCCCGCGTACGGCCGAACTGCGCTGATTCGAAATCACGCTGGCGAACTAGGAGCAAGTTGATTTTGCGAGTATGACGTCAGGATACGTCACCTGCTGCCGCTGAAGGCATTGGTGAACCCTCCAGTGTGATTTATTTTTTGTCGTTTTTTTTTGCGAATCGGTTCAATCTTTCAGAAAAAAAACGTAAGAAAATTGGACTAGTAACACTTTATATTCTAGCCACCCTGTCCCTTAAGCCATCGACCGGCGATGCTTAAAGGATAAAAAGGATAAAGGGCGGCATTACTCAGTCCCTTTTGGGATGCGCCAGCGCAGTCTACTTCTACGGGATGTTGTGGAGGCGACATGAATGCGTATTTGGCCATACAATGACTTGCGGTGGCCAGCCGATGAACAAGTCAGCGGTTTATCCTTCCCAGACAAGTCTGGTACCAATTCACCGACTCCGGAGGGATGGAGGGCTTGGTTGGCCTGGGCGGGAAATCCGAACCAGGAACCTGGTATCGGCTGCACGCGACAGTCGCGTCTCTTCCGACTGCGCTACACGCGCCCATCGGCGATGCTTAGTACGAAGTAAATCACTATCTCTGGCATGCTATTGCACCCCAATTTTAATCGGCTTTGCACGGCTCGAGTCGGAATACTTGTCTTTCCGTATTTCAGAAGCAGAAGCGCTTCTGCCCATATACACCACATTCACCATTCAGTCCTACCGCTAGGAACTCTACAAGTAGACTTTACAATCATTGTATTTGACGGCCAACTTAAATTTATCTGATCGATTCATATTCTTTGGAACACCAGCTTTATAGATTATTCTGATTCTGATATATAAAGGGTTAAGGACTACGCTGCTCAACCCCATTTAAGATGTGCCACGCATTCTACTTCTGCCTCGGAGGCGATTTGAATGTGTATTTGGCCATGCAATGACTTGAGGTGGCCAGCCGATTTTAAATAAACGTAGAAACATTTCATCTATTTTGACACTTCTTATCAGGAAGAAACCTACAATTTTAGTTTTTAGGAACGATGGTCATTGTCATTATCGGAATGACAATAACTTCTGATTTTCCGAGACCGAAGATTCGTAGTACTTCTGCTCTTATGCGCTTATTCAGAAGGATGTAGACAAGTCCATGGCTTCCTGAAATGCTTCACATTAGATCAATGAAGAGATAGGCCATTTACCCTAAGCTTCTTTCTTCCACGTTCTCTCTGCGCATTTTCTCTTTGGAGTGGTTAATACTGGTGTTACACTTAAGCTGTTCACCTTGTTATTGTTAGTGTTGTTACCTTTAAAACCGAGTACCTTCTAGTTTCTTTATCTCGAGCTAGAGTTAGCCACACAAAAGGCAGCGTTTCTTATACGTGGACTAATACTTTTCTTTCAACTTTTTTCGAAGACGAGCTTAAAGGAGGACAGTACGCCAATGTATCAGCAAACACGGCATGAGAAACAGTCGAACAGA
This sequence comes from Heligmosomoides polygyrus polygyrus, assembly GCA_947396885.1. Lineage (NCBI taxonomy): Eukaryota > Metazoa > Nematoda > Chromadorea > Rhabditida > Heligmosomidae > Heligmosomoides > Heligmosomoides polygyrus. Next base: position 11,662,131 of record OX377201.1, read on the forward strand.
ACCCACTTACACAAATTCAGCGGAACCTTCTATTGTCCACTGACTTGGTAGCTTTAAATGTCTCTTTAAACCGAATAAAACGAAGGAAGGCTCAGCATGCGCGCCTAAGAAACGCATGCATCCGACATCAATTCGAGGCTAACATCACTTGTTTGTATTGTGCGTATAGATATAGGTCACTTGCGTGGTATCTGAATTTCGTCGCAATGCACACTTCCGAATTTCTGCTACAGAAACTTTAGAAACTATTAGGTTGTAACGAATTAAATGGCACTGGCTCGCGCCATTTTTTGGGGCGTCTTTACGCGTTTGATCAAGAACAAACCGTAACATGTGGCAAATCATTTAGAAGCGCAAACGTTGCTCTACCGGTGAGTACCAAATTTTCTATGTAAAAGTGGGAAAACTTTAGAGTTTTATTGACTTTTTTGCAGATGGACAAAAGGGTAATCCGAGGCATTTACTTGTATGAATTCAAGCTGGGCACTACAGCTAAGGAGGCGGACGAGAAGATCAACGCCGCATTCGGTCAAGGATGTTCCACAATTCGGACGGCGTATCGTTGGTATCAGAAGTTCCGGAATGGAGATGAGAGCTTGGAAGAACATGACGGTCGTGGTAGGCATAGTGATGCTGATGAGGACAAGCTGAGAGATGTGGTAGAGGAGGATCCACACAAAGCTACTAGGGAGATAGCGAAGGTTCTTGGCGTCAGTCACAACACAGCTGCCTGGCATCTGGAGGAAATTGGAAAGACCAAAAAGCTGGAAAGATGGGTGCCTCACGAGCAGTCTGAGGAGCAAAGAAACCGACGATATGACATCTCGTCCGCACTGCTTCTACGGAACGAAACGGACCCATTCCTTGATCGCATCGTAACCTGTGACGAGAAATGGATAATGTACGAGAACAGGCACAGTGGGTGGAGAGCAATGAGAGCCCCAAGGTTTTTGCGAAGCCGGAATTGCACCAAAAGAAAGTGATGGTGACAGTATGGTGGTGTTCGCTGGGAATTATTCAGCACAGCTTCCTCCCTCCCGGTGAATCCATCACGGCAGAGAAGTACTGCATTGAAATTGAAGAAATGATGAAAAAGTTGAAGGATATCCGGCCGGCCTTGGTAAACCGAAGGCGAGTTCTCCTTCTGCACGACAATGCTCGCCCCATGTAGCACGAATGACGTTGCAGAAATTGAATGAGCTGTTCAGTGCCATTTATTTCGTTGCAACCTAATACAAACTACCTTGGCCTAGAAATCAAGCTGTTATATAACATGTACTAACCATTATATATTCGTGAAGGATTTGTTTCGTTTGGGGAAAATGCTCCTGGTTACGACATGCACTAGCTTTCAGTCTTACACAAGGGAGGGAAAAACATTTGTCCTACCGTGACTAAACTGCCACACGACGTTTGTTAGGACGACGTCTGCCTTAGGAACTGGAAGAAACTCCACCAAAATGTAGAGTGCCGCGGTAATAATTGTGCTCGAACAGATGACAAGCACTTGAATGAAGATCTAAATATTTAGAAGTGGCGTTGGAGAAAAAGTGATTCCACACTGTAACGCTATTGCTTACTTCAGGAGACACGAAAGTATTGACCACTACGAATGAAACTATTGAGAAGATTGAAACGTTACCTGCAGTTGGACTTTATCAAGCCTTCCATCACCAATTTGGCTCATTTTAAAGACCTTATAGCATAAAAATGTATAGGGTACAATTAAAGCGAATATAATAACAGAATTATGAAGAGGTAGCAGAATTGAAATATAGTGGTCGACTTCCTGCAAAGGAAAAATTTAAACCTTTAGTTTTCGAGGAAACAGAAAAAAAGGAATAGGTTAGGGAGCCCTAATGAAGCAAAGTGCAAAAGGACTTTGAGGCAATGTGAAGAATCTGTGAAGAAAAAAGGAGGTAAACTCCAGGATACTTCTATTAGGTTGTAACGAAATAAATGGCACTGAACCACTGTAAATTTAAACAGCTAATATCTCGGCTTGTAGGCAAGTTTATTAATCGAAATAAAAACCTTCTGATTCTACACATCTTTGCCAACGTGACACAAGCTTTTTTATCCCAGTAGCCTAAAAATCAGAAGTTCTGGAATTGACGAAATCTTCGAAGGCACTTTCGGCATCCTGTTGGTATTTGAATATTTTCCCTACCAAGAAGTCGCCAAGATGCTTGAAGAAATGGTAGTCTGTTGGGGAGAGGTCGGGAGAAAACGGAGGATGTGGTAGAGTTTCAATGCTCAGCTCATTCAATTTGTGCAACGCCATTCGTGCTACATGGGGGGCGAGCATTGTCGTGCAGAAGGAAAACTCGCCTTCGGTTCACCAAGGCCGGCCGGATATCCTTCAACTTTTTCATCATTTCTTGAATTTCAATGCAGTACTTCTCTGCCGTGATGGATTCATCGGGAGGGAGGAAGCTGTGGTGAATAATTCCCAGCGAACACCACCATTACTTTCTTTTGGTGCAATTCCGGCTTCGCACAAACCTTGGGACTCTCATCGCTGTCCACCAACTGTGCCGATCGTCGCCTGTTGTCGTACATTATCCATTTCTCGTCACATGTTACGATGCGATCAAGGAATGGGTCCGTTTCGTTCCGTATAAGCAGTGCGGACGAGATCTCATATCGTCGGTTTCTTTGCTCCTCAGACAGCTCGTGAGGCACCCACCTTTCCAGCTTTTTGGTCTTTCCAATTTCCTTCAGATGCCGGGCAGCTGTGTTGTGACTGACGCCAAGAACCTTCGCTATCTCCCTGGTACCATTGCGTGGATCCTCCTCTACCACATCTCTCAGCTTGTCCTCATCAACATCACTATGCCTCCCACGACCTTCATGCTCTTCCAAGCTCTCATCTCCATTCCGGAACTTCTGATACCAACGATACGCCGTCCGAATTGTGGAACATCCTTGACCGAATGCGGCGTTGATCTTCTCGTCCGCCTCCTTAGCTGTAGTGCCGAGCTTGAATTCATACAAATAAATGCCTCAGATTACCCTTTTGTCCATCTGCAAAAAAGTCAATAAAACTCTAAAGTTTTCCCAATTTTACATAGAAAATTTGGTACTCACCGGTAGAGCAAAGTTTGCGCTTCTAAATCATATGCCAAGTGTTACGGTTTGTTCTTGATCAAATGCGTAGAGACGCGCCAAAAATGGCGCGAGCCAGTGCCATTTAATTCGTTACAACCTAATACATGCACATCGCGCGTTCTTATTTTCCAACATAGTGATACCAAATTATCTGCCCTTGACAGTAGTCTCTGAATGAATAACAAAACTCCAAATACAAGGCAATTGTCATACCATTTTCATGCCAAATTTGACACTCTTCTAGATAAATTTGATGCTTCTAAAATCAAAGTGAACGTCTTCCAATTGGAAACAAGCTTTCTGAAGGTTAAACTAAAAACACTCCGAGATGTTGATTATATTTTCTGTTTAAGTAAAACCTGTTCTAACTTTGTTTGAAATCTATTCGTTCATATGCCCGAACGATGTGCTTTCTGAGCAAAAATAATAAATTAAATTTTGCTGTTACAGGATGTTTTGTTGCGATCAAAACTCTTGCGCCAGGCGGGACTCGAACCCGCATCTCCTGCTTTCCGGGCAGCGATGTTCGCCTTACACCACCGGCTCTGTTTGACCGCACGCAACATCCGCGATATCCTCGAGGTCCATCAGTACCCACCCGTGATACGGGGATGGGCCGGCCGCTGATATCAGCATGGAACCGGTTAAGCTGAAGACCTTACTAGTAACAATGTTCTAACACATTTGCTTAAGCCTGAAGCGGCTGGTAGAGAGGCTATATGTTGTTACAGGATGTTTTGCTGCGATCAAAACTCTTGCGCCAGGCGGGACTCGAACCCGCATCTTCTGCTTTTCGGGCAGCGATGTTCGCCTTGACAAATTCCAACAAATCAAATTTTGTTTCGAAGTGCAACAAGACAAAAATCATTTGCTGCATTTAAAGAAGGAAAGAAGTCGATTAGCTCGTTGCTATTGTTATTCGATTGGCAGAGTAAAGGCTGCTCACATAAAGCATTAAACTGATGATCTGTGTCATCTTTTTGCAGTTGTTTATTATGCAATCAGATGAATACACGATAAAAATAAATTTCAAATAAACATACTAATAAAAATCGTTTTGGAGTTTTTGCGTTTTGGAGCAGAGCATTATGCAATCTCTTCTATCTGCACTAAAAAACGACCGCATTGACTTCCTTCCTGCCCTTTAACACCATAACTTCACTTAAAAAATTGTATGAATTGATGAATGATTGAATTTAGAGTTTTAAATTTCAAACAATGTGCGCAGCACCTATTAGGCAGGTGATTTAAAATCTCAAAGAAAGTCACTAAATTTTCCTTGATCAAAAATTTGTTGCTCTTTTGATTTATAAGAAAAACAGTTTTTTGATTTCAAAAGCGTTAGGCTTGTTTAGAACGGTGTCCAACTTGATGTTAAAATGCTATATGTTAAGGTGTTACCAATAGCCAAAGCTTGCCTTCAATCTCTCAAAAAATTGTCATAGGCATAAGAAAAAATTGACTGGAAACTGAATGGCCTGTTTCTATTCCGTATAACACTTTCCAGTTCATTGCCACTTTCGTAATGGTTTTCTTACACTTATGAAAGATTCGTACCCAGGCCATGTCGTCAGAGATAGAGGGGCCAGCTAGAAAAGCGGATACATAGCTGTTGTACAGCACAGGGCGTAAAACGAAAGGTCGAGCAACCATTATTCCGATACACATAATCATCCATATGTATATAGTTTTACCTAAAATAGATTTGATGCAGAACTTTAGAGCTTCGCAGAAAGATAAAAAGCACCTGTGAATAGGAAGCGTAACGGTCTCATAGAAGGAATCATTTCCACAATGCGATTAAAGGCCAACACGACGCAGTTAAACGACGATCCCACCCATTGACCTGTAAAAAAATCTGTTGTCTCTAGTACTTCCTTCTTCCTTCACAAGGTTTGCCTTTCCCATACTCCGCGAAGGTGAAAGTGGGTGTCGAATCGTCGAACTGCGAGGCACAATGAGAATTTTCGCCCCTGACTTTTAAGAAAAGGTGTTGTAGTTGTTAGGAAACTTACCCATGTGCATTGGAAGACGCCACTTAGAGTCAATCGCAGCACATAACAAAATTGGATTTAATATTTTTTATGAATAAGCTCTTCAGATTTCCTATGCTGGTCAACGGCCTTCAACGAAAATTTTACGATCAGGAAAATCAGAATTAGATTGGTTATAGATAGGAACTACATAAACCTTCTTGAGTTCTTGAACTTTCATTCGATGAACTTTACAAAATTTGATCATTCGCGAAAGGACGGGCCACCCAAGTACACAATCATGTTTTTGTTTTTGCTATAGAGAATACTCACTCCAATTGAGGTGTCCAAGAAATTGGTTGAGAGCCACATTGGTGCAGAACATGCTGCCTGTCTTAATGTATTTCCTTGCGTCGGCTACTCATTTCACATGGATAATGGTGTAAATAACTCACGAAGAGAAAGTATGACACAGCAAATGAACCAACGAACAAACTCATGATATCGATGATTCCATTGAAGAACATAAGACGATAGCAAGGGATGCGCAGCAGCTTACCTCGAACCATTCCGATCAAGGACAGCGAGTAAAGCGTCTATAATGATGCTGTTGAAGTTGTTGGTGAAAATGATTAATACCTGTTGGTTACAGTAAATTTCTATCACTCATTCTGTCTTTGTCAAGTGAACTAAGTCACACTTCATATTTTATAAGGTCCATCTTCATTCTTCTGAGATGTCTCCAAACGTTTACTATTAGGTGGCGGAAACGTTTTTCGCCATATTTTCAAATTTTTCCATTAACAGTCTACAATAAACTAACGCGTATATAAACCGTAATTATTAAAAATTTTGTGAGTTAATTTCTGAGCTACGCTTCTATAGAAGTTTTGAAATTTGATAGCGAAATATTCTTTTAGAGATGTTCCATCTTATCAAGCCATCTATGTTGCAAACGGTTGGATTGCGAACAAAACAGATGGAAGTCTGTTAGCGCCAACTCTTGAGCATATCGTGGGTGGACCATTACAAGCCATCCCATGTTTGGAATTTTTCTGGACGTGAACGTTGTCGTGAACATAGAAGACTTTTCCACGTAGAGCAGCATCGACGCAATAGAACTGCCGCTTTGGTGGTAAGAATAGAGCTTGCTTTAAGCAGCTACCAGCGAATGATTCCTTTGCAGTTCAACAAACACTGAGCATTGTCTTCTGAGTATGGAGATCAACGTCTTCGTGTTGGTATCCCAAATTCGGCATGTTCGAGCAAGCAGTCCACTTTTGACACTAGTACACTAGTAACCAAGTTGTCGAGCAAAACGAAATTTCAACGGAAATCGAAAAGGTAAACCACGTTTCTCTCATCATTTAGTGCTGGTGATCAGCACTGAACGTATAGAGGTCGGGTATCCATGCTTCATTTCTTCACGCTACTCTAAGATGATGCATATGATCAGCTACTGTACACGGTGGCACTGAAGTTCCTCTCCCGCGGGTTTCCCGCCGACGACTTTCTTCAATCAGTTCCAGATGGCCCTCGTCATTCACTGTAACTGCCCAACCAGATCGTGATTTATCGCTCACGCCAAAGTCGCCGTTTTTAAACTTACTGAACGAAGCTTTTGCCATGTCGTAAGAGATAGTTGGGCCCATCACGTATAGTTCTTACCGCATTGCTTGCATTGCAATTCGTCCACCTGAATTTCCTCCTCAATTCGTGCGCTGGAGCAATCGAACTTTTTGGAATTAAGGACAATTTTTTCTTACATATTCGCACCTCAATAGTAGGAAAATATGGACATATGGATGTCGACTACCGGCCAATCTTTACATATATATATATATATATATATATATATATATATATATATGTTTTGGATGGGAAGTTCCGGAAGAATGTTGAAAATTTGGCAAGGACAGAACTAAGTGGCGGGAAAGTTTTATTTTTGTAATTATTATCAAGCAGATAATGAGAAAAGATTTTTTCTGTCTGTAATCATCCTCAAATATAATACTTTATCTTACCACAACACCTACATCTCAGGCTAACCCTAATAAACTATGTGCTGTGAAGCTGTGCCAAAGCGTAAGCTACTTTTGCGCTTATTTGCAGACAATCTGTATAAGTGAACCCAATTGCAGTTTAAATTTCGTCTATTCTCAGAGATGTCGAAAATAGCGACTCGCCACAAAAATTATTCCACTGGTGAGAAAGTAGGCGCCTTGTATTTCGTTGACCGATCCTCGCGCTTTCCATTCAGCAGGTGTTCGAGAACTGCAGTTATAGTCGGTCTCGTCGATAATCCATGGGATGTTGAAGTAGAACGCATGCATAATGAGAGCTCCACAAAGGGAAGATGGTCTTCAAATGTTCAGTGATATGTTCGGATAAAGCAACGTTCTTCGAGTAACGTAGGACGAACAAAGTTTGGATCTTGAAATAACCTAGGATGAGCTTCTCCAAATAGCAGATCTAATATTTCTATATTCCATATCTCACTGCAATCAAGGAAGGGGAAGAAAGAGTAAATAATGCAAGTCGGGAATGAAGCAGGGTGCAATCCCAAGGGGGGAGGCACTCCACAGTCAGCAAGTAGTGTATGAAGTGAAACACATGCAACATAATATATCACCTGTATCACCTGTATCACCTGTCGTCCCGTTGATCATCGAAATGCTCGAGCGGGTGCCAGCAGCGTCTCCATTCGTCCCTGTCGCGTGCCAGAGTGGTCCAATGGATCCTCCTCGCTCGAGGGACACGAAGAGCGTCATATCGGTCGTTCAGGGCTTTACCGAAGAAGTCCGACCAACGCGTTGGTGAGCATCCTGGTGTTTTCTTTACATCCAGAGGAACCCAGTCGGTAACCGCTCTCGTCTAGCGAGTGTCTGCGAAGCGCATTACGTGCTCGGCCCACTAAATTTTCGACAACTTGGCGCACGCGACAGCGTCTCTGATCTTCGAACGTCGGCGTAGCTCGGAACTCCGGAGGCCTTCTCTCACTTGCGTGAGTCGTGTCACTCCGAGTATCGTCCTCTCGATTCCACGCTGCGCGACGCTGATCGCGTGTTCATCCTGCTTTCGTATAGCCCAGGTCTCTGAGGCGTATGTTAGGGCAGGAAGAACAGTGGGGTCGAATAGGTGGGCACGGAGTCAGACGTTCTTCGTCTTCTTCGCGACTTCTTCGACGCTCTTGAAAGCTCCCCAAGCCGCTCATTTCCTCCTGCTCAGCTCTGGTGCTAGGTCGTTGGCCATGTTGGCTTCGCGACCCAGATACACATAGCTGGAGCATTCGGAGATGTTCGTTCCGTTGAGCGAGAATGGGGCATCAGAAACCCATCCGTTCCTCATGAACATCGTCTTCGTAAGATTCAGCTGCAGTCCAACGTTCCCACATACACGATCGAAGTCGGCCAGCATTCGTTCCGCCTGGCTGGTGCTCGGTGTTATGAGCACGATGTCGTCAGCGAAGCGATGATGATGTAGTTGCCGGCCGTCGACCTTCACTCCCATGTCTTCCCATTCTAGTTCGCGCATGACGTTTTCGAGAGTGGCATAACATAATATATAATGGTGCTTATCTGATCCATTCCAGTAAGAACAGTCCGTCCCGCAGTAGAAATGTCGAAAAAATGTAGTTACAAAAAATGCAAACACTCCAGCTGCAAATACCCTTTTAAATCTCTCGTGCGCGTCGACTGATTCACCGTGTGTGATATGTTGAGGTAACCCGGGATGCCTGGGACGTATTTTTGGTTTGTTATTGTTTGTTTTTGTTTTAACGTTATTGTTTTTTTGGTGTTTGGGATTCCCAGAGGAATCTGGGGTTGGGAGGGGATGAGGACACGACGAGGGAACGAGGGGTAGGACGCAATTCCCGTTATAAGGTGCCCCCCTGTAGGATTCCACCTGAAGCAGCATGTAAAAGCACAAGAGCATTGCACAACAATGTGACATAAACCTCCGAATTTTAAAAAAATACTTATAAAGTGACTCCCATAGAGACAATCAGACAGACAAAGCCAAAACACAGTAGGAGGAAGAGGTGTAGAGCATCACCTGCAGGTTTTCAGAATGAACCATTGTAATCTAGCAAACCGCTGCAAGTGGCTCATTAGTAGGGTTTACAGCTGGTTCGACTCAGAAAAATATTTGTTGCGCATACATCTGCTAAAGACAAGTCCTGGAAAACAAACAACACGTGGCTCGTCTGAACTGACGGTGTAAGATGTGATAATCAGCTGCAATGCAAATGGACGTAAGGATTAAAAATCTAATGAACTTTTGTGTTCAAAATCAAACCAGACGAATTCGATCATGTTGTTTCACCGGCACTGTTTCTCAACTGAAGGCATCCAGTACACGACAAAAACATTAAGTTTGGGTTAGGTATGATGAGCATATTGCATGACGACGAGCTTTGGTACAGGGGTCGCTCAACTTTTGCATAACGATCTTTGCAACGAGTACATACCGTTCGCCACTCATGAAGTACTGAATCACTGGTATTCATAGGCTTCGTGCTAAATAGCTTCAGTTTATCATACCTTTCCTCTATGCCCTAGAGATCTGAATGATAGTGGTTAGAGTTGATTTAAAAACAAAGCAACAGACCAGTTCACCTCTGGATCTCCAGACCGTTTTGGATACATACAAAATGATCGCAACACCGATCGTCGTTAAGTCACATCCATTGTAGTTAGTATACCGACACTGTTTACTTGGTGTAAAGTCTGTTAGGCTCTCATATATTTATGTTTTTATATTTGTGTCAGTTATTTATTTATCTATGCTTGTATGAAATTTTTTAGTTTTATTTATATATTTGTTGGGGAGCGTATAGCGCAGTCGGAGGAGGCGCGACTGTTGCGTGCACCCGATACCAGGTTCCTGGTTCGGATTTTCCGCCCAGGCCAACGAAGCCTTCCATCCCTCCGGGGTCGGTGAATTGGTACCAGACTTGTCTGGGAAGGATAGAGCGCTGACTTGTTCATCGGCTGGCCACCGCAAGTCATTGTATGGCCAAATACGCATTCATGTCGCCTCCGCGACATCCCGTAGAAGTAGAATGCGCTGGCGCATCCCAGAAGGGATTGAGTAACGCCGTCCTTTATCCTTTATCCTTATCCTTATATATTTGTACAATAAGTTACCACATTCAGACTGGGCACATTCAACTACGAACGCGTAAGGTGCACTGCGTAAGCTAATGGAGCACGTCTAATGTGTTTTCTAATTATGAGAACCGATCGGGCTACAATTAATGATCATTTAAAAATACACATTACAATATTAGACACCGCAAGTACAATAGGCGTTGTACAAGAGAGTCTTGAACTTTACACTTGCGGGGTAAAGCTCTCCTTAACGGTCAAACCTTCAACTTCCAACTCTTGCGATAGACTCTTGCGACACCCCTAAAACCTCATTTTATTGCGTTGAGCTTTATTTGGAACACGGTATTCTGCATTTCACTACGATTCTTCTTTAAATTCCATCTGTTCCGAAGACCCCAATTCTCTTGTTCTCCACTATAGTATACTTAACCCGAAGAATATTCGCCATCTTTGCTTGCCAAAATCTGAAACAGGAACGCATCTGTTTTGTCCTTGCAACAAAATCTTTTGTTCCATGCCTTTGTTGGTTAAAACCCACAACTTTCACTGTACACAACAGTTCATATAGCTGCTAAAATTGCGTGCACGACTGACTTCGCAGGTAGACCAAACAGGCTTAGCACTTCCCTACGGATCGTTCTATTCAGGAAAATGTAGACAAGTCCATGGCTTCCTGAAAATGTTTTTAAAACCCTGAATAGAAGTATGCTGGTTGATTTCCAGCTGGACTATTGACTCATAAAAGGTATGTTTGATGGTTTTGTACACCTGTGGTCGGATTTATCAAAGGTACGAAGATTATCGCGGATATGCGTAGATGATCTACTTCTGTACTGCTCAATTATCTTGTTTAGACTCCTATATGTATAATTCCACTTTTGACATACTGATCCCTCGCACGTTTTTTTTTCACTGCCCTATTCTACATATGTGGTGGGAATGACGCAGAAGTATTTTCACCACCAGGGGCCGGATTCATGAACGCGGCCGGAGGTAAACTCTACCCCACTTACCTCGACGGCCATTTACTCGCCACTTTCCCCGAACTTACCTCCGTTTTCTGATTCACGACGGCCAAGGCGAGGGTTTTGCTCCGCAGCCAATTTCTGACCCAATGTGCATGCCTCCGCTGGCCCGCTGGCATCAGCTAACAGCGAAACCAAGCAGTCACACTTGCTGCTGGGACGTCGCTGGCACCGACACTAACAGCGTCGTATTTAGGGGAAATGAAATGTGAAATGTGGGGTTGGGCGAGGGGGGGGGAGGGAGAGGGGTGGAAACCAGTAGCATAGCAGGAAGTACAGAAACAATGGTAAATGTGGGCCTACATGACTAATAATAGGTGCCATCCACCGCAGTAGCCTCCATAGACAACATATGCCAAGAAGGGCTAAGGTGGCGGACGGACATAGTCCACCCACGCAAATCGTAAATTGCGATTTGCGTGGTGGACTAGGCTCATGGTGGCCCAAGCCGACCCAAAATGCCACTAAAGTGAGCAACTCACTTAAAAATAAGTGGCATTGTGGGCCGCCGTGGTCCACAGAGTCCAAAAAATCATGGAATGCAAGCCTAATAGCGAAAAACAAAAGGTAAAACAACTCACCGAAGTGTGGCGAAGGACGTGCGCATGGCGACGGCAACTAGGCACCCTGCCAGGCATTGAATTTGCGGCAGGCGGCCAGCTCAGAGCAGGCTAAGGGCCAGCGGAGGCATGCGTTGGGTCAGAAGTTGGCCGCGGAGCAAAACCCTCGCCTTGGAGGTAAATGTTCCCCGATGCGCTGACGGGGTAGCATTTACCTCGACACTTACCTCGGATTTTTCCCTCCACGCGTTCATGAATCGCGCGTAAGTGGGAGGGGGGGGGGGGTGGGGTAAATTTTGCACTTACCCGCCGGAAAATCGTTCATGAATCCGGGCCCAGATCTCCTCCGCTAAATATATCAATATTGCCTAACTCTTCTCAGGATTACCGCGACTATGTTGCCTATCTACATCTACAGTATTCAAATGTTCTCATGACTTCGAGGGCTACACTATCTATATATCTACATATTTATATATTTACATATTTAGTCTAGCGCACAACTATGTGCAATGTCACAGATAATAAATAAATGCCCTAAGACTAGCCGAGTATATCCCACCTAGCAGTCCTCAAATGCCCGGGAATGGGTGGGTAACGTGTACGATGAATGCCATGTTGAATATGTTTCTTCCTTTTACCCCTCTTAATTTATAATCAATCCCGTTCCTGGTCCAACATCATCCCGTCTGGTCAAATTCACTCTTGACTTATTATGCGACTAGCGCTGCAGCTCCTCCGGGCTCTTTTTTCATTGTCAATTTTTTTTTTCAAAAAATTCTTAGAACTTAAAAAATTGCAGAACTTTTTCGAGAATTCCAGGTTTGGACCCAATTTACGGGAGTCCGTGAGTGGGTTAAACTGGATGCGTGTAAAGTGATTGCAGCTCACTCAGAAAGGAGTCGCCAGCTCTCACATTTAGCCCGAAATAAAACTCCTGGTTCGGGAACGACTCAGGGCAACCAAGGCCCCTGACCCTAAGGGACCGGCTTGTTAGTACCAGTTCACTCTGGATGTATAACTCACTACCGCTGTGTTCTATAACAAACAGCCACATGGACATAAGCTGGATATTGCAGATCTGTATAGGCCAGTTCGAACTTAAACTCCCTCCATGATACCTCCTGAAAGAGGATTAAGTGGCGCATCCCACAAATAGATTGGTTGCCGCTGCTCTTCGTCACTTCCCCTAATATTAAAATCTCAGACACGTTTCTTTTAGTAGTTAAACAACGACAGACAAGTATTGCTGTCAGAAATTTAAGTAAGCCTACAATGATGGTCACACAGTGTAAGAGAGTCTTGCAATGATCCCTGCTTTGCTTAATTATCGGAGTATTTCATACTGAACAGTAGTTCGTAATAGAGCTAACCGTGGCTGATCTGCCACACAGCGGTTGCTAGAATAACGACAGGTTTTGGAGCTGGTGAAAAATCGACGAAAACGTAGAGACCTGCCGCAGTAGCAGTTGTTGTGCAGATAATGAGGGACTGCAGGAAGATCTAAAGCTGAGATAATGTGAGGCAACAGCACACGAGAATTTCCCAAATGTCCTTACCAGTTGCTGAAATCTTTCTAGCCTGCCCTCTGCTAGTTGGTTCATCTTGAAGACTCTATAGCAGAGCAGAGAATAAGATGAGACCAGAATAGCTATAACGAAAACATTGTGAATTGGATGCAGCACTGGAGTATAGTGGTCGATTTCCTGCAATTTAAAGATACTGGGGTTTAACTTTGAGAATCGTAAAAATCAAAATTGCTATGGTCTCGCTAAACATCATTCGTAGAAAGAAATTGTTGTGTCTACCATGATTCCCACAGAAAAACCGATCTAGTGCCGCATTTGTCTGTCAAGCTGTCTCACCCTAGATGCACTAAATGTCTTATGCTTAGCACAGAACGTGCCACACAGACACGAGGCGAGCGCAGCGTGCCCTAGGTGGCGCAGTGGCTGCTTCACAACATGGGAAAATGTAGGAACTTTCTGGTTTCGTCGAGGTCATGAATTTCACACGCTTATTGCTTTAGGTCATCTTCGGTGGCAACAAAAAATTTAATCTGGATGGTCCCGATGGTTACCGGTATTACTGGCGAGATCTACGACGGGCTTCCATCACCTTCTCTCGACGGAACTTTGGAGGCGGGCCTCTGATGACATGGGCAGGCTTGTGCAGTGAGGGGAAGCTGAAGCTCAGATTCCCATCATGTCGTATGGACAGTCTAGGGTATCAAGCCGTACTGGAGTCCAGCCTGCTGCCCTTGCTAACGGGGAGAAAACGGCAGACACATGTTCTGCAGCAGGACAGCGCTGCGCTTTATGTGTCCAAATCGACTACAGACTGGCTCCAATGTAATCGACTCCGAGTAATGGAATGGCCAGCTTGCTCATCTGACCGCAATCCAATGGAGAACATGTGAGCAGGTCTACCTGAATAACAGACAGTTCAACAATGTTGGGGAGCTGAAAACCGCTATTTTTACTGCCTGGGACAACATCGGTGACGAAGTGATCCAGAAACTTGTTAGTAGCATGCGTAGCAGGGTATTTGATGTAATAAAAAATAATGGTGGTCCAATTGACTATTAATTATTTTTAATAAAAATCGTGTTTTTTGAGAGTGGCTACATACTTTTGAAACTAACAAAAAAATTCAAAAACGCCTAGTTTTTGCCGGAGATAAAGCTTTTTTCTGGAAAGAGCAATATAGCTATTTTCGTCTACGGGGAATCCAATGCTGCTAACGTCAGTTCGTAGAAACGAACGCGAAACGAGAAAATTTTGAATTTAAGGTGGCTTCATACTTTTTGAAACGCACTGTATATATATATATTTATATTTATATTTATATAGTTCCATATCGTTATAGCTAGTTTGAAGGGACCGGAGAATTTCCGCGTTATAACGCGGGTCGCGTCCTAAGCGGAGCTGATCTTCTTTACACACTTTCACGCGTAGATCTGTTTAGAATCGCATTCAGTGGCTAAGTATGGTGGTAATTAGCCATTGAATGCGATTCTAGTTAAATTGAATTAAATTGATTATGCGATTATAGTAACTAACTATGACTATGCAATTATAGTAATTAAATTTGTGACAATGAGAAGAGTTTGAAGACACAGATCGACTTTAGATAATTAGTGAAGCCCTGTTCTCAGGGATACACTCTGCTGTATGCATAAGTGTGACTGATGTGTGAGGAATAACGAGTACCAGAGAAAAGTTGTAAATGATCAGCGACAAAACTGTGTAACCTGACGTTACAATATCTTTAGACGCCGTCAAAACTCTCAGGCCAGGCGGGATATGGACCCGCACTCTCTACTTTCCAGGCAGGATGTTAGTCCATCACGCTAACAGCGTTGTTAAATTGCGCGCCGCATCCGCCATATCTTCGTTGCTGTGGCCTCCCAGCACTCTCCCATATCGCGATGTTGTTTCAAATCTAACAGCACCGTTGCTGTAATCCTGTCCAGAAAGCAGCGGATGCAAGTATAATTCCTTCATAGCGCGAGAGTTCTGATTGCATCAAAACATCATGTGACAGCATGTGGCCTTTATACCAGCTTCTCTCGGCTTAGAACAAATGGGTAGAATATTATTTTCAACAATTTGAGTATAATCCCACACCTTCTACTATAAATGATAGAAAAACTCTCCAATTTAGCCTTAGCTTCTAACGACTAACTGAAGTCTAATACTATGCTCGACATATTGCTGACTATGAATACTTTTGTGAGCCGCGCACCCACGGAAAACCTCTACATGTATCTAATTCACAGTCGCACAGGTGATGGTTGCGACTACGAACGAGGCGGTAAAATGGACGGTGTAATCACAGAAGCGGTCAGTATCTTGCTCCTTTTCGTTTTCCGTGTGGGACCGGAACTGTGCCCGGGTCGCGTTATAAGGGGAGTCATTTTGAACGCAGGGTTCCTCTCAAATCCGCGATATAACGGGAGTAACGTTGTCTCCGATGTGTCTTATCCGGAGTTGGTTTGTATTGGCGTAAAGGTAAGCTGGCCGCGGCCGTAGAAAATCTACGTTATATCGAGAGTAGCGTCTAGGTTGTCAGTCCCCTCCAGTTATAATGTCGAAGGCATTATAACGGGAGGGGACTGTATATATATACGTTTATATTATATTTATATATTCATATTACATTAATATATAATATATGTATATATATATATACATGTACATATATATTTATATATGTCTGTGCACCAACCTGCAGCAACAAGCGCAAAATATGGAATCCTGGCACGGTTCGTGGCGGTCTTGATCTATGGTATAGTACCTCGGATAACCTCGCGGTACGCAGTGCACTACACCGTGTCAGGGATAGTTTAAGGCCCGTGCACACCGCTGCGACAGTGCGGTACGGCAATGGTGAAGCGTAGGACAGCGACGACAGTGCGACACGTGCCGCGGAGAGGAGGGGTCATGCAAGTTTTGCGGCAGCCGCGGCGGTCACCATAGGCGGCGGCGCGGTGGGTGACGGCCGCTGGCCGCAATGGCTCAAATCATTCCTGGCGCCGTGGAAGGCACGGTGGTGTTGGTCCCAATCAGGGATGAGCGGATTAACCGTTATCCGTTATCCGTTATCCGGTTTCCGGCGGGTTTTGGCATATCCGTTTTGTTGTTCGTTATCCGGTGGTTTTTGGCCGGATAACGAACAACAAAATCTGGCACCCTTATGATTACTCAGTTGAATGAATATGAGGACAATTTTTAAAAATCGTCTTGAGTTTTTTCCACTGATAGTCGAGATACGTTTGCAATGCTAGATCGTTGCCTTCTCTTAGTTCTCAATGACATAATTAGGCCAAACTATCAACCTGCTCATTTCCATTTGTGGGGGTTTCACCAAAATTCCTTCTAGCGTAATGTACTGTCTGGAAGAAACCTGTCGGATAGAGGAGAAGGGAATAAACCTTCATACGAATCACTTCGTTTTAAGGATGTGCCAGATATTCATCTTCTATGTACACAATCTTTTAGCTCATTGAAACTATGTTTAGCATGTGCATAACTTTCGAGTGGTGGGTGGAAAGACAGTACATTAACATCTTATCCTATCCTACTATATATAAAAGCGTTAGTCCGTCTGTCCGTGTGTGTATGTGTGTCACAAGCCTGTGTGAACCAGTAAAACATGTCAAAAGTGTAAAGGTGACCCGCATCTGCATCTAAAAGACAAGGCTATTCTCATGTGCAGTGGATGGAAACGAACCAAAATTAGCGGGAAATGACCAGGTTGGACAAATGAGTGGAAGTATTCGAACGGACGACCACACCACGATTTGACCAATCGGGATGCGATTATGATTATGGCGGTTGAGGAGACCTATGTTAATCGATGGTATCGATTTTTCGACCGCAGTTATCGGTTTTAGCCCAAATCTGACCAATTGGAGTGGGAGTCACACGACAGTTTCTTCGAGAGAATTACTCCCGCTTGCAGGAAATACTTCAGTATAAGGAGATTCAGACAGTTTCTAGAACAAGATAACAGTATCGATTGACCAAATAACCGACCGATTATCAATTTTTCTGCAGATTAGACACTTCGGAGTGGGAATAGCACTAATGCGGTGGGCAGCGGACAATGCTTACGTCAATCGTTTTGAGGATCTTCCCTTACTCTATTCTATGTAATAAGCAAGATTAGTTTTTTCTTCTCTAATGGGGCCGAAGGGTCAATAAACGTTGTGTCCAAGGCGTTTTGTTTTCACTAGACGTTTTGAGGCCGATAGGTTTACGGGTAGTTGCTGAGCAGTAGAAGCAGCTGTTGACGAGCTGCAGATTCAATACTGGTATACGTACTTGGGCAATGACTTGTGGTGACCAGGATAAGTGAATGCATTAACATTCCCGTGCAATCCTGATACCTAGACGGGAAATCCGAACCAAGAACATTGAGTCGGAGTGCATGCGAAAGTCGGTGCCTTCTCAGAGTGCGCTACTTCGCACCTCGAAGAAAAAACCGATAAGAAGGTTAAAAGTGGCCCATTTGACATGTGACGAGGACGATATAACAAACCCCAACCTAGTATTAGAGAAAGAGTGGTTTAAAATTAGCTTCAATTTTTGTTGTTTGTTCGTTATCCGTTTTTCCGTTATCCAGCCATTTTTGGGAAAAATTATCCGTTATCCGATATCCTGGTTTCTACATTTTATTATCCGCTCATCCCTGGCCCCAATGCCTCAGCTGGATAAACACCTGCTCTACCAACGCCCCGACGACCGCGCCGCGACCACCGGATGTCGCAGAGGTGGTCGTCGCCCTACCTGACGCGTGCCGCTGCGGCAGCAGTGTGAATAGGACTTTGCACACTTCTGCGGCAACGCTCTGGCCCTATCTTTAGCCATTGGGCAAGGACGCAGAGCTCGCCGCCGGCGGCGTGCCTGCCCAATCCTTAACTATAGCGGTGAGCGGCGTTACCACAGAAGTGTGTGGGGCCCTTTAGTGTGCAACGCGCGACACGATGGTATGATTGGTTCGTGCGATGAGATGAATCGATATGGGCGCCTATCATCGAATCGCGTCGCCCGTCGCGTGCACATTAAACGATCCCTCAGGCTGCCGGCGCAAAGAGGGCGTGACGTGCAGAGGTCGAATCCGGGATCCTAGCACGATTCCGGTGTAGCCGCGGGAGGTCCGTGAGAGTATGTCATAGGTGTAAGGTGGCTGAGTCATGGTTACAGATCCCGCCCAAACTTGGCCTAGGACGGCTAGGACGGAACATTGTTCGGAAACTGATCCTTGGCATCAAGTTGGTGAAGAAACACTACTACCACTACGTTGCCCAGGCTAAGCTGCACTCGCCTCGAGTCTCTGTGGTAAGCTCAAAGAAACCTTTACTCGTTTGTCCCACGTATTCGGCACAAGCAAAAGATGATTTCTCACTAATTGGAGGATGGGGATTCTTTGGGATTGTATTAACTCTTGCCGCTTAGGTGAACGGCTGAGACTATCTCTTCTAAGAGCATTAGAAGGGTTGTGTCAGAGAAATATTGCCTGATATTTAGATCTTTGTGTAACTTCTAGCCCAAATATTTACTACAGAAACCCAACCGCCATTGCCCTCTTGAGAGCTCCAGCAACAATGGGTAACACCTGAGTGAAGATTTGGTTCGCACATACGTGCATTTTTGGAGCAGTAGTGTAGCGAGACGAAAGGCATTTTATAGTGCAACGCTTGCATTCTATGAAGGAATTATTCCATTGCACTCGTTAATGCCAGGACCCCTCCCAAAAATGAGATGGGTTTTATCCCCACCAGAACGCCTATCATTGAGCTCTTGACCTATTTTTGAATCTGGGGCACGCGTTAAACAACTTTGTAAAATCTGTTCAAAATGAAGCGTCTGGGTTTCTCTTTAGCAATTCAATAAGCCCATCAAGAGCAGAAATAAAAACAACCTAGAAAGAAAATATTTAGTCAGATTGAGCGAAAAAGCTACCACAGCATAATTGAGTTAAATGCCTGCGCTGTAGATGATGAGGCGTATCTCACGCAGGTTAGAAGCCTGAAGCCTGCGTTAAATACGCCACATCGAACCCCGCGCAGACAGAACGTGCCTTTAAAGTCATAAATAATAAAATTGAAAGCAACTTATACAACAATACTCTACCCATAATGGATATAGTACAGAATTCATTGTTGATAATGTTAAAAATGCCTTAATAAAAATAGACAACAACTATATAAGTATAACATGTGAGGCAACTATAATAAAGCAATGAGCTTTATAAAAACCCTTACGTAGTTTTAAGTAGTTTTCAATCTTTCCTTTTTTACATATATACATGAGTATATTTAAGCATTGTTATTATAAAATTTTGAATAAATAAATAAATAAATAAAGTGCTGTTGCGTCATAAAATGTAGTAATATGCTAACGGAGTTACTTGAAAATAGCACCTCCATACCCACTAATTGAGGAATAAAATGAATACCGTAATGATAACATGTATCATAATATCTATCCAGATACCGTACAATAGAGCACGGTATGGATACTTTATATGGAAAGAAAATGGAGACCGGCCGCAGCTACAACTACTTTGTACGTTTTTTATTTTTTATTCTTTTTTAATACTACTTTTTCGCAAAAACTCGTTTCAAATTTAACAAATTTTATAAAAGTCAAGTTTAAAATGAAATAAAAATAAATGTATAATTAAATACAAAATGAATAAATAAAAATTGTTGTGAAAACTTTTTATAACTAATATTACAAATAGAAAATAAATAAAAACAAAAATAATACAGAAAGAGATAAAATAAAAATAAAAGCCTTTTATTATGTAAATCAAAGGTGTGTACCCAGAGCATATCATCAGATATAGCGGGGCCTCCTATAAAAGATGTAACCAAACTGTTGTACAACAATGGTCGCGAAACAAAAGGTCGCACGACCATAATGCCAACGCTCATAATCATCCACATGTAAATGATTTTGCCTGAAATATGAGAGTTCAGCAATGTGGAGTTATTTTCTATAGTTTTTAGAAAACGAGCGAAATACCTCTGAAAAGGAATCGCATTGTTTTCATAGAGGGAATCATTTCCACAATTCGATTAAAAGCTAGCACGATACAGTTGATCGAGGATCCGATCCATAAACCTTAATGAGCAGGTGTCCTTCGAACTTATAGGTGTTTACTGCTAATCTGTACCAACTCCAAACTAAATGCCCAAGAAGCTGGTCGACGAGCATGTGGGTGCAGAATACTACACCTGCCTAAAAAGCTATGAGTATTTGTTTGTGAGTTCGTGGACAGATATAAATCTAAAGGATTCACGAAGTGTAGATACGACATCGCCACCGAGCCTACAAGCAAAACCATTATGTCGACAAATCCATTGAAAAACATTAGGCGATAACATGGAATGAGCAGCAATTTTCCACGTGCCATTCCAATCAACGTGAGTATGTGAAGGATCTGAAATATTAATAATAATTTATTTATTTTTTATTTAGACGTGCAAATAACTACAATTAAACGCAGTGAAAGCAGAAACACACAACACCAAACAAATAACATTGCAACACAACTCATAGTAACTACTTCTTTTGAGATAGCTAAAAACTCAAAGCCGGCCCTTCGGGTAAAAAAGGAAGCATGAATGGAGCTCTTGGCCTTGGAGAAATGGATTTTCCTCTGGCTATCTCTTGTGTTTGGATTTTTTAACGCGTAGAACTTATCAAGTTTTAGTGATACCAGTTCAGCAATCATTTTAAAAATCATCAGGAGGTCACTTCGTTTCCTGCGAGTCTCAATTCTGGAGATGATGAAAATTTTGTTGGGATTAGAGGCTGAAGGTATAGTGATGTAATCATACCCATATAAGCGTATTCAGAGCTTTCTAGTAAAACCATTTTGAACTACCTCAAGCTATTGTACACTACTCTTCAAGTGGGGACTAAAGACTGTGGTACCGTATTCTAGTACATGGCGAAGGTATGATTTGTATCCTATCAGAGAGTGTGGTGATGATTTAATAGACAATGATTTAAATATGTTGTAAACAATTCTCTCAGCCTTTTTCGCGTGTTTTCACAGTGGTCAGTAAAGGCGATTTTTTGTCTGTAATAAATCCCAGATCTTGTAACGTATCTATACTAACTATACGGGTTCCACCAAGTATGTAATTGTATCTAGCTGACTTCAATTTACCAAGATGAAGCACTTTAGTTTTTGAAGCAGACAGAGGTAGGCTTCATTTGTCAGACTACTCAGCAGTCTATTTAATGGCACCTTGCAAAGCCAAGCAATTTTCCGGCTTGCTAATATTTTTGCTTAGTTTTACGTCATCAGCAAGCATACTACACTCCACGCTGAATTTGTCTATTTGATCTAGTGGGTCGGAAGTGTAGATAATAAAGAGAACTGGTGATAATACCCCACCCTGAGGTACTCTACTGGCCACCCTACACGTATCCAAAAAGGAATCATTGTCTTTCCTGGAAGTTTCTGTCCGTGATAAGACTTTTTGTCCTTGCTACGATGGTGTACTCCAACGTTTTGAAGTTTTTGAACCAATTCTTTAAACGGTACTTTGTCAAACACTTTGCTAAAGTCGAGGTAGATGATATTAATGTCAATGTTTGCATCAAGTTTCTTCGCACTGCGCCAAAATCTTGCTTGTCGATGATCATCTTTTAAAGATATAAATCCATTCAATTATGACACAATTGATAGCCGGCGAACTGAACTCCACTGAACTCACTTTCACGTACATTCTGACTACGGGCAGAGTTTAAATGATCTTAACACTCTTAAATTCTTGATATACATCGGTTAGCCATTGCATAAACATGCACTTGATCTTGAAAAAAAAGGTTGTGAGTTTTAGTTCTTTCGATGAATCTGAGCGTGTTAAATATTAACATTCCAATATATAAATTTTTGACTTGTTGTGAAAGATTGCTTAGGCTTCATTTCGGCTTATGCTTCAGCATCTTCATTCTAATGGAGCTTTCCAGGTGGTTGCCGGCGAGAAACATAAGTCACTCGCAAATGGAGTGAAACGGATGACTAGCGCTTATTTTCTCATCCCATTACACTGCATATCAGTTAGCATCTAACGGCTTTTGACGTCTATTTCTTATCGTTTCCTACCAACAGACATTTTATGAAGTCTCTTGTTCAAATAATTCAATGCTTTTTTTATAAAATTTTGTCTTTGCCTTATGAGCCTCCAAAACTAGGATGTTTCCTTTATGAAAAAGTATTGAAGTCGCGAACAGCAGGGTAAAAAGCAATGAAGATATGATTAAAATTAAGACTTACTATAAAAATTACTCCGCTTGTCAAGAAGTAGAAACCTCGAATTTCGTTGACTGATCCTCGAGCCTTCCACTCCGCGTATGTGCGAGAACTGCAGTTGTATTCGGCTTCGGCAATAACCCATGGAAGGTTGATGTAGAAAATATACATCGTGGATGCTTAATGATGTGAACTCATCAACACACCTATAGTTCGTCGCTTATCTTGGCGAAAATTCTCAAGATATTATAGAATAAAGGCAAAATTTCTTGCAGCTAGAATTAGAGTTCAGAAAGTAGATCAACTGCTGTAATGTAACGCAACATCATTAGCAATACCAGGGGAACAAAAGACTAAGAAAATAAAAAAGGGGGTGAACTGGAAAAATCGAAGAGAGTCACCCACAACAGAAAATCCTAGACTCTAAAAATCGGATTTTTCCAAGAACTGCCTAAAAAGAACTGAAACAGCTGGTAGATAGTTCTGCTCAAGCGCACAGGGTTAGAGCCTGCTCCCTTAATAAAGAGGGGCTGTCTGACAGAACACCATGCTTTTCCGTGGGGTTGTTTGCTTTGAATATCGACGGCAATGCGGAGACTTGCACTCGTGTTTTTGGGCGCGTGTGGCGCAGTCGGAGGAGGCGCGACTGTAGCGTGAACCCGATACCAGGTTCCTGGTTCGGATTTCCCGCCCAGGCCAACCAAGCCTTCCATCCCTCCGGGGTCAGTGAATTGGTACCAGACTTGTCTAAGAAGGATAAAGCGCTGACTTGTTCATCGGCTGGCCACCGCAAGTCATTGTATGACCAAATACGCATTCATGTCGCCTCCTCGACATCCCGTAGAAGTAGAATGCGCTGGCGCATCCCAGAAGGGATTGAGTAACGCCGTCCTTTATCCTTTATCCTTATGTTTGCTTTGCCTGCCCCTTGTGGTTGAAAGCTGCACTTTGTAAAATAAATGACAGGCTTTAAGTTGACTATATCATTCACAATTGACTGAACCTCCAACATTTCGTTTAAAATTCGCATTAACGAAAGAGAGCTTGAAGAGTATTTCTGGTGATTGCTCCCCGAATTAGAGAATAGTTGAGTAGCGTGAATTCAATTTTAATGCACATTTGTTCTTCGGCTCTCTCCCTTGTGTTTTTCGTGCTCCTCGTTAGTTTCCCTTCCTTTTCTAGTCGAATGAGTGCTGCGGTGAAAGAGACACGCGAAAGCCGTAAGAAACAAATAACACACAAAAAACGACAAGACAGAAGGAAGAAGAGATATGGAAGAAACTCTGTGCTCTTGTCATTTTGAGGTAGAATTTGTATACTGCGCAGACTAGGAGCTGATATATGCC
The DNA here is from genome assembly GCA_947396885.1 of Heligmosomoides polygyrus polygyrus. Taxonomy (NCBI): domain Eukaryota; kingdom Metazoa; phylum Nematoda; class Chromadorea; order Rhabditida; family Heligmosomidae; genus Heligmosomoides; species Heligmosomoides polygyrus. The sequence continues at coordinate 11,686,042 of OX377201.1, forward strand.
TCTATTCATGTCCCACATCGAATGTCTAGGCTGTGCAAAAAAACTATCTTTGTGAAAATCTTGTCGCTATTTCAGTAGGTTTACTAACGAGTAGGGAATGTTTCCAATGACGAATTCTAAAGTAATAGAGAATCATAGAACCTCGTAAAAAAGTGAAAAATTATCTGCAGAGTACAGGATTAGGGAACGAACGATGATTCGACTAAAAAATTGAGAACGACTATAACGTGGTATAGATTAAAGAAAAAAATTACATTTTTACGGTTAAGAAGCATGCGGAACTGAAGCAAAACACTGAAGACAAGGAAGATCTAAATACAGTTGCGTTGTCACGCTCTCGAGCAGAATTAATCTTCATATTCATAAAACCTATAGAAGTAGCTCATTATGGGAATCTCCGCACAATATCTTCGCTTCGCATCATCTCGCAGTGTTGCCAAAACATTTGTCGGTCTGGCGAAATTGCTGCTCAGTTGAGAAAGTAGCGTTGGTTTTGTTGCGGTAATAAAGGGCAACATATTGCTTTAGGATGCATCGAAAGTTTTCTTCGTTTTCACCTTTAAATTCAAATGATCAAAAATCCAGCCAGAATTAACTTTTTCAATTGCGGCAAAATAACCCTGGCAAAAAGCAGCTGGTAACAGTAAGATGGATGTTTGGTGGCAATCAAACGTTTTGTGCCATGCAAGCCTCCAACCTGCACCTTCTGCTTTACGCGAAGCGATGCTACACCACCAGCGCTGATTGATAACACGGAACATCAACTCTCCCACAATACCGCTCCTGTCTTTTGAGTTTGGGCGGATTAGACGGAAAAACCGCCGTTTTTGCCGTTTTCCATAACTCCCTTAGAAGTAACTTGATCAGAAACTAATTGCAACCATTCGAATCTACTCTGGATGACCCATACAATGTTGTAGGCACCCTCCAAGTTTGACGTTCTTGAAACCTTCGCATTGTTCTTATCAGTTGACTTTTCTTCTGTGCCTTCCAGGTTTGTTATAAAATTATTTATTTCTACGGCCGACGTTTCGAATAATTCGTCTTCTTCAAGGCCTGAAAGAAGTTCGAGATTTTCCCGTCTGTGACGCTGTTTGGGTCAGAAACATCCTATCCCCTTTGGTCAGTATCAACCAATCTCCAGAGAGTCAGGCACAGAACCCAAATCTGGTAAGTTAACTCACCGATATTCCGCCAGCGCAGGAAGACCGACACAGCTGATCATGGAACAAGTGAGAAGCACTTTGGCGGTCAAATATGCTGCACAGTGTGCCGGATGTCGAAAAATGCCCATGGCAGTATATTACAAGCCCTCACAGTTCGCAAAATAGAATAAAAGATAAGAATTAACTTGTGATTGAGATGCACTCGCTTCTGTTGTTTTTGGATGGGTTTACTTATCCAGAAAGCTTTGAGCTTTTCTGGAGCCAATTTTGTCCTCATAATACAGTACTTTGCACTTCACATTAAAGTCAGCACCGAAGTGGGCCTCCCTTCGGTGCTTCCCAACCCAGGTTACTAAGCTTTGCCTTCTCTTACCAGCAAGGTGCTCCTTAACGCGAGTGGTCTCCCCAATATAGAGAATGCCGCAAGTTAATCATCCGAGCTGGTAGATGACGCCCTTTTGTGCATAGTCCCCTGTCCTTCCGAACTGACAAACCACGCAGTCGGACATAACACAAGCACGGACGTAGAGCCAATTGCGAACAAGCTGTCATTTGATGTTGTCTCTCGGGATGTTCACCAGTACAACATCCTTATCCAAGCCTGATCCCAATAGGCATTGACGTATAATCGCTGACTTTGTAACTGTACGCATTCTCTCGGTGTCTGTATGATGCCCGATTTCGTTGCACTTACCCGATTTTGTCGTACCCAATGAGAGCAGCTATTTGAGAAGTTGACATACATGATCCCTCTCGCTCCTCGTTTCCCGTACACATCCTCGTTGCTGTTCTAAACATGTTGCGAATTACAGCACGTTTCACAGTTGGATGATGATATTCTTAGAGATGCCCTTGCGGTACCACTTCACACTGTACTGACTGTTAGAAACCCTGATTTGTGTATTCAAGAAAGGTAAAGCCTCCACCCAGAACTTCTGGCGTAAACTTTATGTACTGCGACTGACTGTTAAGGATGTTAAACAGCTCATCCATTTCGGACTGATTTGCTGTTACGACACAGCAGTCGTCGATTATCGACAGTACATTATGGGAAGTCGTTCTATTACCGGTCGTTCAGTCTTGCTCATGGAGCAAATTGCTGAAGCCGGTGCTAAACGTTGTCCATGGCAAAACCTCTAAGTTGAGAGCAATATTTACCAGACCACTTAAGGATGCTGAGCAGAGGCATTCTTACACAAGAATCGTTATATACGACTCTTTCAAACCAAATGGGACAACACTGCTCTCATGTTCGTCAAGAATTTCAGAGAGTGCTTGAAGCGCAACAACATTGTCTACATTTGTATGCAAGGCAGTAACACCAAACGATTCGATCACACAGTCCTGTCGAAATCTGCAATCCTAAGCGGTCAAGTAAATTTTCCGTGTTCTCCAAGTGTGATGGTACGAAGTTGAGGAGTTGACCAATGATCTTGTTAAGAAACCAAGAGATCCGTTCTGTTGGTTTGTCTACACAATTTATTATGAGCCGAATCTTGTATGTAACCGTTCAACGAGCGCATATTTTCGTCAGATAGCTTATGGGTTTTAATCAAGCTGTCGAATACAGGACATGTTGGGGTTGTTAGCGTCAGCCTCGCAATAAAACGTCTATCTAAGCCAGATGATTTTGCTATCGATACCCAGAGCGCAATTAACTTGCGGCATTGCGAATGGAATGCTTTCTCTGACGTTTCATGATAAACACTAGTTTAAAAAGGTAGAAAAAGAGGAGGAAGCCTAGTAACCCCGCTTGGAGAGCACCGAAAAGAAGCCCACTTCGGTGCTGACTTTATTGTAAAGTGCACAGTACTGCATCATGAGGACGAAATTAGCTACAGAAAAGCTCTCGAGAATGAACAACAGAAACGAGTGCATCTTAATTACAAGTGGTTATTGCCTTTTATTCCATTATGAGAACTGATTATGAGTGCTTCTCACTTACTCCATGGTAGCTAGCTGAGTCGTCTTCCTGCTCTGGCTGAATATTGGTGAGTTAGCTCTCTAGATTTGGGTTCTCTGCCTGACTCTCTGGGGATTGGATGATACTAACCAAAGGGGAGATACGATGTTTCTGACCCAAAAAGCGTCAAAGACGGAAAAAATTTGGAGCTTCTTTCAGGCCTTGAAGAAAACGAGTTAGTCGAAACATCGGCCGTAGTAATAAATAATTTTATCAAACCTGGAAGGAACTGAAAAATAGTCAATTGATAAGTTGTAGGCAGCATTCAGTGGTGCGTAAAAAAGTCGCCCGGTATAATTGCTCCAACAGAAAATTCCTCTCTAGCTAGTCAGAATAAGCTACTTTTTAAGTAAATTTCTCTCTTCTGCCTGTGGTATGTTCTGCATGGTGCGCTTTTTCATAGATGGTAAAAAATTATGATCACTTCGATCTACTTCTTACTAGGGAAGAGTCTAAAGCGTAGGTCTGAACTGGGGAAATGGATAGCACTGCGAGAACTTTCACTCTCCATATAGTAGAAAACATGTTTCGTTTTTGCTGTGTCCTTGAAACAAAAGAGCTACGGGACCTCGAAGGTGGGGTACAGTAGCGCACCGTGAGCACGTGTCCACGTGCGTGCACGCTCTATTGTATTGGGACGCGGCGAAAGCCTCTATGGCCTGAGTTATACTCCCGCGGCAGCATCCGCGGAAGGGCGGGAATCGCGCCGAGATCCCTCACCTGGCCAATCGCAGCGCCCCGCCACGCCCGCCGTCCGCGGTGCACCCTTAGTCCGCGGACGTTCCGCGGATGCTCCCGCGGGAGTATAACAGAGGCCTATGGCAAACGGGTCGGTGGCTCAGCAGATTGCGCGCATTCTTAAAAGGTGCTCTACCAGATGTTCCCGTGCTGTGCACTATTTTTGTATTTTTTATAAATGCTGCCTCTTTCACCAATTTGCTTCTTATACATCTCCTTTTTATTAATTTATTTCACTCTAAATTGCCAAAAATGTCAGATTCGTCATCAGCCCCCCCCCCCCCAGATTCGTGAATAACACCCCATGACCCTAGTTACCTGTACCTGCTGTAACCTACCGTAATCAGCCGAAATTTCAAAAACAGAGGTCAGATACGTGATCAGCGCCTCAAATAATTCCCCTGGGGGAGGTTTGACCAAATTTTTTTCGACCTCTCCTAAACCTCTGGAGTCGTGAAAGTATTAGGGGGGGGGGGGGCCAAAGGTAATGAGACACCCCACGCCGTGTCCATATATCTCGTGGCTGGAGTCTGGTTTCGTGCTTGTTGTATTTGTATGTTTGTATGCTACTTACTGATGCCCATCTGAAAAGTTACCACTTCCGCTCTTTCCAGAAGCATGCCAAAAACCCCAGCCTGTCTCATGCCGAAACCCCAGTCTGACGAGTCGACCTGTGTCGCTCAAATCTCCCCCAATTCCCAACCCCGAGCAGCCTGGGCTCAATATTCACGCAAGATGAGAAGTACGTCTTCTACCTTAACCCTGCCAAGCAGCGAGTCTGGGTGAGGCCTGGTGACCTGTTACCGACCTTCGTTCGGCGAGATGCTCACGGCGAGAAGCACCTTTGGAGCTTTTGGATCTGCGCCCATGGATCGGTTTACCGGAGGCTGTTTCCCAAGAGCACCGCGATGAACTCCAAGGCCATGGTGAACGAAATAGAGGAGATGGGCCGGCGACTCGCTCTTATTCATTCGCAGCGCTTCAAGAAGGTTCTCCTCTTCGACAACGCCGCACCCCATCGGGAACAAGTAAACACGGATAAGCTTGGCCAGCTGGGCTACGTTCACATGCCTCACCCACCGTATTCGCTGGACACCTCTCCATGCAACTACCACTACTACTTGAGCCTACAGGACTTCCTAGTCGGAAGGGACACAAAAACCCAAGCAGTCCTTGACAACCATATCGAGCAGTTGATCAACACCAGGCTCGAGCAGTTCTGGAAGGATGAGATCAGGAAGTTGGCTGAGCGATGGCAGCAAGGTCCTTGCCCTTAATGGCGAATACACTCCTCAGCATTGTTGAGTTGTAATTGAGTTATAAGGAGATAAAGATTTTTTCATTTTGTCTCATTACTTTTGGCCTCCCCTAATACAATAGTGCCTTAATAGCAGTTTAAATCAGCTCACTTTCTGCGCATTTCCTACACATTTATTTCACTCTAACTACTTTCAGGTGTGCTTCATTCACATCTCTCACCTTTTGTATTATACAACGTATTGTGTTTTTCGGCGAATGCTAAACAATGATCTCACAACAGGTTCGGGCTAAAGCAGGTACGGATGACTAGGACTGTCGAGGTCATAACCACGATTTTGCCCAAACTTCTCTCTCATTCGCTACCACTTGGTTCATGGCGCACCGCATCGCTCAACCTGCATAAGCCTTGGAAAGGCGATCTTCAAAATACAGATCAGCTGTAGGTGCTGTGGAGTGACCGCCTCATTCGGCATGACCTCTGCGTCTGTGACAAGACTTCGGTCATGATCCTTCACAAGGACAAAATCTTTCTGAGTTCTAGTATTCCCACTATAGAACGAAATAAAGTGAGAGTCACGTTTACGAAACACGATGTTCGCAATGGTTAGATTATGCGATTCTGCATACTCGAGAATACGCTCACCATCTGCTTTACGCCACCCGAAAACGCATCCACCATGAGAACTGTACCCGTCTTTCGTCGCGCTTACGTGCCCATTAAGGTCACCAGCGACTACGATGACGCCTTTCGGCGGTCTTCTCATGCTGTCTTCTCATCAATTTCCTGGCAGTCTCCTGCACCGCACCTTTTTTCTGGTTTTCTCTAACTTGCCGCAGTCGATGTAGTTAATGTGTTCTTCCTGGGGAACCCGGAAACAGGTTGCAGCTAAAATTGATGATAAGAAGTTATGTCTACGGCGAAGCCGTAGAAAGGACAACAGTGCGGCCGAGAGGCCGCTCTGATGTCTTTTCTAGTATAACCGGATACGATTGAGCAGGAAACTTCAAAACTATGATTTCCTATTATTCCTGTGCATCCCCTCTTGCATGTCCGCGCTTTATGCATATTCTCGGCATTATTGTTTGATTATGGGGATAGCTATGACAGCGGCTTTTATGCTGTAATGTCAGCGTGTTTGCTGAATTTAGTTCTCTCTCCATAGATAGATATATAATGTATGCAAGTGCGGTTAGGTATAATTTAGTTCCTGTGGAAGCACCAGGAGAGGAGGTTTAAAGTTGATACTGGCCGCCTGGGCACGAACGGTTATACGTCCGAACTCCTAGGTGGTTCCTCTCCTCAGGGTGCTCGAAAGTGATTTCCACTTCCATTTGGAATTTCGCCATAGCTATACTGAATGCTAACGCTTGCATTCTTTGATTTGATGATGTTATAAAAGCTATTTATTCAACACTATCCAACTTATTAACTCTTTGTAGAATTCTACTCCATTATACTTTCTCTTATTTAGTACGCTATTTCTCAGTCCTCTGTGCCAAGTCTACTGGACAGCTGCAAGCGAAGCTTCTTTTACCTTGCTGCAGCTCATCGTGTTCTACTACCACTTCTACTATCTCGTTGTTTCATTTATTTAAAGCTGAATTAGACTGATTTGACTAACATTGTGTTCACTTTGTTCGTTATTCTTTAAAGGCACACTTCTGAGGCAATAATAAATAATTAATATGTTTCACCATCGTGAACCTCTTTTTTCGACCTTGTTATACCCAGCCACCAATTCGCTCTACATCAAAGTCTGCGTGGGTATTGGTCACCACCTCAAAAAATATCTGGAAAATCTTTGAGACGTCTAGGATCTATCACATGTTTGAGATCCCTTCATCGATACATTAGGCAGAAAATTAAGTCAAGCGTTCCCCTTCCTGTCCTAGTCGACTTCGGTGAAAAACGATATTGCGTTGACAAGGATAAGGCAGAAGCTCTTGTGAGACACTTCAGCTGTGCCTTTTTTGATGATGGGGAAGCCCCTTCTGCCGTTCACTCAAGCACAACACCCTACCTTTTTGGCCAGTGCAAGACTCACCCGATGGGTTCTATTTTAAACCTAGCCAGGTGGCTGCATTACCTACAACTCAGCGACCCTCCTCCTCTGTACCATTTGACGGAATTCTAGCAATATTGTACAAAAATGCAGCGTCACACTCTCCACTCCTCCCACCTCTTTGTTCAGCATCTCAATAATGTTAGGAGATGTCCCTCAGGCATGAAAACATGCAATGGTCACAGCGATTCCGAAAGAAAACAATACCTTTATAATAAAGAGTTTTCGTCCGATAAGTCTAATACCTATACTTATCAAAGTGATGGAGAAGGTTATTCTGCAAAAGATGTTAGACTGGCTCATGAAACGCCAAATTTTGCCTGTTGAGCAGCGCGGGTTTCTCCCGGGTGCATCGACTACTACTAACATAGCTCAGGTACTCCATGACTGGAGTTTTGCTCCTAATGCTGGCAAGACAGTTCATGTAATATTCTTTGATTATTTGAAAGCTTTCGATAAGGTTAGTCATAGGGAATTGCTCTTTAAGCTTCGGTCTTTAGGCGTCTGTGGATCTCTGCTTGCTTGGATCAGCTCCTTCGTCTTCGAGCGGTACATGACAGTTAGAGTTGGTAGCAGTTTTTCAACAAGTCATCTATGTGCGAGTGAGGCACCCTAAGTGGTGTGCCCTCTCCGCTTCTCTTTATATGTATTGTATACATTGGAGCTGTCCGCTATTCTCAGAACTGCTCCTGACATTAAGGCCTTCATGTATGCAGATGACCTCTAAATGTACGGCGCATTCGACACAAACTATCATTTGGTCAGCGAAAATCTCCAGAAATCGGTTAATAATCTGGTATTTTGGACCCACCATGTAGTTCTGTGATCTGTGCCAGATCACAGAATTACTTGGTGCAAACGATGAGACCTTGACGCGTACACCTGAAGGAGCACGTGCAAGAGTTGCGAAACCCGGTTCCTGCCGCACTAACAGTTTTTCGTGACGTCGCACGCTCTCTCACACCTATAAAGGCACTCCTACAATTAAACTTTGCGTAATGCGCCGCTCAGTGATTACCCCGCTAGAAAGGGAATTGCTCAAAGCTGAGGGTTGTCGGGTTGTACCCAACCCGCACCCTCACCCTCCTGTTACGGGAGTCGTCTACATCGCCCAGGCCGGGAGGTCGTCTGCCGCCAGCTGCGTGGAAAGGACTCGCCTGCCCTCTCACCCTATCCCTTTTCTATCACCCCTTCCACTGTATCCTATCTTAGAGCATAGATACGTACTGAACATACACTAGACCTGGGAATAGATGCCCCGTATAATTCGTCAGGTAAGGCGTCATGACTCTTTAACATGATAGGATCATGACGTATTTATTAATAGGATTAGTGGCAACGTGATTGACTAAAACTTTATTTTTGAGAAGCATACCTGGCGTTTGCTGTTACTATTGATTGAATTTGAAGACTATCAATGTTTATGATATTGTGTAGGCCTAAAGAAGCTATTAAGCAGCGAAAGCTTGCCTATAACTTGTGCAGGATCCAAAAAAAGCACCTACAAGCTTTGCGGCGATCAAGTCTGCCACGCGGTCGGTTTCTAACCCGCTGTCGTTGACTGTTACTACTACATCTGTATTTGGCTCTGTTGATCACTACATCCACTTCTACGCTGTCTGCCGGGACGCTCGAACATCTGCGTGGCGGGGTGTGATTGCTATTCCTCTTCAAAAGCCACCGTCGAAACTTTGTTTTTCCAATCATTCGTTTGGGGTAGCGTTAGCTGCCGTTTCGAGATTGATTTTTGGAATCGATTGTGACTATCGTCGTAGACGTCCCTGCGACTGGGACTTAATTGAAATTTAAACTTTCCCAAGCCGCCTGTTAAGTTCTTTTGTACTGATTTTTGGTCTGCTTCCGGGATGGAGTCTTCCTTTGTCTCTCCTTCTCTTCAGATTCCTCCGGCGAAAAAGCACAAGGGGTAGAGTACCGTACCGCTACATGCATCCGATCTTGATTCGGCCGTGGACCTCCTCATGAACGACACTAGCCGCAGCCACATTTAAAGATTGTTCTCGCTCATTTGCTACAGATTAAGAACAAGTATGCTAGCTTGCTACGTCGCAATCAAGAGTTGGTAAAGGAAATGGAATCTGTCCAACAACGTAATAATGAGTTACAAAATGAGAATTCAGTTTTGCTTACGGAGATCGGTTCTTTGAAGTCACAATTGTCAAACAAGCCTACAGTTTCTGTTCCAATCAGTGATTCCTCACCACCTGCTGCACCTGCTGTACCTTTGATGAAATTGAACGTAGACGTTCCATCGTTATCTCCGGCGTTCCTGAAAGTTTGTCAGCTGTTGCATCTTCCAGAGTTTTACATGATTTCGTACGTGTTCCTGAAATTTTTGACTTCCTTCAGGTTGATTGTCATCAGGTTTGCGTATACCGCATGGAAAGCGTTGTTAATGGAAGACTTCGGCTAATTAAAATTGTACATCCTTCGTCATTTTCTACCAATGTCCTTTTACGCAGAGCACCTAGGCTTAAGACCTTTTCGTTCAGAGGAATCTTTATAAGGCCATCTCTTACTAAGCCCGAAAGGGATCGTATTAGAAATGCCAGAGTCTCCGCTAAATCTCCTTCCTCCATTGCTGACAGAGTGGCTCTCCAGCCTGTCATTTCTAATAAATGTCCTTTGAATGTTTCTCATTCCTCTCAATTACCCATGTCAGTCAGTCCACACAGGGAAACGAGTAGAGCGTCTTCGGAGCAATGCCCTTTTCATATCCTGTTTTATGGCAAACATACGATCTGTCTCTAAAAATATCAACGAACTTCTTGCGGTACTTCAGAATCATAAAACGAACATTGTGGCTCTTTCTGAGACATGGCTAAATCTAGGCACTGCCCTGTCCCCTCTCCTTGGTGGTGTATGCTTTAACTATGAAGTCTTCCGTTGCGATCGCCAACAAAGTAAAAAAGGTGGAGTGGCTCTTTTTGTGAGAAAATGGTACCTACCAACACTTATTTTTACGGAATCTGTCGCATCAGCATATGACTTACGGTGTGCCAACATCATCATCGGTAGTGATAGTGTTAGACTTACTGTCGTCTATCGAACCGCAGCTGTTCGATGGCTACGACCGAACAAATGTGTAAGGCCATCACGACCTCCTCTCATGCAACTCACCTTGCGTCATAGCTGGTGACTTCAACTTACCTGATGTTCAATGGAAATGCAGTGGGAGAATTTTGACCAACTTCCCAGCTTCCAAAACTTTCACAACCATGGTCAGCGCTCATTCTCTTTCACAGTATGTCCATACTCCGCGCATGGCCATAACATTCTGGATCTTGTCTTATGTAGAGTCTCTCGCAAGGGGACTGAAGGTTCAACCCCCGCTGGGTAGCAGTGACAATTCTGTGATTGAATTCAGTTTATCTCTCACTAGACACTCTTTTAGGGCGAATTTCAAGAAAAACTTCAAAGTGGCCAACTATGAAGCAATACAATTATACCTTAGTGGTGTGGACTGGTACGGTTACCTCAATTGAATTCGGTGAATAAAAAATACGAGCTCTTTATCGCCATCATGGATCACTGCATTGAGCTATTTGTTCCATGGAAAAGAATAGACACCATATCCAACCTTCCGCGACACCTTTTAACTTTGTCGCAGTTGCGATCGGAAGCTTGAACCGTTGCAAGAAATAGTGGCCTCGACAATGACTGGAATAGGTTTAAGTCGTTGAACAATAAGTTCACTCGTAGATTGAAAAAATTCCTTTCTCACATTGGAACGAAAGTCATTGCTGGTGGGCGCAGGTCTATGTTTTACAAGCTACTAAACTCGAGATTTCATGAAAGGAAAGTGATTGGAGCTCTCACCACTGCTGGAAGTGTAATCGTCAGAGCCGACGGAGAAAAGGCTAAACTGTTTTCAGAAATATTTGCTAGTTCGTTCGCTAGTATTCACTCTCCTACTCTCCCATCTCACGCTTACCCTTTGTCCAGTTTTCTCGTAATGCAGGATTCGGTATGGTTTGTCAAGTCCGGGTCCAGCGTCCATCGGACCCCCATTGTCGATCGGTGTCGATATTTCTCTTACCGTCGGCACTCTCCTCCTTCGGAACACTATTTCCTACGGACCCTCTCCTTCGCCATGGCCGGGGTCGTCCGAACGAGGCCTGGGGTGATCCGCAGTGATCGGCATTGATCAGGCACCGCGGGAACCGCACCGCGTCGGACCACGCGCAGCGGGCCGGGTCCCCAGAATAGTAGTCTTCGTTCCTTGCCACGGAGCAGCCGGTCCGGCCTTGAGGGCCGTATTTCTTTCGTTTTCTTCGCTCGATTTTATTCTCTAACCGCTTTCACGTGGGAAAAGGGTCCAGCCTCTCACTCAGAGACGTTAGGAGTGCAGCGAGCACATCATTGAGAGCTAGGTTTTGCATCGTCGGTCGAGACCCGGCGCCGTCATCCTAGTCTTGCCTCTCGTAGCCCACGGGACGCTAATAGGTGTCTCCCGGACAAGGCAGCGGTAGGGTTAGACACATTCCCCTTCCGCTGAGAGTGAGTGTTTTCGCTGAACGTAGCGACCAAGGGCCCTAGTGCTCTTGACATCGTTTGTGCTCCACTCCCCACGGTCCCTTCATCCTCTCCCACTGTTTCGGCTGACATAGCTAAATCATCACTCCGTTCAACCTTGTACCCAGCTGCACGCTTTACAGCCGGCTTTGGGTTCTTCGTGGCTAACAGCAGTTAGCCCCAATTCCCCTCTTTTGTGTCGTAGGCTAAACCTGAGCCTTCACGGTAGGGGTACTCATTGGGTGGAGACCCACTAAATTAGGGGAAGAGTCTAGGTAGTCCCTAAGGGCTTACACACCCGGCTCCCCTATAGTGTAGACTCCCCAGTGAGTTCGGGCAGGAGTGGCGCATCCGCCTCCTAGCCTGGTTGAGACGAGTGTAGTCGGCCTGAGTTTTAGTAGGCGTTAGCACTTCTGAGAAGTAAAGGGGGTGCTTTCCGGGCGTAGCTTCATCTAGTGGAGAGTCTAGTGGTTTAGCAGTCGGCTGGCGACTCCTGGTGGCGTTGCCTTAGCCTGACCTCCTAGGTGGGCTTCTACTGGTACTTAACGTACCCTCCTTCGCCCCGCATTTCCCCGGGCTCGGGCTACGCAGCGACCGCTGCATGGTAGTCGTCCTCACTGCTAAGTGAGATTGGTCCTTGAGGATTAGGTAAGCACCTGGTTGAGTTGGTCTCCACCCGGTGGTCTATCCCTGCTCCTCCCTTGTCCCATCCGCCCCTAGTTGCGTGAGTGGAGCCCAAAGGGAGTCAAGAGCGAGTCAGTCTGGTGGTACCAGACCTCAGTGTTCGGACGGGCCCTGATTGCAATTCTCGCATACTAGCCAAACTTTGGTGGTGGCAGTTGATCCTTGTTGAGTGCAATTAACCCATTTGAGATATCTAATTCATTTGAGGCCACTAGCATTTGCTCCTTTTGAAGCCATTTTGATAACTTCTGTATTCATATAGGCATATGGGTCTTATAGGCAGTAATATATTCTAGAAGTATGCCAAAAGATAGTAATGTAGCTTACGATAGGACAAAGTTACAGCGCTGCGAAAATGCAGGTTAGCCTTGTGTGACACGATTTTTTCCAAATTCAGTCGAAAGACGCGGAGAGCTAGCATCTTAAAAATACGCAGGCTAGCAGAACGCTTAAGGTTCTTTACGAAAACATGCTCACAACTCCCTAGCTTATTAAATTGACTTAGTACCAGCTGCCGTTTTAGAGCGGCAGAGGCAACAGTGAAGCTTTTTCCGCCCGTAATTCTTCCGGTTTGGAGTTTGCGACACTCGCAATGACACCGTTCTCTTCAGCTCGATTTTTTGACAATTTCGCTTTCCAGACAAAAACCGATTTTTTGACAATTTCGCGTCGAAGAAGAGGGCGCCGCTCTAGGTCGCGGCAGAGAGTGATGACGTCATCGAAAATCGATAATTCCGAACCGGGCCAAACTGGTTAAGATTCGATAGAGCTTTTCGTGCTGAATTGAACAGTGCTGCTACGAGTAACGAATATCGTAATCTGAGCGAGTAAGAGCAGGGAGAACATCGACCGTTATTGTGCTAAATTGCACATGCGGGCGTGTTCAGAGCGCAGTAGCTCGGTCTGGTTCGAGTCGTTTCGGCCGCAACTCGTGGGTCTTATAGGCAGTAATATATTCTAGAAGTATGCCAAAAGACAGTAATGTAGCTTACGATAGGACAAAGTTACAGCGCTGCGAAAATGCAGGTTAGCCTTGTGTGACACGATTTTTTCCAAATTCAGTCGAAAGACGCGGAGAGCTAGCATCTTAAAAATACGCAGGCTAACTTAGTACCAGCTGCCGTTTTAGAGCGGCAGAGGCAACAGTGAAGCTTTTTCCGCCCGTAATTCTTCCGGTTTGGAGTTTGCGACACTCGCAATGACACCGTTCTCTTCAGCTCGATTTTTTGACAATTTCGCTTTCCAGACAAAAACCGATTTTTTGACAATTTCGCGTCGAAGAAGAGGGCGCCGCTCTAGGTCGCGGCAGAGAGTGATGACGTCATCGAAAATCGATAATTCCGAATCGGGCCAAACTGGTTAAGATTCGATAGAGCTTTTCGTGCTGAATTGAACAGTGCTGCTACGAGTAACGAATATCGTAATCTGAGCGAGTAAGAGCAGGGAGAACATCGACCGTTATTGTGCTAAATTGCACATGCGGGCGTGTTCAGAGCGCAGTAGCTCGGTCTGGTTCGAGTCGTTTCGGCCGCAACTCGTGGGTCTTATAGGCAGTAATATATTCTAGAAGTATGCCAAAAGACAGTAATGTAGCTTACGATAGGACAAAGTTACAGCGCTGCGAAAATGCAGGTTAGCCTTGTGTGACACGATTTTTTCCAAATTCAGTCGAAAGACGCGGAGAGCTAGCATCTTAAAAATACGCAGGCTAACTTAGTACCAGCTGCCGTTTTAGAGCGGCAGAGGCAACAGTGAAGCTTTTTCCGCCCGTAATTCTTCCGGTTTGGAGTTTGCGACACTCGCAATGACACCGTTCTCTTCAGCTCGATTTTTTGACAATTTCGCTTTCCAGACAAAAACCGATTTTTTGACAATTTCGCGTCGAAGAAGAGGGCGCCGCTCTAGGTCGCGGCAGAGAGTGATGACGTCATCGAAAATCGATAATTCCGAACCGGGCCAAACTGGTTAAGATTCGATAGAGCTTTTCGTGCTGAATTGAACAGTGCTGCTACGAGTAACGAATATCGTAATCTGAGCGAGTAAGAGCAGGGAGAACATCGACCGTTATTGTGCTAAATTGCACATGCGGGCGTGTTCAGAGCGCAGTAGCTCGGTCTGGTTCGAGTCGTTTCGGCCGCAACTCGTGGGTCTTATAGGCAGTAATATATTCTAGAAGTATGCCAAAAGACAGTAATGTAGCTTACGATAGGACAAAGTTACAGCGCTGCGAAAAATGCAGGTTAGCCTTGTGTGACACGATTTTTTCCAAATTCAGTCGAAAGACGCGGAGAGCTAGCATCTTAAAAATACGCAGGCTAGCAGAACGCTTAAGGTTCTTTACGAAAACGTGCTCACAACTTCCTAGCTTATTAAATTGCCTTAGTACCAGCTGCCGTTTTAGGTCGGCGGACTTAGCGGTTGAAGTTTCCTGCCCTCTTACTCACCCATATTTGGGTTTTCGATACCACCAATAACACCATTAGCTTCACCGCGAAAAGCTCTATCGAATGGTAACCAACTTGGCCCCGTTCGGAAATATCGATTTTCGATGAGTCATCACTCTCCTCCGCGACCTAGAGCGGCGCCGTCTTCTTCGACGGCTGAACAGAACAGTGTCATTGCGAGTGCCGAAAACTCAAAACCGGAAGGAGTAAGGGCGGAAGAATCTTTACTGTCGCCGTCCGCCGCTCTAAAGCGGCAGCTGTAACTAAGGCAGGTTATTCAGCTGGAGAGCTGTAAGCGCCTTCTTGTAAAGTACGTTAAGTGATCTGTTAGCCTATGCATTTATAGGCCGTCAGCTCATCGCCTCTTCCAGCAGGGATCGCCTGAAATCGAAAAAAAATGGTTGTACAAGCCTGACCTGCATTTTTGCACCACCGTAACTTTGTCAGTTCTTAGACTACATCGCTGTGCTTGGGCGAGCTGCTAGAGCTTTTTACTGACTACAGAATTCACAAGCTGCAGCCGGAAGGGTTCACACGTGACAGAGTTATCGCGCTCCAAACACGCCCGCGCGTGCAATTTGCGAGCGGTCGCGCCCACTCGATTGATAGACTCGATTCTGTATCCATTGTTCACGGCACCAATGCCTGAGTAGGAAGGCTAGAAATTTTCGTTAAAATTCCCCATGCGCTCACGTTCAAGCTGTCGCTCGCTCTACAGGTTGTCGCTATCACTCGACTGATTCTGCCGGGCCTATATGCATTGTTCAGAGCGCGTGCCATGCCGGCAGTTAGTTCCAAACAGTAGGCCATGCTCGTCCGAACGCATTGATAGGCTCCTTCATTCAGTCTAACGTCCAGAAGTTGAGGACGCCGCGCACTAACGCGAGTTGCCTCAGACGCGGCGCGTGGCGAGCGGAAAACGGCGCTCTCCGGCGCCCTTTTGCGCCGCTTCTCATCTTTTGTGCCGCTTGTGCTTGTTGGACGCAGCGGCATGTCCAGTACTGTAGTGATTCCGAGGCCCTACAGAATTCGATTGATGCATTTCATGCTTGGACAATTGATTGAAAACTACCGCTCTCAAAAGTAAAAACATTGGTACTTCACTTAGATGCGAGGAACTCTGAAGATTCTTATTACATTGATGGATCCTCAATTAATAGTACGGACGAGGTTAAGGGGTTCTTAATCACATAGGGTTCTTAATTACAAGGAATCCTTGTTTAGATAAACACTGTGAAATCATTGCCAACAGGGCGACAGTGGTAGTCTCCAGGTTGTTCAGGGCTCTATCTACGAAGGACTCCACAGTCTCAATCACAGCCTACAAATCTTACGTCAGACCGGTTCTTGAATGCGAGACTCCGGTCTTCTCCCCACACAAACGTTCCACCATTGATAGACTGGAAAAAGTTCAGAACAATTTAACCAGGAAGCTTCTGATTAGACATCTGGGTTTCGTTTATGACCACATTCCCTCTAAGGCGGAGAGAAATATTAATTTCAACCTCTGAAGATTGTCAACACGGAGAGTTGCTAATGATCTTCTGTTGCTTCATAAAATTATTTCCAGTAGCTGTGGCATCAAACTGGAAAACTTCTCACCTAAACCGTCTACCATGGATGAAACTCCAAATAACGTCTGCCAGAACCAATTGCCGTTGCTTCTTTTTTGCCAATAGAACGTTGCTGCCGCTGTTTGAGAAACTTACCAAAAAATAATACCAAAGTACTAAGCTACGGTACCTTCAAAAACATATCCTCAGCAGCATCGCTCCTTGATGTCCTACGTCGTTTAGTCTGGTGTGGTCAACCCTTTTTTTAGTTACGTGGCCTTCCTCCTCGGTTTCTCTCACTTCATTTTTTTAACTTTACTAACGTTTGTCAAAAGAACACCAGGACGCCCACCAATGCGTTGGTCGGACTTCTTCGTGAAAGCCCTGAACGACCGATATGACGCTCTTCGCTCTTCGTGTCCCTCGAGCGAGGAGGATCCATTGGACCACTCTGGCACGCGACAGGGACGAATGGAGACGCTGCTGGCGCCCGCTCGAGCAAGTCGATGATCAACGGGACGACAGGTGACAGGTGAACGTTTGTTTTGAATTTTTTGTATTTTTCTAAGTCCTCTCTTAGTAGTTCAATAGTTGTTTAGTTGGTGTTTTATTGTTCGGTGGTTGTTTGTTATATTCCTCTCACTATTCGACATAAGTAACTACTTATGTAATAAATATCAATATCAATTTCAATACAATCCGCATCGTATACTGTAAAACTAACATAAAAGAAACAAACATTAAACAATTAAATGTGGTGAAATTAAAGACTAGGTCAAATAAAAACGAGATGCAGAAAATAGCAGTAGCAAAGAGAAACACACTACACTTTTAGAGCTCCTTAGTCCGCTGATCGATAAGCTTCCTAAAAACTACTGAGAGTCATTTGGTTAACGCCAGCGTATCCGTTATCTTATGCTAAGCTAAATTCAAGTTAGTTGAGCTACCTTTCAAAGACACCATTACACGCCTTAGCGTTTGACTGCGCTAGTATAATAGCGTAAACGTAGTGTAGGATGGAAGCGCATTGTCGTATCCATCACTCTATTTCAAATTGTCTTTAAGGCATTTCAATTAGAGGTTTCGAGCTTCCATCTATAACTACAAAAAAGTATTTCTTAAATATACGTTTAGGTCTTTTCTCAAAGCCCTGAACGACCGCTATGACGCTCTTCATATCCCTCGAGCGAGGAGGATCCATTGGAGCACTCTGGCACGTGACAGGGACGAATGGAGACGCTGCTGCTGGCTCTCACTCGAGCAAGTCCATGATCAACGGGACGACAGGTGATGCAGGTGATACGTTTAGGTCAGTAGAAAAGCTATATACGAAATCACCGTGAATCTAAAATACGAAGATATTTCTTACGTGGATATGTGACTGCGTTTTTTAAATAATCAACCGATTGATTCTGTGTAAGGATAAAAATGCCATAATCGGATTTAAAGATGGAAACGGAAAAAGGCTTTAGACTGTTTATAAAACTTTCTTCTTCCAAGAAAGATTAAGTTGAGCCTGTAACGCTGCTGAAAATAAATTCCCACTTGTTGACAGATTAAGCAATCGTGAGCCGAAATATTAAATTGAAAATCTAAAACTTGAAAATGTTACAGGAAGAAAACGAGAGAGAAAAGAAAAAAGTGGGAAAAAAGGAACGATAGAGAGAAAATCGGAGTTGTTCAACTATTAGGTTGATCAAAAGGCTTGCAAGACTTTACACTACACTACCTATTAAATTTGTTAAAGCTTTTACAGTAATGATCTTGTGTGGTGACGTCACAGTACATTCTCGAAGTTCCCCAACCATACTATATAAGAGCTCGTCGAGTACGAATCAGGGTCAAGCTTGAGGTTCGGAAATCAAAGTGGGGGGGGGGGGGGGGAGGCGGTCGTACTGTGGCCTCGTCTGTGGGGGGGGGGGGGGTCGTACTCTTCCGGTTTTGGAGAGGATTCTCTCTTATTCTTTAGGTTTTTAGGCGATGTTCTTAATTCTTAATAAGTTGTTTTTTCCAGGAATGCCTATGAAGGCGTGGAGTCTCCCCTTTGTCCCGCGAAGTTATAAAAATTGATATAAAAAAGTTTCAAATAAAGTTTGTATTACTTGTTAAAATAAAGATTTTCTGCACCCAGATTTGGAGTCAATGAGAAGTTTCCATTTTTTTTTTAGATTGTTCTCAGGAAGTCATACGCGACAGCTTTCTGCCTAAACGAGCGACATCTACGTCCTAAATTGCAATCTATAAAATTTCAAGTGTCAATTGCTAAGGCAAATTAAGTGCTTCTCCTCCAGGATTTTTGGAAGCGCTCTTCGAAGCGATGACGGAACGGAAACCGGAGGATGAACTTGTCACGGAAGCAATTTTCTCTCTTCTGCAGGAAACAGCATCAGAAAGTGAAATTGTACCCAATAAAGTTTTAATCCACAGTTTGACACACGGCACTGAAACCTGTTTTTCTGAAACGATCCTCTGTATGAACAGACGCCGATTCCGATTTGTATTATTTGCCGAAAATTTTCGACACCGTTAATTACTATTTCAACAACCTGCTTTTAAAGCCTAGAATCCACACTTCTTATAGTTCTAAAAACTCTGTGAATTTTTCAAAGACGTCGAATAAACTCGGAAGTATGGTAGGTTACATGGAGCCATTACGTTCGCCCATATCATCGATCGACACTGAGGGTGGTCTTCTCGCGGAAAAATTTTCTATCTCCTCAAGGAAAGAACACGCGAGAGGGAAATTGTGCTTCATGGATTTCTAAGTCATCAGTATTACACAGTAAAAAGCTGAGCTTCTTCGCAGCGATCTCCGATATGATTAGGGCGGATCGTATTTAAATTTTTTGTTTTTTAAGAAAAATTCATTAATTTTTACCTAAAATAGATTACGCGCACGAAAAAAATCTTGCCACAAAGTTTTGTTTAATGCATAGTGTGAAAATCATGGTTTCCTGAAACGAATAGATTGGATCGGCTCCTGGTCGATATGGCACCGACGTCATAGGAGCGGCGAAATTCGACGTTCACAAAAATGACTACAACTCGGTCGGTAAGTTTTTCAAAATACGA
Source organism: Heligmosomoides polygyrus polygyrus (assembly GCA_947396885.1). Lineage (NCBI taxonomy): Eukaryota > Metazoa > Nematoda > Chromadorea > Rhabditida > Heligmosomidae > Heligmosomoides > Heligmosomoides polygyrus. The sequence goes on from OX377201.1 coordinate 11,705,518, forward strand.
AAAAGCCAATGACTTGACTGATCTGACATAGTCGATACCCTGGAAAGAAGGACCTTTTAAACGGTACAAAAATCGCATACAAATTTTTAAAAAACTCTGTGCGGATAGGAAATAAACTACACAAGAGGGAAGGTCGACTCTGGGAGGGGGGGGGGGGGGGCTCGTAAATTTTCGGCAAAAATCGAACCCCACACTTGACTCTGGTACGAATAAAGCTAACCAGCTGCATCCTACGACCTATCGTCTACTACGAATTTCTGCAAGGCCATTCCGCAAGGTTACAGCCTCCAATATCTGCGCTCCATTCAAGGGGGAAGTCATTTACTATTCCACAGCGGCCAACTGGTATCAGCGTTTCAAGGCTGGAGATATCTCTCTCGAAGATCGACCTCGTTCCGGACGCCCCTCTGTTATGGAAGAAGACAGGAGGCAAATTCAACACTAGCGAATTGGCAGCGACACTTGGATGTACGCAGCGCACCGTCGAGAGGCAGCTGGACATCCTTGGGTACCGCAAAGATTTGACGTCTTGGGTACCAAATGAGCTGCGGGACCCTGACAAGGCATGCCGAAACAGTGTTTCTGAGTCGCTGCTTCTTCGCCCGCACAGAAAGGACTTTCTGAAGGGCACTGTTGTTGGTGACAAAACCTGGGTTCTTTATGTAAACCACACCCGCAAGAGCCAATTGCTCCCACGAGGAGAGCCGGCTCCAAGACAACCGAATCGTGGACACCACGAATGTGTTACTGGTGGGACTCCGAAGGCATGCTTTACTGGGAGTTGCTGGATAGTGAGACTACAGTCACAGCATCTGTCTACGCTACCTCCAGAGCTAGGCCGATCCCATGCGCCAAAAACGTCCAGTATATTGTATTGTATTGTAATATTGTTGTGCTAGCGTTGCAAGACTTTTCGATCAACTCAATATTATAATTTACCGCAGTGGAAAGGGTTTTGAATGAAAGCATTCTGCTAAGTGGGAAATCCCTATAATGCTCCTATGTGAAGATAGAAAACTACACGAAATGATCTGTTTGCAAGGAAGCAAAGCGATTCCGTGGTCGTCGTCAAGGTCTTGATGGAAGTAGCAGACCAACCAACTGGTAAATAATGATTTTACTGAATCTGTCACCATCCCACACAACGCCGTTAGGACGTATTAGAAGTCACGCTTTTGTGGTCTTCCGCGCCACGCTCAGCGCTTTTCAACAAAGTGGACCCACCATCAAGGGACGCTAATGCTTGCCACTCGGATAGATCATGCGCGTTTTCAGATAGTTGATTGCATATGATGTATCTCTTCAGCGAAGTCATGTCTAAGTGTCAACAGCAGATGCGTGATACTGGAGAAGGTAATGCAGCATAGCTCCTCTGTATGGCACTCCGATAGGCAGTATTTTGTTAGTCTGCTCAGGTAAAAGCAGCCGTGTCCTTCGGGTGAGCCAACTCGTGGGATGCGATGTTCGCCTAGAAGTGTACGTTCTTACCTCTTTCCGAGTGGTAAGGCCCACCCTTGTCTCATCAGTGATTTATCTTTATCTGTCATATTTTTTGTGTGAATTTCTGCCCCTTAATTTGCTCATCTTTCGAGACGTGGGTTCGACACTACAGGGATTCATGAGCTAGTTTGTCCACTAAGAAAGACATGCGTTTGATTGATTGTTTGAATGAATTGATTGGCTAAAGTACAAAATTGAATAAAGTCTTGAGTACTGATCGTTCTTCAGTCAAAAATAAAAATTTTGTTGACGTAGTTTTCGATTCAATAAGAGATCATCAAACTTAAGCAGCGACATGTGCGTCCGAAATTGCACATTACAAAATTTCTAATGTTAATTGCTGATAATAACTTAATTGGTTTTCTCACGCATTTCGTATCACTTTGCCTGGGTCGCCAACAATCTGACATGGGATCTCTAGGCCTAGCTGTCACAGCCTGGCCTTGTTGCCTGTACTCGAGTGTCCGTGTTCGCCTCCGATCGCAGAAGCAAACAGTTTTTCTTGGCACGTTGTGGAGGAACGTGCATCGTCACCTAGGGAGCTTACCTCATGTTTCATGCCATTATATAACATCTACCCGATGATGACTGAAGGAGATGTTATGACCTTAACATTATTTGTTTATTTAATACATGCAGAATAGAATCCTTGTTTTTTATTCTACTGAAACAGTTTTCAGATAATTTTTTGAATAACTTTATTTGAATCAATTTTTAAAAATTTTCACAATTTTCAAGCACATTTCTTAGATAATTTTATTAAGGAATTCAAATTTTTAAACAGAGAAATTTGAAAAATAACCAAATTTTAAATAATTCTGTATGAATATTTACTCTTTATAAGAATTAAAAAGTACAATGCTCCTAAGATTTTCCCAAAGAGATTTTTCTGCTGCCGAATCTGTGCTAATGTTTCCTTATCCTCCAGCGAGCTCAATACATATCAAACAAAAAATTCAATATTCTAGGTTCTGTTGTGGTGCCATTTGAATATGTCGATGTATATGGACTAGTTTCTACGATTTAGGACACTTCAAGTTATTATAGAATATAGCTACGAATTTCATATGAGAGGAGAAAACATGACAACACCTCAATTTTCCTGGCTCAATTGTAGTATGGTGCGCCTCGTTCCATCGCCTCACAAACAATAAGGATCGTAACTCGCAACAGAACATTTCGTTACTCTCTTCAATGTTCGCCTTTTTTAGGTTTACAATAATAATGTACTGTTTCAGATATGGTATCGACACCGAAGCATTAACACATCACAACTTCATCATCCTTATCTCAATATCATCATCATATTCTCTCTTTCAAAATCTCTGCAATCCATCTTTGCAATTGAGAGCTTGTTTTGCTGCGACGTTACAATTCATTAAATTTTATATCGTAGACAGACATGGAATCGAGAAACACTCAAGTCCGTTTAATGTTATGATTTTTTTGATTATGTTCATTTTCTTCTATAGCGCACAAACATGTGCAATAAATCAATAAATCAATAAATAGAGGCCAAATTCGCATTAAATTGCGTTCACGACAACCCATAGAAGTGGAATGCGTGGCGCATCTCATCATTTTTCCTTTATCTATTCAGACATTTTTAAAGCAATTCACTGTAGTGTGATGATTTATAAATCATAGGAATGCATGCGCTCGTGCTCATGAACAACAGAATTCGGAGAGAAGTTTCAAAACTGGTTCATCTGAGGGGGAGATTTGCAATAGTTGCTCAAAGAGCATGAAATCAAAGAGCGATAACTGTACGGTTTTAACGGTACATGTTGCTGCCTCGGTATGCCTGTTTTCGCTCTGTTCAGTTTAAGTCCTACTTCAGCCTGTAAATGGCAAACTACCGCTCTTTCAGAGCTACCATGGCAGAAAATCCATGAGAATACTGGAAAACACCGTCTGCTATGCGAGTAATGTATAATTATTCCATCTGTTGAGCAGAGCACATCGTTTTAAATCCATTCGACCTTGCGTTTCATTGTACTTTTAAATCAATTATTAGGTTGAGTCATAAATTTTGCAACATTTCTGTTTTTTCTGGAACTCAAAGCAAATCCGCTAAAGTATTATAATGTATTTGAAACTACTTGTTGTCTAGTGATCATTATGAGTTAGGATTCGTGAATTTTGTCTTGCATTTTTTAAAGTTTTATTCTCTAGAACGATGATCACTCACAGTGAAAAAGTGTGTGATTTCAATTTTAATTAATTCAGGCTCAGCAGCAAAGCAGCGAAAGGGGTCAAGCACATTCAGAAGATCACTGTCACGTTCTCTCCTAATCGAGCAAATTATTGGAGGTGGTATCAGAGGATCCTTTCTGCCCAGAAGGGCAACGAAGACAAACCACTCCCGGGAAGATCAATGTCTGTAAACAAAGGGCGCCTGCACAAATCCAACCAGTCGAATTCTTCTTGAACCACATTGGGTCTGACCTCTCCACATCTCCCAGTGAACCACCGCTCGTAGGCTGCCGTAGATGGGAAGGTCGCCAAAATCGCCTTCGCCAGTATCTCACGCGTTGAAAGAAACCCAAGTAAATCGCTGCGCTTCCGATAGCCGAGAGCTCCGGCGCGGTTCAAGCGAGGAGGCTTGGATCGAATCGTTGCCAGCGGTGAAAGATGATGCCTTACGGCAACCGCAAGCCGGAAGGCAATAGCTGGAATGCAAGGAGCTAGGGGTTCTGACGCCAAAACCGGAGCTCTACCGAAAGAAGGTCCTGCTGTGCGCTTGGTGGATGTGTAGTGGTCCAGTGCAACGGGAGCTGCTCCTCGTAGTCAAACCACTCGAAGCTCGCCTTTGCCAACAAATCGACTAGTTCCAGCAAAAATTGGTGGAGAGAGAAGTCGATACGAGCCAATGTTTCATCCACCAGGGCAACGGCCAACCGCTTCCGGCACTTCAAACGCTGGCAAAAATCTAGGAATTGGGCTCGACCAAAATCAAGCAACCATCATACACTGCGGACATTGCGCCGTCTGACTGCCATCTGCTTCGGTCGATGGATCACTTCCTCCATAGTAGGCGCTTTGCAGAACTTGATGAGGCCACGGCGGTGATATACGACTTCCTCAGGTCGAAGCCGACCAAATTCTATAGAAATTTAATCCAACCAATGCATGAAAAGCGAAAGAAACTTGTTGAGATTACGTCAATTACCTCGCCTAATTCAATGATTTCGCTTTTGTGGTGTAATCCTATTTTTGCTAGGCAAATTTTGCTGCAAAATTTATGACCCAACCTTATATTTCTGAAGAAGCATTAAATTTTTCATTAGTTTTCTTCTTTGAAAAGTAAAAGCAATGTACGATATCTAAAAAATTATTACTAGGTATTTTACATCCTTTAGCAGCCTCTCCGAACTCCTTCCCATCGCTGCAGAAATGGGGGCTCTTTCGGGATCGCGGGAATGAAGCCCTTTAGTGTTGCTTTCTTGACTGGAGTATATATATATGTGTAATTTTTATAAGCAATTCCATTTGTCAAAAATGCTGCTCTGAATTGACATTTGTCAAGAAGATGTCTACGCAAATATCGGCTTAGTATATTTCTTCAAATGGATTCACAAAATACGATTAGGTAAGAGTAAATATTATGCCGATGTTGAATGACGCTACAAAAAACGCGAGAAAAATTGCATTCTGTTTGAGTATGTCTTTCCGATAACAAAAGGGCTTCAAAACCTTCGATGTTGAATGACGCTACAAAAAACGCGAGAAAATTGCATTCTGTTTGAGTATGTCTTTCCGATAACAAAAGTGCTTCAAAACCTTCGATGTTGAATGACGCTACAAAAAACGCGCAGAAATTGCTTCCTGTTTGAGTTTCCGATAACAGAAGGGTAGCACTCTCCTGTCCAAAGTTTAAAAATAGGATGAATCAGGCAATCTCGGAAACTTGTCGGATAATAACCCCATTCACCACTTTTCATGGAGATAAGTCACCAAATCACTGATCATTTTTCCTTAAGCGCAGAGTTTAGAGTGAAATATGCCCTCTAAATACCATTTCAAGGGTGGGTCGGAGTGCTTGTTCTGCAAGATTCCAGCTGATGGTAATAGAAGGTAGTCAGAGTTCAAACTAAGCAAAAAATCTATCAAACCCACCTTTAGGCTAGGAGAACTGGTACCAGAGCGTCCGGGAACTAAGAAATCTCGGCTAGTCAACTGTTTGGTGAATGTAAATGATTGGTCAACGACCTGGTGTCAGAGCTTGACAAGAGAAAACGAGCGGCTTCGAATGTTATTAGTAACATCGAAAAATAGTGAAGAAGACGAAGAACGTCTGACTACGTTCCCATCTACTCGACTCCAGCGTTTTTCTTGCTCTAACGTCGAGACCCCAGAGACCAGCTCCCTACGAAAGCAGGATGAATACGAGGAACGAGATGTTGACGAGTTGCGAGATTTTGTCGACGAGCGAAAAAAGGGACGTTGAGAACGATAGTATGTTAACCGAAGTTTTCTCCTTTCTTGTATAACGAGGTGAGCGGCCAAACCGGAAGTTCTGATACTCAAGGAAGAGTACCGAAATATCTCTACGACATTAAATGAACTTCAACAAGAGAAGACATCGTGCTGAGTAGCAGAAGCTGCATCACATAAAAGGCTTTGTCTCCTGCAAAGACTGTTCGTCTTAATACAATAGATAATCGCGCTGTTCCAATGCATAACACTGAAAGTAAGATTTATAACGTAACATCAAGAGCTTAAGAAAATGGCAAATGTCTGGTCCTGGTACCAAAGGGGCATCGCCGCTCCCCTCTGATCTGTTTAAAGACTTCCTCTTGCTAGTTATTCAGCTTGGTTTTGCAAATTTCAGTTTTTTCGGATTATTTTCACAAAAACTTTTCCGTTTAGCAGAAAATTAAATAAGAATGTGCAAGAAATTTGATTTTTCTGCTTTGGTAAACATTTATTTCGAATTTTGTTGAAGATGGCAGAAAAACTTCAACTTCAGGTGTAGGTCGTACTCAGTCAAGTCTGATAGCAATTCGTAAACCCTGTAGGGATGCGAGGCTCGGTTGCCCTGGGCGAGATGCCCGAACCAGGAACCTGGTATCGCGTGCACGTTACAGCCTGCACCACCTCCATCTGCGCTCCGCACATGGCTCGCGTCCATCATAGAGGGTTATAATTGGGTCATCGCAATGTTGAAGCACTTGGTTTTTCTCAGTCTGATTAACGTTTGAGTTATACAGAAGATTCTTGTTCCCGGCTGTTCGCGTAGATCAAACAAGCTACACTGCGACTGCGTTACACGCACACGATCCGACCCTATTCACACTGTGGTAAGACAATTTTTGGACAGCTCTCCTCATTAGGAAGCTGTACAGCTGTAAAAGGCATATGGATCCGAGTACTCACACTATTCACAAAACCTTTAGCACCTTTACTGACATTCTGTGGTAGCTCGTTTGCATGTACACATATTATTATGCAATTTCAAGCCAGGGTTTTGTAATTTTCCATTGTATATGCTATTTGTGGGGAGACGCTTTCGGCAGATAAAGTATTCTACTTACCAGACGCATAACAGCAGCAAAGTCAATAACCTGTATCATCTGTCTTCCCGTTGATCATCGACTTGCTCGAGCGGGCGCCAGCAGCGTCTCCATTCGTCCCTGTCGCGTGCCACAGTGGTCCAATGGATCCTCCTCGCTTGAGGGACACGAAGAGCGTCATATCGGTCGTTCAAGGCTCTCACGAAGAAGTTCGACCAACGCGTTGGTGGGGGTCCTGGTGTTCTCTTGACATCCCGCGGAATCCAGTCGGTGATGGCTCTCGTCCAGCGGGTGTCTGCGAAGCGCATTACGTGGCCGGCCCACCTAATTTTCGACGACTTGGCCCATGCAACAACGTCTCTGATCTTCGAACGTCGGCGAAGCTCGTAACTCCGGAAGCCTTCTCTCACTTGCATGAGTCGTGTCACTCCGAGCATCGTCCTCTCGATTCCACGCTGCGCGACGTTGATCGCGTGTTCATCCTGCTTTCGTATAGCCCAGGTCTCTGAGGCGTATGTTAGGGCAGGAAGAACAGTAGGGTCGATTAGGTGGACACGGAGTCAGACGTTCTTCGTCTTCTTCGCGACTTCCTCGGCGCTCTTGAATGCTCCCCAAGCCGCTCGTTTCGTCCTGCTCAGCTCTACTGCTAGGTCTCTGGCCACGTTGACTTCGCGACCCAGATACACATAGCTGGAGCATTCGGAGATGTTCGTTCCGTTGAGCGAGAATGGGGCATCAGAAACAGCAAAGTCAAAAATTTAAAAAAATATTAAGGGAGCCGGAAAGTTAAATACCTCTAAAGATTTCAATCAGAAGATTTTTCTCTATTTGAAGTTGACATAATCAGCCATTTTATGGAGATCGTAATCATAATTCCTAACACAAAATCAAAGTTTTTATGAAGATCGTTACCGTAATTCATAATCCTTACCTGAAAAAAAAGTTTTCCGAAGAACTGATTGCTGTTTGAAAGATGATGCGGTGACAAGCTTTCCAGTTAACACAGTGCACTTCGACCAAGCAAATACATACTGCAGATCTCCCTGCTTTATACATGAAAAATGCAGTTTACAGTTTAGAAAGAGAGCTAGTTTGAGTATACTGTGAGTGTCGCTTATGTCAAATGAACAGAGTATATCTCCCCTTCCTCGTTTAAGAAGTTAGATTCATTCAATTTTTTTAACTAAGAAGGCCTTTCGCAGAGGGAGTGCTCACATTTCGGAGCCTTGAATTCCTTCTTTTTGCAACGAAGTTTTTATGTTTTGTAAGCTTGATAATCTAAATACCTTAATCATGATAAAGATGCAAGTCTTTAAACGACGCAAATTCTCAGGTGGTCTTTCGTACATTTCAATATTCTCGATTCAGCAAAAAGGTCATGCTCTTTGCAGTTATGCGAGCTGTAAGCATGAACATTCATTTATTTATTTCTGTACGTAAGGCAAGCATGACGTAAGGATGCGAGCACAGCAAGAAACTGTTACCGGTACAATAACGCGGAAATATAAGCTTTTGAAAGATGTTATAAAGGATAAAAGGATAAAGGATGGCGTTATTCAATCCCCTTAGGATGCGCCACGCCTTCTACTTCTACGGGACGTCGCGGAGGCGAGTTGAATGCGTATCTGGCCATACAATGACTTGCGGTGGCCAGCCGGTGAACAAGTCAGCGCTTTATCCTTCCCAGACACGTCTGGTACCAATTCAATGACCCTGGAGGGATGGAAGGCTTGGTTGGCCTGGGCGGGAAATCCGAACCAGGAACCTGGTATTGGGTGCAGGCGACAGCCGTCGCCTTCTCCGACTGCGCTACACGCGCCCCTGCAAAAGATGTGAATGATAACAACGTATTGTGTCACACGAGGTTTTCACATGGAATCTTTTTTCAGCACTGCCTGATGTTTCGACGCTTTGTCGTCTTCAGATGCCTAAACATGGTGTAAAAGTTTGAATTTGCGCTCTACACCACCAAGCTCCCCAACCACTCTAGCATTTCTACCTACATCTACAATCACCACAAGAGTCCAGTCGTGAGAGACGAATTCACCTAGATGTATCACTATAGAACAGAGCAGAGCAGAGCAGAGCAGAACAGAACAGAACAGAGCATAAATAGAGCCAAATTGGCACAAAAGGAGTTGTCACAAAACTTTGCAGCAAAAATTACTTTTTTGAAAAATCGCAAAAGTGATCTTTTAAAAAATTTGCAGATGTGGAAAGGGCTTATTTTACAAATCGATTTAGTATTTCATTCACTAAAAAGGTTATTATATATTCAAACAAAAGTTTGTCTGCTCCTGCAAGAAATTATTTTGTAGTTGACTTCACAATTATCGTTTCTCTTTGAGAAAATTTTCCTATTGGTAGGTAAATGTTTTTGATAAATAATTGATGATTGATGCAGGAAGCTCGTTCCAATTTTCACAACACGAGCCGAAAAAGATTTTTGAAGATTTTTTGAGTGTGATTCAATTCTAAGACACTTGTAACGGCTAGGCACTCATTTCAATTGTTCATTACGGGATTTTTCTTAAAAGTGCAGATCGCTTCAAAAGCTTTTCGATAACACTGTCAATAGCCAACTTCGTGCACATAACCTCACAGTTGATCCCGTCATGTGCGTTAAATCCATGCTTACCAAATGGGCTGGTTCACAGTCCACGTCTTTTGTTGGGTAAGTGTTCTTTAACATGTACCACAAGAAGCAAAGGTTGGAAATTGCTTCAGTTTTTTTTGCAGATTCGTTGCTCTATATCCAACTTGACTGTTTCCTCCGATATTGTGTGAAATCACTGTTAGTCGCATTCAGTTGTCCGCAAGCATTTCTGCACAACACGTCTCCGAAATGTGTTTGAAACCACAGATCAGTCTGTTTTGCAGAAGCGAACTCGGCTTTCGGCGGGAACCACATTTGGTATTGAAAGTGTTAATAGAATTTAGTAGGCCATTGTCGCGTAAAATGCGTACGAAGCATTCCTTCTGCCAAGTGCTTCTTCGCCTTCCACGCAATTGTAAAAAAAGTTTTTCTTAAGTGTTTTCAGAGCGTGTTCCGGGTAGCCTCGTTGAACTGCTCGTGCTTCTTCTTACAACGACTGTCACTATAACCGAGGCCATTTTCCAAGATCATCATCATTTTCATTAGCGTCTGTCCCGCTTGGTGGCGGGGTCCGCTCTTCTGGTGTGGTGACGCCAATTCTCCCGATCAAATGCTTGATCAGGGTGCACACCAGCCATCTCTAAGTCCAAGCGCAACGTATCTAGCCAACGTTGCTTCGGGCGTCCTCTGGGCCGCTTTCCAGGGACCACAAGATTCAGGCCAATCTTACACACGGTGTCGTCGTTAGCGCGAAGGACGTGGCCGTACCATCGAAGACGAGCTTCGCGCAGCTTCTCGGATATCGGGGCGACACCGAACCTCTGTCGTATGGTGTCGTTACGAACGCGGTCCAAACGCGTAACTCCAGCCGTCCACCGTAGCATCTTCGTCTCCATTACACTGAGGCGGCTTTCAACTTCCTTCGTCACGGGCCAGCACTCAGCACCGTACGTCGCTACTGGGCGGACTACTGTTCTATAAACCTTCGATTTGAGGTGCTCAGGTATTGTCCTGTCGCAAAGCACCCCAGTCAGCGAGCGCCATTTGGACCAGGCTGCACTCACACGCGCATTCACCTCCATCTTTAAGCTGCCATCGGACGTGACTGTTGACCCAAGATACTTGAAAGATGTCACTCGTGAGAGCTCACTACCATCGATCTTAATAGATCCGTGCTCATTCACATCCGTCGTCAAGTATTCCGTCTTTTTGACGTTTAGCTTGAGACCGAACAATGCCAAACGATCGCACCACGCCTGTGCCTGTCGCTCGAGTTCGGTTTTGTTTTCACATGCAAGCATGACGTCGTCAGCATACAGCAGCGTCCAAGGTGCCGCCATTTGGAGATCTCGTGAGATTGCATCCATCACGACCACGAAGAGCAGTGGAGATAGCGCAGATCCCTGATGCACCCCTACAGAGATGGGAAACTCCATCGAGGTGCCCGCTGGCGCTCGCACTCGACTCCTTGGGCAAGAGTATAAAATGCGCACCCACTCAATAAGCTCTTCAGGGATACCATGTTGTCGTAACGCGTACCATATAACATCTCGCGGAACGCGGTCGAAGGCCTTCTCCAAGTCCAGGAAGGCAAAATGCACCGGTTTCTGTTTCTCGCGGTGCTTCTCTAGCAGAAGACGAACGGCGTGAATGGCATCAACGGTGCCACAGCCAGATACGAAACCACACTGATTCGTGGAAAGCTGTACGACATCCCGGATACGTCCGTCGACAATTCGCTCAAAGATTTTCATGGTGTGCGAAAGAAGACGAATTGGACGGTAACTGGCGCAGTCTGCAGGACTGCCCTTCTTCTTCCAAATCGGGATGGTCGTGCTTTGCTGCCAACCCTCAGGCACTTTCTTCTCAGCAACAACCTGATTGAAAAACGCAGTCAGCCAGTCAGCAGGGCACCAGCCCTTCGACTTCCACAGGTCAGCTGGCAGGTCATCGGGACCAGTGGCTTTGCCTGACTTCATCTTCCTCAGGGCTGCTTCAGCTTCGCTCACTGTGATCTTCTGAACGGGACCGTATACAGGTGATGCAAAAGGAACAGCAGGATGTTCAAATTCTACATTCGAGATTTCCTCGAAGTAGTCGTGCCATCGCTTCACAGCCCTCTTACGATCCATCAGAAGATGACCGCTCTCGTCGTTAATGCCAAAGAACTTCTCAATGTCTTCTGCTTGGCGACAGCGAGCTTTGGCGAGTCGGTAAATATAACGCTCACCATCGCGCGTTTCCAATTTTTTGCTGACATCAGCGTAGTATGCGGCTTTAGCAGCGGCCACTGCCTTCTTTGCCGCTTTCTTTGCTTCTCGATAGTTCCGCCAATTATGGACTGTTTTATCACCGATAAACACGTGATAGAGCCGTTTCTTTTCTCGGACTTTCTCTCTGACATCATCAGTCCACAGCCATGCCTGCTTGTCGACCCAGCGTCGTCCAGGCTTCGTTGTGCCGAGTTCAAGGCGTGCAGCCCGAGTTATCGCATCGGTAGCGTCCTTCCAGGTTACGTCGACAGTTGTTACTGTCGGCAACCGAATGCGAGAAATAACTGCCGCTTCCTTCTCTTTCAGTCGCCACCATTTGATTCTAGCCGACCCACATCGCTCGGCATGTTTACACCTCGAAGGTGTGATCTTCAGTGAGCAGATCAGTGGACGGTGTTGCGTGGCAACCGTCTCATACGGCACGGCCATTTTCCAAGATGCCTAATCTATAAAAAAGAACGATTAACAAAGCTGTGTGGTGGAATAAACAGTGTTGAACATTACATTACTGGGATAAACACTTTCCAATGAATAATCGCTTATTCACCTAGTTTTCAGGTATGATGGTAATGTAAAGCCCATAGAGGAAAAGTGCTGAATTAGGATTGATATCTCTGTACGCTCGTTTGCACACCAACATTTTTGAACCATTTTACTTTCCATTAAAATTGAGCGCTTTTAAAATGTGCACCGCTATGCAAATGAGTTTAGAAAGCGTCAGTCTACACATCCATAAACTAACGAAACTCATTGTGTTTTATGACCCCAACTGTTTAGCGTCTTTGTGAGAAACAATCTGCAAACAACTACAAACTCTACTAAGCTGCGAAGAAAACACTGCTATACTGTCGATATCGCATTCCCAGCCAATTGTTCATTTGTATCTCCTTGTTATGATACACGTATTCGCTCATGAATGAAGTGTGGAAATTGGAGCAAAAACGGCAGCGCTGAGCTGCAATTCTATCTTCTTCCTAGGGCTATAAATGAAATGTGGCAGAAGCCGCCCTCGTGAATCGTGGTCAAGGCGCTACAGCAGAACGGCACCTAACATTTAGTACCTATTAACCAACAATGGCTTTAACTTGTTTTTCTTTAACGCTGCCTGAAAAGGCAAAAGGGTCCTAGCAGACTTCCAATTGTGCGACATCCACCATTGTAGGAATTAGTAAGTCTAGCATTTTTTTTATTGCTGCTCTCGTCACACAACCGAATAAAAGTAGCTGAATTCCATAGTGCTAAAAAACATGCTCTATTCCTCAAGATAGTTTCACTATACTTCAACTTTTTCATCCTCGAAATATATCCGATTCGATGTAATTGATAATGCATGCAAGCGGTCGTATTTCTCGATAATGATTTTGAAATCATTACGATTAATATCTTGCTATTGTGCCCTCTTCCGTGTTGAATAATTCTTTTTCGTGTAGCAGCCGGCCATGCATACTCTATATTTCAACCTTCCATGGATTCTCGACGAAAAGGAGTACAACTGCAGTTCGCGAACACTTGCAGAGTGGCAGGCTCGAGGTTCAATCAATCTAAAGCAAGGCTTCTTTTTCGCTACAACTGGATCATTTTATGTGGTAAGCTTTCATGTCTCCCAATCTTCTTCCATTTACAAACGTTTATCATATCCTTCAGGAGAGACCGTTTAGCTATTGTACGTAACGTTTCTTCCAAATGAACTTTCGGAAAAATTTATTTAGAAATCAGTTAACTAGCCAGTGCTTTCTTTTCAACCAGTCCTGTTACTTCTGTTACAGTTATTGCATCTTAAGTTTTGATAGCGACACGTTACCTTGCTAGCGATGTAGTGGTTTTGATGTTTTGTTCTTCACCATAAGACTGTCTGTTCCAGACTGTTTATATACTCTCAATGATTGGAATGTTTCGTGCGAAATTGCTACACATTCCGTGTTATCGTTTGATGTTCTTCAATGGATTTCTCGATATAATGGATATTATAGCAGGGTCACTCGTTACATCGTATTTCCACTTTGTGAGTAAATTTCCATTGTATAGCAACCTGTTGAATAAAACGAAGATTTTAGACAGGTGTTGTTGGCTGCAGCCATATAGTCCTTAACGTTTTTCTCGCACACTTTTTTTTGAGTGAGTTTTTCGTAAAGACAATTACTGAACTAGTCTACCTCTTTTTTGCGCACGAAATCATTTTTAGGTACCTGGTCAGCAGCGTCTGTGATTTGTATTGCTCTAGCAATCAACAGAGTAGTCGAAATGATTCCACCATTGTTCAATTTTCGATTTCTCTTCCAAGGTATAATGTTGCACTCATTTCTCGCACCGATTGATTAACGGCGTCTAATTCTTTTTTATTCAGGGAGAAATGTCTATATTTGGATGGCTGTAAGCATCGCACTGTTTATTATTCGACCTTTTGTCACCCCGCCTGCGTTCTATAACAGCAAAGTTGCAGCGTTTTTATTTGCTCCCGTCATTACTGATGACCTGGACTGGGTACGTGAATTTTCTTCTTTTTAACAACCCTACCTTGCAGTCCTTTGTTAAAAAGTAGTTTTTAAAGACCATTAACCAACGTTTTGATTAGAATCGCTGCTGCTTGCTTATTCTGATACTAGTTTAAAGCGCGTAATTTCATCGAAAGATCTTATCCCTGCTTCATGAAGAATAATTTTGTTCAACGTTTTATAGAACTCAATCCAGAGGCAGAATAGGTTCCCATAAAGAAGCTGTTATCTAAAAATTTAACAACCTTTAAATTTTAAAGTGTTGCACTAATAGAATAGGTAACCAATAATCGTATCGGCACGGATGAGCCGTTAGCAGTATTATATAAAATTGCTTTGAAAGCGGGCTGCTTCTGTTGTGGATGTGTGATTGCAATCTATAGAGGTTCGCCTGTCGTCTGAACTCTGAAATGAGGTACTTGATTCGGATCCCACCTAGACCGGCAAGACCTTCCGAATCTCCAGGTTCGGTGAATTGCTACGATACTGTTCAAAGCCTGGTTTATAGTTGCGCCGCTGCGCGGCGCAGCATCATAGTCGAAATAGATATCGATTTTTCGCGCCGCCCGTTCGATATCTATTCCGACTATGATGCCGTAACAATAAACGAAGGTTAAAGGAGATAAAATCATGCCTTCTTCATGACCATAGCAGATAGCACTTTCTAGGCAATATACACCATCAAATTTCCTCGGCGGTATGCTGTAGAAGTAGAATGCCATGCGCTTCCCGAATATAGTGTGACAAACGTCGTCCTTTGTCGTTTTTCCTTTATCTCTTCTTTAATATGGGGGTCAAGATACAGCCTTATATAATAAGCAAACTACCATATACCGCTAATGCCGCTCATTTTGCGAGGTACAAAGAAAGATCCGTCGATTCCTCATTAATCCGTTGCAATCGGTCGCATTCTTATAACCTCTTCAGTTTTAAGTTCATTGGGTAACATTGGTAAACTTCGATTCATCTCTCTGAGATCTACGGAAGATTATGTACAGCATTTATTAATGTCCGTGTTTGGGTGTGTTTGGTACTGCAGAGTTCATTTGGTCAGAAAAGTCGCATCTACCCTTAAAGGAACAACATGCTTCTATGGGTGGTAAGAAGATAGACCACATCTGCGTAAACGAACTCACTGGTAACCTACCAGTGCCAAGAAAATGAATCAGCTGGTCACCATGGAACAGGTGAGACATACTGGTTTGGTCAGATATACTGCTCCGAATACAGGAGGACTGAGAATGTAACAAATAGTTTACGACATCTCACAGCTCGCACAAAGAGATAAAAGGCAAAATTCCACTGGTGGTAGAGATTCGTAGTTGTTGTTTGTGAAAGAATTATGCCTATAAATCCAGAAGGCTTTAAGACTATTCTGGTCCCTATTTTGTTTTCGTGATACAACACTGTGCACTTGAAATTAAAATCATCTCCGAAGTGGGCTTCCCTTCAATGCTTTCCAAGCGGGGTTACTTTGCTTTTCCTTTCCAACAAGGTGTTCTTTAAGCGGATGCTCTGCATCCTCCCAGATTCCCTACTTTGCTGGCGCGCTACTTTTCCAATGAAATTGCAATGGCTTCTGTTAAAACCCTAAACCGAACCGGTATATGACCAGCAGAAATCGTTCTCCATCATGAGTTTTTAGATCGTTGGTGCACTACAAGAAACACCTTGATGACCATATTTTTATCAACGCATTTAAGAGATCACACATGGGGTCAATATAATATGGATGGATGTGTAGGGAACGGGGGGGGGGGGCAGGAACCGCTGGGGGTGAGCCCAGGGACGAACGGCTGGGCGGCCGCCAGACTCAGACGGGAGCCGACCGCCACATGTTTTTCGGGGCTCTCCTCTTATACCCCTCTTCTCGGCTTAGAGCCGGCGCCTGTCACGAGTGACGAACGTGGCTGGAAGAGCGGCGTTGGAGTGAGACCACCAAAGAACACCGGTTTGGACTCCTCTACCGTCGAACTACACGATTGCTGCGTACATCTTCGTCACACTTCGTACCAAGCGAGATTAGCTATTTTGCAGGTTAACATACGTGGCTCTTCTCGCTTTTCATCACCCGTCCTTAGTGCTGATCTGAACATGTTGCCCAGCACAGATCGCTTCACAGCTGAAGGATGGGCGAACTTTGCGTGGATGACGGTATTCTTGGAGCTGCCCTTGCGGTATCGTTCACACTATGCTGACCGCTTCTGATCCTAACCTGTGTGTTTAAAAAGGGCAACCAACCTTCACATACATAGAACATCTTGCGTAAACTTTATACTGTGATACTGTGACTGTGTATTGAGAATGTTGAACAGCTCATCCATTTTGGGCTGAGTTGTTTTTGCAACACTACAATCACCGATGTATCGAGAGTACGTTATGGGTAGCAGTTCTATTGCCGATCGTTCAATTTTACTCATAAAACAAACTGCTAGAGCTAAGGCTAACTGTTGCTTCTCAGCAAGTTCTGAAGTACCGAGAAATATTTGTCGGATATTGCAGCTCAGGCTTTCTTTAACAGGCGCCATTATATGTTACTTTCTTAAACCGAACGTATTGATATTACTCTCGTGCTCGTCAAGCATTTCTGAGAGCGCTTGTAGAGCTACAGTATTACTAATGTTGGTGTATAAGGGAATCACAAGAAACGATTCAATACCAGTGAATTCTTGCCTTTTATCACTCTATGCGAGCTGTGAGATGGTATACTGCCTCGAGTAAATTCTCAGTCCTCCCGGAACAGTATATCTGACCAAACCGGTATGCCTCACTTGCCCGATGGTGACTAATTGAGCCGGTTTCTAGGCACTGGTGAGATATCGGTACGTTTGTTTGCGCAGATGTGGTCTCTCTTCTTAGCACCCTTAAAAGCATGTTGTTCCCGTAAGGGTAGACGCGACTTTTCTGACTCAGCGAACTCTTCGGAACCAAGCACTTCGGGCTTCTATCAGACCTTGAGAAAGACGAGTTTGGCCCAAAAATGGCTGCAACGGGTTTTGCAATTGGAAAAGCTTATATCCAGGAACCTGCATGCTTTCAAGGTATCTCAAGCTAGGCGTATGTAGCCTGTGCTCTGTCATGACAGGAATGCTCCTAGAAATGAGCCGAGAACAGCGCATACGGAAACGAACCTATCACTCGGGAGAGTCAAATAATTCCCACTAATTGCTTTTCTATCTTCCCTAACTGGAAAGTATAAAACCTTCAAGGGTATTTTGAAACATGCAAAAAAAATTATAAGAAACTTCCAGCCGTCCTAGTTAGGATTTGCTCCAATCTGTCCGAAGAGCCGATTTAGTGCGCCGTGTACAATTCGTAAATGACAAGGCATTTACTCTCTTCTTCTCAGTTGTATAATGCAATTTACTGGATACTGGATAACAAATTGGATGACAAAAACGAAAGGCAAAAAACATTCTGAAAACTTTCTCCACTTTAAAAATTGCTGTGGTGTTGTGGTCGATCAATCTGTAGTCATAGAAGCAACCAAGGTGGTCACTGAAAGAAGCAATGCCTTGCCTAAGTTCGAAAGCCTACTTCCTCACGCTTAGGAGTGAACTGCCAAGAATGTTGCTCGAGAGTGGTGCGAAATTAATTACTTTCATACAAACCACACTGTAACTCGGCTAGTTGTGCAAAACCGCTCCATTTTGTGAAACACTTTTATGAAATACTCTCATTTGCCCTCCAACAACTCGTTTGGACATAGTCAAATTGTAGTTAGGCTAAGTATGAATTAGGAAGATAACACATCTACTTTCTCAGAAATTTTGTATCAAAATGACCCTAATAGGATTACTGTTTAGAGTGATGAAGAGTGTGTAGTGTGTACGCAGTGAGCAATATTAATTAAATGAATTCAAATGGTGGTATACTGAATCATGGGCTCTTTTTAGCTTGCAGATTTATTTCGGAAATAGAATGCCTTCCTTTCTTGCTATATAGCCAATCGTAGAGTTGTCATGCTTCCCCTTGTTGGTTTTGTCTTTTGTTATTGGCTTAATAAAATAGTAATAGTGAAAAACCTATCAATTGCAAGGACGAAAACATCTCCAGTGCGCTTCTATCATCCTTTACTGGTAAAACTGAAGTATTCAAAAATATTTCGATGTGTTACATAAATTTTGTGAGAATTTTCTGCTGCTCTTAAATGATGAACTGCGGCGAGCCTTTGGAATTCGCCTTGAGGTTACACCACTCCGTCCAATAAAAAAGAACGATGCAAGAGCAAAAGCAGCGCTTTCTGCGCAGCAAAGCGCCGTTTTTTAGGCATTAACCTCTTACAAGAAGTGCGCTTTCGAAAATGCTTGTGCGAGCAATTTTCTTAGCCTGTGTTAGAACGATAGATTTTCTCATTTTTCTGTTTTCATTATGGGAGAGTTGGAAAGCATGCATGTCGTTGGAGGAGGAGTAATGTTGGTATTACTACTACAAGGACGAGGCAGCTCGAGGCCGCGCCAGACGGACGAAGACGTCATCGAACTTGACACTATTCAATCTACCCTTTAGTGTTGTTATAGAACAGTGTTATTGCAAGGATAGAAAGGTTGGATCTGGCCGAGTAAGAGCACAACAAACTTCACCACTACTGTAAGCCTCTCTAAAATGGCAGATGGGGCAGTTTAGACTGCTGAGGAGTTTGAGCACAAGATCGTAAAGCATAGCAGGTCTCTTGTATTTGTCGAGATGCATTCGCGAACAAGAGACTAGCAGTTAGCTGTGCTCGTCAATGGTCGACTGAAAGCGGAAAAATATTCGTCACACAACCATTCCTGCATTTTCGCACCGCTGTAACTTTAGTGTAGTACTAGAACTGGTACTCTCAAATATGCCTCATATTATAAATTATATGGTACAAGGTACTAAAAACGCTCTTTTGCTTTCGTCCACGCGATTCCGTCGATTCAATGTGCACTGTTCCATAGTTTCGGTGAATAAACATGGATTCACGGTGAATATGCTTTCGACCACTCGATTGATAGATTCAATTTTTTACGCATTTCACACGGCGCACTCCAAAGCTCGTTGGACATGTTCTGAACCGCGTTTCGGTGCAGAAATAACCGCTCGCTCCGCCCATCTACAAGCGCTCTTAAGCTGGGGTGCAGAGAATGCGAGGCTAGCCGGCTCGCTCAGCGGCACAAGTCGGATGCAACCCCAATGCGAGGAAGTCATTAATTAGAAGCTAGATGGATGTTAGTCAATAAATCGGAATTAATTTGATCTCTACCACAAATCAGAACAGGAAGCTAAAGAAGAACAAAGCGAAACATTACAAGACGAAAACCAATCATGGTGAATAATCTTGGTCATCCATGGTCATTACACAATTAAAAAATGGTCGAATGCATCACTTAGTAGAAGGAAGAAGAGTCGGTAGAAAGATCGATTGTATTGGTTGGTAAAAGAATAAAAGGTTGGTAGAAGAAAATGTCGTTTGTAGAAATTAGAAACCAAATCATGCGTGAAAGGCACAAAAGGACGGATAGAAACAAATCCTAAGTAAGACGGCCAAAAGTTTCTCATGAAAATCTTCAGACGCTTCACAGCGCACTATAAGGGGCCAGCACAGACAACGTACACCATGCTTGAGATACACCAAATGTCCTGGGAAATAAGCAGCTCCTGCACAGCTGCACAAAGACTCTACAGCTACTAGGTTATCTCATAAGACCTTGCCGTTTTTTCAACGATTCACTGCAGATTTCGCCGCGGTCTCTTGCATAACGCTGCACAGCTTTCGAAAGAGAATGATTTGCTCTATCAGATCATTATTGCATTTCTTCGTCATGGAATTTGTTAATTTTTATGTCGTTGAAATGAAAAGTGAAAAAGTGAAAAAGTAGAAATTTGCACACTTGTTCACTCCGCTTAAGTTCGCGATCTTTTGCGCAGTTTTTAAAAGCATTTGGAAGACAATGTCCTGTACTACAAGAATCTGTGTTGGTCCTATTTTCTCACTTGTCATTTGCTGATTTTTAGGCCATCAAACGTCCGAAGGAGGAGGGCTATTTTTGCCGACAGCTCCTGCTCTGTGGTTGGACTTTTTTGGTTGATGTTATATGTTATTCGAAAGAGAATGTCTTGCTCTATAAGAATTTCTGTCACGATTATTGATTTCCATTGAATATCAACAAAATGCGAAAAGATAGAAATCGACTTTGCCAACAACTCCACTCCTTATTCAGTCTGTCTTGCTCAGTTTTATATGACACTTAAGGTGGTGAAAGGTAGCCATTTGCTATCACAGCATATGATTTGTTCTTCGCCACCTTCTTCTCTTCGCTTTCTTTGGAGCCAACAAATATTCTTTTAGTACAGAACATTGCCTTCCAAACGAAATAAAAAACTGCGCAAAAAATTACAAGCCTACGCGAAGAGAACAAGTGCGCAAATGGCTACTTTTCACTTTTCCTTTTCACTTCAACGACCTAAAAATTGACAAAATTCATGACGAAAAATGCAATACAAGATCTGATAGAGCGATTCATTCTCTTTCGAAAGCTATGCAGCGCTATGCAAGATACCGTCGGCGAAATCTGCAGTGAATCGTCGAAAAAATGGCAAGGACTTAAGGGACAACCTAATATTTATTTATTTATTTATTTATTTATTTGTTATCCTTATAGTCGGATGCTCTTCATGATACAGTCGTGAATACAACGAATATATATATCCAAAGATATGAGAATATATACATATATATACATAGTATAATATGTGTAGTATAGTAGTGTGTAGAAGTATGTAGAAATGAAGAATATCGATATAGTAGTATGTTGTATAGGATAGAACAATATACAGAACGACGTATAAACGGTTGAAGCGGTTGAAGTGCTGTAAAATAATTCATTAGAAGTAAGTAAAAAGATGAAAGCTAAAAACACTCATTCCAGGAAAAAAAAATATCTTCCACGTCATCTGTCTGTAAAGGATAATAAAATAGTGATTCACGGTGTCTTTTCGGGAGCAAAAAGTTGTAATACACTGAAAAGATGCAAACATTAATGAGTCTTAGTTTTCTTTAAATTACTGAAACAGATTTAGCGAAAAAGAAGTCCGGTAAAGGTAATCTAACTTTGATTTACAGAACGTCTAAATCTCTTATTTGTAGAACAGAAATCAGGTTTATTTTTTTCAGCCTTGCTTTAAAAACAGAACTATTCGGCGATTCTATTACGTAGGACGGCAACATCTGTATCCACCTTGCAGAACGAAAGAAAAAATTGTTGTACATTTTGGAGTTTGAATTAGTATTTAATCTAGTGTTATGTAAGGATAGTAAGCTGGTCCGTCCTCTGCATGGTCTGAAGATCCAGTATTTACTTGGTCTCAGTTTCGTTTCTCCTTTGAGAATTTTGAAGGCAAAAACTAAATCTGTGAATATTCGTCGGTAAAATAGTGTGTTAAGCTTGAACAAACTTAACCTTCTTTTGTAATTTGGTATGACTTGGGGGTGTTCGGGATTGGGAAAGCATTTGTATACCAGTATCTTGGTAAAAGTTTGTTGGACCTTTTCTATTCTACGTTGAAGTTTTTTTGTAGTTGGACTCCAAATCTGTGATGCATATTCCAGAATAGGAACCACGTATGCCTTGTACAACTTAATCAGGATTTGAGAACTGCAGCATTCAGTATTTCTGCATATTGTAAACATGGCGGCATATGCCTTGCGAACAATTAAATCTATGTAGGCTTCAAAATTTAGATCAGATTTCAGGGTAACACCAAGATCCCGAATTTCTTCTCTGTTGTTAAAAGCCATGTCGTTGAACTTGTAAATATTGAATTCTCTACTTCCAATATGAAATACACAAGTCTTCGATAAATTTACAGGAATGTCCCAGTCCGCTGCCCATTTCATCATTTTTATAATAGACAAGGAGAGAGCTTGGTAAATTTCTGAGTGATTTTGGTTATTATAAATGCCATAAATTTTGATATCATCTGCGTAAATTTGTACCTTGACAAGGGGATGGCTGTTTACATATCTAGGGATATCATGAGTATAAGCAAGGAAGAGAAGAGGGGATAGCACTCCTCCCTGAGGGACACCGCTAGGACATGGATATAGACGTGAAAAAGAATTGTTTACCTTAACGCACATGTGTCTATCGCTCAAATACGACTGGAACCACTTTAACAGAGAACCTCTAATCCCTAAGTCGTAGAGTTTTCGAAGTAGTTTTACATGGTTCACCTTATCAAAAGCTTTCGATAGATCGAAGTAAACTGCGTCAACTGAGTTTCCATTGCTAATAGCTAAGCTCCAGTCAAAAAGACAATCAGAGAGTTGCGTTACAGTGGAGGCGCCAGATGTGAAGCCATGTTGTTCTACAGGAATTGATGAGTTTTTAACAAACAATGTAACAACCCTGTCTCTTATAATCTTCTCCATTACTTTCATGGGAGTGGGGGTTATACTTATGGGTCGAAAGGAGGATATCAATGTTGAATTGGTAGTTTTAGGAATAGCTGTAACAATTGAAGTTTTCCAAATAGTTGGAATCTCGCTAAACATAAGGGAAACGTTGAAAACCATAGTTAAAGGTTTGTATAAGGAATGCGCACATTTCCTGTAAACTATTTGGGGGATGCCGTCCGATGTTAACGAAGTTGAGGGTTTCAAAGACTTTAAAACCTTCAGTACTTCATGTGGATTTAATATTGCTTCACACAGGCAATTTGGCGAAAAACTATCTTGGCTACTACTCGAATTATCATTGATACAGGGGAACACACTGGAAACCGAACCAAGGGGAGGTGTAAACACAGCAGAGAAGAATGATGCAAGGGCTTCAGCTTTATCAGCAGCAGTCAGATACTGATTTCCATCTTCATCTTGAAGTACTGGTAGACTTGATTTCAGTTTCATTTTATTCCTGATTAGTGCAAAAAGCGTCCTGCTGTTTGAATTCGCTGCGGCTTTCCTTACTCTGTATTCTAGAAATGTCTTCAAATGACGGTCAAGTTCAGAACAAATTCTCTTATAATGTTGACTAGATAGCGGATCTGCAGAAGCTGAAAGAAAGATCCGCTCTTTTTGAGCAATCAGGTTTCTTATGTGTTTTGGATAGTTAACTTTCCTCAAGACACTGATCTCAACTGGTACAAAGTTATATAATCCGAAACGTATTAAATCACAAAATCTCTTATACAGGTCATCAGCAGAAGAATAGCCTTGAAAAGCACTCCACCAATCAATAGAATTGAGGTAGTTGGATAAGGAGAGATAATCTGCTTTTAGAAAATTAGGCAAAGGAATCTTGGCAGGTTCATGAGGACCAAGTTGGACATCAAATGATATGCAGTTATGATCAGATGCGGCAAATGGTGGGAGCACTTGAAGATTTTCAATAATTGGTGCGGAGCTGAGCACAATGTCTAAAATGGAGTTATTTCGTGTAGGTTTAGTAACGTGTTGAGTTATTCCTAGACATGTGAAAAACTCTAAGAACTTAGCTGATGCTGGATTATTCGCGCTAGGTAGACACCAGTCGATGTCAAGATTGAAATCACCAAGCAATATTGTATGATTCCTTGAGATACACAATTCCATCAAACGATCAACTAAGTCGTCATCATCTTCGGAACGTGAATTTGGGGGCCTGTAAACCAGAACGAATCTAACTGACTGCAAGCAACTTTCATCGTAAACTTCAATGCAAAGAAAATTTGACATCGTGCAGGAGGACGAGACCATACTAGCCACGTTAATAATATCTTTTACCAAACAGCACACTCCGCCGCCTCTGCGATCTTTCCGATCAAATCGGAACACCTTATAAGGCAAATTATCAACGATTTCAGAGTTAGAGATTTTTGAAGAAAGCCAAGTTTCTGTAATGAATACTAGATCAGGGTTGTGTGTGGTCAAAAATAGATATAAATGGTTTAGTTTGTTACCAAGGCTGCGTGAGTTAAACAGAAAGCATTTTAAGCCATGCTGTGTTCCGTGTCGTGTTATACGTTTCCCGAAAAACGAGATTTGGGTAGGTCTTCCATTCGTTTAATCTCTCCACGGTAAACCACCCAGACTCGCTTCTTTAAATCTTTATTGCGCTTTCTACACTCCTGTCTTAAGTCGTATTCTTTTTTTCGTTCTTCCTGTGTTAGGCTCTTACGTACAAATATGTTTTTAAAACAGGAAGATCGTAACCGATATGCATTAGAGAGTGCAGTTCTCCAGTGCGATTTGGAGGGTAATACTATCTTGACTAGTCGTGACTGCGTATCGTTCGGCTTACCCATACGGTACACCTCAATAGGTCTGCATTCAACACCAATGTGATCGAGTATCTCACTTACCTTAGATTCAAGTTCCAACTGTTTAGTGGAAGGAGGCTTATCTACTGCTGATTCAGGCAAACCTGATAAAATGAGACTACGACTGCGTTTTTCTGCTTCAACTGCCTCTACTAGCTCAAGTTTCAATTTGGCTCTAAGGCCTTCAATAAGTTTAGCAACGACTGGGTCCTTGTTTCGATCAGTAATAGCATTCATTAAGTCGCTTACTGACATTTTAGCTACCTCGTCATCAGTAGGTGTCTTCGTTTTGTTAGAAACTGAGTCAGTTGTTTTATTAGAAACTGAGCCAGTGTTGCCAGTGTCCTTCGCACTTAGACGTCCACGAGCTTGAGACATATCGTGTGATAGCGAGTGAAAAACAATCAGAGGAAATGCTTAGCTGCGTCTTCCAAGGATTGCCGAAGCCAACCAACCGTCCGCAGGGAGTGCAGATGAATGAAAAATGTATTTCTTGGGCTTCCAACGGTGAAAACGCGGTGTTCTACAAATCTGTATACTTGCTTTGTGGAATTCAATGAGGTGAATCGAATAGGACCAAAAAATGGTTTGCTACTAATTATTCCATCGCAAACAGTGTTTTTACCGCGCGACGTGAGCGGTATAATAGAACCAGGTAGCGTATATTCGTTGCAATGCTGACTATCTATGAAAAATCCGCTATTGCTTTCGCGCTTCTACAGAGGGTCACAACTGAGCATTAGATTATTGTTTGTAGATTTACAAAATTAAATCTGAATGTTTACAGTTTTTATTATACTATGTTATAGTAAAACTTATAGAACTGTTATAACGCATATAACATAATATAATATAAATGTTCTAGAAAAAAGAAAAAACAAAAAAGTTAAACTAACTATGATAATTGCGCAGACCTAAAATTGCATTATTGCGAAATTCTAATTCAAAATTCTAAAAAGTTATAACGCCTCTTTCTTCATAGAAGAGCCACCCGTAGGTGTTATAACTAATTAGTTCTTTAAAGAGACTCATCTGGAGACATGTGGCCATACGAGCCATTTTGGAGAGAATTCTAAGATTTGTGATTTTGTACTCTTCACTTCCACTTTATTACAATAACTCCGAAAACCGACAGCACTTATGAAAGTATTGCAAATATAGCATATCCAGGAGATTGCGCATCATTTGTGCGTAGTTTTACCTTATCGGCACGGAACAAGGATTGCACGCGATTCGTGAACCACGTAGTTGTTTGATTAATTGACCTTAACAGAATAGTACCAGAAACTTAGCACAGTTTACGAATAGAAACACGAAGCACAATCAATCAAATAAAAAGCAGCATTTCAAAAACCAAGGTTTTAGAGCTTTATATTGAAAGGTTGACATCGCATATGACGCCTCAACATATGACGCTTTAACATAACGTTTTAACACAGCTTAGATAATGTTAACGGCTTAGTTTGGAGAGGGATATCAACATCGTTATAGTAAAGTTGTTCCACCCCTTTTTCTTGTTCTTCACAGTTCTTTGCTGAGATGGAAAAATATCCTTTCGATTAGAAGTCTTTCGATCGTGCAGGAATGCAGCTTCGACAGAGACAGCAGTCCACTTCGTAAATATCCACGTTAATAAAAGGTGGGCCCAGAAAAGACTGCAAGTACCACCTCATGAGTACGTTTCCTTTGGTTGAGCACCGATCCCCTCGAATGATTGCTTTATTGTAGAAAGAACCGAGGTATGAACCCCAGACAACGGTTGTATAAACGACAGTGGCGTACAAAGCGGTCAACGACGCATTCATTTGGCCGTCGAAAAGTGCGTCGCGTCGCAAAATCAATTCCTGTCAAGATTTATGCCATATTTTGTAATTTCAAAGTTGCAACGTTTAACTCATATGGGCATTCAGATTTTCTTTGAAACAACGCCACAACCCCAGAAGGTGTATGTCCATTTCAATTAGCTAGCAATTTTCGCTATTATATTACGTTAAATCCCAATTTTGGTATTGCAGGAAATGGAACACTACACACCGCTGCTTTATGCTCTTCACAATACCATATTTCCATCAGCACTAATAATTCTATATTCAGTGCTGTGTATCTACGTATTTAAAATGAAAGGGTTTTCAAAGATTGATAGGACCCAATTGCAGGTAAAAGCGATGTAAAGGAAGATAGGTGGTGTTTATGTAGGGTAGACAACGCACATGATGCAATGCGAGGCTACATCTACTCAGCGAGTCGATGATCCTTCCAACACACTTATGTAAACTGTGCGTCAACCTACATCGTCAATGCATTTCTTCATCCTCTCTTCAAGTGGTCTCTGTCGGGTAGTGTTGATTTGCGCTTCAGCATTGTACACTACATTTTCGTACCTTCGTCAGACTCGGGAACAAAGCTGGTTGTTCATGAATTCACTTTGTATTTCAGCCGTAAGGAAACGTTTAGCGATTTCGTCATTTTTCGTTTTTAGCTCTTCCTTCAATCGCTCGTTATTTGCGCAAGCACAGCTAATGGATCAATATTCTACATCGCGGCTGAATTTATTGTTCCGGTTCCCTGGTTTATATTCATCATTTCTAACGTAATGTGGCAACTTAGCCATGGTTTGTGTCACTTCTTTCAAAGCGTCCTTGAACCTGTGTTCTCACTTTACTAACCAAAAAAGTCCTCAAAGAAAAACGCCCGACCTGGATCTTTGAGGCAGTATAAAAGACTCAGTGATAGGCATTTTCAGGATGCTTTTTACAAGGGAAGGATACTAGGTGACCATGGGACTTTGAAATGAGACGTATATCACTGGATGCGGCTTCGAACGCTGATTCCAAATATGTGTTCCGTTTCTGCTGTGCGCATCTGTGAACGGTCTTATGGACCGTTTTCGTATCAGGCTCCTTTGCCCTCTAGGTCAACGCAGAGCGGGCCAGTCACAACAGAGCGAGCTCAAGTAAGGTTGAAACTGCGCTGCATGCCGAGCAGTGGTGGCGCAGGGACTAGAGTGGCGGCGTGGTGAGACGGGTGGTTTATGGTTCGAGTTCTCTATAATGCAGATTCTTTGCATTTCCTAAAAAAGATCTGCCACGATCAACCAAAGCTCTCTATGTCAAACGGCGACGTTTGGGCGAAATCGATTACCATGATCCCACCACCCATACTTACAAGTAGGTGATCAGTGCCTTAAATAACCCCCTTGGGCGAATTCTTTTGGGCGACACGGGGTCGGTTAGGACAATACTGCCGACCTTTCTCCCAAACTATGTTCTCACCAGCTGCTGTGTTGGCGTGCCTTTTGGAGTAGTTCGTCCCTTCCGATACTTCACGCGTTCCTACAATGCAAGAGAAGAAAATTGCCAGCAGTTTCGCATCCATCTTGCGAGACTCGCAATGCGGGAGCATCGAGGTAGAGGATGAAGAAGGTATCAGTGCGGAATCAAAAGAGGATCGCGGCACCCAAACGTTGCTCTTGGTCGACAGCTGGATCAAGGAGCACGAAACCATTTTATCAGTTTTTGTAGATCCCACTATGGTGAAAGTGATGAGCGTTACGTAGGAACAACATCACAAATACATCCATTAGACTACATTTCTTCTTGCCATTCAAGAGCATGTACAAACGTTTCACCTCTCATGTATTGACACACGGTATAAAGTTCTCACTTCATTCCCGCGACTCAATTCTTTGAATTGTATCGCTGATTTACACTCAATTTTCTGCCCAAGATTCAGAACTTTTCTCACGTATTCATGGTACGTAGCAGGATACCTGCACAGTCACCAAGGGACATATGATACACCAATTCAATATTGTTTCCCTACTGACATCGTAGAGCACTGTTCTTACAGTGGCTGCACTAATGTATTTTTTATCCGCTGCGGTCATTGCCAACAGCTGTTATGTTTTGAAGATTTCGTGGTGTTATTTCACAGTTGCTAGTGTAACGCATTTTTTGTCTTCTCACCATGTTTTTAGCAACTATTCATGATAAATTGTGTCTTCGTGCCAGTAAGTGAAGTGAAGTTGTCACTATGAAGACAAATCCTTTCTGGTGACGCTTCCGTTGCAATTTGACATGGAGAGCTTTAGTTGATCGTGGCAGATCTTTTTTAGGAAGTGCAAAAAACCTGCAAAACAGGGGACTCGAACCATAAACCGCCCCGTTTCACCACGCCGCCCTCTACCCCCTGCGCCACCATTGCTCGGCCGGCGGCGCAGTTTCAACCCTACTTGAGCTCGCTCTGCGGTGGACCTAGAGGGCGAAGGAGCCTGCTACGAAAATGGTCCATAACTCCGTTCACAGATGCGCGCAGCAGAAACGGAACATATATTTGGAATCAGCGTTTGAAGCTGCATCCAGTGATATACGTCTCATCTCAAAGTCCCATGGTCACCTAGTATCCTTCCCTTGTTAGTCTATCCCGTTTTGATGAATTTAATTTATTTTATTCATTGTTGTTTCAAATGCTGTTTGTTTACCGTACTTGAATTTTCTGTCGATGTCGTTCAAGCGCTTCGAAATTTTAGCCCTGGCGGTAATAGAGGTTGCTGAACACGAAACTCAAGTTTGTTTTCAAAGTATCGATTGCTATCAATCGATATTGATCAAGCTATCGATTTTCTATGGATGCCGTTCAAGCGGTCCGAAGCTTCAGCCCTGGGGGTAGTTGAGGTAGCTCAACACGAATCTAAAATTTGTTTTTGAAGTATCGATCGTCATCAATCGATATTGATCAAATTACCCATCTTTTGTGGCGTCGTTCATTTTTCTGCTTCTTTCTAAATTGCGGCAATTAGCGTAGTTAAGATGTTCTTCCTATGGAAACCATGACATAGGTTGCAGCTAAAATTGATTAAAAGCTATTACTGCGGCGATGTCGTTGAAAAGACGTCAGTGCGGCAGAGAGGTCGCTCTGAAGGCTGGTAAAATAAAGAAACTGTGTTATCATCAACAATGTAATAATGTAGTAATGTGATCAAATCAGCCATGGTTTGCAACTCTTCTCTTAAAAAAATTTCCGATTTTATTAATCTTAAAAAATATTGCATTTTAACGATCCTGAAATAATAAGCGCTTTTTTTGGCGCTTTGCTCTGAGTTTACAATAGTTAGCAAGGGCTTTCAAGAAAAACTAACGTACTGAGGAGCATTGAAAAATCTAAACGTGTTCACGTTCATGTTCAATTTTTGTGTATTTCTTTGAGCTCAGAGCATAGCTTTTTTGGAGAGAAAATCTTGCAAGTTTGCCGGGAAAAGTGACTCTTGAAGTGGAAATGCGAAAACAAAATTTTGCTCCAGAATGAAAATGCCTTCAAAAGAGTAGTTCTTCAAACGCTATTAAGAGTTTTTAGACTCCTAGGTTTCGGCGCTATCGCTGCCCATCCAAGGCGATGCGCCGAAATGTACGCTGATTTATCATGCTTTAACGAGATGGGCATATGCCCATGGAGGTAGTAAATGACAACAAAGTATTCTACGTCTTGCTTCAAAGAAGTGTTTTGCTCTTTTCCTAAAGACGGGATGAACGTGTTCTTCACACGTATAGTCCGTGCAATAAGCGATGGTTTCGAGTCAAAGTGTGTTCTAATTTTTATGTTCTATTTTCTGTGGCTTCATATGAAGAAATGGTTTGCATATGTCTTCATAGTTTCAAAGAATAACTGAAATGACTTTTCCACTTTATGGGAATTTTGGGTTGGATTTCTGGGAATTTTCGCGTTCTCATATCTTTAGAAGTTTGCAATTGAGAATATTTTTTCTTTTTTAAAATTAAACTGCGGTCCAACTCGTAGTTCTAACCTTTCAATTCTACTATATTCACAATGTAGGCAATGAATGCTTAGCTTCAGATTTGACGACGCATCAAACGCAAAACAGAATACATATTGAATATGACAAATTCAACTACGCCATATTCTACATGTACGTTTAGGAATTCATGGACTTGTCTACATGGTTCTGAATAAAAAAAATTCGAGGAGAAGTATTAAAGCTCTTTGGATTTAAGAAAAATACAGTATTCACAACATCTACAACAGATACCAAAGCCAAACCATGTAAAGGTAAGCGTATTGAAAACACTATTTTGCGATTGGACGCTTTGACCAGACGAGAAATTTTTTCGCGTCATTTTAATCACTTTTAATGAGAAGGCTTTTTCAGAGTTAGAAACCGTGAACGGAAAAAGCGAGCAGGGAAGGAAATGAGAGGTTGAAGATGTTCGTTGCCGCTCACGTAAGGATGGAATTGCTGCTGTAAAAGAAAGTTGGTCAAGCGCTGAAATCAAGCGATTTCTTTTGATCGCTGACTTTGAACGTTGTCAACTGAAATAAATTCGCACCTTGTATAAAACAAATTTATTTATTTTTGAATAAAATTTGTACTACGTTGATGTCCATGTATGCCAAAACTAGACAAAGTCATTAGAATACAGGGTGAAATGGTTGAATTAGTAAAATATTTATTTATTTATTCATTTTATACGTTAAGAAAACGTGCTCCGAATTCAGAAAAAAGAGGCAAACAACCATCTGCAGGGAACAAAAATAAAGAAAAGTAAGCTAGGATGTAAAAAAAATATCAACAAAAATTGGCACTGGTTCCCTATTCTGTATCTGAGAAAATGGGTTAGAGACTTACCCAGGTAGGTCCCTGACGGCATGTAATTATAGGATAAGCTTTGATAATCAGGAAAATAGGCACATATCACTGCTTGCCAACGAAGTCTGTTTGCCCTCGCCAGCCAGCTATGACACCCTTGAGGTAGTTACCGGAACTTCGGCACATGAGTACGCTGGCCGCCCTATTTGACCGGCAACTAAGATAAACCACCTGTGGCACGCAAAAAAGTTGTAGAGTGAGTTTAGATAAAAGAGGGCTTATTACTAAAATAGAAGCCTAGGACCAACCTGTATAAGTGTCAAAAAAGATACTAACCAGGGAAGGGTCTCAGGCGTAGGTCTAAACGGGGGAAATGGATAGTACTGCGAGAATCTCCACCCTTCATATAGTAGAAAAGCATGCTTCGTTTTTGCTGAGTCCTTGAATCTACACGTCTCCTACATATTTATTTCACTCCAAATTGTCAAATAAGGATCAGATTCGTACTCAGTGCAAAGTTTGGGCAAAAACGGTGACCATGACCTCACTATTAATCAACATTACCTACTGTAATTTAATATACTCCAGGGTAATACGGAAAACGGATGTCAGATTCGTGATCCCCATCCCAAATAACCTTCCTGGAAGAAGTTTGTGCGAAATTGGTGATTATGACTTCGATGGCCCTACTCACCCCTACCTACCGTATCCTACCGTAATGACCGAAAATTGAAAAGCGGATGTCAGATTCGTGATCAGCACCCCAAATAACCTCCCTGGGCAAGGTTTGGGCGAAGTCGGTGATTATGACCTCGACAGCCCTATTCAACCGTACCTGCTTTGCCAGCTGTCGATGGATAGGTCCGATTCTGTGTGCATTGTTCACGGCGCACTCCAAATGCAAACTGGACATTCTTGGAGCATTTTATGATTAGGACCGCTGGAAATTTTCGATAAAGCTCCTCAAATACGCGATCTACAAGTTGTCGATTGATTCTGTCGGGCCTATATGCATTGCTCAACTTTACTGAGATTTTTATGCCAAAAGAAACTTGAGCTGCTGAGTTCAAATATATGTCTATTTTCACAATTGCTCGATTTCCAAAGAAGTTATTCAAAAAGGCCGCTTTGGAAGCTTCAAAGCGGCCCATGTTGACCTGCGGTGTTTTTTCGGCCAATGACCAAAATATATGTCCTGTGTTGATCTCTTAGCACATGCTTATAGCTTTCGTTGCTGAAGCACGATTGGAACTTCAACGAAACGCCTCCGTACCCATCATAAGGGTTATAAACTATGAAACATTTACCGCCAAAGTTGCGCTCGGAAAACACTCGTTCATATTTCCTTTAATCTCTTTATTAGTGTTTGAAAACAAATCAAAGTTCTTCTTCCTTTCAACGAAGAATAATACTTAAAACTCAGAAGTATTCTTATGCTCGTATGTTAGACTAGCATCAACCGTATCATACCTCTGTTCCTGCACGTGTGTCAGCGAGTGATCTTGAGGCGGTCGGCGGTTTTATAGTGGTCCGCCAGACGAGGTGAATAAATCCCAACTTGATCGACAATAGGCTGCGTAATGCCGTCTATTTCAATGCAGGCAGGGCCAGACGAAGTGGAAGGCGGTTTATAGACTGGGTGCTATTGGAAGTCAGGCGGCCAGGCAACTCTCCTCAGAGCGGCAGCTTGTACTCTCGCGACACTTCGATGAGCTTCGTAATGGTGTGTATGCTGTCGATCGTGCTGAATCCTCTCCGAAATCCTGCTTGTTCGCATGGCTGTTCTTCGTCCAGTGTTCTGCTGATCCTATTCAGGATGACTCGAGTGAGCAGCTTGTAGACTACGGACAGCAGACAGATCGGGCGATAGTTGCCAATGTCGTGAACGTCTCCCTTCTTGTACAGCAAGACGGTTTTAGTGGTCTTCCACTGAGATGGAACCTTGCACTCCGACAGGTAGCGCGAGAAGAGCGCGCCAGGGTGTTGATGAGCGCTGGCGGGAGATTCTTCAGGTGTTGACGTCCGATCCTGTCAGGACCGGGTGCTATTCGTCTCTTCACCGACGAGATGGCGTGTTGGATCTCGGAAGGGAGAACAGAGCGAGCGACGTATCCATCCTGCGGAAGATTGCATGGAGGCAGAAGTCGAGGATGACCTTCTCCTGGTCCTTTTTGAAGAGGTTACGGTTCCGTCAGGACGTCGAAGAGCGGTCATTGGTCTTGAAGTTGGCTAAGCTCCGGCGGGCATTGCGGTTGCTCAACCCTCCCTCTGCTGCTTCATCCAAACTTCAGCCATTCTCTCCGTGAGATCTTCTTTTATCGCCGCTCTGCATAGCTTCGCAAGCTCGGACGTCAGTAGGTAGTCGCCTGACGCTCGTGCTGCTCCACGCTGGCGTATCAGCTCGAGAGTTTCCGGAGACAGGCGTCTCTTGGTGGTCTTCAAGCTCTCGGCTCCCTTAGCACGATCGGAGATGGTGCACGAAGCGGTCGTATTCCACGTCGATGTTGTCCATGACGTATCTTCTCAACCGAAGTCAGGATCAGCACTACAAAGAACCTCCCTGGGCGAAGTTTGCGCGAGATCCGAGATAACGACTTCGACAGCCATAGTCACCTGTAGCTACAGCAACCCACCGTAATCGGACGAAATTTGAAAAACCGATGTCATATACGTGGTCAGCACCCCAATTTATCCCTTGGGCGAAGTTTGCGCTAAAAAATCTTCCGACCTCTCCTCGACTCTGAAAATACAACAGTGCCAAAATCGGTACACATGTTCGGCTCGAGCAAACAGTCGCTACTCTTCGGGAACTATGCACAGTCCCTAGTAAAAGCGGTATTCCTTCTAGATATGGCAGGATATAGTGACAAGGAAGTGGTGTAACATAAGGGAAGTGAAAAAACAGAAACAAACAAGCAAAAGACACAGAACGAAGAGGTATAAAAAGACGTAGGAACCATGTGAAGGAGAGTCGCTAAAGTTACTTTGTTCATTTCTAGAACTCCGCGAGTCATCCCGCAACGAACGCCTGTCGTATATGGTCAAGGAGAACGCACCAGGGTGCAGTCTAGAAAGGGGGATATATCCCAGTCTTCCAGCAGAAAATCGTGGCGATTTGTCCAAAAAAGTCTTGCAATGCAGTGCAAAGCTCAAATACAGATATTTATAAGTTGAATATAAGTGCTATAATTGTAGGAGGAAATACAAGCTTGTTTTGGTGGGGTAAAGGTATGGAGCAGACACATTGTGAACCCACCCCGTCCCCTCTGAACTTGCACCAGCGCGAGTTGGCTAACTGAAGGTAGAAATACCTATTTTGAAGCTCTAAAGCAAATTCTATAAGCTTCAATTGCAAATTGAGGGTTGTGTCTACTCTGTCTACTCTTGCCCGTTTGACTAGTCTAGCGTCAGTCACCGCCGGGAAGTGGTAAGCCCAGAAACCACGTCAAGACGTCAGAAAGCTACTGAAAGGGCCACGGTCATCGGGCTCCAAAAGCATATGCTACTAAAGGATAAACGGATCGGGGAACGGCGTCACTTAATTCCTCTTGGGATGCGCGACGCATTCTACTTCCATGGGATGTCGTGGAGGCGATTTGAATGCGTGTTTGGCCATCCAATAACTTTAAATAACCAGCCGATGGGCACGTTAGCACTCAAATCCTCCCCATCTGCTACCAATTTAGTGACCCCGAGGAGATTAAGGGCTTGGAATGGAGCCACATCACTTCAGTCGTAGACGCCCGATTCGGCTTGTCAGAGACTCGTTCGAATCGATGTTCATGGCCAAGTGCGTGTTGACGAGGACACCAACGCCGTCTACTCCACTGCTGTCGCATGTTCCGAGGAACAGTTCCTCTCCGGAGTCGTAGGCGGCGTGTAGGGGTAGTGTCTTCTCGTCTCGGTCAGTCCGATGAAGTCGTACTTGATCTTCTTGGCTTGCATCATGAGGTCCTCGACGGATGCTTCCGATGCAAGCGTGCGGGCGTTGTAAATACAGATCGTCATCCAAGGCCTTCTCAATTTGCGCAGCCTGGTTAGACACTGAGATTTTAGCAGCCTCTCCGTACTCGTCCTTCCCATCGCTGCAGAAATGGGGTCAGGGGAACGAGGCCCTTTAGTGCTGCTGTGTTTGACTGCAATGCAACACGGATAGCTAGTCAGGCTCTGTCGTGCGGGCGAAGAATTACGGGCAGCCAGCCAGACTGACCGAAGGTACGGGGCGAGACTTTGAGGCGGCCTCGAATCGCCTTACGATGTAATCCCAGTCTACAGAGTGCAAGCTTTTGGCCGGGCCGGCACAGTTACAATCCGCACAGGCGCGAACACATTCACGCAGACTGTGCATGAACATGCCGCTCCCTCGCGCAAGGAACGGGTCGACCCGACACAGGAGGAGCAAGTAGTCCACCACTTGCATCCCAACTGCGTCTCTGGGCACTACACGGTCGCATTTGGTTTTTCGTTCCCCTATCCACCACCCGGGAACGCGCCACGTAGCCCTGCGACAGCGGTCCGAGATCCCTCTTAACAAGAGAGCCCGAAGGCTCTCTATCGAGGTAGATCAGTATATCATGGTATCATCAGCCCATTTTCTTTTGTTGCTTAGTTATGGGAGACCAAAAAGCGCAGCCCGTTCGGAACTATTGGGAATTGAATTCTCATCCACATCTCATCATATGCTTCCTGGTGAAACTGTTTTGGATGCTCTCCAAGAGATCAATATCCCTCTTCTTAGTTGGACTGAACACTGTTGTCACAGTTTCCACGATAGGTCGCACATAGGTTTTAAAGGCCCTTATGTGTGCCCCTGGAAGACTGGATTTCAGAACCCTGCAACGGTTATAAATGCGAAAACTGGTTTTTTTTTCACCAGGATCCTGCAGTGTTTTGAAAAACATAGATCACTCGTTATAACAAAGCCCAAATCTCGAACTTCGTCAACTTTTTCTAAGGCCTGTCCATTAATCCTATGTCGGCGCTTCAGTATGAGTTTTAGGTCCAATCACTAAATGGTGTGTTTTCTCAGTTGCCAGAGGTACATAACTCCCACTTATCTGATAAGAACTCATAAAATCGATCGCCGTCTTAAGAACTTTTGAATCTTTGGTGGTATAGATGGTTTTGTGTACTTTTATATCATCAGCGTACACTTTTCGTGTGCCTCCTAGACTAGCAAGTTTGTTTGTGAGTTCGTACGTATATAGCAAGAATAATATTGGGGATAATACCCCACCTTGGGGAACACCGCTAAATGTAGGAAAAACCTTGGAGTACTGGTCTTTAATCTTTACCTGGTAATGCACTTCTGCTTAAAAATTGTCGAACCCAGCTTATGACCATAGGATGAATTCCTACCACCTCCATCTTAACAACTAATTTCTCTACCGGGAATTTGTCGAGAGCATTTGAAAGTCAAAGTACACTACGTCAGAACGTTTTTTATACTCCAGTGTATTTGACCAGTCATTTAATGGGGTGAGAACGGCTGTTTCCACAGACCTGCCTTTCAGAAACCCGCAATGACTGTCAGATATTGCACCGTGAGCTTTAAGGTGCAATAAGATATGTCGCTTAAGGATTTTTTCAAAAGTTCTCGCAAAAACCGAGGTGATGCTGTCAGGTCGGTAGTTCGTGGGATCATTTTGTGGAGCCTTTTTTGTAATTATAGTCACAAATGCATGCTTCCACCTAGCAGGGATTTCTGCTCTTGTGTAGCTCCGATTGGATGTGTTCTAAAGGATAGGCAATGTAATGGATTACATTTTTTATAAAGCACAAAGGGATAAAATCCGGTGATATTGAAGAAGATTTTGGCCATTTAGACAGCACTTCAGTAATCTCCTCCTTGTGAAATCAAACCGCATAATTCATTTTGGGAAAACGGGGCAGTTCCTCCACACCACAAACTGCAGAACTGAAAATCGCGCCGGACCACTCGTCGCGGCCCGCCACACCCGCCGTCCGCGGATCGCCGCCGCAAGACGATGAGGGGGCTGTTGTACTTTGCTTCCCGCCTTAGGCGCCTTTTATACTCCCGCCGCGCAGCGGCGCGTCAATTCGGAACGCGGCGCGGCCAGTCGCGCCGCGCCCGAATTTGACGCGCCGCTGTGCGATTGTAGTTAGAAAGGGGAGCGTCAGCGACGCGCTGCGACCAACTTCTACGTACTACGTTCCGTGCGCCATGAAGGACGACGGAAGAGATGGTCCAAGAGTCATTGAAGAACCAAAACAGAAAGAATTCGTCTGGCCGATCAGCGGAATGCAATGCATCTGGCTAATGTTAGTGGTGGAAATCCTGTGGGGAACGACGAATCCTCTCTTAAAGCTGGGGTCGAAGTCGTCTGCTCAACCTACGGTTGAAATTGGTGAGTGTGGTATTGATTCGAGTCCCCTGCAATGCAAATGGCACTAAACGACTCTTTATTTTGCAAATGTGCAGGTTCATAAGTGAAATTGCTGGAAGGTACTCATTGTCGAGAATCGCTCAGAATTCTCTCTCGTATTGCCATCCGTGGTCATTGTTCACTGAACATATCTTTAGCGTAGTAGGTAAAACTTCGTGAATGTCTACAGGTCTCCATCCCTTCCTAAGTTACGAAAGGTACGGGTGACTAAGGTAGTGGTCACCGAAAACGGATGTCAGATTCGTGGCCAGCACCCTAAATAACCGCCCCCCCCCCTGGAAAAGTTTGGTCAAAAAAACCTTTCCGACCTCTCATCGACCTCTGGAGTCCTGAAAGTGCAATAGTGCCAACATTTTGCTACACCTTCTTTGTTTTGTTAGTTGAGGAGCCAAAACAAGGAGTACATAGCAAAATGATTCATCTCGGTGGTGAATCTCCCACTCCACATCGAGTCTGCCGCAGCTGATCGCGCCGCGCCGCGCCCTTCCCTCCAGCGGCGCGATTCGCCGAATACCGTAATCCAAAATTCCGTCAAGTGTGGTGTTTTGAGGCGGCGGAGTATGAATGCGATGCGGCGCCGCCGGGCGGCGCGAAAAATCGATAGCTATGTCAACCATCGCGCCGCGCCGCGCGGCGGCGCGAGTATAAAAGGCGCCTTAGGCCCATGTTATACTTCGGCGGCGTTGTTGCGACGAGGCCGGCGACTGTGTTGAGCGGGTGCCACGCAGTGCGTACATACCTCACGGTTGAATAATTTTGTAAGGTACTGCTGGTGAGACACGCGCTCGAGTTTTACTTGTTTCATAATTTTGTAGCATAGCTGTTGACTAAAATGAAGAGCAATAAGACCTTTTATTTCCAGACAAATGATATGGTGCAAATACGCGTCGTTGAAAAACTCGCCCATATGAAGGCGCAAATAGACAGACTTGGTCTTTTGTAAGCAATGATGGCCTAAAATTGACTCCTGTGATCATGAGAGAGCGTAATAACAGAAAACTTATATGCGCAAAAATTTGGCAGCGCGAGGACTCGAACTCGAAAGCCCGCCGGTGTGCCTCTATTGGCGGCACCCCCACCGATTGCGCCACTGAGGCACTTCTCGTGGGGTGTCATTGGGGTTGATGAGAGTTGCGCACACGTTTTCTCACCTCTTTTTCATGTCTTTAAAAAAACGTTCAGCAAAAACTAACTGTAATTCTGGACTTCGCTCACATGGCCCTACATCCTATCAATATAGCATCGCAAAGCTCGCTGACAAGTGGGCCAATGTGAAGGGGTCAGTGTGACGCCATCTGCAAGCAGGATGCAGCAGTGCATATGCTATGCGATGCGTAATTGCACTCGAACTAGCCACTACTTCTGTAGGCATTAATATCCTCTTCCTCGGGCGCGTGTAGCGCAGTCGGAGGAGGCGCCGACTGTCGCGTGCACCCGATACCAGGTTCCTGGTTCGGATTTCTAGCCCAGGCCAACCAAGCCCTCCTTCCCTCCGGGGCCGGTGAATTGGTACCAGACGTGTCTGAGAAGGATAAAGCGCTGACCTGTTCCTCGGTTGACCACCGCAGTCACTGCATGGCCAAATACGCATTCAGATCGCCTCCCCGACATCCCACAGAGGCAGAATGCGTGGCGCATCCCAAAAGGGATTGAGTGACGTCGTCCTCTATCCATTTACCCTTCTCCTCTTTTCCCAACAAAAAAGACGTTCGTCAACGAGAACGAGCTGTCCCGCGAGCAAACACGAATCGATCGGCCGTGACACTTGATGAAGGGCGGGGGCGAGTAGCGCGCTACCCCTGCGTTCGTGCTGCCACCGACCTCCGCGTGGCCGCCGCGTGTTTCGCTGCCATATCCACCACCACCGCATTATGGCCGGCCTATATCTGCACATCGATTTACGGTTAGCTCCTAGGCCTCCACTAGGCGCAACGAGTTTTCGTGCAGACCTAGGGATCATCGCGAGACTGGCAACGTCGGGTCCATCTCCCGAAAGGTACATCTTGCCTTGGCGCTATGGGGGTACAGGGGGAGGTGGTCACCCTTTCCTATACGTGGATTTCTTTGATGTGCAGTTCACGGAAGGGTAGCCCAATACGCTTTATTTGCCATGCTCCACCCCAACTCTAGGATTCCGTTGGAATTTGAAGATACTAATCTAAAAGCGTTAGTCCGTCTGTCCGCTGTGTGTGTGTGTGTGTGTGTGTGTGTGTGTGTGTGTGTGTATATATGTGTGTGTGTGTCACAAACATGTGTAAGCCTGAAACGTGCTGAACATGTCCGGGTAACCCGAACGCACATGTGTCCGTGTGTCGCAAACCTGTGTAAGCCTGTGAAACGTGTTGAACATGTGATGGTAACCCGTACGCACATGTAAAACCTGTTAAGGTTACTCTCACGTGCAGTCAACGAAAATGGACGAAAATTGTCAGATTCGAAAAAGAAGGTAGAGGGACTTGATCGGAGGACTAATGCCGATCGATATTATCGATTTTCCGCCGAAGTTATTGGTTTTCGCTCAGATTTGTTCCACTAGAGTGGGAGCTGTGCGATTTTCATGGCCGATGGGTCGACTTCACTGCAGGCTGTAGGGTTCAATTAGGCGACCAATATTGATTGATGGTATTGAGTTTTCGACCGGAGTTGCCGGTTTTCGCTTAGATTGGATCCATTTTGGTGGGGGTCAGACGATCGTCGCTTCGAAGGAATTACTAATGCTTGTGGGAATTACTACAATATGATGGCGTTCAGTGAGAAACTGATGCAACCTAACTATACCGACCGACCGAACAATATCGATTTATCGATTTTTCTGCAGATTGGACAGTAGTGAATGCGAATCGCACAAATATGATGGAGAGTGGACAAGTTTCACGTCAACCGTAGTAGGGATTTTACCTTGCGCTATCCTATGTAATAAGAGGGACCGTTTTTCTTACTTATCGAGGTCGAAAGGTCGTAAAATCCAGTAAACCAAGTCGATCTGTTCTTGGAGTTTGGTCGGAAGCCCCAAGAAGACGTTTGGCGGCTGGAAGGCCGCTGAACGTCTGCTAATAAGAAAAAGGAGTAAAAGGAGACGCCGTCACAACAGGCCCCCCCCCCCCACAACACGCATTGCCCCTTGCCTTTTTTTAGTACTTAGTGGACTCGTGCCTGCATCGGGGTTACACATGCTCGTAGATCTAACATAAACACGACATCTGTGCTCAGAACTGGAGAAGTGATGAAGCTCCTGGGTTTGATTGTTCTAACGTACTCGTTTTAAGATACCTTGTCAGTGCAAGGTGGGCACTAGCCCGCTTAGTACCTCTTTTCTCATCTTTTCAATTTCTTCGCATATCTATCGCCTTTCAAGTCTTTACTTCTTATGTTCATGCTCAGCTACTGTTTCGTTCTCTCTATTGTCTCATCTGCTCTATCCACGTTTTTTTCCTTCACTGAAGGCCTGCTCATACTTCGCGACAAGAGCGACCCGTCGCCCGTGCAAAACATACATATCGATTAAAACTTAGCGGGCGCCGCTGAAAAGTGTTCACACTCGAGTACCGGCTCTGTCACTCCTTTCGCCTGTTCATACTTGCCGGTTTTGCGCGCGCTGCGCGCTAGGGTCGTTTAGTGTGTGCGCTACGTGCGACATGACGCATGTGTAGTGGTAAATTTGATCAATCAAGAATTGATCAATTCGTGATTGATCAATTCGGCCGCTACACATGACATCGCGTCGCTCGTCGCGCGCATACTATTCGATCCCCTGCGCTCGCTGCACTCTCTTCGCCCGTGCAAAACATGCAATTCGATTAGAACCTAGTGCCCGCCGCCGAAGATGTTCATACTCGAGCGCCGGCGCTGTCGCTCCAGTCGCTTCTGCCGTTCTAGTCGCTCCGTCGCCTGTTCATACTTCCGCGCGCTGCGCTCTCGTCTCTGTTGTCGCTGTTATCGCGAAATATGCACAGGCCCTGAATTCAGAAATCAATCAGAATCTGCTGCCACCGTAACCAGTGTCTGATTGGGGCGCGGTTGCTGCGCTCTTTCGATCCAGCCGCGTTGTTCATAGCGGATTGTCACTCACAAAGCTTCTAGTATTCCATTAAATCTTTACCACATTCTACGATGCTCCTGTTTAAGGGGTGAAATTATTAGGGGCCGGATTCATCAACGACTTACTGCAATTTAACGGAGAAAATACGGCCGAAATCCCACTCGCCGATACACTTACAACCGGAAAAAACCCGCCCCAGTTGTCCGTGGTGCAACGC
Organism: Heligmosomoides polygyrus polygyrus; assembly: GCA_947396885.1. Classification (NCBI taxonomy): domain Eukaryota; kingdom Metazoa; phylum Nematoda; class Chromadorea; order Rhabditida; family Heligmosomidae; genus Heligmosomoides; species Heligmosomoides polygyrus. The sequence goes on from OX377201.1 coordinate 11,747,425, forward strand.
CCACAGCCGCACGATTCAAACATGGCTTTTATTAACCATGGAACGCCCTTACTACAGGCTTTATACGTTGGAGCCAGGGATGAAGGACACTAACGACGCTACGACGCTCTGTGGGATTTTCTGCCCATCAGGGGCCGGATTCATCAACAATTAAACCCATGGGTATGCGGGGTATAAGGGATAAAGATAAGATACGAGTCATGTAGAGATAAGGCAAGAGTCAGAGACGCAGGCTTCATCGTGGGTAACTCTACCCCTATACCCGTGGGTTAGTCGTTGATGAATCCGGCCCCAGGAGCCCCCCTCCCCGACCCTATTTGCGCCGGAGAAGAATGTAAACAAATATCGCTAGCTGCAGCGACTGATTAGTAGAGGGATAGGCAACTGGGTCCCGTAACGATTTCCATGAATTTCACTCCGAAACTACGGTGAATAACTCAGACGGGTTTTCTTCCGGTTGTAAGTTTATCAAACACTATAAAGTACTTGCTGTGGAATCTGATGTACCGAAGTATGGCCCATTTTGCCTGTACGCTTCCATACTGTGCGACCTCCCTCGCATTCGTTTCGGTCTATGGTGTTGTGATGTAGTCCGTCAGCACAAGGTATTGTTTAGGATGTCCGCTAGGAAGCATCCGTTGAAACAGGAAGATTCGGTGTCGGGTGATGGGTACGCTTCCAAATTGCTAGGTAGGTGCTAGTTTAGGTTTACAGTATGACTTACTTGGACCCTTCTGGGCTCGGATTCACCAACGATTTACATAACATTAACAGAGAATTCACAGCGGAAAACTCAGGTAATGCGGCCTATCGCTCACCATATCGCTTGATAAGCCGCGCTATCAGGGGTTTCGGCTGTAACTTCACTGTTAAATTGCTGTAAGTCGTTGATGAATCGGGCCCCTGGTCATCATATTTTCCTCGATTTCAGTGCCTACTTTATGTCAAGGAGAAGGCGAACAGAGAAGCGGTGATCACTGGGAAGAGAAGGTCACCCACCTCATTCAAGGTAAGACACACTTGCAGTACAAGAACGCTATTTACCGGCAATGTTACTTTATTCTCAGATGAACCGCTCGAGAGTGCTTATTTCGAGGAACCGTATGCGGAATCAGATTATCTCAGTGAGTTCTTAGGCATTTCTAAGATTCTTTGTGTCCTCAGACAGCTTCTTCGTTTTCCAATTTTCTTTCATTTTTTGTATTTTCTAAATATGTTCGCCTTCTTTTCCATTTTTTCGGGCACAATACGGGTTGGGGAGGGGCTGCAGAAGCTTGGATATTTTCGTTATGCAGGCTACGGTAGGATAAAGCATTTCCGTATCCTAACTGCCAAGGAAACGTTCCCAACTCAACGTAATCTTTTGCGATGTTGTTGTGACAGGATGTAGGGCCGTATGAGCGGAGTCCAGAATTACAGTAAATTTTTGCTGAGCGCTTTTTTAAAAACAGGAAAAAGACGTAAAAACGTGTGCGCAACAATCATCAACCCCTATGACACCCCACGAGATGTACCTTGGTGGCGCAGTCGGTAGGAGTGCCGACTCAGGAGCACACCGGGACTTTCGAGTTCGAGTCCGCGTACTGCCATGATTTTCATTCATGTTAGTTTGTTGTTATTATGATTTCTCACGATCACAGGAGTCAATTTTAGACCATCAAAGCTTACAACAGACCAAGGCTCTCTATTTGGGCCTTCATATGTGCTGGTTTTTCAACAAAGCGTATCTGCATCACCACCACATCATACCGTATAATCAATAATACCGTAACGGAACACAAATATGCGTACCTAACGGTTGAATATTATGAACACGTGCCATATTGGTACATAAATGTGCTAGAAATTTCGTTCCACACCGCATTTCCCCTCTCCGACAAGCAAGGCAGGACGTTATATTTCCAGAGAAACGATATGGATACAGATATGCAGATACGCAACGTTGAAAAACTAGCACATATGAAGGCGCAAATAGACAGCCTTGGTTCATGGTAAGCACTGATGCTCTAAAATTGACTCCTGTGATCATGAAAAGGCGTAATAACAACAAACTAGTATGTGCAAAAATGTTGGCAGTACGCGGACTCAAACTCAAGATCCGCTGGTGTGCTTCTATCTGCGGCATTCCTACCAACTGCGACACCAAGGCACATATCGTGGGTTGTCATAGGGGTTGATGAGTGTTTCGCACACATTTTCACACCTCTTTTTCAGGTCTTTAGAAAAGCGTTCAGCAAAAACCAACTGTAATTCTGGACTTCGCTAACACGGTCCTCCTGCTGTCAAAATAGCATCGCAAAAACTCACCATGAGTTGGGAACCTTTCCTTGTGAGATCCGCACTGCAATGAGAGCAACATTACATTCAACGCTTGTCAAACGCAGTTTTCTTTTGTAAGGGTAAGGTAAACTGGCCGGTTCCCTAAAAAGTCAACGTCAAATTGATTGTCGCTTCTTATCGGGAGGCGTTATTACAGGAGGAGACGGTGTTTTTCACCCACATTTTCTATTTGTGCATTTTCTTATTCCTTTGTGCGCTTAGTGTTCCTGTGAAGTATCCCCATGTCAAGCTATCAAGGGCGCTTCCTATCCGTTCTGTTCGTCCTTCGCAAGGCATTTTTTACCGAAGTCCTGATTTTTATACGATTTTGTCGTGGTTGGTTCCCTTGTGATTTGACCTCGGTGCAATCCCAATCGGGGGGGGGGCAGTCCATTATGAATTCTTAATTGTAGCTACGTATCAATAGATACAACATGCAATACAACATATGAATGTCTTAACTTACCTGATCTCCTCCCTTGGAAATGTTCGAGCGTTACGCTGAAACATTAAAAAGGTTTCATTATGGGACTATGCACGGTGCAGGGAGGGGGGGGCACTATGTATGCACGACAGCATGGTTGTGAATTCGGATTCGTTGCGAAGATCCAGAACGCCTCCAACGCTTTACGTCCTCACTAACCTTACTAACGCAGAATGGGCACTCTTGCGGGATCGAATCGTGAGTTTATTCTTCTCCTCGGGGTGCTTTGGTGGGGCCCCCTTTGTTTTCGGAACTGCTGGAGGGCTACGGGGTAGAGTGCAACTTCAATCTCGCACCACGTTCAGGCCTTTGAAGACGACGATCTCGTCGAAACGTTGGGCCAAGGATAAATAAAGAAGACTCACCATAATAATCTCGCTTGGCACAATACTAACACTTGAAGAACTTGAAATGCCGTGGTTTTACGAAGGGAGAAACTTTGATTTAATACAAAACATTGTATAATACAGACAGTGGGAGAAGTGAGTAAAGTACAGCTCAAAGAAAACCCTTATTTGAGAATTTAGACTGGAACAAATGTGTAGGAGATGTGTAGGAAGTCAGCTGATTTAAGATAGAAACTGTTAGGAGGATGCTTAGTTGCGATCAAAGCTCTTGCGCCAGGCGGGACTCGAACCCGCATCTTCTGCTTTCTGAGGTGCGATGTTCGCCTTACACCACCGGCGCTGTTTGACCGAACAGAACATCCACGATATCTTCCTAGCAATCTCGCCTATCCGCACTCACCCCTCAGCTGATTTAAAATACCATCTAGGCACTGTTGTACTTTCACGATTCCAGAGGTCAAAAAGAGGTCGAAAATTTTTTCGTCCAAACCTCGCCCAGGGGACTTATTTAGGGTGTTGGCCACGAATCTGACATTCGTTTGTCGTATTATGCTAATTATTATAAGTTACATAGGTAGAACATCACGAACAACACGAACATCTCCGAATGCTCCAGCTATGTGTATAAGTCAATATGGCCAACGACCTAGCGTCGGAGCTGAGCAGGAGGAAACGAGCGGCTTAGAGAGCTTTCAAGAGCGTCGAAGAAGACGAAGAACGTCCGACTCCGTGCCCACCTATTCGACTCTACCGTTCTTCCTGCCCTAACATACGCCTCAGAGACCTGGGACATACGAAAGCAGGAGGAACACGCGATCAGCGTCGCGCAGCGTGGAATCGAGAAGAAGATGCTTGGAGTGACACGACTCACGCAAGTGAGAGAAGGCCTCCGGAGTTCTGAGCTTCGCCGACGTTCGAAGATCAGAGACGCTGTCGCATGGGCCAAGTCGTCGAAAATTAGGTGGGCCGGCCACGTAATGCGCTTCGCAGACACCCGCTGGACGAGAGCCGTTACCGGCAGGATTCCGCGGGATGTCAAGAGAACACCAGGACGCCCACCAACACGTTGGTCGGACTTCTTCGTGAAAGCCCTTAACCACCGCTATGACGCTCTTCGTGTCCCTCGAGCGAGGAGGATCCATTGGAGCACTCTGGCACGCGACAATGACGAATGGACATGCTGCTGGCGCCCGTTCGAGCAAGTTGATCAACGGGACGACAGGTGATACATAGGTAGAAGTGGCTGAGGTCATGGTCATGGTCAACGTTTTCGATTCTGACTCTTATTTGACGATTTAGAGTGAAATAAATGTGTAGGAGATGTGTAGGAAGCAAATTGGTAAAGCAGGCAGTGGTCATGAAAAATGCAAAAGTAGAGCATAACACGGGAGTCGAGCATCTGGCTTAGCACCTGTGAAGCAGCGTCGCACCCTGTTGAGCCACCTATCCGCTTGCCGCGGAGCCTTCCGCCACGTCCTATACATCAGCGCATGTATGCGCTAACGGTGCAATCCTGTACCACCCAAACTCGAGGGCCTTAGCTCTTTGGATTCAAGGACTCAGCAAAAACGAAGCATGTTTTTCTACTATATGAAGGGTGAAGATTCTTGCAGTACTATCCATTTCCCCTTTCATACGTACGCCTGAGACTTCCCTGGTTAGTATTCTGAGGTACAACTGTAATCTCGCTTCTCCTTCCAAACCCACACAGCGTGTTGTCCTTGGCTTAGGACCATGTCTCTGCAGCAGTCGGTGCTTTGACACTTGAAGAACTTTAACTTTCGAAGTCGTAGTTCGTACCATCCTGCTGGAAATGAAGAGTTTACGTGAAGAGAATCAGAGATCAAGAGGCAAGTAGTTCAGCAGAAGAATTTACATCTTGCTTTGGTCGTAGTATTTTGCAATGGAAGGAGTATGCTATTCGGAGAAGCCCGTACGCGTGACCGCACCACATTGCCATAGCTACCCGACCCTAAGGGCCCGTTTATACTTCGACGCCGAACGACGCGACGCCACGCATCGTGGCTACATTGATCGGGTGACGCGATCGATCAATTTGGCCATTATACATGCCGTCGCGTCGCGCTTTTGGAACGGACCTTGGAGCCTCTGCTTCGAAAAATTCGCTTCTGACGATTTTGATCTCGAAGAAAAACCGCGTCGTGGGCGCAGGTCGTCATTTGACGATAGAGTTTTGAGAGGAGTCGTCGAAGCAAGTCGGGAGACGAATACACGTACGTTAACAGAGGACCTTGGCGTACATCGCAGTACGGTAGCGAGACATTCGGCGAGAATCGGCAAGACGAAGAAGATGTTGAAGTGGCTGCCTCATGAGCTGACGGATGAGCAGCGTCTGGCACGTTTCGACACTTGCTCGAACCTGCCAGTTCGCTCTAAAAATTAGCATTTTGTAAGCAGTATTCTGAGAGCCTGTTCATACTTCGCGACAAGAACGGCAAGAGCGACTGGGGCGACGGATGTACTGTGGTGTACGTAAATAATTACGCATTTCACACTACATTCGTCGCGGACGGAGTATAGAGTCCGCAATTATATACGTACATCACACTATGTCCGTCGCCTCAGTCGCTCTTGTTGCTTTTGTCGCTCTTGTCGCGAAGTATGAACAGGCCCTGCTGACTGTAGATGGAAAATGGGCGCTTTGCGATAACAGGAGGCAGGGATTTGTCTGAGTAGATGAGGATGGTCCTCTAATATCACTTTCTAAACCCAACCTTTACCCTAAAAAGTTATGCTTATCTTGTGGTGGTGTTGTAAAGTGTAAGCTTTTAGCCATTACTGCTTTTTTCCCACCTGATTAGGCACTCACAGCAGAGTTTTACTGCTGTGATTTAGACCAAATGTATGAGAAGTTGCAAAAATTGTGGCCGGCAGTGATGAAAAGAGGAGGGCCGCTCCTGTTGTAGGACAACGCAAGGCCACACACCGCACAAATCACTCGGCAAAAATTGACCCATTCAGGTATCGAAGTTCTCCCTCACCCACCGTATTCTCCTGATCTCTCCCCCACTGTCTGTCACTTTTTCCGAACTGTTGATTCACATGTGTGTTTTACTACAAATAAAGCTGTGTTTATGCTGATTTATAGCAGTTTGAAGTGAGCGATCCGTTTCGGCGAAAAATTTTGCGACAGCCTATTAGGAGAAATTTCCGCCCCTCAATTAGCATAACAAGTCCCATTCTATAATTTGGCTTAACCCTTCTGTATTTGACTACTCTTCTTTATCTCTTTAATCGGCGTGGTGCTTTAGTTCTCCCTTGGCTCGTTGAATCCGCAGCCTCCATGGGTATTCTTTTCGTTCCTTCTTTCATTTAGTACTTATACCAAGAGACAGAATCCTTAGGCTTATCCAAACACTGTAAAAGAACGTGTCTCGTGATTCGATCCATTTTTTACTTCTTTTACAATCTTTTATTACACAGTGTTGCCAGGTGCGATGTGCTCAGGGTGTATAACGCTGTTTCAGTTCCGTCATCTCACTCAGGCTTTTCGAGCAGGCACTTCCCGTCGCAAGCCTGCACTTCAGATCACGTCGACGCACCAGGATGCGCATCTTTCTCACACAGACAATCTAGTCTACCTCCATTTAGAGGTAGTGTCAGTTACAGTTATAATCGAAGCGTTATTTGGATATTTGGAGCACCACCTAGAATCTGCAGTCTTACGTTGGAAATAACAAGCTAAAGTTAGAAGCATGATTTCACACAGACGGCTTCTGATTTATCTCCTTTCGAACTGTTACATCGTCATGTTACAGTGGCTACGGAGTGGCTGGAGAGCATGCTCCTCAAATTCCTAACAGTACCCTCTGAAAGCAATCTTTCGTTTCAAAAGCGTTGTATATGTTTGGTAGGGGCTGTAGCACGTAGTCGTGTTCGTGCGCTTCGATCAGCGCTTAACGAGCTACGCGTCCATCAGTACTTAAATTAGTCGTAGAGCTGTTGTGCCAAGATTGATATCGAACGTTCACTCGGCTTTTCGTCGTAACCGCCTTCAGAGCCGGAAAGGCAAGGGAGTTAGAGAAATTACCCGTCCAAAAGTCAGTTCAAGTTTCAGCCATCTCAGAAGCTAAGGGCCTGTTCATACTTCGCGACAAGAACGACAAGAGCGACTGAAGCGACGTATGAAGTGTGGTGTACGTGAATAGTTACGCATTTCACTACATTCGCGCGAACGAGTCTATGAAGTACGCAATTATTTACGTACACTACACTACATCCGTCGCCCCAGTCGCCCTTGTCGCTTTTGCCGCTCTTGTCGCGAAGTATGAACAGGCCTTAAGAGAGGGAGACGAACCGTGAGGAAGACAGCCAACCGACCTTATATAAACAGCCGAAAGGCTGTTGAGCCATCTTTCGGATGGAGCCAAATGTGGGTGAACGAGGTCCTCCCTTCGGGTCAGCCCCTCAGCGACCTTCTAGCTGAAGCCTTCCGGGATCAAGCCCACAGAGGTCGGCAAATGAAGCCAAATCCTGGGTTACGACCATCCGTTCCTTCTTCACCCGTTGGGCATCATCGTCGCCTCTCACCGTCTCGGTACCTGTTCGTCCGCCTGCTGGAATCAATCTGATCAGAAGCATCGCTAAAGCCGTAGAGCGCTCAGCTAGCTTCACTTACAGAATTACAAACTCTCCCTCTTAGCATATTTCAACTGAGACAGTGATGATACTAAGGGCAACAGATTGGGAAGGATTTCTCGTCTAAAAATCTACCTTTAGACGCTGTTTTGAATGCATTCAAGCGAGAAGCCGTTTCTCTGTCGGAACTAGGACAAGTAGTTGCGGAGTATGGCACAACTCCAGAGCGCGAGGTTGTCTTGCGTAATAATGTTCACACATTTACCCGAAAATCCTGTTCCTTTTCATTATAGCAGCTGGTGACGAAGATGCTAAAAGAGGCGCGATTAGATGTTCATCTCGTGAAGAAATTGCAGCACAGAGCAAGAGACCTGTCTCAGTCGTCGGATCCAATTGTTGGGGAGCTTTCTACGATTGTTCAGCAACTTGCAGACGGCTACGTTGGAATAAGTGTTGCAGTACGTCATTCAGATCTCGATACCATGTTTGATTGCCTTAAATATGATGTTCTTAAGCTCGATCTCTGCTTGAGTTGGTGCAGAGACTTACAGCAAGCTAATATGAAGACCAACGCCGAGGTTGCTCGTGCGACTTCCTCAAGAAGACTTCCGGACAATATTTACTTATCTGCGTGTAACCTGACAAAGGAATGGACTGTGCCTTTAACTGGGCCTTTTAAGGTAAATGCAAAATGGAGTGTTTAAATTTTAGAATTAAAAAGATATCTGGCTCAACTGTACTTCCTAGGCTATCAATCTCAACAACTTGCTGAGGAGTTGGGCTCCGTCCACGCGGATTCCAAGGGAAAACCACTTCACACATTGTGTCGACCTGATACGCTTTTATTTAACCCAGGTCACTTTTATTTCGGCTTCTTACGTTCACAATGGCAAGGTCACTTTTTTTTTGGTAAAGTTGTCAAATCCAGGCAACCGATCCACCTGAAGCCGTACAGACATATGCGTGCAGACTATCTGGAAAAAGCGGGAAGTGTACACATCTAATTGATTTTCCTGAAACTATAATTCGCACGCTAACAGGTGGGCGTCAAATTCTCCGCTCAGTTGCGTTTATTTTTATTCAGAGCATGTCCTTTTTGAGCGTGGACGCACCATTTATTTGATAGTTCTAGCTTTTGCAGCAACAAACGAATAAAGTCAAAATCGCCAGTGAAGTCTGCGCAGTGGACGCATTCGCATACAGAAAAGTCAGGCCTATGTTATACTTCGGCGACGCTGCGACCCGTCGGCGACGGCAGAGGTGCACCGGGTGCCTTGTAGCATCGGAGCGCGTTTTCAGTGTCATGATTTGGAAACCAGTCTGCGGATAGAAACGCATACCTTGAAGTCACTGTCCGCTATATGCCGCGGGGTATGCGCAAGAGTCTCATACTGACTTCTAATGGGGAGACGGTTCTCTACGTAGCTTCGGCGCAATACGGATTGTCCCCTCTATCACGGGCCTCGTTGTTTCCAATATACTTTCTATGGGAGGATAAAATAGTTCTTCCTCCTAGTGGTGGTTTATTTCTGCATTAGCTACAACAGCTCTAGTAAGAAAAAACATGAGGTTATCTTCTAGACCTGTACTGCGCTGTGCCATGAAGCTCAGTCGGTGACTGGATTCACCGATTTGAAACAGTGCATGTTTACCCGCTGCTCTCGAATTTTCTAACGATAAGAGCGCTTTGAATAAGGCGAGTAAAAGTTCTGAATAAAAAGACATTTAACCTCCTCGTTGAAAGAACAGAAGGGGATTTCTCGTATGCGTGTTGCATAATGGTACATAGGTCTTTCGAAAGGAAGGACGCGAGGAGACGGATTACACCACTACCACTGCACTAAAAGCTTGTTAAGTTTTAACTGCATTGACTAAAATGAGACGATTCTATATACGAAGTATTTGAGTTGAACATTTGAGACGGTATCCCGTCGGCAGCTGTAATGGATGAACAGCCTGTGTTGAAAACTGCTCTTCGCTGTGCCAACTTTGCCGATGGACTCACGAAGGGTCTCCATGGCTTCAGCTGCCCATGAAGACATTCTAGAGCTGAAGGATTGTCCAAAATTTGAAGAAGAGCAGATGTGTCGCAAGCGACATGCAAAGGACTCTTAACACGTTGACGACCGCGCCTTTTTCGCGTGCCTGGCGCGTGGGACCAATCGATTTTTTGCAACGCCGACAGCGTGGCATGACATCATGTCGCACGGTCTGACGCGACCGCAAAATTCATCTCTTGGTGGAAAGCGATGATGAGGATGACGAGGTGGTCCAGGACGACGTTGATGCTAAGGCCGATATCCTTGCACTACCAGCTGACGATGATGATGGCTCAGAAAGTGAAGTAATAGAATCTGAAGCAGAAAATGAGGATGAGGAAGTTTGGAAGAGCTATTTTGAAGCCCCTACTTAGTGGAACTTTGCGACGGAGTCCGACTTTCATGATGTGTTCGACTGCGTTAGGCCGATCGATTTTTATCGATTATTTTTCAATAACGATTTGTTAATTGAAGCCATTACTTGACGAAAAGCTCAATAAATCAGTAACAGGAAATTGTTTTTGGGGACCACGCTCTTTACAGCAATGTCTAAAGATGAAGGGCACATAACACAGAAAAGTTCCTTGGAAAGATCTGAATAAAACTAGAAAAATAAATTTTAAGGCTGTGGCCTGACATCATGTCACACGGTCCCACGCGGGCGTAAGGATGTGGCCTGACATCAGGCCACACGGTCGTCAACGTGTTAAATAAACCCAGGGTGTGCCGTATCTTGAAGTCCAGTTCAAAAATGTTGTGTATGCCGCCATTCTCATATGCGGCCCGACCGCCAGCGACAGGTTGTTGCCGACAGCAGCATCGGCTATAACTCGTCGCTGTACTGCGCATGGCGACGAGTTATAGCCGATGCTGTTGTCGGTGACGGAAGTACAACAACCCCCCACGGAGCTGTCGGCGACGCTGTGTTACACGGGCTGCTACTCACTGTGTAGCATCCTCTCAACACTATCGCCGAAACATAACATAGGCTTTACCAGGAGACTATCTCAGCGGTAGGTCGGAACGGCCTAAGTGTTGTATATGTGCAGAATCGTCTCTCTCTGGTAACAACAAAGTGCAAATATCTCGACCTCAATACAATCTGCGCACAGTTAGGGACGACAGAAGTTAGCCGTATGCCTGCACGCGGACGGCGGGCTCAAGTTGGCTGAAAACAACGATTATGGGATTACGCCTTCCCTCTACCCATTGTGCCACCATCGCTCGCTCGTCATCGCTCTTTCCAGCCAACTTGAGCCCGCCCTACGCCTGCAGGCATAGGACTAACGCCGCCAACGTCCCAATTTCCGTCGCCCTTAACTCTGCGCAGAGTTGTATCGGGGTCGAGTTATTTGCATTTTGTTGTTTCCCAGAGATAGGCGATTCTACCCATATACAACACTTAGGCCGTTCCGACCTACCGTTGAGATAGTATCCTGGTTAGACCGAGCATGTTTTCACTTGCAATATGATGCGCGATACACAAGCCAAACACCTTATAACTTTGGCTTCATGAGTTTGAAATAGAGCTTTTATGGCCTACGCGCACTTTTGCGGCTAAGCGGCAGTCATATCCTTATCCATCGGTAAGGAAGCAGGAGTCGATGCCGGGCGATGACGTTCCGCGCCATCACATTTCTGCGGCATGATTTTGGGCGGCGGCAATAATTATCCACATTGTTATTGCGGCCGCAGCGTTCTGACAGACATAAGGCGGGAAAGCGAATAGCAGCAGTAGGTCCCGACTAGGAAGGGTACAGTGTCTCTGGCGCTTGCCGCTGGCTAGACTCGACTATGCATGAGCGGTGCGCTCCACAGCTTTTGCCGCCTAACGCCCTGCCTCGTTGCCGCAAAGTGTGCGAAGGCCTTTACGGCTGCCGTCGGACTCCTGTTACATCTTAGGCCTCGTGCATACTTCCCGTCGCCGCGATTGAATCGCGGCGATGAGTTTTGCGGAGCGACGCGAAAAAATTTGAATTTCTCTGTGCTCGTCGCATCGCCCATCGCTCTGCAAGGGAGCGCGACGGCGATCCGTCCAGGATCAACGCTAAACACCGCGCGCGGCGCGAAAAAGTATGCCATGCCCGCGATGGGCGCGGGAAGCTATCGCGCATGCCGACCGCCACTGTTGCGGCGGCCGCGGCGAGGTTTTCTTTGACTATTCGGCCGCGTGCGGCGGAATGGCCATGAACTGAGCGCCGCGATGGCATCGCGGCGATGGAAGTATGCCCCCGGCCTTAGGCCTCGTGCATACTTCCCGTCGCCGCGATGGAATCGCGGCGATGAGTTTTGCAGAGCGACGCGAAAGAATTTGAATTTCTCTGTGCTGGTCGCATCGCCCATCGCTTTGCAAGGGAGCGCGACGGCGATCCGTCCAGGAACAACGCTAAACACCGCGCGCGGCGCGAAAAAGTATGCCATGCCCGCGATGGGCGCGGGAAGCCATCGCGCATGCCGACCGTCACTGTTGCGGCGGCCGCGGCGAAGTTTCCTTTGACTATTCGACCGCGTGCGGCGGAATGGCCATGAACTGAGCGCCGCGATGGCATCGCAGCGATGGAAGTATGCCCCCGGCCTTACGCAGATTTTACTGGTGATGGCGGCATTATTCTTTTAATATATAATAGGACAATCGTGCACACACCAAAGCTATCAATTCTGAGTGCAGCACCACTCATGGTACACGCTCCATGGTTTGTATATTAACAGATTTTTTCTTCGACGCTTTCGGACTTTGTCACGAAGAAATGGATGCTAGCGTTGAAGAACTCATTAGAAAGCGCACACGGTTAGCAACTCTAGTCTTCATTTGAAGGAACTGACGTTGAATTGCATGTCAAGCAAAGCTTTATAGGTACTGGATTAGGCTCGGAGTAACTGATCAAGAAAGAGAGGCCGCACACGAAGAACGTCGCTCGGCTAGGGAACAATTGACACATGAGATAAGAGCCGCACTACAGAGAGCACTGTGAGGACTTTTCGGCTATGCCTTCACAATTAGTTCGTGCTTAATTCTACTTCAACACACTATTCAGAAATGATATACGTTGCTATGAGCGAAGAGCCGGCATCAACAGACTTGTTCCACGTCCGGTGAGGAAAAGTTCTGCTATATTTTTATTTATTTATTTATTTATTTATTCTGTACGTGGACAGCCACGCGATACAATTAAGAAATACAGTTAGACCAAATACAAATCAATACACAACAGCGGTAAATTCGATAAGTGAATTTAGTTTATACAACAAAGCAAAAACATCAAAAACAACAGCAAACTATAAAGTTTCCTGGAGATACCTGTCAGCTAGTTTTTTGAATTGCCTTAGACTGCTTGGTAGGTTATATTTCTTGGAAAGCTTCAGAAATTCAACACCCGCTCGATTAGTGAAAAATGAGGATCTTACATTAGTTTTAGCAGTGGGAACTTGGATTTTCCATTGGCCACCCCTTGTGTTAGAAGGAGAGACCGAATAGAACTCCTGAAGAGGAAGGCGTACCATACCATTTATCTACTTATAAATCATGACTAAATCATATTTTCTTCTACGATACGAGAGAGTACGTAGGTTAAAGATCTTATTTCTCTGTGATGCTGAAGGTATGGTGTTGTAATTATATCCGTGAATTCTTATCCAAAGCTTCCTTGTGAAGCTGTTTTGCACTGACTCAAGTCTAGCTACTTCACGTCTACATTTAGGACTGAAAACAGTGCTACCATATTCTAGAATAGGCCTAACGTACGATTTGTAAGCTAACACCAAATGCTCAACTGAGTTTGTTCGCAATGATGATTTAAATAAGCTGTGAACGACTCGTTCAGCTTTTTTTGCTGCCAGATCGCAGTGTTCCTTAAATGAAAGACTTGCATCTAATATAAAACCCAAGTCCCGCAAACTGGCAGTATTGCTAAGCTGAAGATCGCCGAGATAGTAGCTGTTCCTGTTACCATGTTGCCCAAGATGAAGTACATGTGACTTTTGCGCAGATAACGGCAGTTCCCAGTTTGCTGACCAATCAGCAATAGCGTTTATTGCGGATTGAAGAGCAATGTGGTCATTCGCACCGCTCACATTCTTGTAAATCTTTATATCATCAGCAAACATTTTACATGTGACACCAAATTGAGTGACCAAGGAAGGAATTTCCGAGGTATACACAGAGAAAAGGATTGGAGATAAAACACCTCCCTGAGGAACTCCACTGGTCACAGGAAAGGATTCTGAGAAAGATTCATTAATCCTCACCTGGAACGACCTGCCAGTTATGAAATTTTTTATCCAATTAGTTACCCTGGGATGAACACCTAGCTCTATAAGTTTAGCAACAATTCTTTTGAAAGGAACTTTGTCAAAAGCTTTCATAAAATCAAAATATATTACGTCGACATCAGTTTTGTGCTCAAGAGCCTGCGTCCAGTCATTCAGAGTGGATAACATCAACGTTTCAGTGGATCTGCCGGTTCGAAAACCGTGTTGATCATTGGGGATTAGCGCATTTGACTCAAGAAAGGATACAAGAGAAGATTTGACTTTTCTTTCAAACAATCTGGAGAAAACTGAGGTAATACTAATAGGACGATAGTTAGACACAAGGTGATGGGGGGTTTTCTTGGGAATCGGTGTAACAAATGCATGTTTCCAACGTGATGGCACCTCACCTGTCATATAACTGGCGTTAAATATGTGTTCGAGAGGGTAAGAAATTGCGATGGCAACCTTCCGGATAAAGTACGGTGGTACTTGGTCTGGGGTAACAGTGTACGTTGCTGGTAAGGTACGTAATTCATTATAAATTTCTTCTCTATAAAACCAAACTGTAGGCTCCATGCGGAAAGAAGAGTTAATATTATTGCATGACTCATAATTACTAGTATTTACCGAAAACGATTTCTGGAAAAAATTAAGCTAACAACGAAGCCTTAGACGAGTCGGTTAGAGCAGAGCTACCAGCCTCATCCTTCAAGGCAGGAATTCTCTCAGGTCTCTTTAGGATGGAGTGTATTAACCTATGAAGTGACGACTTGTTAGGACCTTCAAGGATTTTCTTCTCAATGTATTTGTTAAACCGGTCCAACAGGCAATCAAATCTTTTATTCACAGCCTTAAAGAGATCAAAATTATCCGAACAAGGATAATTCTGATAGTCCAGCCATATTTTTTGCCTACGTTCAAAAAGCTTTACCAAATTAGGGGGAAGTTTGCTAAATTTTGACGGAACTTTTTGTATGGGAACGAATTGTTCAATGCAGTTATGAAGAGTGGATATAAAGAACTTATGTATGCTATTGGATTGAAATATTAGATGGATGCGAAATTATTCAAAGAAACAGCCAGTCTGGCTTCCTGTCATCCGTCCGTTCGCGTATGACCAAAGGACTGTCCTAAATCCTCATCAGTCTATCGATTCCTGTTCAGAATTGACCATTCGAGTTGCTCACCACGCGAATATGATGGCGGATTTGCAGACTTCACAACAACTAAATAACTCCATTGTTCAGCCGCTATCCATCGCTTTTTTCGATTTCTGCCCGAAAATGTTAGCTTGAAGTGGAATCGTACGAATATCAGTCAATTTACGGGCACCGCAAAAGTAGTTAATAGCAAATCGATTTTTATACGATAACTCGCCGTTACAACAATACTCGCCGTTAAACGCACACAATCAGAAAACTACGGACGAGTTGTTCGGGCGCGAAAGGTAAAAATTCAAACAGGCGAACACTGGCGCTGGGGTGCGAAATCCTTCAATGCAAGCATTACACGCGCGAACCAGGCTAAGGAAGGGACTCCAGGGTGGGTGCCATCCAAGCTGCTCGTGTGGAAACTGCTTTCCTCGCTCAGGGGCAGTCCACAGCTGGATTATGCGCTCTTCGCGCGCAAAATCAGGCTAGCGAAGGGACTACAGGGTGGGTGACATCCAAGCTTCTCATGTGGAGACTGCTCCCGTCGCTCAGGGGAGTCCACAGCTAGGTTTGCCACCTCCAAATTAAGCAACAATTTTGGTCTGCTAGACAAAATTTTTGGGCCTACTAGGACCGTTTTCTAGTCACGACGAAGGTTTGTGTGATAGGGTATGTATGCATGCGATAAAGCATAGAACAACGTGATCACTTAGGCATAGAAACATTTACATTTAGGAATGTGAGTGCAAATTAAAAAGAAATATCTGCTGAGATGACTGTGGCGGCGAGAGTACCCTATTTCGGCGAAATCGTGTATGATGTTTTTCACGGCAAGTGTATTCCCTTGGAATAGTCGCTGTTTGCGAAGAGCCTGGAAAAATCGTAGAAGACAGCATGAAACATGAAAAGAAACAACAACCGACGCTAAAATAGACATCAAACTAAGAGAAGAAGCCTTGGTTGTAAAAAAAAAAATGCTCACCTTTCGAGAGTTCTCAAGTACACCGCCTTGGAATAGTGGCTGTTTGCGAAGAGCCTGGAAAAAATCATCAAAGACAGCATGAAACACAAGAGGAACAATAACCGACGTTAAAATAAATATCAAACTAAGAGAAAACGCCTTCGTGGAAACGTCTTGAATTTGAATTTTGGAATTCGCGCTTCGGTTGGAGATCGCCATTATTCAGCACCGGCGGCTGCCGCGCCGCGACTTCGCGTGCGGCACATTGCGGCGTTGCGCTTGCTGCGCTGTGCGCTCTTTCCACATCACTGCTGCTTCGAGACCGTTGAATCTGCGCAATGAGAATAACTCCACTCAGTAACTACACTCAATTGGTTCAAGTAGGCTAACGCTCATTCAAGAAAAGGAGAACGGGTGGTCACGGCACTTTGAGGTGATGCGTGTCAGCGGATGCAGCTTTGAACATTATGGATGTCTATTTCCTCCCTGAAACAAAGTTTGGGAAGAAGAATGACGAAATGTACTTCCACAGACTATTGTAAGGCGGTAATGGACGCGTATTCAGATTACTACACAGACAGCTAACCAAAAAATCTGTGCTTTATGTTTTTCAGAGAAATCTGGTACGAATTCACCGCCCTCAGAGCGATAGATGACTAAGTTTGCCTGGGTGGGTAACGAAACTTGGATCAAACTGAGGTATACGCGACTGCCGGCATTGCTGCACTCGCCTTGATTCCAGGAATATTTGTTATGCTCTCGCCCCTTCGTAAAATCACTGTACATATTACCTCCAAGTGTCACTGCGACCTGGTGTGTCCTTCTCTCATTAGTACAAATATGGGTATAGGTTTCTGGTGTGATTGCTGTAGTATTCGCTGACGATTTCACGAGTATTCGACGGTAGCTCATGCTTAACAATTACGAACAACCCCTTCGAAAAGACGATTAGTTGATCATGGACCCAAAGTCGCGGATTATCTGAGCTGGACTACAGCTATTTTCCCAATACAATATACTGCTGGTTCGAGCTCTTATGGGCTGAAATTTCGTACTTCAGTTATCGACCAGTTAGTCAGCCACCAAGCAAGGGCGGTAGCCATCATTCTGACAACCGTGGTAGAGATGCGTAATGTTTTCGTGTAATCCACGCATTGTAATTTCCACCAATGTAGAGTGAGGTTTAGCCCAATGTTCAATTCACGGGTCAGAGTACTCGAGTGTCAGTGGATCGCGCGCATGAAACAGCTGAGTCATTGCGCGGCGCGGTTGCGTCGCGGCAGCCGCCGGTGTCAAATAATTGGGACCTCGGTTGGACCCCAACGTATGGCGTGTTAGGCGCCTTTTATACTCGCGCCGCCGCGTGGCGCGGCGTGATGGTTGACATAGCTATCGATTTTTCGCGCCGCCCGGCGGCGCCGCATCGCATTCATACTCCGCCGCCTCAAAACACCACACTTGACGGAATTTTGGGTTACGGTATTCGGCGAATCGCGGCGCTGGAGGGAAGGACGCGGCGCGGCGCGATCAGCTGCGGCAGACTCAGTGTGGAGTGGGAGATTCACCACCGAGATGAATTCATTTTGCTGTGTACTCCTTGTTTTGGCTCCTCAACTAACAAAACAAAGAAGGTGTAGCAAAATTACGGCACTATTGCACTTTTAGGACTCCAGAGGTCGATGAGAGGTCGAAAAGGTTTTTTGACCAAACTTCTCCAGGGAGGGGGGTTATTTAGGGTGCTGGCCACGAATCTGATCCGTTTTCGGTGACCGTTGCCATAGTCACCCGTGGCTTTCGTAACATAGGAAGGGGATGGAGATCTGTAGACACTCACGAAGTTTTACCTACTACGCTAAAGATATGTTTAGTGAACAATGACCACGGAATTGCAGTACGCGAGATAATTCTGAGCGATTCTCGACAATGAGTACCTTCCAGCAATTTTACTTTTGAACCTGCACATTTGCAAAATAAAGAGTCGTTTAGTGCCATTCGCATTGCAGGGGACTCGAATCAATACCACACCAATTTCAACCGTAGGTTGAGCAGACGACTTCGACCCCAGCTTTAAGAGAGGATTCGTCGTTCCCCACAGGATTTCCACCACTAACATTAGCCAGATACATTCCGCTGATCGGCCAGACGAATTCTTTCTGTTTTGGTTCTTCAATGACTCATGGACCGTCTCTTCCGTCGTCCTTTATGGCGCACGGAACGTAGTACGTACAATACAAAACAAATAAAAATAGAGGTTCGAAGAAGTAAAGAAATGTGTAAAGTGCCATCCTTAATTACAAAATAAATATTACTTAGCATAAAAAATATCAAAAAGGTTCGTTTCGCCACTATCTTCAGACGAATATTGTGTAATGTTGGTCGCCGCGCGTCGCTGACGCTCCCCTTTTTAACTACAATCGCGCACCGGCGCGTCAAATTCGGGCGCGGCGCGACTGGCCGCGCCGCGTCCCGAATTGACGCGCCGCTGCGCGGCGGGAGTATAAAAGGCGCCTTAGAGGGCGCTCTCGTACCGCGACAACTCGTTCGCAGTTTTTTACTTGTGTGCGTTTAACAAGGAGTTAGGCTGCGTAAATTGCGAAAAGGATTCACCTGCTTATAAGGCTATAATGAAATGCACAACACATCTAAATGGAGAAGCGAAACAGGTTATGAAACAAAACAAAATATTCTATGGATTGGTTTAGTATAAGGCCTTTGGTATACTCCCGCCTCGCGTCTCCAACGGGTCGCGGCGACAATGTTGCGCTATGAACTGCGTAGCTACCCGCGCAACGCAGTCGTCGTGGACCGTCGCCGGCGCAACGCAGGAGTATACCAAAGGCTTAAATTGGCTAGGAGACGTGAACTCCATCTAGAGAGTAGCAGTTGTTTTGTGTTTTTCTACGTCCCAGTCTATTTGTATTCGCAACGATATAATATCTATCGTTTTACGAGTTCAGTTTCCTGATTCTATAAAATTGCTCTTTAGAAGCGCAGGAGAGCTGACGTGGATGTCACGAAGGACGACAGTTCCGATGCCTTTTACGAGTAAGGACTATTTCGATATGCGCCTACGAGTTGGCGTCTTCGACAATTTTGATTCTCTATATAATATATCAGAATCTCATTGCGGGTTGCACTATTCATCAAAAGTGGCTTTTTCTCAGGTTTTTCATCTCATATATCGTGACCAATATTTCGGGCACGGTCCTTTCTGTAGTTTAACGTAACCGTCACATCTTCAGATGTCTACAGCCTAACATTGTACTTTGTAGCTTCATGTATTTGTTTTAAAGAATAAATATTAGCGCTTATGAAGGAATATGGTGTGCTGAAATGAGAATGGCTGAAAATACTACGGGTCTACTACAGGTGTACTTGCAGTAATGCTGACTCAAGATGGCGCCCCGTTTATACCTCCATCGCTGCGCGACGCGATGCCATATATAGAGGTCAAATTGATTGATCGCGTGGGTCAGGTCGAAGCCACTTGGCCAGACTGGGTCGCATGAACCCGCGACCAATTGCGCCGCTCAGCGTCGGATCGAGTCCATTTTGAAATCGGCGCGATACGATTGGTCGTGGTGGATTGGCACGGTGTTGCTGCTCCAGTTGTCCTTTGCAGTGGACCCGGAAATGTGTGCACGATTAGAGCCTGTTCATACTCCGCGACGGGAACGGCGGCAGCGACAGGAGTGACAAAGCAAAGCATACCTATCGATTTTTCCCGCGCAACGGCTCGGCACTGATCGATACGTACCTTTCGCCCTGTCGCTCTTGCCTTTACCGTCGCGATGTTTGAACAGGCCCTTATGTGTGTGCAAGTGCGCAGTGGTGCGTAATCGCGGAACTCGTTACCGGCGATTCGGAGTGCTCGTCGTTGTTCGTAAGGCCTCGTTTATACTTCAACGCCGAGGGACTCGACGCCACGTATAGTGGGCATATTGACTGAGCGACGCGATCGATCAATTTGGCCACCTTACATGCCATCGCTTCGCTCGGCGTCGGAAATATAGACGGGGCCTTACAGCGAAACGCGATGCGACGTACCGCTCCATTCAAATCGGTGGAAGTATAAACGGAGCTAAGCTAAGAGGTGTGACTGCACCCGTCCCTCTTGACAGTTTTCGCAGGTGCGTAACCACACAGATCGAGATAAATTGCAGGTGGTAAAGTATAAACAACGAAATTTCAATTTAATTGTTGGTGAGAACCCAGAATAATCTACCATCTGCTGATGCAAACGACTAAAGTATTGCTTCATTCTGTTTAGTTGAGAGCGGAGATCCAATAGTGATCACTCATGCCTTGTATGGAAGACCGAAAGTACCGCTTAGATTGACATCTTTTTGCTATATCAGAAGAAAGCCTGTTGCCAGTGGACAAAATTTTCATCACCTGTCGACCATATCAGAAATATCCTCAGCACAGTGTGGTGCCGTTATGCTTCAAAAAAGGGTCTAAAACAACTAATTGATTCTGCGATATATGAATGCTATTGCAGAAAGTTTTTAGTGGACCAGAACGCTCTACTCTTGAAGTTCAGAGGTAGCGATTTTCTTTGATTTTATTTTATTTTCATATTCTTTGTACAGAGCCTGGTTTGTGCCCGCTCCACCTAAATATATCATTTTCTCGTTGGACGCTTCAAATCAAATTAGATACTTCTAGGCTGGCTTCAATAGTTTCGAAATTAAAACGAACTCTTCCAAATCGAAATGGCATTCAATCATGTTAAACTGTAGACTCAATATGAGGGGTAGAAAAAATTTTCGTTAAAGGAAATTTTGGGATCTATTCTAGTCCGGGGGGCCAGATAACTAAAAACTAGGCAAGAAAATGAATTAATACTTACCAAGCGGCTCCTAGAGAACGAAGCCTAACCTAAAAGAAATCAAAAACGGACGAACAAACAAAAAAAATAAAAAATCGCCGAGGTTTACAACCGTCTCGGCGGGCAAAGAGCGACGGAATCGAGTCATGCCGCGCGCTGACCGCAGCTTGACATGTTGTAACCAGGATCTAACATGGTGGGGAGTACGCATGATGCCACATGCCGCGTGCTGACCGTTGTTTGACATGTTATAACCAGGACCCAACATGGTGAGGAGGGCACACAACTTTGCCGGCTTACAACCGTAACAAATTCAATTTTTTCGTTTTTTCTCTGTGACTTTTCTTGATTAGGTCCTGTGTTGTTCTGTAGGAGCCGCTCTGTAAGTCTTGAGTGGATTTGTCACATATAATACTTTTTAGTTATGTGCCCCCCCCCCCGGACTAGGATAGATCCAAATTTTGTATGATTTTCTTTGAAGTTTTCTTAGTTCACCTGCCCAAAATGAATGTAACTTTTTATTTTTTGGGGAAAAAAATTAATTGAAGCTTGCCTTAAAGCGCAGCAAAGAAGAAACCATATAGCCCCTTGAGAGATCAGATCGCGCCACGCACTCGAAAAGCTGGTCGCGGTTTTTACTTGATCGATAATGTAAGTGCTGCTTGCATGAAGCTTCTTAATGAGGATATGTGTGTTCTTTACTATTGTTTAAGCTGTATCGTTTATAAGGGTGAAACTCCACGCAATTAGAAATTTTGTTGTCGAACGAATAAAAATCGCCAAGTTTCTGACGGGAGATGGCGCAATCTCTGTTTTGGCAACAGAAAATCACCCCCATCCTGCCCTTCAAAACAAGCTTCATATTATTGTTCTTCATCAATTTTTTAAAAATAAAATTTCAAACTATGTGCTCTCTTATTGGAAAGTAAATTAAAACTTCAAAGGAAGTTTTACTAAAATTTTCGTTGAACAAAAAATTATTCTAACATTTTTCGAGAGTCTCTAGTTTAACGTAGAAGAAGCTCATTTCGATTTGGAAGAGTTCGCTTTGATTTCAACAGTCTTAGGCTAGCTTAGAAGAGTGTCCAGTTTGATTTGAAAAATGTCCATCTCGATGTGAAAATTGTATATTTTAACGTAAATTCGATCACCCGCACTTCGAAGTTCCTTCCCTAGCCTAGTTCGTGCATCTGCTGTTTGAATAAACCAAACATTGATTCACATAGGTTCTACTTCATATTAGATTTAAAAACGAGTGATTTTACTGCGGAAATGGGGCGTCGTACAGTGAAGGACAACTGTGCCCAGTTTGTCGGTCTCGTCAGACGAAAGATCGCTCTGCCGATGAGGCCGGCATTTGGGCGCGACGTCGCCCCGATGACAGCAGGTCGATCCGCCGACGCAGGTGTTGTTCGTTCGTTGGTAGGCGCATGTCGTCATTGATTGCCACGTCGACGGCTGCCGTTCCAGCTGCTTTCGTCGCCACACATCCTCGAGGGGAGAGGACCAAGCATGGGCGGAAATTTTTAAAATTTTTTCAGAAAAAAATCGCTTTCGTCAGAAATCGGAAAAGAGAAATATCAAAATTATTATAGAGCTAATTATTGTGCTCAAGGATCCAAGTTTCCTGTAGCAGATGCGTTTCGTTCGACTAGAAATGCGTTTGTGAACAAGCGGCTTAACTTGCAACTGTTTAACGGAATTTCTATTAGGTTGATGAAAGTCTTGCACCAAAAATTTTGAAATTTTTTCAAGATTTAACAGGAACTTCCAAGGATTGTTTGGTGTCACGTACTTGTAGCACAGATATTCTAGAATATTTAAAAATATTATAACAATATAATTTTCAGAATGATTATACTTATATTTTTCCCCGATCTGCGTGACTCAGACAAGGCTTCGCGGCTGACCATCGCTCAGTCTCTCCTTGCTCGTTTTCATAATAAGGACTTTCTAGAGAATGTCGTCACGGGAGATGAATCCTTGGTCTTCCCGTTAACCATACTCGGAAGGCCCTGTGGCTCCCTCAAGCAGAACCACCTCCGAAGCAGTCAAAGACGGACATCCTGTAGAGGAAGGTAGTGCTGTGCTGTTGGTGGGATTCTGAAAGAACGTTCTACCATGAGCTTCTTGGCGACGGCACCGTAACAGTGAACATCTACGCTACATAGCTGCTGAAGCTGAGGGAAGCCATGTCCCGTTTCAACAGTGATTTGGATTTCTCTGAGCATGTCAGAGGTCGATGCAAGCAGGCAAATATGCGCACGTTTCAAATTTTTAAAGGACTTTGCAGCAGGAATAAAGATATCTTACTTCTTTCTAATAAAACTTATGTTAGGCCTATTGTCGAATCTGGTGCCACAGTCTTCAACCCACATAGGATGAAGGAGGTTTATTGCATTGAGAGAGTTCAGAACAGATACACTCGAAAGCTCCTAGCACGTTCTGACGCTTGCGAATGTGACCGAATTCTAGACGCTGTAGTGAGAAACAGACTTCTTCAACTTCCTTCCGTTGCTTATCAACGTAAGTCGTTGATGCTTGTATGGTTCATAAAGTAATGCACTACAGGTGCACTAGCAAAGGAGTAATTATGAAGCAGGTATTTACTTTGTCCAATTCACGTACTAGAGGTGCACTGCAAAACATCACGTCAGCGTGTCCAAAAACAGGTTTAATATGCAAGCTCTTTTTCATATAGAGCAGGTAGTGCATACCTCAAGCTTATGAAAAACGAATCGAGTAAAATAGGCGGAGCGTCCTTGCTCCAGCTCGTGCCACGCGGACTTTTTAGTTGGGCGAATACCTCAAACTTAGGTAATTAAACCTTTATTTTGATGATATACAACAAAAATGCGAACATGTAACGAGGTGATAACTAAGTGAATAAAATGAGATACAACGCAACAAAATAAGGCAAGTATTGCAGCCAGAGTAAAGCAGTCGCATCGCTTGGAAGAGAATCGCATCGAATGGAAGTTGTCGCATTGCAGCTGGAGTCCTCGCATCGCACTTCAGGGGTCGCTGTACGGTACACTGACTCGCTTACTCATCGCGAGTCCCCTTTTATGCGCTCGCACAGAGGCTTCCCACAACAACTTCTTCTCCGATTCCCTATCTCCGCAGCGATCAAAATGTCATGGGAAGCTCTATGTTTACAGGAGTTTGAATTTGCCTGCTGCAATGCACTTTGTATTTTCTCTATTTTTACTCGAAAAATCGCGTAATCCGTGATATCGAGAGCGTTATTATTAAAACAGTTTAGGCGGTTTGCTGGCAAAATATTTCTTAGATATGACCTTTCTTGAAACAAGTCGATAAGTGATACCGATTACTGGTTCGTTGTATACACTTTGTACCACATGTTATTTTGTTTTGACTTTCTTGTATGGCGTGCATGCTGCGTATTTCTAGTGTTTTCCTTCTTCCTACTAATAGAATAAATAAATAAAACAAGCAAAACAACCTTCATGAAGTAACAGTGGAAACAACGTTCAATTTCATTGACATCAGAAACGTAGCTCTTTTTAATAACTGCCATCTAGCTACACATATTATGGCGGTTCCCGGAACGGAGTACCCATACTTACTATAGTATAAAGGATTAGGGGTCGTCTTAGCACAAAGATGTTACTCACAAGGATATGGTAGCGCTTTGTGAGCTCTCCCGGGCTCGAGGTGAGCTTAGAGAAGTCAGCCTGGGCAACGCAACTAACAGGGGTATTCTTTGTATAATAGCTAATTTTCAATGTTGCCGACGTCGAAGTGTCATCACACCGCTGCGTGATGCTCTGGGGCCAGATTCATTAACCGGTTACCGCCCTCAAACGGTGAAAATACCGCCGAACTCCTGATATGACATTCATCAGCATCGGTATTTGGTGGTATTTTCACCGTTAGACAGCGGTGAGCGGTTGATCAATCTGGTTGCCAGATCTCTATCCTATAGATCACACGATGCAGTTTTAATGCGAGTGCCACCCTTGTTTTCCTTCATAAAAATCGGTAGAATCTCTTTTGAAACCTTTTGAAATGAAAGCCATAAGTACGGCTACCGGTGCACTACATATAACCGTAAAGAGGAACTAACTGGGTGCCTACTGCATCTATGTTAAGGTTGCTATTGAAGAGATACAAGGAAGTTACCACTATCTGGGTTCGTGCCGACCGCACATTTCAGAATGAGTCCTAGAATGATGCGCATTTCCCATATCTTATCAGACCACTGTTCAGTGTCTCCATATAAAAGGATCAGTACAGATGAGGTGCTCAGTTCTTCCCAGCGATGAGGATCGTTGTTATTTTCGCACTCCTATTTGTAACAGCATGGTGTGAGGTATGTCATAGTTTCTCTGCACTGTGTATGTCCAATAATTCTTGTCCGAAAATTTCACAATTTTTAATTTTTTTCAACTTTATTGAAAAACAAGTCTAATCATCAACATAATCACCACAGTTATCCACAACAGTGGCACATCGATTAGGCAGGTCGCCGATGCCCTTCGCCCAGAACTCCGGGGGGCTGTGACACGAAGAAGTCCGCCATGTCGGATTTGAGGTTGTCGCAGTTGGTGAATTTTCTTCTGACCAAATGGTGCTTCAGCGGGCGGAACAAGTGGTAGTCGGAGGGGGCGAGGTCCGGGGAATACGGCGGATGGGCAACCGTCTCCCAGCCGAGCGTCGCCAACTTCTGCTGGGTCTCCTTCGCCACGTGGGGCGCGCGTTGTCGTGCAGCAGGTGGACCGAGGCCCGTCGGGGACGCTTTTCTCGGATGGCGGCGGCTAGTTTCTCGAGCTGATCGGTGTAGATGGAGGCGGTGACCGTCCTGCCTTGCGGGAGCAGCTCGAAGTACAGCATGCCCGATAGCCATTAGAACTAACCACTTGCTCCGCTGGCAATATGCCAGCTCCCGCTGGAGTACCACGCAAACTTGCACATCAATCCGTGCCGAGACTGCTTTCGTCGCTGAGGAGAACATCGGAGATGGGTTGTGCGCTCTTCGAGCGCACAACTCGGCTAGGGAAGGGACTCCGGGGTGTGGGCCATCCAGGCGGCTCGTGCCAAGAATGCTTTCGTCGCTGAGGGGACATCGGAGATGGGTTGTGCGCTCTTCGAGCGCACAACTCGGCTAGGGAAGGGATGCCAAGAATGCTTTCGTCGCTGAGGGGGACATCGGAGATGGGTTGTGCGCTCTTCTAGCGCACAACTCGGCTAGGGAAGGGACTCCGGGGTGTGGGCCATCCAGGCGGCTCGTGCCAAGAATGCTTTCGTCGCTGAGGGGGACATCGGAGATGGGTTGTGCGCTCTTCGAGCGCACAACTCGGCTAGGGAAGGGACTCCGGGGTGTTGACCATCCAGGCGGCTCGTGCCAAGAATGCTTTCGTCGCTGAGGGGGACATCGGAGATGGATTGTGCGCTCTTCGAGCGCACAACTCGGCTAGGGAAGGGACTCCAGGGTGTAGTGCGTCCAAGGTGCTCGTGCAGAAACTGCTCCCGTCTCCCAGTGCTCTCCTGTAGCGGCGGCGGAAGAGCCGCGATCCGCCACCGACCGCTCAACGACCCTCCTCCATATCAACTGACCATGGTGTCGGTGGATATCGAAAATGGCCACGTCGATATGACGCGACATCAGGAGAATCTGGTTAGATTTAAGTAAGACCAGCATGTCCCACCAGCAGCAGAGCATGATCTTCAGCGGGTGCTCCCTGTCCTCGAGGCTCGTGTCGCCGCTGTCGAAACGACTGAACCCGCGCCTGACTGTGCGTTGGGACACTGCATCCTCCTCGCACGCTCTGCAGATGTTGGCGACCGCGGTGCCCGCGTCGTTGCCCAGCAGCCACTTGTAGTACACGAATGTACGAATTCGACCTTGGTCCACTTTAGCTTGTACTGGTAGCTAGACGCGGCGACTGCGCCTTATATACCCCTAGCGTGGACTATGGAGAAGCTTCTAGAAGGTTTTTACACTTGCCTAATATTATAACACTTCTAAGGAAAATTAAAGAATTTTGAAAATTTTCGGACAAGAATTATTGGACAGCCTGGTAGTTATGCTGCAATCTCACCAGGAGACAGATTCATCAACGACTTACAGCAATTTAAGAGAGAACATACAGCTGAAATTCCTGACTCAGACAAAAGACGGTTAGTAACCGACCATGAAGGGCTGGAACCGAGCACGGAAGGCGGCTACGCCCCCCCCCCCCCCGTAGCACGTGTTGCTGGAACCCTTTCATGGTCGGTTACTAACTGACTTAAAGTCTGAGACACGGCAGAGCCTCAAATCGAGCAGTAAATCTGTTTCGAACTCTTTGATGCTTGGTTGCTAACCGACTTTTGTCTGAGTAGAACGTGGCTTATCAAGCGATATGGTGAAGCATCTCGACGCGCTATCATGGATTTCGGCTGTATTTTTCTGTTAAATTGCTGTAAGTCATTGATGAATCCGGCCACAAAAAGCTCCAATCGGTGTAATTACACCATTACATTTCTCCTTTATAAAGAAAGAGGAATCTTCCGTCCGCGCGAATGCCCCTTCCCAGTGGAGTGACTTCATTGTTCACCATGGCGCTTCGACAGACAGCTTCTTGACCTGTGAATAGTCTTTGAGAACTGCTTGTAAAGCATGCTCAGCAGACATCTTGATCTTCTCTGTCGCTCTTATTGTTAAGAACACTACGCCAGTTACTCTACTGGTCGTCCACTTTGAAGGACGATGAGTATCACATGTAGCAGATGTTCTCTAGCCCCAAGACGGCTGCTGAAATGTAACCCGGCACAGGGGCTGTGCCACTCTTCAGACTCCTGATAGCGTCTCGAACTTCTGAAAGAAGAATCGAAAGCGGTCCTTCAAGCAGAGACATTGTGTCCTAGCGATCGAATAGATGAGCGAAAGAGGTTCATGTAAAACTTCTCAATTCTTCCATTTCACGACGGAAAGAGGTGAGACTTTCGTCCTGGTGGTGTTAGCAAACCAAGTCAGAGAGTTCAGATAATTAGTCCAAAAAACCTTTAGAATTAGAACGATGAACATTGCTACATACATATACGTATGTAGGTATGTACAATGCAGCACATAACAGCAATGGCTTGGCGTGACTGTGACAGAGCCATTGTAACTGGAGAAAGTGAGGCTTCTCTCTATATTTGCTACCTTATGTGCTCTAAAGCCGATACATACATACGGTTTTCTGTGAGATTTCGCACTTTCAAATCAAGTTGGACACACTTGTAAGCTAGTTTTAAGACTTATGATATCAAAGCGGACTCCTCCAAAAAAACGATCTTCAGGCAGGTTAATCTACAGACTCAAAAATAAAAAATAAAATAGTTACAACAATTTTTTGTTTAAGAAAAAGTGGTGAACTTTCTTTTATAGTTTTTTTAAAGATAACCTGCCCCAATACGTTATATGATAACGGTCTATAAATTTTTTATACTTCTCAGAAAAATAATAAGGTTCAATCCCAATGAGGGGGGCCACTCCATACTCACGTTGAAACACTACATAGAGATGAATACTTGTAACATAACATGCCTACCTGAACCCCTACTGTGGCTACTGCAGTCTCCTTCCTGAAATAAAGAGGAAATTTAGACGAAAAAACGCCGGACGAAAAGACGAGAAAAAGGCTCGTCGACAGGTTCACCGTGGCGATTCGTACAGGTATAGCCGTACAGTGGCCGTGGGTCGACACATGGAGCCCGCAGGCGTGGTTGATACGTGGAGCTCGCAGACATCCCTGTACGTATCGCCACGGTGAATCTGTCGACGCGCACACATGTATTCCGGCCCGAGGCCGCCGTGGCCCCCAGCATTGGGATTGAACCAATAATAACTTAAAATTTGTCTTAAAGCACAGCAAGGAAACAACCATATAGCGTATTAAAAGACTCAATCGTACCATGCACTCCAAGAAGCTTGTCGCGGTTTTTATTCGACTGATAGGGCAAATGCTGCTTACATGAACCGTCTAAATGAGGACATCTGTGTCCTTTACAAGTGTTTTTGTTGTATCGTTTACAAATGTGAACCTCTATACAAACAGAAATGTGTTATCAATCGATTAAAAATCGCGATGTTTTGGACGACGACGTGACGTAATTTCCTTTTTTGGCACTCAGAAACTGCCGCTTTTCTGCTCTTCAGATCAAGCTTCGAACCATTATTTTTGTTCGAGAAAAAAGTATGGCGCAAATAGGGTCGGGCAGGGGCCACCATGCCATGCCACAGCGGGCCAGCGTGGCGAGTAGCTACATATAGGGTGTAAATGCAGTCTTATTTCTTCATTTCGATTACAGATCTGCGTCTTATTTGCTTTCGTATTGGGAAAGAGAGGGAACTCCAGGATGTAGGCAATTTTAACACGGGTGCGTCACTCAAGCCACACCGTGGAGAGCCCTACCCTGCCTAAATCTGTGGAGCAAAGCTATAGCATTATTTGTTTGTTTTCTTTACTATCAGTGTGCTTTATAACTTATTATTATTTTTATTATTTATTACACGATCACATTCGTGTAGTATAATATGAAGAAAAAACAGCAAAAAAACACAGTCAAACAATTACAAACCGCAGAATATGCTACTAGCTACTGAATAGATAGAAACTAGCAACCAACTTCGGCTAACGTATATGGCAACTATTTGTTATGGACTCATATGGACATGCAGGAATTTTTTGAAAGCGTTGTAGCTTGACGGAACGGTATGTTTTTTGCGAATCTTCTCAAATGACAAAAGTGCCCTATTGACAAAGATGAAACGCCTACAGTTGCTCTTTCCTAGTCAGTGACCCTTTTTATAAGGTAATCCTCCTTCTCGATCGAATTGACGCCAAAAGTTTACAATTTCAAATATTGTGTTCACTTATTGGGTAGATGAAACGAAACTTCAAAGAAAGTTATACTACAATTTTTTCTGGACATAAGATTGTACATACTAACCTTCTTTGATAGTGTCTAGTTTAATGAAGAAAAAGTTCATCCCGATTTGGAAGAGATGGCTTTGATTTGAAGGGTCTTAGGTTAACTTAGAAGAGTGTCCAATTTGATGTGAAAATAGTATAAGTCAAAGGTGCGCAATGTTTATGACATTCATCCGCAAATACCCGTTTTCGCTGAGGCCACTAAGGTTAATTCGTTTTCAGCGCTCCCTATCTGAAGACAACAGTGAGCGTAAGTTCAAATGTATTTTTTTACTGCAAGAATAATTCCTTCAAAGAGTTGAAAATCTGATGGTATGTTGTCTGCTATCTGTTTTCAGGGGCTATCGGTGTGGTTGACGAAGATGCTAAACGAAGAGGTAGGTAATACCAAACATTAGCAACAGCGTTGATGCGATGCCATGCATAGATGCTAAATTAATCGATCGTGTCGCTAAGCGTCGACCAAACCCGGCTGTCGTGACGTTCGCCACGCTCCATCACGACTCTTCAAGGACACACACGCTGGGAGGCGCACTGGTCCCGCCGCGCAGGGCATACGGTCGCACGCACGCGCCGCGACGCACTATAAACGCCTTCCCGCGCGCACCCGGCAGTCTTCGGCTTCGTCGTCGCTCCGAGCGGTCGGTCCGCTCTCCGCTCCGGCACTCCATCGCCAGCGCAGTGTCCACACCATCAGGACTCAACTCGACGGGCCGCGCAGGACTCCAGGACGACCAGGACAGGACGCGCAGTGTCGACTACAGAGGTAACCGCAGAGACCGACTGAGCCACCGCCCTCGTGAGCGCAGGCTCCAGGGTAGGAGCGAGGAAGGATCTGCGGCTTGCGCTTGGGGCTGACCCGTAGGTAAGCTGGCGGGGCTCAGCCTTGACTCGTAGGCATCGTGTTCTCTATTGATGTATTGTCTGTATGTTGGGTTGATATGAAGTATGATGTATAATGCGCACTGTCATGTAACTCGAGAGCGGGGGAAGGTTTATTCTGAGCGCAGTGGCAATACTGCAGAAGGTCGGCTGGTTCAATTGTATCACGCGAGTGATGTGAAGATGGGCGAGAGTCGTCGGGGGCCAGCGCAGGTGCAATCCCGGGAAAGGTCCTAAATAACATCCGCATTGGTATGAGGTGTGCTAAGTCGGGGCAATAAGGGCCACACCCTTACGTGGCAGGTTAAGTAAGAGCTAGCGCGCATAGGTAAGACCTCGACACCGGTTGTGCCTCACACGTGGCCTCGGGTTGAGGGCCGCATGAGTTCCACCACCGATGCAGCGGACTCACCCGGGGCACGACATGGTGCATCGGACCGATGTTGGGCATGCGGAAACGCATGTTCAGCATTGGCGATCGAGCCTTCTAGCGCGCAGCCACTGATGGGAACAACGGGGTCTAGGTGCGCATGGGAGTACTACAATTAGTACAGATCTGGTTCCAACGAGCCCCTGCGCAGTGACTGCGAAGGTAGTCACAACTAGGGTATCGCCTCTTCCACTCCCGTGGCCTCCGTTTCTAACCTTAGGAGCTTCGAGTGGCACGGACTCTCCTTTGGGACAGGCTGAACGGCTTGAGCGCAGGGTCACATGGCGCGCAAGGGAAAACGGGGAGGAAACCCTAGGCGGTAACTGTCATTGTTTGCGCCCGGAAACTTCGAGCACGCCCAAGCGCTGGTCTGGGGGTCTCCTCGAGGCACATAAGGACTGCTACAGCAGCGGCTTGGCGACGTAGCTTTGCGATAAAGTGTCTTCGCCGAAGTTGCATTCCGGCCCCAACTGAGATGCTTAACCGCACGTAGTCAACGGACCGTTAGCGCTGCGAAAGCCTCGCGAATTTCACGTCTCCCTTCTTTTTGTACCCATGTGTCACCACCTTGACCGCACACTATTCATCCAATGCTTAGGTCTTATGCGCTTGCCTGGTTTCTCGCTTCTCTCGTACCGTCGGATCTTAGTACTTTGATACTGGCTCACCCGCTCGATAACCCATCCCGCAGTCGCGTGTTGGCCGATGGCCACGGCTGGCCGCGACAACTCGACGATATGACACGTGTTGCTTTCAGATAGGTGTATTCTCGCAACCTACGTACAACGGTCTATCGGCGCAATGACATCGGTCGCTGAACA
Organism: Heligmosomoides polygyrus polygyrus; assembly: GCA_947396885.1. NCBI lineage: Eukaryota > Metazoa > Nematoda > Chromadorea > Rhabditida > Heligmosomidae > Heligmosomoides > Heligmosomoides polygyrus. The sequence goes on from OX377201.1 coordinate 11,779,464, forward strand.
TGGGAAACAACTCCTCGAGTCTGCCGCGCAGCTCCACGAGGTCACAAGTAAGATCCCACAGTATCTACTTGACCCCATCGACGTTTCGTATGCGCAGCGCGAAAAGCGTCAACGCCTTTTGGCTCACTATGAGCAACTCGTTACGCATTCGAAACTACTGCGTGAAGCGATCCGCATAGTCAAGGATCGCCAGAACTCATTTCTCACATTTATTGGTTCATCCTCTACGCCTGAAGCAGACAAACAGACCTATGCAGCTCTTGACCGAGAGGCACAGGTCGGAGACACTCTAGCTAAGGCCGAGGACACCAATACTGTCATTTGCCTTCGCATTGCCAAAGCGTGCGAGATGCTCACAGAGTACTTCGAGGAAGTACTCAATCTATCTCCTAATACGTTAGTAGCAGCGCAAGGCACTGGTCAGCAGTCCATCAATACTCCTGCATGCGGTAATGGGGCAGCGACATCGCCCGCACATCCAGTCGATAATAGCGCAAATAACATCAATAGCGATGTGAGTGCTAGCGACGCGCAGCTTCAGTTCCAGCCTACCATCCAGCTGGACAAACTTGCACTTGAACCGTTTACTGGCGACATTACCCAATTTCATCGTTTCTGGAGCGCTTACGAACTCGCGGTGCATAACAACAACAGCATCCCTCAGGTCTATAAGTTTCTTTATCTGCAAAGGCTTCTACAAGGCGACGCGCAAATAGTTCTCCAGGATTTAGATCCGGAAGAGTGTAACTACCATCACCTGGTGCAAGCGTTGAAAAAGCGCTACGATCGTCCGCACAAAACGCGGGCTACACTCCATCAGCAGCTTAAGCAACTCGCACCAGCACGGCTCTCTGGGTCAGAGCTTAGGAGCACGTGGTTTAGAATTTCAGGTATTCTCCATGGACTCCGCAAATTCGAGGATTTCCGCAACGTGTTACCGATCCTTGACCTAGTCAAGGGGAAGTTTCCGTCGGAGATTCAATCGAAGCTTCACGATCTTGAGTTCCAGCTTGGAGAAGAGTTCGATATTGACGCAGTAATGCGTCACCTCGACAACATCATCGCCTCGCAAGAGCGATACGAGGACTCGACCACGTTGAGTGACAACTTCGCCGTGAACACCAATAGCCCGCAGAGGAAACGCACATCCAGGTCAGCTTCCTCAGAGTCATCATACGACCCTAATAAGTGCTGCTTCTGTAATTCAAGTAGTCACCAGACGCGCAAATGCAGGGTTTCGATGCCAGTCTATGCTCGCAGGAAAATCGCTCGCTCATACGCGCTTTGCTTTAACTGCCTAACTGTAGGGCATCAGCAACGGGATTGTGAGCGCAGTGGGTGCCGTCGTTGTGACGCCAGCCACCATCAGCTTCTCTGCGAAAGAAGAGAACGGCGCGATAGAGAACCTTCACCGCGCAGCCGTCATGGCACGCGCAATGACAGGTATTCTCGATATCGCACACACCGTTCGACATCTAGTGAACGACGTTCCTCACGGACGCCGAGCGGAGACACTCCCCGTTCCAGGAGTTCCTCCTGGGAAGATGGGTATGTACGCTTACGCGATAGGCGTCGACATAGCTATAACAATCATAGGCATCATAGGTCATACTCTCCGCGTAGGTATCGTTCACCATCGCCGCATGTTCGCTTTTGTTTACCATCTAGCAGACGCAGCGACAGCTACTACCACCGCTCTAGGCGCTATACACCACCTCGTAACTTTACGCGCGATTCCGATCAGGAATACCATCTCTTGCAGCATTGCTACGACGCGCTTAAAACACCTAGCAAGCATTCTTGCCCGCACGCAGCGTTAATGCTCGCAAAGGCTAAAGCACGTTCTTGCGACTCCGATGAGCTCGAAGACGTCATCCTATTACTCGACTCAGGAGCGCAGAACAGCTTCATAGCTACGCACGCAGTTACACGTTTAGGCCTACCAGTAGCCAATAAGCGGTCACGTACCTACATAGCGTTTGGAGGACAAAAGGTTTCAGAGGTTTCAGGCATTACGCAAGTGACTCTTGTCGACTTGTTCGACGAGGAGTTGACTCTCCATCTCACGACTAAGGACATCCTCACGTTAGCGCAGAAACCACCTCAGCTGTCAGAGGACGACAAGGCGCACATCAGGAAGCATGGCTATGACATGCCGATGTGTCACACCCAAAAGGCGGTTCTCCCGGACTTGCTCATTGGGATCGACAACTACTGGGACATCCTCATGCCAGAGGCACCAGTAGTCTTGCCTTCGGGCATGGTTCTGACTCACACGAGGTTCGGAACAGTCGTTTCCGGATTACCGGTTTTTCGGGTTCGCCTCAACAAACACCAAGTTCCTATACGACAGTCATCGCCGCCGACGGAGAGGAACAAGAGCAGTGGGTGCAGAGGCTTTGGTCCCTCGACTCACTAGGCATCGCAGAAGACCATAACCCCAACGCAGATACCGAAGCGCAAGATCGGATTCTTGCCAACTTCATCAACACCTCGAAGTTTATCGATGGCTACCTCTACGTCCAGTTCCCATGGAAAGAAGCGCATCCGAAGCTGCAGGACAACAAGCAGCTCGCGTACTGTCGTCTCGTTAACCAATACAAGAAACTACGACAGTCGCCACAGGCTTGGAACACCTACGTCAAAGTGATAGAAGACCATCTCAAAGCAGGATATATCGAAGAGGTCGATGAGCGCAGGTTCGATAACCATCGCGTTTACTATATCCCACATCAGGCCGTCTACAAGGAGTCGTCGTCGACTACGAAGTTAAGGGTAGTGTTTGACGCCTCGTCTAGACAGCGAGGTGCTCCCAGTCTTAACGACTGCCTCTACCAAGGACCGACACTCCTTCCGGAGCTTGTCGCGATTCTCCTTCGCGCAAGACTCCATCGATTCCTGCTCATCGCCGACGTCGAAAAAGCGTTTCATCAGATTCGCTTGCAGAAGTCTCAAAGAGATGCAACGCGCTTTCTGTGGGTCAAAGATCCAAATCGTCCGCCATCGTCGCAGAATCTTCGCATATTTCGGTTTACTAGAATACCTTTTGGGGTTAACGCATCGCCATTCATGCTTTCAGCATCCATTCAGCTGTATCTCCAGCGCAATCCCACCGCGTTGGCAAAGGAAGTAGAATTCAATACCTATGTCGATAACGTTCTTTTAGGCGCAGACGACCGCGCAGTAGCTATCCGCAAGTATCGCGACGCGAAACTTCTTTTCAGGCTTATGCACATGAACTTGAGAGAGTTTCTCTGCAATTCAGAGACGGTCAACCACTCTATGGACAAGCGAGATCGCATTCTGGACGCTGCTCACGCGAAGCTATTAGGGATCAATTGGAACGCGCATAGAGACACGCTTAGTCTCCCGTTTAAGACTTTGCGGATTCAGGTAACATCAAAACGTACAGCTCTACGCGCACTTGCGTCAACATACGACCCTCTTGGTCTGCTAACACCATTTCTCTCACCCCTCAAGGTCTTCATACAAGATCTATGGGCCAAAAACAGGGGTTGGGATGATCGCTTGGACCAAGCAGAATTAGATCAGTGGTCACAACTATGCGCAAGTCTCCAATATCCATTACCATCCATCCCTAGGCACGTTTTACCATCTAGCGCAGCTTCATCCACTTTTGAGCTTTGCGTCTTTGGCGACGCATCAAAACGTTTGTATGCGTGTTGCGCGTACTTGGTTTGCCGTACACAAAGCGTAGTTACATCTAGGTTGGTTATGGCTAAGTCACATCTTAACGAAGCCAAACCTATAACCATACCTCGCGCAGAGTTAATGGCAGCCTTGATTAGCGCACGTCTCGCTAAATACTTAGTTAAGCATCTGGGCATAAGGTTCGCAGCGGTTCACTTGTTTTCAGATTCTCTAATCACGCTACACTGGATCCACTCCGCAAAAACGTTTAAAACCTTTGTCCGTAATCGAATTCAGGCTATACGCACCATCATTTCGGCATTCGTGGATCAGGGCATTAGCACCAAGTGCCATTATGTACCATCAGAGTACAATCCAGCAGATTGCGCGACTCGTGGCTTGTCCACGAGAGACGCAGCAGAGCACATTTGGTGGTCCGGTCCAGAATTTCTACTCATGCCGCATTCCGAATGGCCGCATAACGACATGGACTTCAACATCGTCCCGGACAACGAAGCCGCAGAGGAAGAGACGGTGAACGTGAGTGTTGAGATTGAAACAGTGTTCCGGTCGACAGTTCCATTTGCCGCTACCAATAGGTACACTAAGTTAGTGCGTATTGTGGCACACATGCTCAGGTTTCTCCGCATTGTCATGCTTGATCGGGTTTCATCCACATCGCAGGAACGGTTACTGTCCAAGTTCCCACTATTAGGCAAAATTTCTCCATCTGGGCTACTTACGGTGCAAGACATTACTACCGCAGAAACCATAATCATCCTCGCGCATTATCGCGAGAGTGAGAACATCTTGCGGAGGACAAATCTCGGAAGGCTGAATGCGAGAAAGGACGAAGACGGAGTAATCCGTTGTCCCGCTCGTATAGGCCCGTACGAGACAGCACCTATTCTTTTGGTTCCATCGCACAGACTAACATACATCATCATATTCCATCAACATCTCGCGCAGTATCATTCCGGCGTTTACTCAACGGTTGCTAGCTTGCGCCAAACGTACTTCATACCATCTATACGGCGCACAGTATCTAAGGCACTTCGCACTTGCGTTACGTGTAATAAGTTCAACGCATTTCCGTTTCGCTATCCTAGCATGCCGGACCTTCCGAAGGAACGCGTCACACGTTCGAGACCGTTCCAGACAGTCGGTTTGGATTATCTAGGTCCAATACCATTCAAAAGTGCGCATACTGTAGCTAGTAAGGCTTGGGTATGTCTAATTACCTGTTTGGCAACTCGCGCAGTACATTTAGAACTCGTTCTAAACAACACTGTACAAGAATTTCTGTTGTCCTTTCGCAGGTTTTTAGCTCGCCGAGGAAGACCAGATCTCGTTTATAGCGATAATTCGACTACGTTTCACGCCGCTGAGAAGACCATCGCAGAAGTCATCTACGAACCTTCAGCATGGCGCACAGTTTCCAACTACGTCTCCAGTCGCAAGATCGTCTGGAAGTTTATAACACCTCTTTCGCCATGGAAAGGAGGTTTTTACGAACGCATGGTCGCGCTCTTCAAGTCAGCGTTCAAGAAGACCGTCGGAAGATCATTGCTGCAGCTGGAAGTTCTACAAACGGTCGTCGTGGAGATCGAATCCGTCATCAACTCAAGACCATTAACTCCCTACAGGGAGTCGGACAGTTTGGCGCATGTACTGAAGCCAGTTGACTTCGTTTCTCCAGCGGTAGACATCCAGCTACCACCATCGCAGCAACCAGAACTTCAGGACGCCTCGAACAAGCTCACCGCTTGGTATCGACAGTCCATCCGCGTTCTTGACTCGTTCTGGGATATTTGGCATCAAGACTACCTATCCGCACTTCGTGAGCGTCACCAACAAGGAGTTCGAAGACAACGATCCACGAACATCACTCCGCACGAAGGTCAAGTCGTACTCATGGCCGATGACAAGCTCCCTAGGGGGCAATGGCCACTTGGAGTCATCACGCAGATCCACGCAGGATTGGACGGCGCAGCTCGTTCCGCTAGTGTACGCAACAGTGCTGGCAGGGTACTACAACGTTCCATCTCTCATTTGTACCCGCTCGAGATCTCAGAACCTAAGGCATCAAAGCTAGTAGTCAATGTACCATCAGCTACTCAGGTTCCATCGCCAACTAGGGTTCAACCAGCACGCGCAGCTAAAACTGCGCATAAGTTCATCACTACACCTAAGAACACCACGTAGTTTCACCATCCCGCTGTCCTTCCTTGCCAATCGTTTATTACAGAGTCAGGGTCGTCGCGTAGCCTAGAGTTACGCAGGGCTAGGTCCCGTCACGAATACCCTGAGGTACCGTTGCACCTCCGAGTGCATTCGGGTCTCAGGTCGACGTCATTTACCATCGGCACTACGTCTACAACGGTCGGTTAATACGGTTCATCGTTCGCAGTTGCACTTTTTATCCTTCTTTACGCGCAGTATCACATTTTATGTATTTCCCGCAGTGTCCAGGTATTAGTTTGTTACTTCTATGTGTGCTTGTCTACATCTTCGCGCAGCATCTTATCTTCATTTGCCCGCTTCCTTCTTCTTTCTCTCCTTTGTTAGTTTATCCCGCTCGCAGCTTCAAAAAGAAGGTTGTGCAGTACCTTCACTCGCATTTTTGGATGGCCCACTCTAGTTTTTCTTCTTCTCTAACTTCTTCTAGTACTTTCTCTAGTGTCTCTTGTCTCATTTTACGCTTCTTCGTTCTCTCTCACGTTGTTCATCTGTCTTCTTCTCTGTGTCTGTTTAGGTCTAGTACTTTCTCTCCTTCTCTAGTTTAGGTTACGGTAGCGAGCCCGAAAGGGCATAGTATTTCATCATCTTAACCTTATTCTCCTTACTTTCGTAGTTGTCCAGCCCACTTCACTCCTTATTCGCTTTCCTTACTGCACAGTAGACAGCAGCGCACATTCGTAGTTTTTACTGCTCTTTAGCGGTCTTTCTTCTAGTTCTTCTACCGCTCTGTTAGTACTCTAGTAGTTTCTTTCCTATCGTAGTGTAATGTAGATATCCTGGGCATTCGTTTTAACGCGCAGTAACGTACTTCTATTCTATCCTATCGTAGTCTAGTTTAGTCTCCTTCTTAGTCTAGTAACCTCGCCGCGCAATGTCCATTTCCGCTATCATGAACACCATGCCGTATCATTATCCGAGTAGAGTTTCCATCGGGTTGTTCAGTTTGCACCATTTGCCTGTTGCAGGTAATAGCATTCGGTCTAACCAACCTACTCGCTCATCATGGCATTCCGACCAGTCCGCACTACCACCATGAACGCGCAGGACCAGTCAACATCATCGACGTCGCGAGCCGACAACACGACTACGACGCAGCCTATCACCACGTCAGCGCAGCCGACTGCATCGCAGGAGTCACGTGAGTCTGGGGATCTTCTGTTCGCTCACTTCGCGCAGATACTCCAACGAGATCCGGAGATCGAAGCGCCGATCCTTAGGCAGCTAGTGGAGGAACTTAACCAGTTCCGGGAAGTTGCAGTTGAGCCGGACGTGGAAGTCCTTTCAGGTGCAGTAGATCCTAGTGTTGCGCAGCGCAGTCCCACAGTCATTGAGCGCATCAACGCTCTGGTCAGACGTCGCGATCCCAAGGTCACCCTGGATCGCATGGACGACTTAGAGCTACAGTACGCCAGCGTCCCATCAGGCGAACGACAGCTTCTCGCACTTATGCAGAAGCTTACAATTGCGCTTAATCCGGAGTTGGTTTTTTCCATCGCGCATCTAGGAGCGCACGATTACGTGCAGATTGACGCCTACCTACGTTCAGACTTCTACCGCAGTATCCGATCCAACTTCACTCGGGAGATTTATCTTCCGCAATGGTCGGACGCGGACCGTACTAGGTACCCCATAAGCGCAGTTTACATCATCGTGCAAAGTACCAGGGGCATGCGTCATCATGCGCAACAACTCGTAGAGCTTCTTACGCGCATAGCCGACTCTCGTGAGCTACTGCCAGGAGCGATATTGTTCGAACACATTATCACCATCACAACGCTCATTCGCAACGTAACATCTAGGCAAGCGGCAGTTCACGCGCAGCTATTTCCGCAGGCTTTCCGTGGTCACGATCAGCCACGCCTAGCGGAGGTCCTTGCGAAGTACGGTGTTTATTTCCAGGACATACACGAAGCGGACACATACGCAACAGCAGCGGTCGCAGAGGCTTACGATGTGCTCAATCGCCTCAATCACCAGCACATGGAGCAGCTCCAACAGCTCCACGATCAAGCGGTCTTCGTCACGGTGGCAGAGGAGCGCAGGCCGGCGGCAACGCCGGTACAACAACCCGCAGATGCCCACATGAGCAGCACACCATCGCTGCATGAATCCTTCTTGCAGGAGTTTGTAGAGCAGCCGGGTCCTAGTCATAGGCTCAACCCGTGGGAGCAGGCCATCGCTCCAGTTGCTCAGCACGCAGGAACAAGACCACACGACCGTCCACCCTCGCAGCAGTCATTTCAGGCCTCTAGGGCTCCTTCCAGGGCTCCGGTACCAGCCAGGCCTCCATCTAGGGCTGTTCAGGTCAGGTCTCCATCTCCCGCACCCATCAGGTCACCAACACCGCCTACGCTCAGGGAGTACGTGCAGCAACGTGAACCTCTCTACATTCCCACGCAGGAGCCAGCTACGGGCATTCCGCGGTGCTACTTCTGTCCGCAGAATCACTACTCTTCGGAGTGCGAAAGGGTCCCGAATCTCTCGCGCAGGCTCATGATCCACGCGAATAGGGGCAGGTGCTTCAAGTGCGGGGAACTGCACGACGAGGCGCTCTGCACTAAGAAAGTCAAGTGTCGGGCCTGCAAGAGCACTAACCACTGCACACCCTTTTGTAAGCGCAATACGCACGTGATCGTCGATTTTCCAGAACACGAGTTCTATGACAGACTTGAAGCCGCGATGAGGCACGCCAAGGGCGTCAGGGAAACCAAGCTCAGGCGATCCGCAGGCAACATGGACAACAAGAAGTGGTGGCCGTAGGTTTAGACTTCTACTAATTCTTTCCTATCTTAGCGCAGTAGTCATTTCCTTCTCATAGTGTAGTTTATTAGTCTTTCTTTCCTCTCGTAGACTACTAGTTTATTTCCGCGCAGTTCCGTCTAACTCTAATTGTAGATTTTCGACTTACCTCAAGCGCAGAAGCGACTTCGCACTTACGTCTCGACGTACAGTGCTCCCTTGGGGAAGCGGTTGGGAGACCGCATACTTATTCTTTCGCTTGACCCTGGGTATCTTCTCGTGTTTCCACGTGCCTTGACTTTGTCCCTTGGGGTTTTCTTTTGACTAACATGGCGAGGCAAAACTCTCCCCCTCGCGCAAAACTGACCCTAATCCAAAGCGCACAAAACGCGCTAGTAGGAGGAAATTTGCCAAGTTCGTTCTCGTTCGACGTCATCAACACCTTCGACCATGCAACATCTTGTCGACTTCATCATCAACGTCAATCGCAGTTTCGTCCATCGATTCTACGACTACGAGTTCGAACCGCAGTTCCGATCACGATGCCGTTTCGTCGCCGCCGAGGATCCACGTATGCTACTCACACATCATAATCTATTGATCACTCATCTATTGAAGCTTACTCACATATATTTGTATCTGCATTTGTGTTTTGTTCTCCTTGCTCATGTATCTTAACTCGTAGGTTCCCTACCACGTCATCGTCAACTACCCAACCCTCTGAGCCTCCGCTGTCAATGAGTTTGTCGCAGTGACGTCGCGACCTTTTTCAGGTAGTTTAGGCCAATTAGGAAGCTCGTTAACTGTGTCTGTATGTTGGTAGGTAACGGGTCCCTTGCGCAATACCTCGCAGGAACATCTTCGTTTTCGCCGCCCCCAGTGTCGTGACGTTCGCCACGCTCCATCACGACTCTTCAAGGACACACACGCTGGGAGGCGCACTGGTCCCGCCGCGCAGGGCATACGGTCGCACGCACGCGCCGCGACGCACTATAAACGCCTTCCCGCGCGCACCCGGCAGTCTTCGGCTTCGTCGTCGCTCCGAGCGGTCGGTCCGCTCTCCGCTCCGGCACTCCATCGCCAGCGCAGTGTCCACACCATCAGGACTCAACTCGACGGGCCGCGCAGGACTCCAGGACGACCAGGACAGGACGCGCAGTGTCGACTACAGAGGTAACCGCAGAGACCGACTGAGCCACCGCCCTCGTGAGCGCAGGCTCCAGGGTAGGAGCGAGGAAGGATCTGCGGCTTGCGCTTGGGGCTGACCCGTAGGTAAGCTGGCGGGGCTCAGCCTTGACTCGTAGGCATCGTGTTCTCTATTGATGTATTGTCTGTATGTTGGGTTGATATGAAGTATGATGTATAATGCGCACTGTCATGTAACTCGAGAGCGGGGGAAGGTTTATTCTGAGCGCAGTGGCAATACTGCAGAAGGTCGGCTGGTTCAATTGTATCACGCGAGTGATGTGAAGATGGGCGAGAGTCGTCGGGGGCCAGCGCAGGTGCAATCCCGGGAAAGGTCCTAAATAACATCCGCATTGGTATGAGGTGTGCTAAGTCGGGGCAATAAGGGCCACACCCTTACGTGGCAGGTTAAGTAAGAGCTAGCGCGCATAGGTAAGACCTCGACACCGGTTGTGCCTCACACGTGGCCTCGGGTTGAGGGCCGCATGAGTTCCACCACCGATGCAGCGGACTCACCCGGGGCACGACACCGGCCGTAGTGATTCTGGTGAATCCGCGACCAATCGCCCCGCTCAGCGTCGGATCGCGTTGCTCTCGATATCGGCGCAATGCGATTGATCACGTTGGATTGTTGCGCGGTGCTGCTGCTCCAGTTGTCCTTTGCAGTGGACCCTGGAAATGTGTGCACATTTACGTGTGTTCAAGTACGCAATGGTGCGTAAGGCCCCGTTTACACTTCAACGCCGAGCGACGCGACGGCATGTAAAGTGGCTAAATTGATCAATCGCGTCGTTCAACCAATATGGCCACTACACGTGGCGTCGCGTCGCTCGGCGTCAAAGTATAAACGGGGCCTAACGCGTGGCTCGCCGGCTGTTCGGAGTGTTCATCGTCGTTCGCGACAGCGCGATGCGATCAAGCGCATCGCTGCGTCTGAATCGTGTCGCCCGGCAACGAAAACTATAACCTACAAACATAAGAGTTCATCTCCTCCTAGAACCCCCCATATAGCGCCGCCCCTTAGTATCAGGCCCTAGAATACATAAAATCAGAGCGGAAGTAGATCGTATCGCAGCGTTGACACGGGAACGCAGTTGTTGTTATAGGGCTGCCCTCTCCCGATTAAGATAGATTCTAATGATACTGAGCAGGTTTGTGCTTCCATCACCTGTTGGCCAATCATAAACTTATGGTTCGCAAAGCAAGGAACTCCGGGATGTTTCTCATCTTACTTACCCCTGTTAAGATTCCTAGCTGCGGCAATGAGATCACAATCCAGCGCGCCATCATTCTAATTCTACAGCGCATATCTAAAGCTGTTGAAAAATATCGTGCTTCAGAGCCGCGTGATGTCCCGGCGGTGGACAGACATCTTAAGGAGGTGGAACCAGAAGTAGTGAGTAGTTTTTCATAATTAAACGAACACCTCTTAATGATTAGCACATTTTTCTTATCACTTGCACTAGTGTCTTTAATTCTCAGGAAATACTGAGGGAAAATAAATGTGCAATACGCTTTACAGGGGGCAGCCTATCAGTACTCAAACGCACGTGCAGAGTGAGGTGTTGCTCCTCATATTGAACAAAACGTAACGAGTACTCACGTGAAACGACGAAGAGATTGAACTAGGTTTCGAGACTTAACGTGCGCGTTCGACTTTGTACAATGGGGGAAATGCCACGCCACCGCGGTCGGCACTAGTAATGTCAGATGGAGAATTCACGGCCTGCCCCCCCCCAACGCTCATTGCGCCAAAATACGTTTATAAGTTTGCAACAGGGTTTACCAGGAAACTACTTAAAGTGTTGGTCTGAACCGGCGATACGATGTGTATGGGCAGAATCGTCTCTCTCTCACCACTAATAATAGAGTGAACCGTAGGCGTGATAATAAACAGTTTTTCTAATTCACTTTTCTTCCACGTAATGTCAAATGGAGAACTCAGGGCCTGCCCCCAACGCGCATTGCGCCAAAATAAGTTTAGATTTAAAAAAGAGGCATCGTTCTGAAGCCAATACTTCTTGATCACTTTCAAGCTTCAAGACATCAGTGATCTTGCATTGGTGTAATACACGACATAGCAACATGAAGGACGTTGCTAGTGGGTTCCAATTAGCTATACTCAGACATTGGGAGAGGTGATCCGCAGAAGCTAACCGAGCACCGCTAGGTAACCTGATTTTGACCTACAGGTGAGCGGTCGAAGACCTACAGATGACATGATCACGGTATCTAGGCGGAAATTCAAAAGGTTTTTGCAATGGACGGGAATCACGAGACGCTTTCCACACGTTCTCTTCAAATAAGGTTTAGTAGGCTTAGATTTGGTCTGTCCCAAGATCCAAAGATGTATGTAGTATACATGTTGCTATTACGCTGCAGGAACTTATGCTGATTCATAGATTTTTACTATTCAAACATTAGCGACAACAAACATGTTGTAAAAATCGTACAAATATCGTCGAAATAAAATTACAAGATTTTTTGTAAAGCACCTGACACAGATATTTAGTAAAGCAGATTTCCGAACATTTGCTAAGTGTGGTAGTGAACGATTCGAAAATTTCACTAACTTGACACGAAGTGAGCACACCATTTGATAAGAGGAGACTTCGGTAGGTTCACCTAATAAGATATCGTGGTTTAAGCAATTCACAAAACATTTTGCTATCTCTCTGGAATGTCATCCCTTCCGCACCGGATCGTCATTTTTATAGTCTTGTTCCTTAGTCTTTTGATCCTTATGTTTTCCCTAGATGTGCTAAATAAGTGGTTTAAGTCAAAATGGCTATAGAAGCTATCCGGAATGTGCGCATTTACCTCGTCCTATCTGCCAATGAGACACCGCGCTAAATCACCTCTTTAGGGGTCGGATTCATCAATAATTAAACCGTTGGGTATGCGTGATATAAGGGGTAGAGATAAGATAAGAATCAGGTAGAGATAAAGCAAGAGTCAGAGACGCAGGCTTCATCGTGGGTATCTATACCCCTATACCCACGGGTTAGCCGTTGATGAATCCGGTCCCAGACCTACAATTGCTTCGGCAGCATATCACTCGAGCGGCGAAATGACCAGTAGCAGACCGCTTACTGAAACTCTGTTGCAGAGTAGCTTCTATAGGCGACCCGTGATGTTAAAATACGTCATTTTCACTTACCGATCACCTTTCCTAATGTCTGAGACAACCGCTAGACACAAGTTCAATCAGATCGCATTTCGGCGTAACAATACTTAGTAAGAAACATCACATCGTCATGCTACGTCAGGTGGCGGAGTGAAATGGTGATGTCGTAATAACCATTGAAACTCCCGGTACGATGGATCATGCTGCTATCATCAATTTTTATTGGACCTATCCTAGTTGGGATGAGGCAGCCGTAGAGTAACAGTTGACCTCGCATGACATGCCACATCACCACCTCAGCTGAGTTTCTCAAAGCTCGGTCAATATTGTGGAACACCAGTGAAAGCCACGAACTCACTCAAGAGAGGGAATGGTGAGTGTTAACACCACGTGCCATCATCAAAGTATTATAGATCCTATTTTTTAAATTACATCACTGTGTTTGGTGTGATGTAAACGACAACGACAGAAGGAGAAACAATGAAATATTTATTTATTTATTTGCACAATTTTGTGCGCATGAAATGGTCTATCTACGGACACAGCAAGTATGCGAAAAATTCATGTTAGAAAAACTCAAAAGAAATTCAACAAATATGGAGAAGCACAGCCATCATAAATGATTTTTGGTGGGACTAGAAACTCCTAGAAAACAAGAGGAATGAAAATTAAAAGACATTACAACTATCGCTGACAATAGTCTGATAGGGAGGATGGGGAAGAGGTGAAGAAGGGCAGTGGCCCGCTAACACTGCAAGTCGACACGAGGGAGAACGGCTCCGGATACCAAATTAGTAGGTCCGCCAACTTCACCAACAAACATCCACATGCATTAGGGAAACAAGAGGCCTTATTTGTGTCTTAGAATAACAGAATAACAGGTTGAACAGTGACGAAGTGCTAGAAAAAACATCTAATGAAACAACTACGAATGAACTTAGGTAAGGAGATAGTGCAACAAAGTAGGAACGAATGTGTAGTGCAATCAAACTCAGTTGGACAAGGATACATTAGAAACATGAAACCAATTGAAAAACGAAATAGGGCAAGATGCTGTCTTCAGGTGATGTCAGAAATATGCAAAATTGAAAATAAATCTACCTTCTTCAACCTTTCAGGAACACGGAAATATTCGGTTTATCTAATAGGTTAGAATGCAGCATCTGAAGCCATCGAGCACCACGGTAGAAGATGGAATTGAACACCTTTTCACGATTCATTCTTTTTAACATCGGGTAATGAAAACGGTATCTAGTTCGACGACCTTGTACTGGCAAAAAGGTCCAATACTTGCTTACTCTTAGTCTGCATTCACCTTTAAGAACTTTAAAACATAAAATTAAGTCATTGAACACCCGCCTGTAATAAAGACTTCTAAAATTAAAAATGCACCTATTAAAAAATTATGCTATCAACAATGATTGATAGTGACTTCCTTGCAATAAAAGCCTAAATACAACAATCCAATAAATGCGAGTATGTATGAACACTCCGATGACATTGATATGGTCAGCCTATTCACCTATTAAAAAGGATAAAGGATAAAGGAGGTGCAAATCAAACTTTATCTGGAATGCACCTCGAATTCTACTTCTGCGGGATGTCGTGAAGGCGATTTGAAGGAGTCTTTGGCCATGCAATGACTTCTGGTGGCCAGTCGATGAACAAGTCAGTGCTCTAGCCCTCACAGAGAAATCTGGCACCAATTCACCGACCCGGAGGGATCGATGAATTGGTGCCAGATTATTAGGGATGGTTGATGGCATGTGCCGGAAATTCGAACCAGGAACCAGGTATCGGATGCAAGTGACAACAACCGTCGCCTCCTCCGACTGCACTCCGCCCGCTCAGTCCATCCATTAATTCTAAATATATTGGCATGTCACGGAATTCATGATGTTCCAGTTTTGATCAAATGGTGTCGTTCTGCTTCATGAAAAAACAGAGTAGTCGACAGATTGAGTTCGCATTGCAGTTCCTATACCACTCGCTGTACCTTCAATACTTTCCACTGGGAGCATGTACTTCCATTACCGATTGCTCTTCTTTCCCTTCCTCCTTAGCGCTTGTATCGCCATGTGGCTGGCGGCACTCGCACTCTTCCCGTGGTATTGCCATTTTTACCGACCAAACTCCTGATCCGGACGTACAGTTGCTAAATTCAAGACCAGAAGCAGCGTATCAAGCCAACGTTGTTTGATCGGTCTCCTTCCCTCTGAGCATAATAAGGATACAAAAAAATACAAAAAATACAAGTCTTTCGAACCCTATCGTCGTCTTCTGCGCGAAGTGCATTGCCGTGCCATCACAGTCTTCGCGTTTGGTTTGCAACTATGGAGTATCACCGAGCGTATCCTGTATGTAGACGTTGCCACTTCGTAAAGGCTCTATTACCCGATTTCTAAAAAAATGGTGCAATGACAATAAGTTCCTAAAAGAGCAGCAATTGCTTGCGCTGAATACGTAAGAATTTTGAGAATGACACCTGCTCTACTTGCTTAGATTAAGAACAGTTGCACTCTTTGCTAAGGAAGCTATAACTCATAGACAGAGCGTTGTATCTGAAACTGGATATAATTCATGGTCAGAAAAATAGTTCATGCGCCGAAAAAAAAGCGGTTCAGGACTCGACGAAGGAACGTGGATTTTTCGATATGATGAAGGACAAGGCGAACAGAGCGATTCGTGCAGGTGAATGCCTTGATTTCTCCTTTTGTAACCGTTTTTGGTTTCAACAATTTCGTATAGTTTGTAATGGCATTTGTTCAATGCCTGTAAATTTCTTGTTTAGTGCTATAGCTTGTAGAGCTCAGGCTATCGATTCTGATCCAATTACTATTCTCTTCTACAAGCGACTGATGGCTATCATTCTAGTGAGGAAGGCATACACCAATCTTAATTCTCGTCTGGTGAACTGGTGGAATGGAGTGAACGCGCCTTTCAAACCGGTATAGGACTAACTTTCCAAGTCACTTTTTTATTCTTGAGGGTAGTGGGGGAAACGGAGGCGGAACGTTTACTCACCATGGCCGAGCAAGCCACCGCATGCGCGACGTCGTCAGCCATCCGCTGGCAGTGCGAACAAGATTGCCTCACAGGCGTCGTCCCTCTTCCAAAGAGGCTGTTTCAAGTCAGCATTCCTGGAATGGTTTTCTTTCACCCACACCCAATCGGACAGTATCAGCATATCAGCATAGAAGTGAATTATTTTAGTACATTTCCACAAAACAATAATTTCTGAGCATTTTCAACCCTCAGCACTTCTGCGGCAATGACTCGGCCCTATCCTTAACCATAGGGTACAGACGCAGAGCTCGCCGCCGGCGGCGTCCCTGCCCTATCCTTAACCATAGCGGCGAGCGGCGTTGCCGCAAAAATGCAGGGGGGGCCTTTACTTTTATACTGGCTTGACGTATATTTCCCAAACCCAATCCATAATTAACCACTCTTCTTCGCTTTTATGGTAAGCTCTCTTTTAGTGGCCTGGAGCGCTATGTCTCACCCGACACTTGTATTTATACTAAGACCTTACAATTTTTACTATGGATTAATCCATTTATGCTCCGTAGCCCTTTGCCGATCAACACATTGCAATTCTGGAAGTTGTGTACTGGGGCCGGATTCATCAACGACTTACCTCACTTTAACGGAGAATTGTAAGCTTATCAAGCGATATGGTGAGCGATAATTCGCGTTATCTGAGCTTTTAACGCGGCTTATCCCTCACCATATCGCTTGATAAGCTTAGGCCTTTGTCATACCGTCGCTCGCTCCGAGCGACGCCTAATGATATGCGCCCATATCGATCCAGTCGCGTCGCCCGATCGATATGGGAGCCTATCATTAGGCGTCGCTCAGGGTGAGCGATGGTATGACGAAGGCCTTACAGTTCTCTGTTAGGCCCCCACAGATAGAGTTACGTAAGTCGTTGATGAATTCCCTGAACGTTGCCACTCTCTCTGAGCACGGTGATATGGCTACGGTTCGAAATATCGCTTTTGTGAGGGCAGTGCGACGATTGGCAATTTGCCGGCCATAGCTAGTCGGTGCGGGGCCCACGCGCACGGAGCTAAGAAGTATAGCGCGTCTTCGTTGCACCACAGCGGACTTCCCACGGACGGCGGCATCGAGTCCGAGGGGCAAAAGTGAGTAAACTTTCCAGCACCCGGAGGAGACAGCATCTTTCTCGCTTAAAAGAATGGGGATAGGGAACCTCTGGATTTTTCGGATAACTGGGTGAACACAGGTGGTTTCGTAAAAGCTTTTTGGGATGCGACACGCATTCTTCTTCCACGGGATATCTTGGAGACAACGTGAATGCTCGTTTGGTCAGTACATTGACTTGTGGTGGTCAGCCGTTACGTAGACATCCTTCCCAGACAAGTCTGGCAGCTATTCACCGGCCTCGAGGGGATGGAAGCATTGGTTGGCGTGGGCAGAACCTTTAATCGGAGTGCACTTGACAGCTGGCACCTCTTAAGACTGTAACCATAAATATGTCCGCGGTTAACGTGGCAGTGCAGTCAGAAGAGGAGGATGTCAAGTGCACCCTTAGCAAAGGTTCTTCTTTAGGGTCCCACTCGGCGAAGCAAGCCTTCCATGTCTCCAAATTCGAAGAATTGGTGCCAGACTTGTCTGGGGAGGATGCAACACTGATCTCTACGTCAACTGGTGACCACAAGTCGTTCTCTGAAAGTTTCGCTGACCAAGCACAGTGCGAGTAGGTCTTGCCCTACGAAAACGAGCCGACGAGCACAGGAAATTTGGGGTCGTTTTCGTAACTTCCTGGCCAAGATTCTCTCTTGTGCTGCGATTGTCTTGCCGTCAAGCTGGAGACAATGGCAGTACAAAGGGTAAGAAAAAGTCGACGTCCTGAGCAAGACCCCTATTGTGCTGCGTTTGTCCTGACGCTGTGATGCAGATGATGGCGGTACAAGAAGTGGAAACAAGCAGACGTTCAGACCAACCCCTTCTGTCCTAACAATAGTAACAACAGTAAATAAAAGTAAACAACAACGAATAATATTTCTAAATAATAAATCGCACAATGATCGATGATAAGTAAGAATAAGATCAAATAATGAATAATACTGATGGATAACGTCAGACAATATCGTACAAACCATGATGAGTAGCGATAAATAACAACAACCGGTGATAATTAACAATTATTTCGTATAAATATAAAATATGATCTGTTAATAGTCACCTGTTGTTATTATTTATTGCTGCGCATTATTAATTTTTATTATACTATTTATTTATTGGCCTTATTCCTATTCATCTTTGCTCACTGTTACGATTTATTATTCAAACTATTATTCATTGATATTTATTTTTATGTACTGTTGCTGTAATAGTTGGGACAGCCGGCTTGGTTTCAACGTCGGCTTTTTTACTTTTTATATTTATTATAATTTAGATTAAATGAAATTAAAATAAACAGATAAATAAAAATTCATAAGCATTTCCATTTACAGAATTTTTATGTATTTAGTCGCTCAACGGATCGTCCAGCGCTGGTTGTCCACGACTCTATTCGATGTGTAGACTAAATACGCATTCAAATTTCCTCCACGATATCCTGTAGACGTAGAAAGCATAGCGTGTCCCAAAAAGGGACTACCTTACGCTATAAACTGTTCCTTATATCCCCAGATCCCTATGTTTATTCAGGAAGGAGAAGCGACAAATCGACAATGAAGGTGTTTGATATGAAATGGTAAGCGACCAGCAGTCACCATACGCGATATAGTACAGGTGTTTTCAAATTAATCGGTTTAGATGCCAAAGTGCGCATAACGTGTACTGACAGTTCGTTGGGTTTTTCGAATAAATATTCGTGTCGCGAAGTGTATTTAACTGTACATTAAAACAATTTATTTAATATTTTACTTACATATTTGTCAGACATGAACACAGTCATGCATTACATGAATAACGGAACAGAAGCAGATGCTCGCTCACATGAACCTATTATGAGCATAACGATACTAAACACAACACAACTAACATAATTTCTTACCGAGAAACTTGAACTAAATCGGATCGCGGTTATTCTTCTTTCGCTACGCCGCGAGCGCTCATCGCACGCACGCACCCGCCGCAATATTCTCACGCATCTCTGCGACAGAGCGCGAAATCTTTCCTTCATAGCTGTGCGCGCTCAGGGGGAGTGCGCAGCTGGGGTTCTCGCAGAATCAGGCTAGGGAAGGGACTCCAGGGTGTGTGCCATCCAAACTGCCCATGTGAGAATTGCTTTCGTCGCTCAGGGAGAGTCCGCGGATCCGTGAGCAGCCACCGACCGACCATCGGCCGCCCTCTACATCGACTGACCGTGCTGACCTCGTTTTCGAAATTGCCACGTGTCCGCGACGCGACCGCTTGCGGCGTAGCGAGGGAAGAATAGCCGCTATCACTAAATCGCAGACATATTGATGATATTCTCGTCGTCGCGTAGCAATAAGTTCAGTTCTTTGAGATCCCTTTAAGAGAGGAAGCTTCGACCTCATATGCGATTTTGATGTAGGAGGGTGAAGCCCTAATTTCCCTCTTGTAGGCTTCCTCGTTTCGAGGTATGTATAAATAAAAAAGTTTTTTTTACCCTAAGTCGTTCCTTTCCAGGAAAAGCCATACATACCGTTCGGTAGGTTTTTTCCCGCTCTTTCAGAAAACATGGGTGGATGTCGCTCTAATTTTTCTAGCCGACCTTTGCTAGGGCTCCGTAAAGTCATGAACCGACGCGGCTATTGAGTCATCATGCTTTACGAATTTAAATTTGGACATTGTGCGACAGAGGCATCCCGTAGTCTTTTGGTCCGGACTGTCCTTGCGAACGAAAAATTCACTTCTGGCGATTTTGATCCCGAAGGAAAGCCGAGTCGCGGGCGCAGGTCGTCGCTCGACGAAGTTTTGAGGAGAGCCGTCGAAGCAAATCCGCAGACAATTACACGTACGTTAGCCGAGGGCTTTGGCGTACATCATAGTACGGTAGCAAGGCATTTGGAGAGAATCACAAAAGCACGACAAAAGCATAAGCTTACCGATGAGCAGTGTCCTTCACGTTTCTACACCTGCTCCTGCTCCACCCGCTAGTTACCCTTAAAAGTGAGCCTTTTGTAAGCCGTATTAGGACTGTAGATAAAAATGGGCCCTTTAAGATAACAGGAAGCGGGATATTTCTGATTAGATAGGGATGCTCCTCCAACATCCTTTCCTAACCTGATTTTCACACTAAAAAATTATGCTTACTCTGTGGTGGTGTTGCAAAGGTGTAATCCATTCTAGCTTTTTGCAGCCTGGTCATACAGTTATAGCAGAGTCTTATTGCTGTGATTTAGACTAATTGTATGAGAAGTTGCAAAAATCGCCGTTCGTTTCGGCGATTAATTTTGCGACTGCCTACTATTTGCGTTTAGAGGCGAATTAAAAAAATTTCATAACGTAACTGTAACCCTGTTTGTAAGAATTTTAAACATCATGACCATGTCAACTAATCTGTTTCTGCTGCGTAGATAAGGTAACATAAGCTGTCTGTCCATGTCTGGAACTCTAGATGTGCTATCACCTGTATCACCTGTCGTCCCGTTGATCATCGACTTGCTCGAGCGGGCGCCAGCAGCGTCTCCATTCGTCCCTGTCGCGTGCCAGAGTGGTCCAATGGATCCTCCTCGCTCGAGAAACACGAAGAGCGTCATATCGGTCGTTCAGGGCTTTCACGAAGAAGTCCGACCAACGCGTTGGTGGGCGTCCTGGTGTTCTTTTGACATCCCGCGGAATCCAATCTGTGACGGCTCTCGTCCAGCGGGTGTCTGCGAATCGCATTACGTGGCCGGCCCACCTAATTTTCGACGACTTGGCCCATGCGACAGCGTCTCTGATCTTCGAACGTCGGCGAAGCTCGGAACTCCGGAGGCCTTCTCTCACTTGCGTGAGTCGTGTCACTCCGAGCATCGTCCTCTCGATTCCACGCTGCGCGACGCTGATCGCGTGTTCATCCTGCTTTCGTATAACCCAAGATGTGCTATAATTAGATGTGCTATAATAACTGCAATTCCGAAAAACCTCCTACACTTTTCAGAAAATTCGACTGCGACTTCAAGCTTGTAAGTAACTTATATAGACAACTAAGTGACTTTAAAGCAGGAAGGTAACTTGTTTTCGAGGTCTGAAGGCATAAGTAAGTTAATTTGATGCCTTATGCTTCAAGTAACTTGTCTAGAAATTCTGAGCTTTCGTTTCAGTGGCTCACACGGGCTATTGAGTTTTTTATAGCGTATCTTTCTTTGGTAGAATCTGTACTAGAAGGCACATAATTACGACAGATCCGACTTAAGAATTGGCGATGCCAAACTTTTTGTAAATATTCTTCACCTTACGTTGGAAATGTCATACTTGTCGCGAAGAGAAGCCCACTATATACGTCTAAAGAAAACTTGAACTTTCAATCTTTTTGAAACTCGGATAGTAACGTATGTCGACTGTTTCTTAATTACGAGTCCGTTTGGAGGAAACTACGGATCTATCCTAGTCCGGGGGCCACATAACTAAAAGGTATTATATGTAATAAATCCAGTTGAGACTTTCCAAGCGGCTCCTACAGAACAACATGAAACCTAAACAAGAAAAGTCATGAAGAAAAAAAAGGAAAAAACTACATTTGTTGCGGGTGTAATCAGGCAAAGTTTGTGCCCTCCTCATTATGTTAGATCCTGGTTATAACATGTCAGGCGGCGGTCAGCACGCGGCATGCGGCTTCATGCCTCCTCCCACCATGTTAGATCCTGTTTATAACATGTCAGCCGGCGGCCAGCATGCCTCCATTCCGTCGCCCTTTGTCCGCCGAGACGGTAGTAATCCTCGGCGATTTTTTATTTTTTCGTTTGTTCGCTCGTTTTCGGCTTCTTTTAGGTTCCAGCTCGTTCTCTAGGAGCCGCTCGGTAAGTTTCAATTCATTTTGTTGCCTACTTTTTAGTTATGTGGCCCCCCGGACTAGGATAGATCCGAAACTACCTCTTTTTAAACGAAAGCTACAAACGTTCGAGTTGAAGACAATCGTGAGTGAGCAGCGGAGGGGAGGAGACGGCTGTTGCGTGCACACGATTCCAGGATCTTGTTTCGGGTTTCTTGGTTTTTATAGGCAAACTAAGCCAAGCCATCTATCTCATCGAATTCGGTGAACTGACACCAATTTTGTCTGTATTGTACTTCGAATGGGAACCGCAAGTCATTCTACAGGCCAAGTAGGCACTCAAATTGCATTCGCGTCATCCCGTAGAGGAAAGTTGAGTGACGCATCCTGGAAAACTAACTCCTTCCTTTATTCTTTATTCTTTAACGTGGTAACTGCATAACCCGCTCTAATTTGTGAGAAGTTTATGAGAGGAAACCTGAGGAGTGACTCCTTCATCCTCGTTTATAGTTCGACGCCCACTGTACATCATGCCGTCGCGTCGCTCGTCGTCGGAAGTATAAACGGGGCCTAAACGGGGTCTTATGGTATGCTACATCACTGCAGAGAGCTTTCAGGATTTTTCGGAAGTGGTTTTCGTAACATCAGTTTTCTGGAAAAGCATTTTTTTGCTCTTGCATAGCGATTTTACCGATCAAATGCCGGCCCTCAATATCTTGTGGCCTCACTGAAGGTTGGCTGGACAGTTTTTCTTGAAATTTGGAGGTCAGAAGCGACTCGATGTAGGATGAGGGAGTTGTACCATTTGATTTTCTTCCAACGATGGTTCGAACTCTCGGCGTGTTGATATAGAGCGCAGTCTTCCTGCTTTTGGGAGTGTGTTGGTGTGTCTTCTAATATCCAAGCGCTTAGGATATCAGCTGGAGAATCAACAAACACAATCGTTTCACCAATTTTTTTCTGGATTCTATATCACACATTGCAGTAAAACTCATACATAGTATTTTATCAGATTTATGCCTTTTGAACGTGGTCCAGGATCCCAAAAGGGAGTCTTAAGCCAGGACTTACTTAGCCTATTACCGGCCCGCTACAATCACCGCTACCCCTTCAGCTCACACCTAGACCTTTCATACTGAACCCGAAGGCCGTGGTTCCACTTAGTTGTCCTGGGCAGGGAATCGCGTACCGGGCTTTAGCAAGCCTCACTGCTACCACCGTATCCCCACAGTCTTCTCATGTATTGCCTAACGACTCGATGAACAGTTTTTGTGGAATTTCGAGCTGCTCTGCCATTTTTTACTTTCTCTGAAGAGGTGAGCAATGGTGGCGTAATGTGGACCTGGTCGCATATTTAGGTCACTAAGTTAAGGGAGGCGATCAAGTGTTCACACTACTGTACGCATTATCCACTTTCGAAACATCACACAACAGCCAGTTTCGAGACCCTTCTTCAAGACCGCAGGTCCCAGAACCTTTGTCCTTAACTTTTGAGCGACCCTGTATATACAGGATGCGGCAAAACTACCCATGCACCGAAAACTCAATGGCATTTTGAAATCAAACTTCGCCGATTGATTCTATCTATCAAAATTATCTGCTACAAACATGACAATTCAAAGCATGCTAACAGTTTTCGAAATGATCGCCTTCAGCCTCTTAGACTTTCGACAAATGCTTGGCACGTGGGTGCGGTTCATCAATTTCGTCCCAAAATTTCAAAAGCGCTGCTTTAAGAGAGTCCAAATTTGCTAGAGCAGGCTTTTTTCTCTAAGACGGCCCACATAGAATAAGCCGTCCGGTTAAGGTCCGGAGAACTGGAGGGCCATTCGTCGTGTGTGATGAAGTCAGGCAGCTGCTCGGCGCACCATTCCTGGACCACCTTCGCTTTGTTTGCCGAAGCAGAATCTTGTTGAAGGCACCAGTAGGCTTCTCCGAAGTGGGAATCGGCACACGGCTTGAGAACTTTCCAGGATATCCTTGTAAACCGCTGCGTTGGTTTTCACTCCAGCGTCGACGAAAACAAGTGGAGTTTTTCCTGAAGATGTGACTCCTCCCCAAACCATAATGGATTGATGCTTTTTCGCACTTTCTTGAAGTCACTTTGGTGGTAGTATCAGCAAGCCAGTCCCCAATAATCCTCTCGTTTTGGGGGTTGAAGGCTGGGTTCATGAAAATCTTTCATCGCTAAAGACGATGTTTCGAGCGCGTGCCACCGTGAATCGTTGCAGCAAGCTTTTGCATCTTTCCAATCTCCTCTTCTTCATAGTTCCGTCAGGAGTTGGCATTTCTGCAGACGATAAGGGAACTTCTAAAGCTTTCCCCTGACTGTCCTCCTTATTGACCTTTCGCTTATTCCTACGTCTTTTGCCATCTGGCGCATCGATCTTCTGCCGTTTCTACGGATTCTTTCCCCCACGAGTTTTACATTTTTCCAGTTGGCTGATGTCGTGGGACGCCCTCTTCTTTTTCTAGCCTCTTCGGTTTTCAATTCCTTGTAGCGTTCACTGTATCCTGAACCGTTCTTCGGGGCACGGAAAGGTTCTTCACAATATCTCTCGTTTGCTTGCCGACCTTATGAAGTTCGATAACAGCACTTCGTAGGTTGGAACGCCTAGCCATTTTGTACTCAAGTACGTAAGAGTTCCACAATGTTCGGCCAACATATATTAGGCGAATGAAGCGAGAAAATGTTTAAGAAATTAAAAAAAAATGGTTAGGTGCACGGGTAATTTTGCCCCATTCTGTACATATATTACAATATTAAACCGTGCAAGTGCGCGCCCGCAAGATAGGTCATTGAAGTAATAGGAAAGCGGCCTAGAGGGCGCCCGAAGCAGCGCTGGTCTGATACACTGATCTAATGCTGTATTTGGAAAGGTGGCGTCATGACACCATAATAGCGGAGCCCGTACAACAAGGGAGAAACGCTGAAGAAGAAGAAGAAGGAGTAACGGTGTAACTGCAATAAACTTTGTTCAACAGATTCATGGAGTGTAGACTTGTAGGGCAATGTTCTTTTTGACCGACACACTCTCCAGTTCCAAATCCTGTGATTGATGTGATATCCTAAAACCACATTTTAAAGCGTTTTGCAAAGATTTGTTCATAGCACGGTATCTCATAGTTCAGTGATTATCTATCATAGTTATCATAGTTCAGTCTTCCAATTTTATTGGTTTCGAAGTTGCAAGTCCTTTCGTTCTCGACGGGAATATCCTTATTCCGTAGCATATTCATCAATTTCCTTCGGCGAAATCTGTAAGAGAAACGCATGTGCTTCACCTCTCCAACACAATCTAAGGCTAGTTTCCTGTATTACACAAGACCTACAACTTTCATTAGGCACCACACTTCCCGTTGGTCTTGAAACTGCATGCACGCTTGATTTCATGCGCAGACCAAACAGGCTTAGTACTTCTCGACGAATCGTTCTATTCAGAAAAATGTAGACGAGACCATGGCTTCCTGAAAAAAAGAAATAGGCGTGTTAAAATCCAACTAAGCTACTTGCAGTACTACCCTACGAATCGGAGGGATCCATGAATGGGTAGGTAACGCACATGATGAATGCCATCTTGCGTGTCCTTCTCCCGTCCACCCTGCTGGTTTAATCGTTAGTGAATCTGGCACCTAGTCCACATTACCATTTCGCATCGTTTATTCACATTTATCCTTCGCTTATAGCGGGCATAGCGCTGTAGCGATTCGTTTGTCTTATTCTTCCGTAGTTAGTTTTTTTTTTGAAAATTGTTAACTTGCCGCTGAATCGCAAAGGCTACCTTTTTTCAGTGTTGTCAAGTTCTTCAAAAGTTGACGAAAGTTTCAAAAGTTAAAGTTTCTCGCGTGCTGCCCATAACGACGGATTTGGTTCGGATTCCGCACAGGCAACCCAATTCTTCCGTCCCAACGTGATCGACTATTTCGTTATAGGGATATATATTTATATATCTTAGTTCTTCCTGTGCTTTTGAGCGCATAGGGCGACGAACTCTTTCCACCGCTGCCTGTCTTGGGCTAATCCTTCGCACTCCTGCCTAGAAATACTCGTAACTTTCAGGTCATTCATGAGCGTGCGGCGCCACGTGTTTCTTGGGCGTCCTCTGGTTCGTTCTCCTGGCGGAGTCCATTGTATGGCTGATCTCGACAGGTGGTGTTCCGGCATACGCAAGATGTGTCCGGCTAAGCGAAGTCGACGTTGCGTAACGGTTTCGTAGAGGCAAATTGAGTGACCGCGCCGGAATACTTCTTCGCTTGTTACGTGGTTCGTGTAACGTATCCTCATAATTTGCCGCAGACTTTTGCAATGGAACGCGTTGACCCGTTCCGATGATGCTAGTTGATGTCTTCCATGTTTCGCTAGCGTACACTGCAGTGGGGACGACTATAAACGCAGCTTGACGCTATTTGAAATTGAAGACGACGTCCACAGTGGCTTAAGCCTCCGGAACACTGCCGTTGCCTTCGCAATTCTGCATCGAACGTCAGCTTCAGCATCTCTGTTACTGGTGATCATGCTTCCAAAGTAGGTGAAGTTATCCACTACTTCCAAGCGGTCCGGTCCTACGTAGAGGCCGTCTCCCGAGGTCACATTTCCTGCGTGCATGACCTTTGATTTTTCGGGACTAATTCGGAGTCCAATGCTGCCTGCTTCTTGGCTAAGGCGTCCTGTAATTCTTTGTAGCTTATTGTTGTCCTCAGCGAAAACTGCGATGTCATCGGCAAAGTCCAGGTCCATAAGGCGTCCACTAAAAAAGAGTATATATATATATATATACCATTTGCACGTCAAATTGGACATTTTTCAAACTTAATTGAACATTTTTAAATCAAATTGAACTTTTAAATCAAATTAAACACTTTTCACGTCCAATTTGACACTCCTTAAATGTAGATTAAGACTAATCTTTTGTTCAAGAAAAATCTGAGTATAGGTATTTCTTTGAATTTTCAATTCTTCTATCGAATAAGTAAACACATTGTTTGAAATTTTCTAAATCTTTTATTTTTAAAGAAGACGAATGGTTTGAAACTAGTTTCAGAAAGAAGGAAAACGGTCATTTTTCAGTGTTAAAACTAGATTTCTCCATGGACTCGTCCTAAATGTCGTCATTTTTATTCGATTGGTAGCAAACCTGCGGTTTGTGCGGAATTTCGCACCTGTAAACGATAGAACAAAAGTAGTTGTGAAGAACATACATATTCTCACTTTGATGTTTTATGTAGCAACATATGCATTATCAATCAAAGCGACGAGATTTTCGAGTGCATGACGTGATCTATTCTTCTAATGTACTAAATATTT
Organism: Heligmosomoides polygyrus polygyrus; assembly: GCA_947396885.1. Lineage (NCBI taxonomy): Eukaryota > Metazoa > Nematoda > Chromadorea > Rhabditida > Heligmosomidae > Heligmosomoides > Heligmosomoides polygyrus. The sequence goes on from OX377201.1 coordinate 11,806,623, forward strand.
CCCGCATTGTTTCGCTTTGAAACCAAATTTAGTTTGTTATTTTTCCCAGAAATTAAAAGTAGTAATTTTTCCTTGAACAAGAATTATTCTAACTATCTTGGAGAGTCTGCAGGTTAACCTTTAAGAGGTGGTCATTTTTATTTTGGAAGACGTCAGTTTAATTTCAAAGATCTTAGGCTACCTTAGAAGAGTGACTAACTCAACGTGAAAAGTGTTCAGTTTCATTTGAGTTCTCCAGTTCGACGTGAAAATGGTATGTATAGAACACTGACGTGCTCATTAGCTGGATACCTTAATTTATTGCGTGGACCAATACACGTCTATATTGCCTCCGCGATATTCCGCGGAAGTGGAATATGTGCGCAACGACAAAGAAACATGTTACTGCTGCCCTTTATTTTTCCTTTTTTGAAGATCTTATGCACTCAAATATTAATCTCTTACACACCACTTGATTGTCGCCCTTATTGCTGCCTACGTGAGTAAAACATGGGCGATGTCTGTGAAGTGTACCAAAAAGCTTAACGCCTCTCTTCAGATATGTCTTCTGCGGATATTGAGATATGTACGACGCAAGACCGTGTGACTAAGGGATCATTTAGTGTGCACGCGGTGCGCGACGCGTTATCACGATAGGCTCTCATATCGATCGCTCAACGCGATGGATCATTATGGCAGCCTTTCATCACATTGCGTCGCGGGTCGCGTGCACAATAAATCCCAAACAGCGAAGTCCTAAACCGGAGCGGATCACTGAAGAATTGGCACAAGAAAGGCATCAGTGGAGAAGTATCGTCGCCCGATATGCTCAACAACATGAGAAGAACTAATGGTAAGTCTAACGAGGGAGCTCAGTGAACTCGGTCCGGAGATTCTGGACGAGACCTATATGGTCTTGTAGGGCATCAGACGAGGATCACAGAAATATGATTCGTTTTTGATAATTGCCCCTGGGTGATCCGAAAATGGCAAAAAATGGTACCACTTCTAAGTGAGCTGATAAGGCAAAAGTGACACCTGGGGCCGGATTCATCAAAGTTACTGCAGTAACTTTAACGGAGAATTGTAAGCAAATAGCTCAGATAACGCGGCTCATCAAGCGATATGGTGAGCGATAAGCCACGTTATCTGAGCTTTCGTTTACGGTTCTCCATTAAAGTTACTGCAGTAACTTTGATGAACCGACAGGGCCACTCCAGGGGCCGTCATGAATTGACGGCCCCTGGAGTGGCCCTGTCGTGCTCAGAACTTAACCTGCAAAGGATTGGAGCTCAAATTAAAGTTAGATTATAGTAGTATGATAATTTCCTACGTTTCCTAGACGAAGCTGCAGTGCACATTCAAGTAAATCATTCGCAACGGTGTCGGCACCAACTGGATGGCCAGGTGGATAAGGAGGCGTAGACGTACGGGAGGGGATCGAGGGTTCGATTCCGTGGCAGTCCGTGCGATTTGCTCTGTGAAGTACTCCCGTTTTTGCAAACAAAGGGCACATTTTGGTTACGGTAGGGTACCTTCTTCGCTTCCTAACCCCGCTTTCAACCTGTTGTCAGATGTCGAAGAAGCTAGTTTTGCTGTGTGGGGTAATGTCGAGCGTCCATTAAACCACGCTTGTCTCGCTGAGAAAACTCTCGTTAGACCATATGGCCTCTTTGGAATGTTTTTAATTAGTTTTGGAAGCGTTCTTCACTGTCACCTCATTTTCGTACACAGTCGACAAGTAATGATTTGACCTATCATGAAGACATGCTGATCGTTCTTCGGATTTCACAACAGACTGCTTTTTATTCTTTTCACAACTCACTATTTTAGCTACCTCTTACCAAGTACAGCATATTTTATCCAACTCGTGTGATTGGACGCATTGTTATGTATTTCTTCGTCACCACTCTTCTATACACTTACGCGAGACGGGTCGGGGCATTGCAGCTATAGCCACTTGTACTCCTCCCTCAACTCTGGAGATCGAAAAAGGTTTTCCGTCCCGAATTCATCTATAGGATTATCTGGGATGCAGATCACCAATCTGGCAACCATTTTCGTTGAAACGATGAATGGCAGAAGGTTACGATCGGTATGTGTGTATAAAGGGTTGTACGCAGAATAATCTGCAATGCTGCACTTAACGACTCCAGAGGTCGAGGAGAGGACGAAAGAAAAATTTCGCCCTCCGATGGAAAGTAGTGCAAGCAAAGTGGTAAATTAGAAAAAGAGTGACAGATTCGTGGTCAGCAGCTTAACTAGTTCCCGTAAGCAAATTCTGGGCGAAATCAGTGGTCATCAATACGTGACCCTTAATCATCACTAGTCAATGATACACTCCGGAATCGAACCCTCGATCCCCTCTCGTAACACCCCCTCCTTATCCACTCGGCCATCCATTTGCTGCCGACACCTCGGCGAATGAATTACTTGAATGTACACTGCAGCTTCGTCTAGGAAGCGTAGGAAATCATCATATTACTATAATCTAACTTTAATTTTGAGCTCCAAACTTTTCGTAGGCCAAGTTCTGAGCACGACAGGGCCATTCCAGGTGTCATTTTTGCCTTATCAGCCCGCCCTGTAACGATACCGTTTTTTGCCTTTTTTGGATCACCCAGGGGCACTTAGAAAAAGCGAATCATAGTTCTGTGATCCTCCTCCAATGCCCTACAAGGTCATATAGGTCTTGTTCAGAATCTCCTGACCTCCCCCTTAAGTGAGTAAGTGTGCAGGTCACGTTTTGTCTAGTAGTTATAACCATTTTGTAAGGAATCTTTTGAGCGCAGTATTGTTAATACTTGAGCCTAACCTAAAATGATGGTCGCATGATATAAGAGAATGTCTCACAATCAATTTTGCCGCGCCTGTTTATCAGAGCAAACCATCTCGGATAGTACTTGAGAACTAGAACAGAACTAACCGTGACTAATCTGCCACACCACGCTTGCAAGGACAACGACTGCTTTTGGAACCGGCGCAATCTCCACGAAAATATAGAGAGCTGCCGTAGTAGCAGTTGTTGTGCAGATAACGAGTGATTGCAGGAAGATCTAAACTGGAGATTCGTCCTGTAGCAGCTCACCATGTATTCATCGAATGCTTGCCTCTGTGTCACGCCCACCTCAACTATAAGGCCTCGTGCATACATCACGTCGACGCGATGGAATCGCGGCGATGAGTTTTGCAGAGCGACGCGAAAGAATTTGAACTTCTCTGTGCTCGTCGCATCGCCCATCGCTCTGCAAGGGAGCGCGACGGCGATCCGTCCAGGACCAACGCTAAACACCGCGCGCGGCGCGAAAAAGTACTCCATGCCCACGATGGGCGCGGGAAGCCATCGCGCATGCCGACTGCCACTGTTGCGGCGGCCGCGGCGTAGTTTGCTTTGACTATTCGACCGCGTGCGGCTGAATGGCCATGAACTGAGCGCCGCGGTGGCATCGCGGCGATGGAAGTATGCCCCCGGCCTAAGGCTAAGTCAATAGTTCTCACTATTATGTTTGTCGCCCGGTCGTACTAACAGAGAGTTGCGAAAGCACTCCATAGGTGGATCAAACGCCTCTGAAGAAGACGGGAGCGTCGAAACGTTAGGCCTGGCAATAATGATCCACCGTAACAACCTCGAGCGGCACAAACATAATATTGACAACTATTCTTCACAATGCCGAGGTTTTATGACGAGAGAAGCTGGAGACTTGCTAAGCCAATACATATTTGTATCCTTACCTGTAGTTGAAATTTCTCCAAGCTACCCTCTCCAATTTGGCTCATCTTCAAGACTCTGTAGCACAGTACAGAATATAATGGGACCAGAATAACTATAACTGAAACATTGTGAATCAGCACCAGTACTGAAGTATAGTGGCCAATTTCCTGAAAACATCAGTATTGACGTCTATTTTTGAGAAATGTAGAAATCAAAAGGCGTAGTCTTGGCGGTCATCATGCGATGAGCAAAATTATTGGTGAGCGTGTGTGCTATGCTTTCGACAAAAAAGAAATAATTTTTGATCCAGTGCGGCATTTGTCTAAAGTTGTTAGTCGAGATGGTGTCGGAGAGGCATTATCTTGTATTTAAAGGTTTAAGTATTTTCTGACGCAAACAGTTACTACAAGCAACAACTATTCTTTCTTATAAGATATCAAGTGACAAGGTAACTGTCTCAGTTGTACGGCGGAACGGCGGGAACGAATACTATGGGAGGAATCTCCATCCTGCATGCAGTAAAACAAAGCATGTTTCGTTTTTCTCTCTTCCTTTAACCAAACGAGTAAAGGCACCAAAAATGTTGCATGGTTATGGACCGCAGGGTCCACGGAGACACGAAGGGAGCTAGTGCAGTGACCTAAATGGCGCAGCGAAAGAGGTGCCGCTTCATGAGCGTAGCGTCGAGGGTTCGGTTTCCGACAACGTCGCGTTTTTTGCACTTTTACCCTTGGAATTCGCTAGAGAAACGCTATCTGTACGATTTTTTGGATTTCGTTGCGGTACAATTCCTTGTCGACACACCGTGATGTCAGTAAGGACGATCATAGTAGGGCAACGTATAAAGGCTACAGTTTCTCCACATCCCGACTTCGTTTGGGATGACCGATGGTATAACAAAGACCTAAGGCCGGAAAGAAAGCACCGCGCCACGATCTTGTTCATTTATTAGGTTGTAACGAAATAAATGGCACTGAACCACTGTAAATTTAAACAGTTAATATCTCGGCTTGTAGGCAAGTTTATTAATCGAAATAAAAACCTTCTGATTCTACACATCTTTGCCAACGTGACACAATCTTTTTTATCCCAGTAGCATAAAAATCAGAAGTTCTGGAATTGACGAAATCTTCGAAGGCACTTTCGGCATCCTGTTGGTATTTGAATATTTCCCCTACCAAGAAGTCGCCAAGATGCTTGAAGATATGGAAGTCTGTTGGGGAGAGGTCGGGAGAAAACGGAAGATGTGGTAGATTCAATGCTCAGCTCATTCAATTTCTGCAACGTCATTCGTGCTACATGGGGCGAGCATTGTCGTGCAGAAGGAGAACTCGCATTCGGTTTACGAAGGCCGGCCGGATATCCTTCAACTTTTTCATCATGTCTTCAATTTCAATGCAGTACTTCTCTGCCGTGATGGATTCACCGGGAGGGAGGAAGCTGTTCTGAATAATTCCCAGCGAACACCACCATACTGTCACCATTACTTTCTTTTGGTGCAATTCCGGCTTCGCAAAAACCTTGGGGCCCTCATCGCCGTCCACCCACTGTGCCGATCGTCGCCTGTTGTCGTACATTATCCATTTCTCGTCACTGGTTACGATGCGATCAAGGAATGGGTCCGTTTCGTTCCGTAGAAGCGGTGCGGACGAGATCTCATATCGTCGGTTTCTTTGCTCCTCAGACAGCTCGTGAGGCACCCATCTTTCCAGCTTTTTGGTCTATCCAATTTCCTTCAGATGCCGGGCAGCTGTGTTCGACTGACACCAAGAACCTTCGCTATCTCCCTGGTGCCTTTGTGTGGATCCTCCTCTACCACATCTCTCAGCTTGTCCTCATCAACATCACTATGCCTCCCACGACCTTCATGTTCTTCCAAGCTCTCATCTCCATTCCGGAACTTCTGATACCAACGATACGCCGTCCGAATTGTGGAACATCCTTGACCGAATGCGGCGCTGATCTCCTCCTTAGCTGTAGTGCCCAGCTTGAATTCATACAAGTAAATGCCTCGGATTACCCTTTTCTCCATTTGCAAAAAAGTCAATAAAACTCTAAAGCTTTCCCACTTTTACATAGAAAATTTGGTACTCGCCGATAGAGCAAAGTTTGCGCTTCTAAATGATATGCCACGTGTTACGGTTTGTTCTTGATCAAACGCGTAAAGACGCGCCAAAAAATGGCGCGAGCCAGTGCCATTTAATTCGTTACAACCTAATAGCTCCTATCCTGATGGCGCCACGCCCCCACCGTAGTGAGGGCTGCGCCGAGGACGACTAGTCGCGATGCCGCATGCCTCTGAGGGGCTTGGTTCACTTCAAGGCGTCCTGGCCTCGAGCTAAGACTAGGAAATTATGTTTTTTCTACTTCATGATATTTTTAGGGCGCTTTCATTTGCCGCTGACGAAAAATCCGAAGGCGATGTTGACATTTTACCTTAGGAGGCAGTCCCTCTAGGCAACGTCGCGGTACGCAGTACTGCATACAGTAATCCCCTTGTGTCGAGCAAATGCCGCCAGGTTGATTGCGGCATTGCATTGCTGCAAAATTCTGCTTGCAGCCTGAGCCATATGTTATATTTCGGAGACACGTCTGCGACGCTGTCAGCGACAGTGCTGGGCGGATGCTATGCAGTGTGTAGCAATCCGCACAACACTGTCGCCTATCGCATCGACGACAGCGCCGCAGGGAGGTGTTATACTCCCCGTCGCCGATAGTATCGTCGACAGATTGACGGCACGTCTCCGAAGTATTACGTATGCCTAAAGGCCCCCACACACTTCTGCAGCAACGCCGCTCGCCGCTATGGTTAAGGATAGGGCAGGGACGCCGGCGGCGGCAGCTCTGCGTTCCTACCCTATGGTCAAGCATAGGGCCGCGGCGTTGCCGCAGAAGTGTGTGGGGGCCTTAAGGAATCGTTCAGAAGTCATGCCACGCGCGATGCAATGTCACGATAAGCTCCCATATCGATTCATCGCGCCGTACGTCACGTGTTCACTAAAGGCACACTTGCTGCAGGTGGCGGGGAGCAGACGGTAAAACTCGTGAAGCGCGCCGTTCACGCATACTCGAGTCTCGCTGGCGGCAAGAGGAAGAGGGTGCATTCACCTCCAACATTAGGATGCCATCGGACATGACTGTTGGTCGAAGATACTTGAATGGTGTAGCTCGTGAGAGCTAATTGCCACTGATCTAAATCGACCCGCGCTCATTCACATCCGTCGACGAGTACTCAACCTTTTTAACGTTTAGCTTAAACCGGAACAAAGCCAAACAATTGTACCACGCCTGTGCCTGTCGCTCGAGTTCGGCTTTTTTCTCACATGCAACTATGACGTCATCAACATACAGCGGCGTCCAAGGTACCTCCATTTGAAGACCTCGCAAGATTGCATCCATGACAACCATGAGGAGCAGTGGGGACAGCGCAGATCTCTGGTGCACTTCTACAGAGGTGGGGAATTCCATCCAGATGTCAGCTGGCGCGCGCACCCGACTTCTTGGGCGAGAATACAGGATGTGCACCAGGGATGAGCGGATTAACCGTTATCCGTTATCCGTTATCTGGTTTCCGGGGGGTTTTGACCTATCCGTTTTGTTGTTCGTTATCCGGCGGTTTTGGACCGGATAACGAACAACAAATTAGCTGAATCTTAGCTTTGGACGTGGTGATAGGTGTACTATGTACAGGATCCTTCACGATCGTAAGAGTGGTCGTCAGAAACAACAGAAGTATTTAAATCTAGAAGGGTTAATTGAAGTTTCCTTACTTGGAAACTGGCTACATAGTTTTAAAGATATCTAACTTCCAGCCTTGCAGAAGGCCCGCTAAGCCTGCATCATACTTATATAAAGCCTACTTAGCACAGCATTGCTAATTCATCTCAAGTCATGTGCTAAACAAGAAGGCATACAAACTGCTACTAGCAATCGTCAAAAGTGGAGAACCGCATCCTGGGAAGAAATTTTTAACACTGATCTTTCCACCGTATCATTTGTAGCTACACGATTGCAGTATGTTCGATTTGATTGCAGGCGCCTTTTTAGCCATATGCTGTAGTGAATTATCAAAAAATACTACAGTACAGCAACGAATACCAGCAAAAGAGATTGGATTAATCCAAATATACAGGGTAAGCAACTCCTTCATTAAAAATTTTAGAGGAGCAATAAACTACTAGACAAACTTATCACCGTGGGTGCTGTAGACATGTAGATTTGTTTCAATTTGTGAGTTTTTTTCGTGAAACTGCAACATAGGGAACACCTCCGTTTTGGGGTTGGGTTGGATATTCTTCCTCTGCTCCAGAAAGTCTGGATGTCATAACTCTTTGGCGTAGAGTAAGGCTGATAAATAAGACAATCCAACCGACCCCTTGGAAACAGGTGAAAGGCGGGTATGTTGCTGTGCGTTTGTCTTCCTATGGATGGGCGGAAAAACCCATAGAGCGTCGTTGATGCGGCGACTGCAAAACGCTTAAAAACACTACTAAAATGTCTAGAAATGGCTTATAAATTAACAGTGCTTTAAGCCCTGATCTGTTGTTGAAATTAGTGCAATTTAAAACGAGTTTTAATTTTTGTTGTTTGTTCGTTATCCGCTTTTCCGTTATCCGGCCATTTTCGGGCAAAATTATCCGTTATCCGTTATCCGGTTTTCAAAATGTCATTATCCGCTCATCCCTGATGTGCACCCACTCAATAAGCTCTTCATGGATAAAGAATGCGTCGGTTTCTGTTTCTCGCGATGCGTCTCTAGCAGAAGACGAACGGCGTGAATGGCATCAATGTCTCCCAGCCACTACAGCCAACATTACCAGTTGGGGCCAAATTCATCAACGAATTACATTAATTTAACGGAGAAAGTACAGCCGAAATCCCAGATATCGCGGATATCAAGCGATATGGTGAAACAGCGATAAGCCGCGCTATCAGGGATTTCGGTTGTATTTTCGCCGTTAAATTGCTAAAAGTCTTTGATGAATCTGGATACCCTATGATAATTTATGAAAGTTAGCACCATTAGGAATCTCATAATGTTCTCACATGGCGTCGTTAAAACAGCAACAGATAAACGACAGATCCTACTTCCTACTATTCTTTGGTTCTGATTTCGGATTTAACGCGTTTTACAGCTAGGGTTTTAAATTTCCATTAAACTGTCACCTTTATTAAATTCAGTGAGTAAACGTGAGACTTATTAACCTGCAAAGTTTTGATAGTGAACCCGTTTGTTGCGCCATCAACTATTCTCTTCTTACTGTCAGCTACAATGCTGTTTGTCTAATGTTCGTTGCTGTATCCGTTACAGCAGTTGGACCTTATTTTTCAGAAAAAAAAGGCGCATACCCAGGTCATGTCATCAGATATAACGGGAGCTCCTATAAAGGCGGACACCACGCTGTTATACAACAACGGCCGCGTAACGAAAGGTCGCACGACCATAATGCAGACGCACAGAGCCATCCACATGTAAAGCGTTTTGCCTAAAATTGTTCCGCAATGTAGTTTTTTCCAAACAATTTTCTACAAAAACGGCATAATACCTCTAAAGAGGAAACGCAGTCCTCCCATCGAAGGAATCATTTCAACAATTCGATTGAACGCTAGTACAACACAGTTGACGATTGCCCCGATCCATAGGCCTTGAAGAGCAGAACTCGTTGAAAATTAGAAGCATTTGCCATCAAACTAAACTAACTCCAAACCATGTGCCCTAGAAGAGGCACGATGAACGTGTGGGTGCAGAATACTACACCTGCCTAAAAATCTGTAAGAGTGTTTGTGGGTCTTGAACGAGTATGGCATATATCACTCACAAAATTTAGATATGATGTCACCAATGAGCCTATGAGCAAATCCATTATGTCGACGAATCCATTGAAGAACATTAGGCGGTAACATGGAATACGCAGCAGTTTTCCACGTACCATGCCTATCAGCGTGAGTACGTAAAGGGTCTGAAATGTGTTTTCCCACGATGAGCAGAATAAAGGATAACACAAATCACAAACAAGCGAACACCCACTGATTTCGGCTTCACGTATATGTTGAACACAGATGAAGTTTGATAACGTAACACTGCTTTTCGAAATTTCAACAAAATTTGTTAACCTTAGAGACAAACGGGCATGTCAACTCGAAAAAAAGGCGAATTCTGGTTTGACTTTTGATGACTGTGTTGCGATTGTATTTCGCTCTGTTTATAAACATTTTTTACATTTTTAACATTTTTTCAGGAAACCCGCGGACTGGGGTTAGTTCAGCAGTCTGATGAGGACGGGTCAGTGAGGTATACACAACCATATCTATTTCGGTCTTACACTAGCAACTATTAGGTTGTAACGAATTAAATGGCACTTTTTGGGCGCGTCTTTACGCGTTTGATCAAGAACAAACCGTAACATGTGGCATATCATTTAGAAGCGCAAACTTTGCTCTACCGGTGAGTACCAAATTTTCTATGTAAAAGTGGGAAATCTTTAGAGTTTTATTGACTTTTTTGCAGATGGACAAAAGGGTAATCCGAGGCATTTACTTGTATGAATTCAAGATGGGCACTACAGCTAAGGAGGCGGACGAGAAGATCAACGCCGCATTCGGTCATGGATGTTCCACAATTCGGACGGCGTATCGTTGGTATCAGAAGTTCCGGAATGGAGATGAGAGGTGGACAGCGATGAGAGCCCCAAGGTTTTTGCGAAGCCGGAATTGCACCAAAAGAAAGTAATGGTGACAGTATAGTGGTGTTCGCTGGGAATTATTCACCACAGCTTCCTCCCTCCCGGTGAATCCATCACGGCAGAGAAGTACTGCATTGAAATTGAAGAAATGATGAAAAAGTTGAAGGATATCCGGCCGGCCTTTGTAAACCGGGCGAGTTCTCCTTCTGCACGACAATGCTCGCCCCCATGTAGCACGAATGACGTTGCAGAAATTGAACGAGCTGAGCATTGAAACTCTACCACATCCTCCGTTTTCTTCCGACCTCTTCCCAACAGACTACCATTTCTTCAAGCATCTTGGCGACTTCTTGGTAGGGAAAATATTCAAATACCAACAGGATGCCGAAAGTGCCTTTGAAGATTTCGTCAATTCCAGAACTTCTGATTTTTAAGCTACTGGGATAAAAAAGCTTGTGTCACGTTGGCAAAGATGTGTAGAATCAGAAGGTTTTTATTTCGATTAATGAACGTACCTACAAGCCGAGATATGAACTGTTTAAATTTACAGTGGTTCAGTGCCATTTATTTCGTTACAACCTAATATTTCCTTTTCTTCTCATTTCGTCTTAATATACATCTATTGTCTCATTCCTGCTTTTTTGCCGTTTCTGCGCTTATTTGTTGAAATGTTGCCTTTAATTTCACAGTTTCGTAACAAGGATTACTCCCTATTGAGCGAACTTTATGAATTTGTAAACTAAGAAAGCAGGATTACTCCCTATTGAGCGAACTTATGGTTAGACTTACCACAAAAATTACTCCGCTAGTTAAGAAGTAGACACCTTGAATCTCGTTGACTGATCCTCGAGCTTTCCACTCGGTGAACGTTCGCGAACTGCAGTTGTATTCGACTTCGTCGATAATCCACGGAATATTGAAGTATAAGACATGCATCTCAAAGGCTAAAGCATATCGAATCAACAGAACACATATAGGTGTTATTTCACGTAATTATGGAATATGGGTCCGATGAGGAGATCAACTGTCAGAAGAATATCGCCATTGTCGTGGAGTGAAATATATAAAGCGACCGAGCGATAAGCAAAACACTTCGTCCAAAGAGGTAAACAGAAGGGATGGAGTTTTTCTAACTGTTCGTGGAGTGCGCAATGCTATCAGCTTTAGAGGGATACTGATATCTATTACATAGGTGCCTATGTGTATGAAAATGAAGAAAAAAACAGCCACATTAACAGTAACAAAGTAGCTAGGATCGAAGTAGCTAGGATTGAAGAACTCAAGTAAAACATTGAACACAAGGAAAGCCTAAATACGGTAGTGCCGTCATATTCTCTAGCAGAATTAGTCTACATATTCATGCAAACCTATACAAATGGCTCATTAAGAAAATCTTCACATGAGATTCAGTATAGCCAAAACATTTGTCCCACAATCAGAATCACAGTTCAACTGATACGGATAAATATCGTCGGCTTCTTGTCACAATATTAGGGCGAGTCATATGTTCTTTGCAACGTGACTTTGCTCTCCTTATTGAGGTGTGTTGTCGATTCCGCAATAGGTCATGCGAATGGGCAAAAGTCAGCCCATGCCAGTGCAACTTATTAGTAATCCACCTGGAGCGTATCTCAAGAGATATGGAATCTTCAAAACTCCACCTCCGTCAATGTCTTCTTTACGAGTTCGAATTGGAGCACACGTCAGCCGGGGCTCACCGATGTGCATGTACCTGTGATAATTAGATGAATCGCTTTAAATTGGGAGATTTTTCGTTGTCCAAACAACCCAAGTCTGGATGCGAGTCGGTGGTCTTCAGCGGCACCCTACTGGCTGCGATCAAAGCAGCACTCGTGACTTGGCGATGATCATCTCGTCTAGCCAATCTACTGTCGTTCGTAAAGTACGAGAGCTTGGTTTCGTCTGGAAAATACGCCAGTGGATTCCGCATGATTTGTCACCTGACCAGTACTCCATTCGAGCTGATGCATCTCTTTTCAACTTATCCCGCTCTCGCCGTTTTGACTGGCTGGACTCGGAAACCCCCGGATTTCTATTGCCACGGCATCCATTCCTTGCCGCAACAATGGAGGACCGTCATCGACAAGATGGGCAATGCTCGAAAAAGAGGGAGGTTAGTTTGATCGAAATGTATAAAAACTTGAAAAATATTTAAAAAACGCAGGAACATACGAATCAAGTTTTTCCGTTTTCCTCCTCTAATCTCAAACAGTTGTAACCTTGACCATAACAAGTGCTTCACTGGTAACAGTTTTTTATTTGTGAACATTCGGTAAGATCTCATAAACTTTCGAAACAGATTTTTAACATCTTCTTGTACACAGTGAAATTTCTACTCCGAACGCTTTCCAAGAAGGAGGTCGTATTCCCTCTTGGTTTTTGCAAAGGAGTGTCTCGTATTTTTTCATCTCTTTAGATGATGCTTGCATCTTATTAGTCTCTTCTGTCCAGGTGTGAATTCGACAATGATGAGAATCGCGCGCAGTTTGGTTTACTGAGAGATGTTATACTCACAGAATTGAATCCTTTAATGTTTTAAATACTGATTTTTCTACAGTTAAAAATAAAAATTTCTGCCCGCGGTTTCGAATCAATGACTTGTTCAATTTTTTAGTTTTTTTTTTCAGAATGCCATGGACACAATAGCTTTCTACCTGAAGGTGCGATACTTGCGGTCAAAATTGTACTCTATAGCGAGCGTCAGTTATTAGTGGTGACTTGAGGGCTTTCGCGCTCTTCGAATCGATGAAGGAGTCGCAACTGAAGGAAGGACCTGTCAGGAAAATAATTTCCTCCCTTCTAACGAAAACAACCTCAGAAAGTACTGTATGAAATCACAAGTCTTGCTTGACATACGGTGATTAAACTATTTTTCCTAAAATGATTTTCATTATGATCAGGGATCTCAAGTTTGGCGGAGAGTCGTTGGATACACCGCCCTCAGAAAGGGGCGGGGCGAGAAGCGCGCCGAGGACAAGATGTCCGGGTCTCTGCTATATCATGGAGGCATCGCATTTCTAATCACTTCCCTAGGCCCTGTAGTGCTATCCTCAAGTGATTTCGTTGTTGAGACAGAAGTCAGAATCCTGTTCACCATATTTGGAGGAAAAGAGTTTTCAGCTGCAGCGCCAAGGCTTTCTTTAGGTCCCGCCACATTGATCAGTACTAAGGCGTCGTCCGTGTTTTCCGACAAGTACAGCAACATCTTAGCGAGATATTTCATGACAACAACTCGACGATCCACTAGAAAGTTCTTCAACACAAGAAGAATTGTCTGATCCTTGGAAAGAGAGGGTGGTGAGCCGGTTTTGCTCACAATTACGGATAAGCCTTCAATGTAGAACTCCTGACCGGAATCACCAATAGTCTCTAGTTGAAAATTGAAAGAATCTAGAGGGAAGAGCGACGTTCTTCTTCCCTCAACTGCCTCCATAACCGAACCGACTGGAAAATGACTTGAGAGTTCCCCGAGATGCGCTTCCCAATAGTCTCCCACCAGCCGTTAGGCTTTTGGACTGCTTCACGCCAATAAACGACGGTTTCGCGCGCAGCAAGCTTGTCCAAATAGGGCGGCGCGGGTAGAGAGGGAAGTGGGCGGCGGGCAGCATGGTGTGCCGAACGACTGCCCCCCCCCCCTCAAGTTTGCATCACGTGCCAAAAAAGCGTTCCAAAAAATCCCCTAATCACATAGCAGCAGACACTTCTGGAATCTGCTTTTCAAAGTGTACAATCCACATGTCTTCTATTAGGTAGGTGCAAAGATTTGCAGGTCTTCTGTTTTATTGGTTTCAACACTCTTTTAAAATAAAATAAAATAAAATCTTTTAAAGATTTCTTCATAAGGTATTATGCATAGAATTTAATTGAAGTCGCTTATTTAAAAAATAGTTTGTTTTTATTTCCAGATGTTTAAACGCGATTTTCCGGGTTTTAATTGATTATGGGGAGCTTTTTTTGGTTCAGTCCCTAGGCAAACGTCGCCTGTTATCATGACGTAGCCAGTTCTCACCGCAAGTCACAATCCGTTCGAAGAACGGATCGTTGGCTTTGCACAAAGGATGCGTCGACGATTTTTCTGACTTTCAGTCAATTTAGCTTCTTGATCTTCCCAATTTCTTTCAAATGGCGAACAACTGAAATGTGATCGACGTCAAGGTCCTCGGAGATATCTCGCGTAGTTTTCCGATCAGCTTCGTCTGTCGCCTTCAATGTATTATTATCAACGGCTGCCATTTGGTTCGTCTTCGGCTGGTGTTGCCGGTGTGAAACTTTTGGAACCAACGTTGTACTGTACATTCGTTGACACTTCTCTGGCCGCATACTTCAGTGATATTAGTCTGTCGCAAAATTAGTCGCCGAAACGGACTGCTTACTTCAAACTGCTATAACTGAGCGAAAACACAACTTTATTAATCGTGGCTAAAACCACCAGAATCTATACATTTTTGTCAACGAACAGGTAAAGAATCATATCCTTTACAATAAAAGCTGAGATCACAGGCATTAACGAAATCCTGGAGAGAACAGTTGTTTCTGACGCAAATGAGGATCAAGAGCTCGGGAAAAGTGATAGACGATGATTTGTGTGGTTTTAACAAATCAAGACGGAGCATGTACAATTTTTCAGTAGAAAAGGAAGTTGAAGAAACAAGGAGCACTCTTTATTTTATAAGGAGGTTACCAAAATCTTGTCGCTACCTGGAAGGTACTCATGCATGTCTTGGAGCGATGTGCATGTTGGCAGCCTCCGGAGGAAACTCATCCGCTCTTTCTATGAATGTTTAATAAAAAGGCCTTTGTGGCCTACACAATGATTTGCGATAGAAAGCCATTGGACAGGTCACAATTTCAAGATGCGGCGGGATGCCACAAGGGCATTACTGTAAGCAATACTGCGGTCCTTTTTCTTTCATGTGCTATCTAGAGGGACCGTATCATATGAAGTAATGACATCACCGCTGTTCGCTTTTTCCCCACCGATAAGGGCCCTAAAATTTTCATCAAATCAAAAGGGAAGATTTTCCTAGTCCTACCACGCAGCCGGGACCGTTTGAAGTGGACCACTCCCCTGAGCAGAGTGATGCTGCGGTGCTTGGCACTGCGGCACCGCTCCACCGACAACGCACTCGCTGCACGTCGCGGCATGCTGAATCGCGAAAACTCGTCCGCGGCGTAGCTCTCCCCACAGAGGAGGTCCGACTACGATAGGAGCGAAATGGGCGTAATCGCGGTGCGGTAGAGCAAGACTCTGTTTCCTGCCTTAAGGCTCCCACACACTTCTGCGACAACGCCGCTCGCCGCCATGGTTAAGGATAGGGCAGAGACGTCGCCAGCAGCGAGCTCTGCGTCTCTGCCCTATGGCTAGGGTTGGAGATTTGTCTAAGGTTAAGGATAGGGCAGCGGCAACGACGCAGAAGTGTGCGGGGCCTTTTAGGCCTGTGGTATACTCTCGCGGGTGTGTCTTCGGCACTTCCACTGATGGGAAGTGCGCAGTGGAGTGTCGTCGTCGGCCCGGCACGGCGAAGTCGCTTTGGAGCGTATTTGTTGCGCTTAATTGAAAGGACGTCGCCGACCGAGAGCCTTCTGCGGTGCACTGCACCACGGACGGCTGCTGTCTCGCGGGGTGGGAACGAAGTATACTATACTTGTGCTCGAATAATCGAATTCGAATATTAATTCGAATAATTTATTCGAATTCGATTTTCGATTATTTGATTATTCGAGTTTCGTAAATTCGAATAATTATTCGAATTCGATTATTCGAGTTTAGAAAATTCGAATAATTATTCGAATTCGATTAATCGAGCTTTGCAAAATCGAATAATTATTCGAATTCGATTATTCGAGGTTTACGATTTCAAATAATTATTCGAATTCGATTATTCGAGGTTTGCAATTTCGAATAATTATTCGAATACGATTATTCGAGGTGCGAAAATTCGAATAATATTCGAATTTCGAATACGTGGCTGTTTTGAATGTGGCATAATGATGATTTTTGTGAGCGGCGTTCATTTTGGTGACGATTGTTTTCGATAGCACACTGTCGAGGAGCTCACCGTTACGAAAACGCATTCAATATCCTACTATACATAGAAGGGTGGTGTGTGCGCGTGCGTGTTTCCATCAGTCCATCACAACTGATATGAGGGCATGGCGTATTTGCGATACTGACCGCAGTTGATGGCGATCGACTGCCGTCCTAAGCTTCAGCCGTTGGGGTAGTCGATCTCGCTGAACACAAATTTGAAGTTCGTTTTTGAAATTATCGGTTGAAGTTGATCGAGCTATTGATTTTCTATGAGGAATTCGTTGAGGCGAATCAATTGTATGACCGGTCTTCGTCGATATTTTCAAAATCTAAATTCACACTCTCATTCACATTTGCGTTCTCTGCGACCACGACTGTCATCGATGTCATACACTTGAATACTCTACGGAATTTGCATAACAAACACAAATTTCGATGGAAAATTAAAAAATGAATTCAGACTCGTGTTCAGTGACCTACCTCGATTACCTCAGGCCTGAAGTTTCGATCTTGTTGAGTGATATTTACGAAAAATCGATAATTTGATTAATACCTCTTGATGGCAACCTTACTGCAAAAACTAACCTAAGATTCGTGTTCAGCGACCTCGATTACTTCGGGCTCACAGTTTGCATGTATGACACGACTATATACCATCTTCAGTTGAAATTCATCAAATTCAATGTTGTTACGCGGGGAAGATTCCAGAAGAACGTTGAAATTTATTTCAAGAACGTTGAATTTCGACTGAAAATGCCGTATAACTCTACAATTTGATTGGCTGACGATTCCTTTGAGGTAATGAAATGAACAAATGGAGTGAACGGGTTTTTTCGCCAGGGTTTGCACTTGTACGTAGATGTTTTGCACACGTATTTCTGTAGCAATTCTTTGTAGGATTTTGTTTGCAGGAAAAAAGTTCTCATGTCTTGCCATTTAACGAGTATTGTCAACGGTTCTGAGAAGATATTGAATATCTTCATTATTGGCTTTTTTTTAAAGAATTCAAATCCTTTATTTTGTCTCTGGCGAATGTTGTTGTTGAACTTGCTTTACTACATTTACTTGAGCCTACACAATGCGCTTTTGGATTGAGTAAACGGTATCAAACGAAATTGGCTAACACAAAAATCGCATCGTCCTTATTAATACACCCCGGTGCCCCCGATTTGTTCATTAGTACTCGAAAGATCCGCTGCTTATGCTCAGCGGTTATCGTCGTATTCCTCACTATCGAAAGCTTCTATAAAAGAATTTTAAGCAGGTTATCTCAACAGTGCAGGATACCACGAACTTTTATTGAAAATTTAACGAATGGAGACCGGTGCAAAATATAAGTTCCCTTCATAAAAAACCTGATTAATCACAAAAGTCCCTACAGACAAAGTAAGATTAGTACTTCGTCACATCACCTTTGTTGCAACCATATCGATAATTCTGTTTTGCATACTACTGGGTAGGTTATCAATAACAGTTCGCTCAACATTGGCTCATACATGAAGTATGACGTTCTTCAGATCAGAAACCGAAGTGTAAGTGGTTCCATTTTTGTACACTTTGTGTACAAAAATGCCCCACAAGTTCTCTATCAGCGGTGAGATCTGGAGGAAAACTAGACCACTGCAAAAGTTGAATTGTATTGGAGTTGAGCCAACCTCTTATAAACCTTGTGGAAAAGGTACAGAATAACTAACTACAAGGTTCTTATTCGCATTGGCGGGTCCCTTTACTCTATGGTGCCTAAAGCATCGATAAGGAACAAATATCTGGGTCTTCACACATTGGCTTCTTTGATATTTGAAGGAAATTGATAATAATAATTGATAGGAAATTCTTTGATATTTGTCGGGTTTATAAGTTAACTGTCCACTGTTCGTGCTTTGTAGGCTCTGCGTGCGTCTCAAACAAAAGGGGAGCCTGAGAAGCTTTCTATCAATCGACCTAAGAGTAAGCTGAAGGTGGCTCTTTCTCCTCATAGGACATTGGTTTGACTCGCTCTAGGTGTGTCTTGTGTTGTTGTAATACTTTTTTCTGCCGCTTGCGCTTATCGTAAACGTATTGAATAAATAAACAAATCAAATAAAATAAACCTGCATTTGACTGCGATAAGTATGTGGATGCATTATCTTGTTGGGAAATGAGATTGTGCCAACGAAATCTTCTGAAATATGGCAAAAGGTGATCTTGGAGCAATTCCTGGTAGTCTTCACTGTTCATCCAACACGAGACGAACTTCAGAAACGAACGAGACAAGTCCGCATCCAGAAAACGCAGCCCAACCATGAGATTTTCACCGTCAAAGTTGCGCCTAGGGAATACTCGATCTCTTCTCTCAGATCTCTCCAGTAGTGTAAAAGAAGTGGAATCTTGATGGGCCCGACGGGTACAGACACTATTCGAGAGATTTGAGGAGAGAGAGAAGCAAGTATTCTACAGGTGCCGGTGGAAGTCTCATGGTTTCGGCTGCGTTTTCTGGATACGAAATTGTTGCCTTGGAGTTCGTCTCGCGTAGGATGAACAGTGAAGACTACCTGAAATTGCTCGGAGATTACCTTCTGCCATATTTCAAAAGATTTCGTAGGCACGACCTTATTTTCCAACAAGATAATGCATCCATACACGTATTGCAGTCAACTACAGGTTGGCTCAACTCCAACAGAACTCAACATTTGAAGTGGCCTAGCTGTTTTTTAGATCTCAACCCGAAAACTAGAAAGCTTGTTGGACATTCTTGTACACAGTGTACAAAAATGGAACCGCTGAGACATCGGTTTCTGATCTGAAGAACGCTATACTTCATGCATGGGCCAATTTTTCAACTGTTATTGATAACCTAACCAGTACCATGCAAAATAGAATTTTCGATATGGTTGCAACAAAGGTGGTGTGACGAAGTACTAATCTTACCTTGTTTATAGGTACTTTTGTGATTAATCAGATTTTCTATGAAGCGAACTTATGATAGACTGCTTAGAATTCTCCTATAGAAGTTTTCCATAGTGAGGAATACGATGGTAACATTACTGAACCTCGGCATCGGGTTCTTCGGGTACCAATGGACAAACCAGGGGTGAACCTATTTTGCACCGGGTGTATTAAGTTTTAATAAAGTTTATTCGATTATTCGATTTTTTCGAATATTCGATTATTCGGAAATTCGAATAAACAAAAAATGGGGTTGTTCGATTATTCGGAAATTCGAATAACCAAAAAATGAGGTTATTCGATTATTCGGAAATTCGAATAAACGAAAAATGGGGTTATTCGATTATTCGGAAATTCGAATAACTAAAAAATGGTGTTATTCGATTATTCGCTCATTCGAATTTTCTAAAAATGGGGTTATTCGATTATTCGGAAATTCGAATAACCGAAAAAATGGGGTTATTCGATTATTCGTATTCGAAAAATTTTAAAAAAGCACAAGTATAAAGTATACCAGCCCTAATCGTGCGTCGCCGGCGATCTGCGGATTTCGGGCGTGGCGGGATGGCGGCGATTGGCCAGGTAAGGGATCCCCGCACGATTCGCGCCATTCTCTTCTCGGCCACTCCTGCGGAAGTATACCATAGGTCTTAAGGCCCCCGCGCATTTCTGCGGCGTTGCTGCTGCCCTATCCTTATCCCTAGGGCAGGGACGCAGAGCTCGCCGTCGGGGCAGGCGCGGAACTAGCGACTAATCACGCCGCTCAGCGTCAGAGCACGTAGCTCATGAAACCGGAGCAACGCGATAGATCACGGTGGATTGCGGCGGGATATGCTGCTCCAGAACTTTTTTGCAGTGGACCCGGAAATGCGTGTACAATTACGTGTATGTAAGCACGCGTATTCGCGTAATCGCGTGACCGCGTCGCCGGCTGTTCGGAGTTCTTATCGTCGTTCGGAACAGCATGACGCGATATGACGTATCGCTCCGTTCGGATCGCGTCGTCCGGCAATGGAAGTATAAGCAAGTATAAGCGACCATACGCGGGCAAGCCGTGTCGCTCCTTCGCAGCGTCCGCTCGCCGAACAGAAGGCGAAGCGTTTTTTTTTTTGAACAATTCTGCACGCTCCTCGGCCTTAACAATAATAATAATAACTTCTTATGTGGTATAACATAAAATGGACACGTGAGTCTTGGAAAAAACATACAAACACGGAAGACGAGCCTCACAAAATTTATGAATATCCAAAGGTGATTTTTGGTGTGTCGCTGAAATGTATTCCAAATGCCGCGCGTGGGAAAAAAATTTGACTTGCAAGGGGAGAGGGCTGACACCTACGCGTATGGTCTTTACGGAGTCATCCGTATGTCATTTAATCAAGCTCATCTTTCGATTGTTGGATTCTCAAATTTAACTTTTGCATATGCGTGAGGTTCAGAAACGCGCAAACATTGGTAGTGAACAAAATGCGGAGCAGAAGAAGATGGATACAGAATAAAGATAGCAACATGTCTTGTTGCTCTGTGGTCAAGTCGTTGAGGTGTAAAGTGTGTGGCGGGAAAATACGAGTGTTCAGCAATGTAGTATGAAGCTCCATTGATAGATAGCCTTCTTGAAGGTTCTGCATGAAGCGCCGTCAACCCTGGAAGTCCGAGAGGATCCATCAAGACTACATAGGATTCGCCTTCATTAACGTGTGTAAGCTCTGAAAGGAAAAGTGTAGAAGACGACTTTTAATGCAGCGCATGAAGTGCATCTATTGCATAACCAGCAGCCACTCCGAAACGGGTTTGGGTCCCTCAACCGAAACCAGATTAATACCTCCCTAAGAAGCTATTAGGGTGTCCCATAATTTTCTGGGCCATCATACCATCTTTAATAAAAGTTATTACACTACAGGATAATGATCAAGGGTAGTCAAATGATATATTCCCCATGTGTGGCCACAACCTTTCTCCAACGATTAGGCAGAGAGTTGTTTGCATTCTAGCAGAAAGAAGCTGGCCTGCTGCCGATCGATTCGTCGATTGCGCACTGAACCTTTTGACGTAACGAGCATCGTTTGTTCATGGAAAAAGAGCAAGACCTCTAAATGCAGCATAGCCACAAGGGCTGATATCTGGTGAATACGCAGGATGTGCCGCAATTTAGATAGACTCCTTTCCCACCGCCTCCTGCGTTCGATGCGGTCGCGCATTATACATTAACACACGAATAGTACCGAATCTTGGGTACTCTCAAGCAGCTTACGCTTCGTGTCCAGCATATCTTCAATGAACAAGTCTGCTGTAATCGCCTGCCCATCCGGCAAAAGCGAGTAGTGCAGGACTTCCCGACTCGTGAACCAAAATGAAAGCAAAATCTTCTTCCCATGTGGTGGCTTCGGAATTCGTTCTGGGCTTGTGTGCTCCAGAAGCCACTGGATCACCCGTGTGGTGTTATCGTACATGCACCACTTCTCGTCCTGTGCCCAATCGTGTTCAACCACGCAGTCGTTCTTACGCGGTTGAGATTATTCTGACAGGTGACCACTCACTCTCACCTCTGAGACGGAGTCACTGCATACGGGATCCATCCTGGCAAGACTGCCCTTCTTCCGCTTTGTTTCAGGTAACGATGAACAGTGCCACGTGGAGTATTGATAGCCTTAGATATCGTCCTTACGCTTCTGGCAGGTTGCTTCCTAACTGCTGCAAGCACTCGCCGTTCATTCGGTCCGATCGCTCTTCCAGTATGCTTCTTGTTCGTAATGCTGTGCATTCCCTTCCGGAAATGATTGAGCCAAGTTTCACACGTGAACTTGCTGCGCACGTCAGGACCTAACAAAGCAACGATACCTTTGTGAGCAGCGTAAGCAGACTGTCCAGAACGGAAGTGATGAAGAAACAAGTCGCGATACGTCGATGTCTGCTCCATTTTTGAGAAATTGCCAAAGTGCGGGCAGCAGGCCGATACAGGTAATCAATATCCTATTGCGAAACATATTCGAATCGCCTTCTTCTGCCAAGAGAACATCCCGCTTGGATCTTGTATAAAGAAGTCATAACGCGCTAAGCACTTATGGTTCAAATAGCCCAGAAAATTATGGGACACCCTAATACAATGAATGAAACAATTTTGATCAGTTGAACGACATTGGCTGTCTGCTATATCACTGTGTTTCAACTCATCTGAATCTTCAATTAATTTCCGATCATGGTTATCGATCATTGCTGGTTCTTATACCACCTGCGTGCTTTCTCATCAAACAATGGTGCAAAAGTCGATAATATTCAATCAAGTCGACTATTTATTTTACGTTTTCCTATTTTCCAAAAAATCGCCTTAGGGACACCGTATTTCGTGCCACTATGTTTATTTCAAGTGTTCTGGATCGTTTCAGCTGTTATTTTATGTAACTGAAGGAACGGATTAACAGTCACACATACAGTACCGGACATGCCGCTGCGTCCAACAAGCACAAGCGGCGCAAAAGATGAGAAGCGGCGCAAAAGGGCGCCGGAGAGCGCCGTTTTCCGCTCGCCACGCGCCGCGTCTGAGGCAAGTCGCGTTAGTGCGTGGCGTCCTCAACTTCTGGACGTTAGACTGAATGAAGGAGCTTATCCATGCGTTCGGACGAGCATGGCCTACTGTTTGGAACTAACTTCCGGTATGGCGCGCTCTCTGAACAATGCATGTAGGCCGGCAGAATCAATCGTGTGGGCGCGACCGCTCGCAGAGTGACGTTAGGCTTATGGGCTGATGGAAGGAGCCTATCCATGCGTTCGGACGAGCATGGCCTGCTGTTTGGAACTAACTGCCGGCATGGCGCGCGCTCTGAACAAGGCATATAGGCCCGGCAGAATCAATCGAGTGGGAGCGACAACCTGTAGAGCGAGCGACAGCTTGTAGAGTGCGCGTTTAGGGAGTTTTATCAGAAATCTTTAACCGCTCTACTCAGGAGCTGCTCTAGGAATCTCCAGCTTGCATCTGGAGTGCGCCGTGAACAATGCATATAGAATCGAACCTATCAATCGAGTGGGCGCGAAAGCTTGTAGAGTGAGAGTTTGAGGAGTTTTATCAGAAATCCCTAGCCGTCCTACTCAGAAACTGCTCTAGGACTGTCCAGCTTGCATCTGGAATGCGCCGCGAACAATGCATATAGAATCGAACCTATCAATCGAGTGGGCGCGTCCGCTCGCAAATTGCACGCGCGGGCGTGTTTGGGGCGCGATAACTCTGTCATATGTGAGCCCTTCTGGCTGCAGCTTGAGTGTTTTGTAGTCAGTAAAAAGCTCTGGCATCTCTCCAAAGCACAGCGTTGTAGCCTTAGAAATGACAAAGTCACGGTGGTGCAAAGATGCAGGTCAGGCTTGTACATCCAATTTTTTTCGATTTCAGGTGATCACTGCGGGAAGAGGCGATGAGCTGACGGCCTACAAATGCATAGGCTAATAGATCACTTAACGTACTTTACAAGAAGGCGCTTACAGCTCTCCAGCTGCCTACCTGCCTTAGTTACAGCTGCCGCTTTAGAGCCGCGGACGGCAGCAGTAAAGATTCTTCCGCACTTTCTCCTTCCAGTTTTGAGTTTTCGGCACTCTCAATGACATCATTCTCTTCAACTCGATGAGCTCTATCGAACGGTTTCAATCTCGGCCAGCTTTGGAAAAATCGATTTTTTGACAATTTTCATCGGGGTGAAGGCAGCAGCGGAGGGCCGATGACGTCACCGAAAGCCAATATTTCGGAATCTGGCCAAGTTGGTTAAGATTCGATAGAGCTTTTGATGGTGAATGGATCGTTTTACGTAGAGTGGCGAAAACTGTGATGTGAGCGAGTAAGAGCGAGGAGAGCATGACCATTGTTATGCTAAATAGTGCGCGCGGCGTCTTCTGAGCGCGTTAGCTCTGTAAAGTGTGAACCTTTCGTGTTGCAGTTTGTTGGTTTTGTAGGCAGCAAATGTTCTAGTAGTGTGCCAAAACACAGTAATGTAGCTTATGACTGGACAAAGTTACAGCGCTGCGTAAATGCAGATAGCCTTGTTTGACACGATTTTTTCCAAATTCAGTCGACTCCTGCGGAAAGACGCGGAGAGCTAGCATCTTACAAATACGCAGGCCAGCAGAACGCTTAAGGTTCTTTACCAAAACGTGCTCACAACTCCGTAGCTTATTAAATTGCCTTAGTACCAGCTGCCGTTTTAAAGTGGCGGAGGCAACAGTGAAGCTTCTTCCGCCCTTAATCCTTCCGGTTTTGAGTTTTCGGTACTCACAATGACACCGTTCTCTTCAACTCGATGAGCTCTATCGAACGGTGTCAATCTCGGCCAGTTTTGGAAAAATCGATTTTTTGACTCTTACTCGCTAAGATTTGAGCTTTCAACACTCGCAATGGTACTTTTCTGTTCAGCAGGAAAAACGCTATCGAATGGTGTCAATTACGACCGATTTTGGAAAAAAACGATTTTTTGACGGTTTTGCACAGAGGACAAGGCCAGGCCACTGAAGGCCGCGATAGAGGGACGATGACGTCATCGAAAATCGATTTTTCCGAACAGGGTCAAATTGGTTACCATTCGATAGAGCTTTTCGCGGTGAAGCTAATGGAATTATTGGGGTTATCGAAAACCCAAATATGGGTGAGTAAAAGGGCAGGAAACTTCAACCGCTAAGTCCGCCGCCCTAAAACGGCAGCTGGTACTAAGGCAATTTAATAAGCTAGGGAGTTGTAAGCACGTTTTGGTAAAGAACCTTAAGCGTTCTGCTCGCCTGCGCAGTTGTAAGGTGTTAGCTCTCCGCGTCTTCCCACAGGGATCGACTGAATTTGGAAAAAATCGTGTCACACGGCTAACCTGCATTTTCGCAGCGCTGTAACTTTGTCCTATCGTAAGCTACATTATTGTCTTTTGGCATGCCACTAGAACATTCTACTGCCTATAAGACCCACGAGCTGCAGCCGAAACGACTCGAACCTGACCGAGCTACTGCGCTCTGAACACGCCCGCATGTGCAATTTAGCACAATAACTGTCGATGTTCTCCCTGCTCTTACTCGCTCAGATTACGGTATTCGCCACTCGTAGCAGCACTGTTCAATTCAGCACGAAAAGCTCTATCGAATCTTAACCAACTTGGCTCGGTTCGGAAATATCGATTTTCGATGACATCATCACCCTCTGCCGCGACCTAGAGCGGCGCCCTCTTCTTCGTCGCGAAATTGTCGAAAAATCGATTTTTCCAAAGCTGGCCGAGATTGACACCGTTTGATAGAGCTCATCGAGCTAAAGAGAATGATGTCATTGAGAGTGCCGAAAACTCAAAACTGGAAGGAGAAAGTGCGGAAGAATCTTTACTGCTGCCGTCCGCCGCTCTAAAGCGGCAGCTGTAACTAAGGCAGGTAGGCAGCTGGAGAGCTGTAAGCGCCTTCTTGTAAAGTACGTTAAGTGATCTGTTAGCCTATGCATTTGTAGGCCGTCAGCTCATCGCCTCTTCCCGCAGTGATCACCTGAAATCGAAAAAAATTGGATGTACAAGCCTGACCTGCATCTTTGCACCACCGTGACTTTGTCATTTCTAAGGCTACAACGCTGTGCTTTGGAGAGATGCTAGAGCTTTTTACTGACTACAAAACACTCAAGCTGCAGCCAGAAGGGCTCACATATGACAGAGTTATCGCGCCCCAAACACGCCCGCGCGTGCAATTTGCGAGCGGACGCGCCCACTCGATTGATAGGTTCGATTCTATATGCATTGTTCGCGGCGCATTCCAGATGCAAGCTGGACAGTCCTAAAGCAGTTTCTGAGTAGGACGGCTAGGAATTTCTGATAAAACTCCTCAAACTCTCACTCTACAAGCTTTCGCGCCCACTCGATTGATAGGTTCGATTCTATATGCATTGTTCACGGCGCACTCCAGATGCAAGCTGGAGATTCCTAGAGCAGCTCCTGAGTAGGACGGCTAGGGATTTCTGATAAAACTCCTCAAACTCTCACTCTACAAGCTTTCGCGCCCACTCGATTGATAGGTTCGATTCTATATGCATTGTTCACGGCGCACTCCAGATGCAAGCTGGAGATTCCTAGAGCAGCTCCTGAGTAGAGCGGCTAAGGATTTCTGATAAAACTCTCTAAACGCGCACTCTACAAGCTGTCGCGCTCATTCGATTGATAGGTTCGATTCTATATGCATTGTTCACGGCGCACTCCAGATGCAAGCTGGACAGTCCTAGAGCAATGCCTGAGTAGGAAGGCTAGGAATTTTCGTTAAAACTCCTCATGCGCTCACTGTTCAAACTGTCGCTCGTTCTACAGGTTGTCGCTCCCACTAGATTGATTCTGCCGGGCCTATATGCATTGTTCGGAGCGCGCGCCATGCCTGCAGTTAGTTCCAAACAGTAGACCATGCTCGTCCGAACGCATGGATAGGCTCGTTCCATCAGCCCATAAGCCTAACGTCACTCTGCGAGCGGTCGCGCCCACACGATTGATTCTGCCGGCCTACATGCATTGTTCAGAGAGCGCGCCATACCGGAAGTTAGTTCCAAACAGTAGGCCATGCTCGTCCGAACGCATGGATAAGCTCCTTCATTCAGTCTATCGTGCAGAAGTTGAGGACGCCACGCACTAACGCGACTTGCCTCAGACGCGGCGCGTGGCGAGCGGAAAACGGCGCTCTCCGGCGCCCTTTTGCGCCGCTTCTCATCTTTTGCGCCGCTTGTGCTTGTTGGACGCAGCGGCATGTCCGGTACTGTATGAGCGGATTAGTCGTTCTATTCGTTTCAGGAATTAAAGAAGCTGCAGAACGGTACTGTTCATTTCTAGGAAGAAGAAGAGATGCTGGCTACTCTACCGAACAGAAGGTAAACAAGCAAAAAAAAAAGTGAAATGGACTGTAATGGCGTAAAACAATACCTCTCCTGTTTCGTCAGTTGTTGCGACTGTGGAGGTGCAATTGAATCAGCACCTACACTTGTTCCTTTTATTCCAAACATTCTTAACACTTCTCTTCGAATCGTTTTATTCAAGGATATGTAGACGACGCCATGGATTCCTGACAAATTATTAGTTTGGCCAGAAATTACGCGAGCATTTGATTGCAGCACGCGCCCTTAGCCCTTTTAAGCAACGAAATTAACAGTCACCGATTTTCCTATTAAATTATTGGATCGCGGTTTCCTATTCATTTTATGTAACCATTCTACCAAAGAAGAGGTAACAACCTTAACAAGAATCATCGGCATCTGATCGGTAGTTTGCACAGTCAGATCCAAAAATCCGATTAATTATTGGCGAGAAAGCAAAAACAATATTCATCATTCTTCATAACTCACACGTTTTCAGTGTGTAATGGAAAGAATACTATGAAACCAACCATGCCCAAGTTGCCATACAACATTTGTTAGTATAAAGACTCCCTTCGGGAATACAACGAACTCCATCATAACGTAAAGAACCGCTGTAATAGCTGTGGTTGTACAAATGATGAGCGCTTGAAAGAAGAGCTAAACAAATGTGTCAGTAAAGAAGCTAGTTTTGATAAGCAAAACAAAAAAGCGGATTGTCAGACCTGTGCACCTTTGATTCGATTAAATACTACCTGCAATTGAATTTTATAGGCTTTCCCATGCGCAATTTGGTTCACTCTTGAGAGATTATGACAAAGTATCGCATACAGTATGATTAGAATAATTATAACCGAAATATTGTCAATAGGCAGCCATAGCGATGTGTAGCCTTCAATTTCCTGCAACATTATCGCTCTTAAATTTCCTCAAAAAGACAGGAGACAAAGAAAGGAGAACATGACTAGTCATCGCGAAAAAGACATACTTATTAGATAGTTTTTTCTCAGTTTTCCCAACTTCTAGTAACTACAACGATTTAGCAATAAGTGTAATTAATTTGAGTAAGAAGGAAGGAGCATAAATTCAAGTTAGCCTCTTGTCGGCAACCATATCTGGAGCATTTGTTATGTAATTGGTGGGGACGATCTTGGCCCAAAACATGGAATCGCTGGAGGCAGAGTTTCTAGTCGTCAAAGGGCACCCCCGAGCTGTTTAGAGTTGGTCGCCCATTTGTCTTCCCAGAGAGTCGCTTTGGTTAGGCAAAAGTATCCTGCTGTAGAAGTCGCCTAAGAGGTAGCGGCTTTGACATGCCGACAGCGTAAAGTCCTTCCACCTATAGGATCGTCATCAATAATCCTAGTATCGCCTGTAGTGCTTGCAAGGAACACACTATCGTTTGTTCTCTGTGTCATAAACTCTTTGCAAACGCTTATGTGATGTTTTAAGTTTTTGTTTCTTCTTGATGTGTACTGCTACTAGGTGTGCAGTAAATCCTTAAAGTTTTCGAACTTATGTATTAGGTTCTCACATAAGTTCTGTCTGATTTTCGACAGTAACTTTACGGTGTAACATCTCAGCAGAAAATTAAGTTTATTGTTTAAAGTAAGAACCGTTACAATGAATGCAGTTCTGCCAACGATATACAAGAGCAGAGCATTACTCCAATTTCGAAAAAAATTTGAGTTCCTAGAAAAGAAACACTTGAAGGCAATTTTGGTATGGCACCTGCTTCATTGAAAGGTTTTCTCCCTGAGGAAGCCACGAAGATGTTTGAAAAGGTGAAAATCCGTGGGGGCTAGGTCCGGTTAATGAGCGGGGCAGATTATTATCCGGTCGAGAAACGGATCGTTTTCGTTCCTTATTATAAATGAAGAACAGATCTCCAGGCGGCCCTTTCGCTGCTCCATAGTGAGTTGGTGGAGCGCTCACTTATCCAGCTTTTTCACCATTACCTTTTTTTAGTGGAGGTTCACCTTTGAAAAATGCCCAGGGAATTCGTCGGCGTCTAATCACTATCCGAAACGTTTTCTGTTATCATACAGAATCCACTTTTCATTGCAAGTGATGATTCGATACAAAAACAGGTCAGTTGTGTTGCGTAAAAGTAGAGAAGAACAGACCTCGAAACGTGACTTCTTCTTCTTCTTCTTCTTCAGCGTTTGTCCGCTTCGTGGCGGGGTCCGCTATTCTGGTGTCATGACGCCACCTTTCCCGATCCAGCGCTAGATCGGGGTGGACACCAGCTACTTTCAAGTCCGTATGTAACGTATCAGCCCAGCGCTGCTTCGGTCGCCCTCTAGGCCGCTTTCCTATTACCTCGAAGTTAAGGCCTATCTTGCGGACGCTGTCTTCTTCTCCACGCAGAACGTGGCCGTACCATCGTAAGCGAGCTTCGCGCATCTTGTCAGTTATCGGCGCGACACCGAACTTCTGCCGAATAGCATCGTTTCGGATGCGGTCCATGCGCGTAACTCCTGCCGTCCAGCGCAGCATCTTCATCTCCATGACGCTGAGGCGCGTTTCAACTTCCTTAGTCGCTGGCCAACACTCAGCGCCGTACATTGCTACCGGCCGGACGACTGCTCTGTAGATCTTCGACTTAAAGCGCTCTGGTATCTTCTTGTCGCAGAGCACGCAAGTCAACGAGCGCCACTTGGACCAAGCTGCACTCACGCGTGAATTCACTTCAGTCATCAGTTTGCCGTCAGACGCCACTGCTGATCCCAGGTACTTAAAGACCGCAGTGCGTGGAAGCTCGATGCCGTTAACCTTGATGGAGCTGGACTCGGTAACGTCCGTCGTTAAATACTCGGTCTTCTTCACGTTCAATCTGAGTCCAAACCGCTCCAAGCGATCACACCAAGCTTGCAACTCTCGCTCGAGTTCTCCTTTATCTTCGCTAGCGAACATCACGTCATCGGCATAAAGCAACGTCCAAGGGACGGGCTTCTGAAGATCTCGTGTGATGGCATCCATGACGACAACAAAGAGGAGTGGGGAAAGCGCAGAACCCTGGTGTACTCCGACAGAGATGGGAAACTCCATCGAGGTCCCAGCTGCAGCTTGAACTCGACTCTTTGGACAAGAGTAGAGAATTCGCACCCACTCTATGAGCTCTTCAGGAACTCCATGTTGACGCAGGGCGTACCATATCACTTCACGCGGTACGCGGTCAAAGGCCTTCTCCAAGTCGAGAAAGGCGATATGCACTGCCTTCTGTTTCTCGCGATGCTTCTCTATCAGGAGGCGGACGGCATGTATGGCATCAACGGTGCCACAGCCAGCCACGAAGCCGCACTGATTGCTGGAAAGCTTGACGATGTCCCGAATTCGTCCATCGACAACTCGCTCAAAGATCTTCATGCTGTGCGAAAGCAAGCGAATCGGACGGTAATTGGAGCAGTCTGCAGGACTGCCCTTCTTCTTCCAAATTGGAATCGTCGTACTTTGACGCCAACACTCAGGCACTTTCTTCTCCGCCACAACCTGATTAAAGAACTTCGCCAACCACTCAGCAGGGTACCAGTACTTGGACTTCCATAAATCAGCTGCCACGTCATCGGGCCCAGTCGCTTTGCCTGGCCTCATCTTCTTCAAAGCCGCTTCAATCTCCTCCACGGTGATCTTCTGAACGGGGCCGTGGGTTCGAGCCGTGGAAGGGATGGCTGGATGAGGAAATTCTACTGTAGAGATTTCCTCAAAGTAGTCGCGCCATCGCTTCAATGCCTTCATGCGGTCCGTAAGAAGACGGCCGTTCTCATCATTGATGTTGAAAAACTTCTCAATATCCTCGGTCTGCCGATGGCGATTCTTAGCAAGCCGGTACAGATACCGCCCATCGCGTGACTCGAGCTTCTCGTTGACATCTCCATAATGAGTGGCTTTGCAACAGCCACGGCCTTCTTTGCAGCATTCCTCGCTTCTTGGTACCTCCGCCAGTTATCGGCCGTCTTTTCGCCGAGAAACACGTGATAGAGCGACTTCTTCTCTCGCACTTTTGCTTTCACGTCATCTGTCCACAGCCAGGCCTGCTTGTCGACCTTCCGTCGCCCAGGCTTCGTAATGCCGAGTTCCGACTGTGCAGCTTGACGAATCGCGTCGGTCGCCTTCTTCCAAGTTTCGTCGACAGTCGTGACTGTCGGTAACCGCACGCGAGAAATCACAGCTGCTTCCTTCTCTCTCATTCGCCACCACTTGATTCTAGCTGCACCGCATCGCTCAACCTGCTTCAGCCTCGGAGGGGCGATCTTCAAAGTGCAGATCAGCGGTCGGTGCTGTGGCGCGACCGTCTCATACG
Source organism: Heligmosomoides polygyrus polygyrus (assembly GCA_947396885.1). NCBI lineage: Eukaryota > Metazoa > Nematoda > Chromadorea > Rhabditida > Heligmosomidae > Heligmosomoides > Heligmosomoides polygyrus. Next base: position 11,838,096 of record OX377201.1, read on the forward strand.
GCACGATCTTCGTGTCTGTGACAAGACTCCGGTCACGATCCTTCACAAGCACAAAGTCTATCTGAGACTTGGAGCTCCCACTATAATATGAGATGAGGTGGGAGTCGCGTTTTTGGAAGACGGTGTTTACAATGGTGAGACTATGCGATTCCGCATACTCAAGAATGCGCCCACCATCGGCGTTACGTGATCCGTATCCGAAACCACCATGACAGCTGTACTCGTCTTTCGTAGCGCCTACGTGCCCATTAAGGTCACCAGCGACTATGATGACATCTTTCGACGGTACCTCTGCTGTCTTCTCATCCAGCAGGTTCCAAAACTCATCCTTGGCTTGATCGGAGCAGCCAGTCTGCGGAGCATACGCAGAGAAGAAGTGGTAGAGTCGCTCCTTAGCGGCGACAACGATCTTCATCAATCGATCGTTAAAGCGCTCAACGCTTACAATCGAGTCACGAAATCGTTCGGAGACGATTATTCCGACACCAATGGTGGTCCTGGGACTTCCACACAGAACGGCCTTGAAGCCACGTCCTATGTTCCTCGACTTGCGGCAGGACCACCTCGTCTCCTGCACCGCACAGAAATCAACTCTTCTACTCTCCAGTGCTTCAACCAACTCGCACGAGCAGCCCGTCAACGTACCCACATTCAGCGTTGCCACGCGGGTCCTGCTTGCGTTACGGGACTTTCGGGCTAGCTCAGTTGCCCCCCGATGCCGTCCTCGCATTAGGGACCCTCGCATACTTCTCACACTCGCCGGGCTCTGCGAGTGCGCGTCGGCTCCCGCGGACGCCGTAGCACTATCACGAAAAACTTGCAATGTCATGAACCATGTGATGTGACATGGGTGTTCGTAGGCCGGCCTGTCACAAGGACCTGTCGCCTGCAATCGAATGTCCGTGTTCGGCTTAGCTCGCAGAGCGGGCAGTTTCCAGTGGCACCACGTGGAGGAACGGACATCGCCACCACCTCGAAACGTGACTATTTTTGCCATTCACTCATCTCATTGAGCACACACTTTTCAAGCTTTTTCAATTCCAAAGGCGTTTCAAAGCCTCTACAACGGCAGTTCTACTGACATCTAGCTCTTCCGCGATTCCGCGAACTGTCTGGGATGCTTCAACTTCCATCAATTCCTTCAAATCGTCGTCCAGTATTGCTTTAGGTTGACCGCTGCGGGGGTCATTTTCGAGGCTGAAATCTCCGTTCCAAAATTTACTGAACCATTGGCGCACAGCCATTTTTCCAGCACTATCAGGCCCCCAAACTTGATTGATTTGTGGAGCTGTCTCGGCCGCGGTTTGTCCCAATTTGAAGTAGTATAAAGTACTATAAAGTATAGTATAGTATAAAATATCCTTCGGAATATGTTCCTTTGATATACTTCAATAAGTCCTTTAAGAATAGAAATATAAAACAACGTTGAAATATAAATTATTTAGTAGAGAGCGAAAAATTAGATTTTTAGAGCGAAAAATTCTGTATAGAAATTAGGATTGGTGCGCAATGCATGTAATTTTTACTTAATAATATACGAATGAAAAATAGTAAAACAAAACGCTGGGAACTTTCCGGGCAGCCTAATAGCATTAAAACCAAGCGCGCATAGGGTGCCGAAATAATACGCAGTTAGTCATAACGCCACACCACTCCAGGACCATCGGAGGCCTGCGAAAGGGCTTTGCGGCATGCCACATTGTCACATTAACGACGCGTCGATCACATCGCTCAGCGGGAGCAATTCGGCGGCAACCTGCCGCAGTGCCATTGCCGCCGACAACAGCGGCTACGTTTGTGAGATGTGGAACGTGCGGAACGCCATGCGGCATGGCGACGACTCGTCGCCTGCGCGGCTCACACCACAATAAGGACGTGAGCTACGATAGGAATGGATATGGACGAGATTAAGATTCGGTGCCGCAGGATTCTGACGTAGGTATAAAGGCTAAATTATGCGCGCAAAATGGCAAACTGGATCTAATAGTGAGAGAACTGGCGATAGTTGCTCCTTTATGGCTTTTTGTTTTCTTTCTTGACATGTAGCCTTCTACCACGTCTTACTTTATTAGTATGCGTCACATGAAACACCCACTAGTGTCATAGGAAAAGTGAACGACGTATGAAGAATGGATTGTAACTCTTCTTTTCTACACTTGCACCTAAAAACTGCTTCGGGTCTCCAACTTCGAACTCTCCTACTGCATTCATTCTCTGCGAAACCATTGCATCCTTAAAGGTGAGTGAAATAGTCAGGCCATAACACTTTTGAGATTGTAGGGAGTTACCAATTGAGACGACAAAGGCTATCTTGTCGACGGTAAACGGATCACCAACATTCGCTTCGCCGACGATATTGTTCTCATCTCTACCAGCACGGCAGAAGTCGAGGAAATGCTGAACGAGCTCATTGTGGCAGGTATGAAGATTGGATTGGACATGAATATGTCCAAGACACAATTTATGGTCAACCAGTGGTGTGACACGGGACTCATAAGGTTAAGTGGAGTCGCTCTACAACAGGTCGACTCCTACGTCTATCTGGGAAGAGAGCTGAACACGGATAACGACCTCGCTCCTGAAATCGCCCGCAGGAGACGCGCAGCATGAGCAGCCTTCAGTTAGATTCGCGAAGTCACCGATCAGGTCAAGGATGCCGGCCTCAGGGCCTCGATATTCAACGCCTCTGTACTGCCTGCGATGTGATACGCGACGGAAACCTGGCCCAACAACAAGACAATCGCCAGAGCGATGCAAACTAAGCATCGTGCACTGGAGAGATATCTTCTGCGGACAAGCCTTCGTCAGCAATGGCAAGAAGGCCTACGAAGCTCGGAGCTACGGGAGAAGTCGCAATTAACAGACCCGCTGCAGTACATGAAGAAGTCCAAATATCGCTGGGCCGTACACCTGTTTCGACGAAAGGACGACAGATGGAGTCTCCGTGTCACAGAATGGCTCCCGAGAGACCATAATAGACCACTGGGACGACCGCCAACGCGATGGGCAGGCTCATTCTCAAGATCTTTCAGAGAGCGGAGTCTGCCTCACTGGATGCAAGCAGCCAGAGATCGAGCGGTCTGAAAGAGTTGTGGTCCCCGCTGATAAGACCTCCAGCCGACAAAAGGACCATCAAAGTATCAAAGTAAGCACCACTTTTACAGCATAATAGTGGTCGCAGAGATCTGCGACCACTATTATGCTGTAAAAGCTGTAAAAGTGTTGTAAAAGTGGTAACTCCTATAATTAAGCAGCAAAAGTGGTGACTCATGTAGTTAGCCTGCTGCCGCAGCGGTAGTGACTCATGTGTGGGGATTACTGTATGTAGTTCGAGTACGTGTGGAATTACATCCCCTGCGACTTCGCGGGACTAAGCGCTCAGGAGAAGAAGAAGTTCGAGTACGTGTGGAATTACAGCCTCGCTCAGGTTTGGCGCCCACAGTCACGTACGCAGGTCGAAGTTCAGTGCGGGCGGAGCGCCGCGGATCGCAGTCCAGTTCGAGCGGTATAAAAGGAGCGGTATATGAGGAGCCGATCGGCAGCCAGAGACGTGCCCAGCTATTCACTTCAGCACTTCAGAAACCTCTCCTGCTAGGGGGAAAATCGTGAAATTGGGATTTTTCTGCATTTGAGGTTTATCGCTTGTCACCAATTGTTGATCGCCATATTATTTGTTGGTAATGTATATAATGGGCGCATGTAGCGCAGTCGGAGGAGGCGCGACTGTCGCGTGCACCCGATACCAGGTTCCTTGTTCGGATTTCCCGCCCAGGCCAACCATGCCTTCCATCCCTCCGGGGTCGGTGAATTGGTACCAGACTTGTCTGGGAAGGATAGAGCGCTGACTTGTTCATAGGCTGGCCACCGCAAGTCATTGTATGGCCAAATACGCATTCATGTCGCCTCCACGACATCCCGTTAAAGTAGAATGCGCTGGCGCATCCCAGAAGGGATTGAGTAACGCCGACTTTTATCCTTTATCCTAATGTATATAATATAAAGGTTTAATTACCCAAGTTTGAGGCTCGAGATCGCGTATGGTCAACCTAAAAGTCTGATCAACTTAACCGCGTGGCAAAAAGGTCTGAGTTACCACGAGCCCAATTCTGAAACTGTGCTTTATGTATGCATCTGTTTTTGTGTGTTGCAAACTATTTGCTTTTGAGAAGAAGATATGAAAAAATTAGGCTCGGTAATAACTGAAGTGTGATCCGTCAGATTAATGATTCGAACCGAGGTGAGGTCATCGGAAATAACAGGCGCTCCTATAAATGAGGATAGCGAGCTGTTGTAGGGCATAGGTCGTGTGACAAAAGGTCGTAGAAGCACAATTACTACACAGATGATCATCCACATGAATACTACTCGACCTATAATAGTCGAATTAAGGCGCAACATCGGAATGTAGAGAGTGCCATTGTTTTTTTCAAGCACCTCTGAAAAGGAAATGAAGAGGGCTCATCCACGGAACCATTTTCACGGCTCGGTTAAGTGCGAGCACGACACAGTTATACGTCGCTCCCATCCACAGACCTGAGCAAAGCGGTTTTTTGAAGCACCATTTGCTATTCGTTAGGAGGGACTTACTCCAGCACAAATGTCCAAGAAATTGACCGAGGGGCACATTGCTGCAGAACACTCCACCTGTCTGAAAATTGCGTTATCTCAGAATATCTATGCACACAACGTAAGTTGGCTCACCAAGTGAAGATATGCCACAATGAATGAACCTGCTATTATATCGAGTATATCTATGAATCCATTGAAGAACATCAGGCGATAACACGGGATACGCAACAGTCTTCCACGAACCATCCCAATCAAGGAAAGTATGTAAATGGTCTTAAAGAATTTTTCTCAACGGAGTCTAGGATTTTGGGCTTGAGCACCCAAAATATTAAGCGGAATAAATAAACTAAGAAATAAGAAGATTGAACTTGAAGACAACGTGAACGTGTGTGTAGTATACTAATACACTATAGTATAATATACTAAAATACTATACTAATATACTGAGTATAGTATACTAAATATACTATAGTATAGTATACTAAAAGCTGCCAGCTTAGCGTTACTGGAAAAACGGACTGCGCACTTCGCTCCTTTTTCATAGTTCTAGCCCTGTTTGTTCTTCTGCTAACCAGAGGAGGAAAAATGGGACTTATTAAAGGACCAGATTTTTTTCTAGTACATTCCATAGTCATGGGGAACGGACAAGTTTCTGATGCCCCATTCTCACTCAACGAAACGAGCATCTCCAAATGCTTCAGCTACGAGTAATAAGCTTAATGAGCCTATTACTCGAAAGAAAGTCTGTGCGCTTCCATTTTATAAAATTGGAGCCACAACGTCCCTTCCCAGGTCCATCCCAGAAATGTCTTGCCCTTAGTTCCCTGGTTCATTACGTAGTCCTGTTTCAAACCAGAATATGTGAAGTAACGCTTTGAACAGAATAGATTTCTACTCTTGAGAAGGTAGATCGCTTTGTATACCTGTGCGAAAATGTTGTATACAATCGATGTTAGGTGGGCCAGCAGAACATTTCTTTTGCAGTGTCTCATCATTGTTGATGCTATTACTTTTGTTAGTAACAAACGCGACAGTTTGTGAAAAAAATGCAAGTGGGAATTATGTATTTTCCGTCCTCGAAAAATTGTAAGAAGGGGTTCAGCGCCGAATAAAACCGTGAATCATGAATCCAGGCTACTAACCTCTAACACACAGCCGCATATGTGAGCCTTTGATTCTGCATTTTACTTGTGCCGGTGACATTTTAAACGTACTTGTGTTCGTACTGAGCAGCAGCAAATTTTGATTCCATATTCGGATTCGGGCGCGTGTAGCGCAGTCGGAGGAGGCGCGACTGTCGCCTGCACCCGATACCAGGTTCCTGGTTTGGATTTCCCGCCCAGGCCAACCAAGCCTTCCATCCTCCGGGGTCGGTGAATTGGTACTAGACTTGTCTGGGAAGGATAAAGCGCTGACTTGTTCATCGGCTGGCCACCGCAAGTCATTGTATGGCCATATACGCATTCATGTCGCCTCCACGACATCCCGTAGAAGTAGAATGCGCTGGCGCATCCCACAAGGGATTGAGTAACGCCGTCCTTTATCCTTATCCTTATTCGGATTCAGTAGCAAGTGCCATACAAGATATGTCTCATTAAAAAGCCAAGTGTTCGAAGCTCCCGACCTTCATTTATGGGATACAAACGACGCATTAACGAAAACCAACTCTTATAGACTAACTCCGAGAACTTCTTGAAAAAGAGTCCGGAGATCCATAGCCTATGAATACGAGATTTTAGTTATTCGTAGGATGTCGTTGTTGAATAAAGAAAAAGATATGCGCATAGACTACCACAACTTACAAGTAAGATAGATCCGCTGACCAAGAAATAGACTCCTTGAATTTCATTCACCGATCCTCGAGCCTTCCATTCCTTGGGTGTTCGGGAGCTGCAGTTGTAATCTGACTCGTCGATAATCCAAGGAATGTTGAAGTAGAAGAGATACATTACCTTGGTTAAATCAAGTTTGTTTGACTAAAAAATGGAAGTCAAAAGGTTCGGTTCGAACCTCAGATACTCTTTGAGTACCCATGCTGCAAAGCGAGGCGATAAAGAGAATCTAGTCAAGCGTTCATTATCTCAACTACAGAGAAAAAATTTACATTATGCGACTGATTTTTATTCTTATCTTTTAACACTCAGTGCCACATCTGTCAGCGCTTCTAATGCACCAAATTCAGGGACGAACTCTTGTCTTTCCAAGGTTCTTCGCTTATGAATGTTCTGCTGCAGTCCTGTTTGAACCGATCCGGCAAGGTTGCTTTTGGCACATTATAGTGAGTACGGGACGAACACTCAACTTCTCCGTGTGCGCAATAGGTGACAGGAACGTGGTGAAGCGGTGAAAACATACATAAAACATAACAAAACAATACAAGCATATAAAACATATACAAACAAATATATGACTTGGTGACAGAGCACGTGTGGATCCTAGCACGTGTGGATCCTGCGCCGAATAGCGCAGTGGACAACACTACCAGACTATCACAGATTACCACATCCCAACACAGTTTATAGAGAGAAAGGCTTGACACGCCAGAATAGAAAATGGGGATAACAAATGGAAAAATGTGTATGTGAAAAGAATAGAAACAATGTTGTTACAGGATGTTTTGTTGCGATCAAAACTTTTGCGGCAGGCGGGACTCGTACCCGCACCTTCTGCTTTCCATACCATACAGCCTCTAGATCAGCCGCCTTGGGCTTAAACAAACGCGCTGAAACATCGATACGGGTAAGGCCTTCGGCTTTACAAGCTTCATGCTGATATCAGCGGCCGGCCGATCGTGATATCACGAATGGATGCTGATCAGAGATGTTCCGAATTTCCGCTCAGGTATTCCGAATTCCGGCTTCCGACCGTTTTGAGCTCTTCCGTTCCGTTTTCTGCTTATTTTTGGACAACGGAAATGGGCACTGTTCAACACTAGCTTTCTATTGAACACCAAACTCGTCAACTAAAGAGTTCTACTTCATATCATTGTTAAAGAAATACTGTTTGACAACTCTAATATTATTATTCCTGATCTTGGTAAGATTATCAAAAATCCATTTCAAAATAACAACGACTGGGCGCGTGTACGGGCATGTATGTATAAGTGTATGGGCAGGCATGTATGTGTGGATGTGTATAGGATATGTGTGCTAAGAAAATCCCCTTAACATTTGAATTATCATAAAATTCTTTTACCACCAGTTACAAATAGTTACAAAAACTTTGTAAGCATATAGCGCAGTGTCATAAAACACAGGGTTCAGTGAAGGCTGTATCACACGCTCGTCTGCTCCAGGATTACATCGGTGTTCCTGACCGAAGATGTAAATCTCGTCCATATGCAGCTATGCAATTGATTTTTTAATAAGACATTACCAATATCTACCTTAAGCTGTTATTTTGATTGACTAGTGTGGCTTATTGTACTGTGAAAGAAACAAAACTATGACTTCGAAAACCGTCTAGGAACTGTCCAGCTACGCCATTTTCATATAGGAGAGCTTCTAGGCTGGCACAGACGGAATATTCCTGTGGAAGTGTAGACCGAGCATGACTAGTCAGTCATCCAATTATCATCTTAGATCCCAGAATGTAATGTAATTGATAAAGTAACTGCTAATGTTGAGTATGCAGACATCGGTGCAGTCACCACGTCGTCCGTGATGCAACAGGTCTGTAAAAATGTTGAGACCATTTAGGTCAGGGATCCTTCAAAATCTCTTATTCTCTATCATAAAATATTACGAATTTATACTTCGTTATATTATGTTATGATGGGGATGTGTATTAGTCTATGGAAGAGTCTGTTGCTCGGATAGTTCTGCCCAAGAGAAAATGCAATAAAAGCAGCTTCTGAGGCCCTTTCAGAAGCGCTTCTCAAGAAATGGCGAGTATGTGTCATTTCCGATTCCGTGTTTCGTATTCCCGTCTCCGGCCATTTTTGAGCGCTCCCATTCTTTTTTTCGTGTTTCGCTTTTTCAAGAAATCACGAATCTGGCATCCGTTTTTCACGATTCGCTTGGAATCGTGAAAAGATCCTCTGGAGGAGACAATTTGGGGAAGAAAAGATGCAGTGTTCAATTTCTGGGATCACGTTGCGTCATTGTATCCCTGCTAACCTCCTTTTTGGTAGAGTATTCCTTGAGGTATGCTTTTCTTGCCTTTTTATTCCTCCGCTGATACATTTCAGGTGGTTTGGTCATTTTTAGGTACAATATTTATCAATAAAAATTCGTCGTTGCTTCTTTCTCATTGCATCGTTTTCACCGCCGTACCTCTTCCAGCTTTTCTTTCAAGGTGAGAAATCCTTCATAAGATATTGACGCTTATGAAACGGATGTCAGGTTCGTGACCATCACCCCAAATAACCCCCCTAGACAAAGTGTCAGCGAAAAAATTTCAACCGCAGACGAAACACATAGCATATATACAGGGACGAAAAGCTAGCAAAATTGTTTAGTGCCAGATGCACAACTGTCACTGGAACGGCGAAGGAAATGCGATGGTCAGAGGGTGAGGAGGAATGTGCCACCGTGGCCAGACGAGAAGGGCCGAATCATTGCTCACCGTCCCCCCCCCCCCCTTTGACGGGCACCTAGAAGTTAGAGCATCAAGGAGGACTACACGAATGGTGAGTCAAAAGAGTTATTGAAAGACATCTTGGCAAGAAACGGCGGTCACGTCAAGGCACTGTGACGAACGTGGTCATGAGGATATGGTGAGATCAGCAGGCGCTCGCGAGACAGGCCGGAGATCTCGAAACAACAACAGAGTGCATCTCCGGTTACGGTAGAGCAATGAGCAATATCAACATACCACGATTTTTGGTTATTCGAACAAAAGGTTTATACTTATCTGAACTTGTTGTTTGAACTCAACTCTAACCTTTGTGAACAACATTTAGGACGAGCGCTATAAGCAGCACTAACAGGAATGTGAGGAATTTCCGTTTCAGTGTTCCGAATTCGAAGTTCCGGACGTATTTAGTCCTTCTGTTCCGTGTTCCGCTTGTTTTGGACCGGAAGGTGGAAGCGGAAATGGTCCTGTTCAAAGTTATTACACTTTGTACTGAACGCTTATGACCTCACCAATTAAAAAAGCCGTCTTCCGCATAACTGTGAGAGAAGTCGACTTATAAGTGATCGACTTTGAATTAAATTGACTTGGTCTTGTACTCTGATCCTGAATTTGAATTTTGAAGTTCTTTGACAATTCTAACTGAAGATGGAGAACGAAGAACGGAAATGGAGATGGAGATTGAACTGAACTCTGAGCTTACTTCAAGGGGCGTCTAGAAACTGTCGACTTGTGTATAATTTCCGCATCAGAAAGCTTCTTGGCTGATAAAAACAGAACCTTTTTTTGTGAAAGTGTAGAGCCACCATAAATAGTCATTCAACAACGTATCTTCTCTAACCCTAGAATGGGATCTCGGCACTGGTTTTGGTGGTTGGGATGGATTTAGGACAATGCTCTGCATTTGTTTTAGTAAACTGGGCTAGCGCTTAAAGGATGATGCAACAGTGTCACGAAATCCCTCCTTATTACACCATGTTAGATAAAGATGTGCATCAACATGTTGAAAGATTTTGCGCTCGTGAATGCTTTGCACGAGAAATATTCAATAGATGTAGCAGTATTGAACAAATGGTGAACATGTATTATTTTGGTTTCCGCGTTTTGTATTCTTATTTTCTGCCATGCCTGAGGCTTTCCGTTTCACCCTTCGTCTTCCACTTTTCCTAGCAATAAAAACTCACCCATCCTTATTCTCTAACTGCTGTATACTAGCGGATAATTGAATATCTGGAAGGTAAAAGAAGTGGCGTTGTCAGACAATGTCTGACGCGGCAAAATGCCCACCAGACCACAAAAGAGCTGACAGACTGAGACACTATGCAAACAGGATGTAAAGTATGTTAAAACATCTTACGCAAGGGTGTCAGCAGAATGTAAGCATTACGCGTGATTCCTTTGCAAGTGTTTTTGAATGCTGCATTAGTGACTCTATTCAAGGGAGGCTTTTCAACCAACTCGTTGGCAGGCACTTCTCCGATGATTCGAAGCAGGCAAAATATTTTTCACTTACTGATTATCTAAGGAAAATGCCGAGGGATGATGCCGAGGGAGCCTGTACAGCCGACGAATGGCTGTTGGAAGAATCAGATCAGTCATTTCTTCCCTATAGTGCTACCTCCGGACACATTCCTTAATCTAATGGTAAGTCTGAACTTTCATCGGCGACTTCCAGTCAATTTAACCACAAGTATATACTAAAGCTTGTTGTTGGTGAACGTGTCCACCTACGATTAGGATTTACTCTGCAGCTGCGGCGTATGCCAGTCTGTACTGTTTCCCTTACCGCCTCTTGCAGAATTGTTAGAAGTCGATACCTTCATATTATTAATCAAGTTTGAGGTGACCAAACAGGTTCGCAAATCAACTCGTCTCAAACGGTATCATGAAGGGGTATATTTGGTAGAGTGGTGATCGATTATGCAGTTTGTGGAGGATCCCTTGTCCGCTACCTGTTTCAGCTGAAGGCTAGCCTCAGAACATGTAGTCGAACAAGACCGAGACGTAGCACATCGCCATCGCCCGTCTATAAATTTTGGAAAAGAAAAGACAGTCATATATATTCATGAAGACAGTCATATATATTCATAACAACACTTGACGCTCTGCAGACATTTGTAAGCCAAAGTTTCAGCAGTACCGCCTTCGGAATCTGATATGAAGGAACCCACACTGCCCAAGAACTGAATGAAAGGTAGCTAGGTCGATTATCAAGACAGAGGTGCTTCAAAAAGAATGTCATAGTAAACCATTATTGTTGCATTGACAAGCTCATTATTGTTCAGTGCCTCCTCAGAGTCTCACAATATGATGCGAGTTGTGATGGAAAACATCTTTCGAATTTCAGCATGGTGTCATTCATCTCCGGCGATTTCAGCAGTTACCTTCTGATGTGTCTTGTTCCGTATGTATTATATACTGAATCCGAATAAAGCATTTTCAGACATCCGATTTAGATATCTCGATCTGAATCATCGAAAATCGGGGGTCCGCAAAATCGCTCTTTTCCGAATCATCCAAAATCCAAGGTCCGCGAAATTAGCGTTATTCGAGTCAACTAATTATCCGAAGATTTTTGATCGGATTCAATGTAAAGTATGTATGCATGTATGTATGTATTGGGTCATCCAATAGGTAATCTCGTTTTTTTGACCTTGACTTCAATTGAACAAATTTTCAACAAAACTTTATTTCAGTCAACAATGTAATCACCATCATTATCAACAACCTTTCTCCATCTAACGAGCAAATCTTCAATACCTGAGCAATAAAACTGTTGCGGTTTCTGAGCAAAATATATGGACATAGCATTTATCCTCCAAACTTTAAAATTTCTTGCCACTAAGAAAATGCTGTAGAGACTGGAATAAGTGATAATCGGAAGGCGCAAAATCGGATGAATACAGTGGATAAGGGCGAACCTCCCAACCTAATTCGTTGATTTTTTCCAGCGTCCGTTTTGCACAGCGCAGTCTTGCATTGTCGTGGTGGAGAACTACGCCCTTTCTGTTGACGATCGTCCGATACTTTTCCAGTAAAGCTTGGTTCACTCGATCCAATTGCTCACGGTAAAGGTCTGCGTCAACGGTCTGTCTAGATTTAAGCACTTCAAAGTGGAGAATTCCACGGATATTCCACCAAACACAGAGGAGTGCCTCTGTGAGCCGAATATTCGGCTTCGCAGTACTTCTTGGCTGTTCATTTTTGGAAAAGCATTGCTTTTTGCGCTTCGGATTATCGTACAAGATCCATTTTCGTCTCATCTGATCAGTAGGTTAGAAAACGGCTCTGTACGGTGTCGCTGAAGCAGTGCCTTGCAAAGCAAAACGTCGACCGGTTGGCACCGTTCTCGGCGGATAAATCGTGCGGTACCCAAACACCTGCTTATCTTGACAATTTGGCGTAGATGAAGATTTTTTTCATCGCAGATATTTTTGGTAGCAACCGTTGCGTTACTACCGTTCCGAAATTCGAACAGCATGCAATGCCGAATATGCTCCTTTGAGATTTGCCGAGCCATTCCACCTGAACTTGCAAGCTAACAATTCAACGAATTCGTGGTAGATTCTAAAAAAGCAAGTCTCATTTACCTTAGAATCACTTTAGCGCACCTTCGAAATGCACAAATCTGCCGACAAATAATGAGCTAAAACCGTAGTGCACAAAAAACGACATTACTTATTGGTTGATCTATTATGTATGTATGTATGTATGTATGTATGTATGTATGTATGTATGTATGTATGTATGTATGTATGTATGTATGTATGTATGTATGTATGTATGTATGTATGCATGTATGTATGTATGCATGCATGCATTATAATACACCCGGCAAAAATCCACATATAGTGGGTTTGCCCGCTAGGGGGTTCAGTAACAGAGCTGATGGTGCCCTCAGTAAATCTAAGGCAACAGCTAGTACGGAATCGTCCTTACAATCGTTTCGTGCTGCTACTGGTTGTGCCGTTTGCTCATATGCGCTCTATGCCTTTGAATACCAGAGCTGCGGTGAGGAATATATTAGCGAGATAACACAACGCCTATGTCTTGGAAAAATATAACACAGATGATAATGCCGAATACCCACAACTTACTGTAATGGCTCCAAAATAGTGTTCAAGACATGCGATGAGGACACTTAAAGATCAAGCTACTGAATGTCGAGCTACATACGGTTGGTTGCAATACCCACAGGCATTTCGAATCACCGTCAAAAACTCGACAAGAAACCGAAAGAAGGAATGTCTACATGGGTGCTAGTATACGATATTCTCTATATCAGGTTGGCCTTATAATTGCGGCACCTCTCCTAGATAATCGGAAAGCTACTGACTGTTTGGCTTGTCTCTCTTCCTGTCATGCTCCGAGAAAGCGATACCGCCGATGTGCTTGTCAACAAATTTCTGCAAGACACCGTGTTCTCCTAAAACAACTTGGCAATACAAGACGTTGCATAGTCAGAAGTGCTTATGCAAATGCCACCATTGGCCGTTCTACGTACTTCTAGTTCAAGGTACCGCACATATTAGTTTATCAACGCTTATTTTTCCTCAAGTTAGAAATAAAATAAATAAAATAAAATAAAATAAAGTTTTCCCTTTATAGGGTCGGGCACACTTCGCTGCCTCTGTTGTGGCAACAATGGTTAGGGATAGTATCGATACGTTGCCTCTTTTGCTGCGCACCGAAAGCAGCGCCGCACCCTTGAGCACTTTTTTGCCGAAACAATGGTTAGTATCGATAGTATCGATCGGCTGTAGGGGTAAGAACGCGTATATTTAAAAAGGCACGCGCTGCTGTTTACTGCGCGCGTCCTTCGCGAGCACAGCATGCACCCTCTTTTGCTGCTTAAGCCCGGTTTGCTGCCAGAGCAAAGTGTGCTCGAGTCATAGGCCTATGTTATACTTCGGGTCGGCGACGTCGGCGACAGTGTTGCACCGGCTGCTACGACTGCGTAACACCTGTGTGGGGCGTTTTTGCCGCCGCAGCAAGAAATGTCGAAAGGCATTTCTTGTTGCGGCTGCAGGCAAGAGCACGTGCGGTGAAGTGCAACGTCTGCACTATCCTGCGTATGCTGCACTTCAAAAAGCGCGCGCTGCTATTTGCTGCGAGCATTCTTTCTGAAAACAGCGTGCACCCTCTTCTGCTGCCCAAGCTTGCGCTCTTGAGCTACTCGCGCATTTTTAAAAAAGATTATCTTTATCTTTTTAAAAAGATGATAGAGGTTTGGTCGCAGAGATAGAGTGAATGTCGTTTTGCAGCTCTTATACATGGGCGAGAAATATGTCTAAAACTCTTAACAGTCACCGTTTCTAGCATAGTTGTGAGAGCTTTGTAGGTTATTGTGCAGGTTTTTAGGTTTTCTCTGTGTTTAGATTTCTTATTCTATTCAATTTTATTTGAACAAACCACATAAATGAATTTGCTTCATAAAGACTTTCCAATTTCTGTGTGTTTGATAACGCCATCCAGAACAGCATGAGGTCGGCCCTTGGATCCAAGGCAGGGCAAGTTCGAACGTCCAGTGGATCGAGCCGATTTTAGCAGCTCCTTTACGCATGTGAACCTGAGAAAGGCAACAGCAAAAATGTGTTTTCCGTTTGAGCACCGCTCATTTAAAGAAACTAGTCATGAAATTCACCAACTGCTGCAGAAAACATGAATGAAATATTGCTCGTTTTACCTGGCCGTTAGTATTTAATTCGAAATAGAGGCAAAAATGTGGTCCCCCATAGTTTCCATGGTCAAGTTTCATGGCTGTACCGCTTTAGCATTGAGTCCAGAAGCTTTCAGCGATGTCGAGACCAACATGTCTTTATTCATTCATATTTCAATCCTACACATCTCTTCAACGTTTTTTTTTACGTTTTCTTGTACGACAACGATCATCTAAAGTAGCCACTGAGACATATTGGGCGGTTTCATTTGATTGTTCAGGGAACCTACCTCTACAGTGGAGGACACGTTTGGACGATCGTTATGCTTTAAGGTGATGTTCCTTCTGCCCTTATGGGTAGCACATCGCCAATCACCTGCACGGTGTGATCTATCATTGTCCAAATGATCGGAGTGTTTAAAGTATGTCAAATGAGCTAGAATTTTCTATACTTGAAGGAAAACAATGTGTCTCACTCTAGCAGCTATTTCCGACCTCCTTTTCATATGTGAAAGAAAGGTGGTCTTGCCCTAATTTCATAGAGAAGATGTCATTCTTTCGACTAGCGCTGCTCAGAGGAATTCTCTCTTGATGTTAGAGCTTTATGGTAACCGCTCAATCAGACTCCATTATAAAGAAAAGTGGATGCAAAAAACATGAGATTACAAATTTTTCTTGCTCCAAATTGGTACGATTTGCCACCTATTTGAAGAAGAATCTTTTTTCGTTAATTTCGCAGTGCAGCCCTAATTCCCGATCTTCCACTCATGATCGTTGCAGGCCACTTTCTTAAGGTTCTCTAACATAAAGCGCTGGGCATTAAGAAATAATGTTCTGTACCGTTGGAAAATATTTGCGTTACATGAGTTTAACCTAATTGTAAGAGCTGTCCTAATACTCAAACAAATGACTAAGTGTCCAAAAAGTTTTGATAGGAGTCGAATGATCTACCGACTCTTCAAAATCTCACCTTGGCTCTCCATGGGCAGGGCACTTGCGGTCGTCATTGGAGCAACGTTTATCAGTCTTCCGTTCAGGCTGAATAGCCTTAATACCTCTCTTCGAATCCTTCTGTTCAGTAAGATGTATACAACACCGTGGAGTCCTGGAATGCGTAAACAACAGCGTATGTGAGCCTATGAACGATAGATCTGTGCTGCAACTTGTTTAGTACATGGTATTTTAATGTTAGGAGGCGGTTGCTTCTTACAACTTATGCACCTCTCTTCTGATATGCGACTGAGAGCTGAGCATGCACCGGATAATGGTTTCCTCGAATTCTCTTATTTATTTATTTATTTATTTACACGGAGACAAGTACAACCCTACACATATTATGTATTATATATAGGTGAGGGAGTAAATGATGGATGACTGTAAGCCATCGGTAAGTTAGGTGTAACTTCAGAAATTTTTTAAATGCTTTATAATTTCACGGAAAACTGTGTCTTTTGCGAAGCCTCTCATATGAAAATATGTAGGGTGAATGTCCGAAAAACAAGAGAATACAATTTCGCTTGCTATCATTCGCTTTTCATTTTTTCAACTATTCTGATGCAGTCAACAACTGGCGTCGAATTTTTTGTAAATGAAGCGCTACTCGCCCAGATTATGAAATCAGTTTTGTGGCTCGAGGCACCGGCAAGTAAAAAGTACTTTGCCACTGGTTCACTGTTTTCTGAACGTGCTGCTGAAGATCTCTGCACAGTGATGAATAAAAAAGATAAAGCTGTAGAGCTTCACAAGCATTTCTACTAAACCCATTATTCAGGCTGTTTATAGAGAACTTAAGTATCTATAAAACAGAAGTATAGACTCAAACCGTGACTGAGCTGCCATATCACATTTGCCAGAACAATGACAATTTTAGGAACTGGAACAAACTCCACTACAACGTATAGGATAGAAGCAGTAGTTGTGCTCGTGCAAATAACGAGCGCTTGAAGGAAGAGCTAAACACACGAACATATGGTAAAAATACAATTATGTGCGTAGTATACCTTTGTTCTGGGGAAAAAATTTCGAATTTCGAATGATCGAATCTTATTCGACTCTCAAAATTTCGAACTTCGAATGATCGAATAATATTCGATTTTCAAAATTTCGAATTTCGAATAATCGAATTTCGAATTGTCGAATGTTCGAATAATCAAATGAACACCTTACTTATTGTGGTCACCCAATGATTGACATTTACTTATTTATTTATTACCCGCTGTAAACTACGTTCGACGGAGCGGCATATACGAAGGCTTCAGATTGTCATTACTCTTGTACCAGTTGGTTAACACGTTGACGACCGTGTGGCCTGATGTCAGGCCACACCCTTATGGCCGCATGGGACCGTGTGACATGATGTCAGGTCACAGCTCTATAATTTATTTTTCTAGTTTTAGTCAGATCTTCACAATAACTTTTTTGTGTTATGTGTACCTTATCTTTAGACATTGCTGTAAAAAGCGTAATCCCCAAAAACAATTTTCGGGTGCTGATTTATTGAGCTTTTCGTCAAGTAATGACTTCAATTAACAGTTCGTTATTGAAAAATAATCGATAATAATCGATCGCCTAACGCAGTTGAACACATCATCATGAAAGACGGACTCCGTCGCACAATTCCACCAAGTAGGGGCTTTGAAATCGCTCCTCCAAACTTCCTCGTCCTCATTTTCTGCTTCGGATTCTATTACTTCACTTTTTGAGCCATCATCATCGTCAGTTGGTAGTGCAAGGATATCGGCCTCAGCATCAACGTCGTCCTGGACCACCTCGTCATCCGCATCATCGCTTTCCACCAAGAGACGATTTTTGCGATCGCGTTCGACCGTGCGACATGATGTCATCCCACGCTGTCGGCGTTGCAAAAAATCGAATGGTCCCACGCGCCAGACACGCGAAAAAGGCGCGATCGTCAACGTGTTAATTGCGAAAAGGATCGGAGGACCGAACCGAGGCTGTGGAAGGCTCGGTGTCCAGGCTCAGATGCCGTTGTTCAAGCGCCGCGAAGGCTGCTCCATCCATTTCCTTCACGAGACCAAAAGACGGTTACAAAGCTATAATGGAGCACCCTTGCTTCCCTAAGAATTTGTGCCCCGAGAAGAGAGAAACACCTTGGATAGACAGAGCTAGATTGTTATAGATTTTGCTCCATAGGTTACTGTCTTTCCTTAGGTTATACGGAAGCTTCTAGGTGGTAAAAGAATGGCTAGCATGGACGAAGAATAACACAAAGGCGATCTGGTGCGGAAAAAAGCACATTGGAGGCTCATGAATGGTTCAGTCTGTGTTCTGGCTCCGTTGAAGAGCTTCGCTTCACTTGTAAGCAAACGGACCCGAAGTCCATGGTTGTAACCTAATCTGATAAGACACTACGACTTGGGTAGTGTTATTGCGAAAATGTGCATGACTCGCTTTCATAGGAAACGGAGTATTACTGGCTCTTTTACTCCATAGCGCTTGCTTGCCCTTACTCTGCTTGCTTGTACTCTCTTCTTTAATGTCTTTGCTGGCAGAAAGCAGGAGCTTATCAGGATCCAGAAAGTGCTACCTCCCTAACGAGGCTCCTTCCGGCTCAAATCGTTCCGTCGTTGTACTTGGGGTAGAAATACAAAACGGAAATCCTCCCGTAGTATACCGAAGGCAAAAGCGTCATTTAACAGCCATAACCCGATTCAATTGTTATTCACCGACTCATGTGACTGGCCGCAGGATGCTCGATGGCGTTCGAAGAAAGCAGGGACGCAGCGGAAGTCCGCGTTTGTCCCGCTTACCTCGTCGACTAACAAGGAAAGTGTCTGAAGCGTATGTCTGAACGGGAAAAGCGAGTCATATAGGGAGAATCCCCACCCCTTAATTAATTTAAAAATATGTTTATTTTTTGCGAACTCGCTAAACCCAAGGAGTAGGGGTTGTTCTAGTTAAAATGTAATCGGTGCCTCACGAGCTCGGCGGTCTTGTATGCCCGCGATGCCTCCGCCGCAAGCGGGTCGCAGCGCAGTGGATAGAGACGTTGCTTCATGCGAGGGAGAGGAGGGTACCAATTCTCCTGCGCTGCTTCGCTTTTGCATTTCAAGTCATTGTTGAGATTTGATGGATTCTGACGTCTATACCATTTCAGAGGTTTTCTACTAATTTTTCCAGCTGCATGCAGTGGTATTCAACATAATGATGTACAAACGTTCAACATCAGTGATACACAGGCACAACGTGCATGACGAAGAAGCACTGGTCACAATACGGACGGCGTATAAAGGCTACAAGCTCCTCACAGTTTGTTTCCCTAGATAGACCGATGACCTCGGGAAAACCCATCCTGCTCGGATTTTCAAAGACTATGACGTGACGTCGCAAGTAGTTTCAATGAAGAAGCGAGGTCCGTGGATCCCGCAAACTGACGTTAACGGCCATCGATACCTTCTTTCCCTCATCTTTGCCTGTCAACTGGAAATCGGAGGTCTGCTGAAGGTTTTCTAGAACCTAACACCAACAATGTCCGCCGATGCTGGAGTGGTGATCCACCTGCTTACGCTGAAGTGTGGCCCACCTTTAATCAAGGAACCTTCGAGGGAAGAAATCAAGCTGGCCGAACGGATGGGCAGCAAACTCAAGGACTTCGAAGCACGTCAACTTGAAGTTGACGAAGACGAACAGCTGGATGTGGTGGAAGACGAAGATTGAGATCCGCAAGATGAACTGATAGACGTGGAGAGGTAAGTAAGCAGTGGTCATATGATAACGTTTTCGGGTGGAATGATTTCACTCCCACGTCATTGTGCACGATCCTGATATTTTGACCTTCAAAACCGGGACAACGTCCTTAAAATAAATGACGAAGCTGCGAGTAGCTGAAGGAGAACGGATTTGTTATAATGGCATTGAAGGTGGTGTCGCTGGTATACCTGTGAAGAGCCTGTAGCTTATATACGCTGCCCGATTGTGACCAGAGCTTCTGTTTCATGCACTTTGGGCCTGTGCATCACTGGTGTTGAAGGTTTATACATCGTTGAGTAGCTTTCTCATTGCCTTGTGGTTAAAAAACCGGTCAGTAATAAACAAGTGGCAAGAAATTTCTTCGTACAACTGGGAAATTAGGTAAAAACATCTGAAAATGGTATAGATGTCAGAATCGTTCAACTCTTAACCAAACATATGAAATGCAAAAACGCAGCAGAGCAGGAGAATCGACCTCCCACCCACAAAACAACGCCTCTATCCACTGCGCCCCGAGCCACTTGCCGGGCATACGATACCCACGAATTCTATTGTAACAGATTCCCTACTCCTTGTGTTTAACGACTTGTCAAAAATAAACCCATTTTTACACTAACTGAGGGGTGGGGATTCTCCCTATATGACTCGCTCTCCCCTTTCAGACATGCGCTCCAGGCCCTTCCCTTGTCAGATTGCATGCACACAATTCGGCCACTTTGAATGACGCGCGAAACAAAACATCGTTCTTATCAAAAGGTCACAATTCCCTGGTTTTCGAAGAGGAATGCCATTAACTTGTTAAGAGATTGATGAAGAATATTCGATATTCGATTATTCGAAATTCGAAGCCTTCGAATATTCGAATAAACGAATAATTCGAATATTGGATTTTCTCGAATATTGGAATAAACGAATAATTCGAATATTGGACTTTCTCGAATATTCGAATAAACAAATAATTCGAATACTGGACTTTCTCGAATATTCGAATAAACGAATAATTCGAATATTGGACTTTCTTCGATTAGACGAATATTCGAATATTCGAAATTCGACTATTCGAAATTCGAAAAGGACAAAGGTATAGTGCGTAGTATGCACTCTTGCACAATTCAAAAGGCATATTGGAAAGCTCAAGATTGTCCGTCTGTACGAGCTATATTCCATCGGACCGATCTAACTAAAGTTCTAGCATTCTTACCTGCAGTTGGACCTTGTCGACCTTTCTACTGGCAACTCGGCTCATTTTGAAAACGTTGTAACATAATACTGCATAAAGTGTGATAAGAAAAAATATGACGGAAATGTTATGAATTGGAAGCAGAAGTGGAGTATAATAATCGATTTCCTGAAACAAAGTGTTGTACACATTTTGTAAATTATAACGATTTTTTGCTATGCGGTCGTTAAACTTATAGAAGTTTTTAAAAAATGTTCCTGCAAAACGCTAACTAGTCAATCTTCTGAAAGAATAGCAGCTTTCTACAAAATTGTGTTGTACTCATGGAGGAGGTTACAACAGCTTCCTCTATGTAGATATGAAATTATCACATATCCTAAATGCGGGAATAACATGTCTTGTTCCTACACTGAAGAATTTCGTTCGATCTACAATATGGGCTTTCAGATCTAGCCATTATACATTGGATCCGATAATTGGAGGATTTGGATAAGAGCGATTTTGCAGACCCCGGGTTTTTGGACGACTCGGATAAGGGCGATTTTGCGTACCCCGGCTTGCGAGTATCCGAATCAGATATCAGACTCATTAACGCAAGATGCAGCTAATCAGAATACTACGATTCCTTAAAGAGGAACCCATTCTTTAACAACAACAGCGACAGCAACAATGCATGTGTCGAAAGACTCACTTCTCGTCAAGGAGGGGGATATCAAAGAACTGAATCATTCCAAGATGAGTTATTTTAAGATCCGGGCTTTCCAAAATGCCATAATCAAATCAGGTAAATTGGGTCGGGGGTCGCTATGTATTCAGTGGTTTTCCTTCTTCATAAAAAAAGAACAAAATTGTCGAATTTATTGAATTACACCAAAAATGGTCTAACACGGTTCACCAAATGGTAGACACACAAGTGTTGAATAACATTTTTAATTTCGTGCAGTACAAAGTGCGATATGGGGCTGCGCTACATGGTGCCCCCCGATCCAATTTGCGTCGAATGCTATACAGTGTGAAATAGCGAAACGCCGACCAGAGTACGTACTTAGTCCCTTCTCTCCCTCAATCCCCCTCTTCCTGTCCCCGGCAGCGCAACATGATGTATAAAGAAAAAGATGCCAAGACCGAATAATGTTCAGCAGCGTGCTAAATGTGTTCATCGTTATTACGACACTATTTCATAGTGGGGAGCGAAAACGTCAACGGGGTACCCGCCCTCAAAATTTATTTTTAATGTGCCTTTATAAAAGAAGATCGATTTCGAAATGGAGTGAGGAAATTGAACGGGTTATCGATTTTATCCGAATCATCGCATTTCTCCAGGGGCCGGATAATTGGATGATTCGGATAATGGCAGATTCGCGGACCCCAGATTTTTGAATGATTCGGAAAAGGGCTATTTTGCGGACACCGGATTTTGGGTGATTCATATAAGGACGATTTTGAGCACTACTGACTTTTTGGATGATTCGTATAAGGACAAATTCGCGGGGGGAGGATAATTGGATGATCCGGATAGGAATATCCGAATCGGATATCCGAAAATGGTTCATTCGGTTCCAATGTATACAAGCCATCGATGAGTTTGGAGCAGACTACTTTACTCATAACAAGATTTCCTTTATTATTAACCGGAACAGGCGCGTGTGTCGGAGGAGGTGTCCGAAGTCGAGTGCATCCGACGCCTATTTCCTGGTTTAGATTTCCCGCCCAGGTGAATTGGTACCAGACTTGTCTGCGGAAGATAAAGCACTTACTTGTTTATCGGCTAGTCACCGCATGTCATTCGCACTCAAATCACCTCCACGACATTGCGTAGAAGTAGAATGCGTGAGGCATCCCAAAAGGGAAAAAGTAACACCGTCCTTTATCCTTTATTAACTGGGATCTTCGCTGATAAAGTTGAGCTCGTTTGATTTCTTTCCCCTCATGTTTTCCATGGGGAGGGTAGGTTCCTTGAGGTTCAAATATGTACAAAGTAAAAACAACGAAGCACGGATGACTGACTTCAACGTTATCTAGACAACATGTTTATAAAACACCGCACACTTCTCCTACATATGCAGATTTTTACAGAACTCCGTGATGTTTCTATATGAACCTGATCTTTGTCATAGTTTGAGATTTAATCAAAGGTTCTTGCAGTAGAAAACTGTTCCTTTAACATTAAAAGGATGCTCCAAAAAGAGAAAATAAATCCCTAAATAGTCAAGGTAGGATTCCTATAATTTTACTCCATTCTCAAACACTGATTCGTTTCAGATGGCGTTTTTTAAAACTGCTCAGACGTTTCTAACATATGAACATTTTCATAGAATTCTGTGACATTTCTCTACGTTCTGAATCTTCTTTTAATTTGTCATTTTATTAAACGTTCATGAAGTGGAAATTTTCTTTTTTTATTAAATTAAATTTTAAATTGTAGCGCAAGCAAAAATAGTAATTGTATCTGTATAGAGCCGAGGCTTTGTTTACTATAATTTTGTTTAAGCACTGCATCGTTTCAGAAGAATAGAACACCTACCCATTCTAGGTCATCAGAAATGACTGGAGGTCCTATAAATGCTGCTACCACGCTATTGTAGGGCAGAGGTCGGGTAATGAACGGGCGCAGGACCATGACGGAAACGCAGACTGCCATCCAGATGTGTATGGTTTTGCCTTAGAAATCATCTATAAATGGAAACATTCTTGTGCATGTTTCAGAGATGATCAACCTCTGAAAAGAAAACGAAGAGGCTCCATGGACGGAATCATTTCAACAACTCGATTAAGAGCGAGAGCTACACATATAGTCGTCGATCCAATCCAAAGACCTGAACAATTATAAAATAAATCAAAAACTGGACACGTTATAATTGTCTAGTTAGGTTAGACTAACTCCAGCACAAATGTCCAAGAAATTGGCCGAGGGGCACGTTGCTGCAAAACACTCCACCTGTCTAAAAATAACTTTTTATGAGCGCCATTATGTTGGAATTGAGGTTTCTTACAAAATGAAGGTAAGAGACAGCGATTGACCCTCCTACAATATCCATAATATCGATAAATCCCATAGAGAACATTAGTCGATAACATGGAATATGCAGCAGTCTCCCATGTCGCATGCCTATCATCGAGAATATGTAAATAGCCTGAAATTATACGCCGGTGCGAGTGCATACTTAGTAACCACTAATATTAATATTAAAAAAAGACGCTCTACTTTTAAATTAAATTAAATTTTTCGAATCTATAAATACAGGTTATTCCAAAATAACGTGATGAAGGCTCTTTTAATTATAACCATGAAATGACAACTTTAGAAACAATATATAGATATCAACGACGTAGATGCTAGGAGACACTAAATTATTTGGTTGAAAACAAAGTTCTGTCAGTTTTCGCGCGCTCAGAATATAAAAGCGTGCTAAAGTTTAATCCCTAATCAACCGTTCAATGTTTTGTGATCTTCAGAAAACAGAGAAACTGCTCTTCCCAAGTGTTCGTGTTACTGGAGAATCGCTAGTATCTTTAGAATAGTACAATACCTTTTTTCCAACCATAAGTACTACGTCTCTTGACGCATCTAAACTTTAGTGGTTGAAATTTGGTCGAAAATTGAAAGAGGCAAATGCAAATGTGGCAGTGGAAAGAAGAAGGGGCAATGAAAAGGAAAAATTACTTGCTTTTAGATCTAAACGGTTATTGGAGGATTAGAGTGGTTAGAAAACAAATAAGGGCCTGACAGAGTCGCACTAGTTGAGCCTAGCTGTAGAAAGAAAGCAGATGCGGGCGACGAACAGCGGTCATTCGGTTAGATGGCTAAAGACGTAGACTTTGAACATATCGTTTCTGCTAGCCATTTCATGTAACCTAAAACTGTATGAAATGCGCATCAGTTGGGTGCTACATGACCTCGCCAACCCGCGGCAGTCGACACACGCAAACGGTGGAGTTCCATCTTCGAAAACAAAACGCTCGAAAGTACTTCTTTATTAGTTTGCAGTTTTATACTGAGAAATGACACTATTGGCTAGGTTCAACCGTTATGGATCGTCATACAAAAGTTGAATGAACGCCAGATCTAAGGTCGTCGCTATATAGGGTGCGGCAAAGTTACCCGTGCACCTAAACATTTTGAATTTTTTAAAATTTCTTAGAAATTTTCTTGTTTTATCCGCCTAATATATGTTGACTGAACATTATGGAACTTATACGCGCTTGAGTACGAAGTGGTTAGGCGTTCCCCTACGAAGTGGTATTATCAAACTTCATAAGGCCGGCAAGCAAATGAGAGATATTGTGAAAATCCTTTCCGTGCCCCGGATACAGGATACAGTAAAGCACTACAAGGAACTGAAGACCGAAGAGGATAGAAAAGGAAGAGCGCTTCCCACGACAGCTACCAACCGGAAAAATGTAAAACTCGTGAGGGAAAAATCCGGAGATCAATGCGCCAGATGGCAAAAGACGCTCTTTTACTTTTTCGTACACAAAAATCACGGAGTCTTTCCATTGGTGTAGGTTCCACTTCGAGCCATGAGCACCTTGACGATTTTCGGCGATGGCAAAGGTGGTTGTAGCCTCTACAGATCGGATCCTTCCGTGTTAGAGGATCTGAGCCATCTCCACGATGAATAGCTGAACAGTTTTCGCTTCCACCCGCGACCTGCCGCCTGCAGCTTGAGCTGGCGGCATTGATGGAGCCGTTCACGCTTATTCTTGTCCATCAGGAGCTATGTTTTATGGAGCTTGTTAGGGTCGAGTCCATGTTTCTTTCTGGCTATTCGATGCACTGATGTGCGACGAGGCACATATCATGGGCGATTTTTCTCAGGAGGCCCTCTAATTCGGGACTTTCTCTTTTCGATGATTTTCCGTATTAACAGCGCGATTTCTTCCTTGCCCTGGACGATCACCTTCATAGCCAAGCTCCTTACATCGATGAGTTTCTGTGGAGACAGTTGACCTAGCAGGTTAACGATGTCGCATTGACGCTTTCCTTGACGATAGAGCTCCAAAATCGCAGTGCGATGGTTTGACATCTTGACCAAAACCGAAATTGGGAAAAAATTGAAGTTAAAAAATTACAGCATGGACAGAAAGATACACATAATAAAATGGCGCTATTTCCGCCATGCAGCAAATCGAT
Source organism: Heligmosomoides polygyrus polygyrus (assembly GCA_947396885.1). Taxonomy (NCBI): domain Eukaryota; kingdom Metazoa; phylum Nematoda; class Chromadorea; order Rhabditida; family Heligmosomidae; genus Heligmosomoides; species Heligmosomoides polygyrus. The sequence continues at coordinate 11,863,923 of OX377201.1, forward strand.
GATTTTGCTTGGGAGAACGTCAAAACGTCATCAACTTATTTTGAAACACCCTGTGCTTTAGCGACATCCTTCGGCAACTTACAGTTAGAAGAGAATGCTCTATTCACCAGACCTTGGTATACTGGAGTTAGGAAAATAGTACATCTCCATTTCATCAGAGTAAAACCATAGATTTCTATTAACACGTTTTCTTAAGAATATTTTATTCTCCTAATTCGCCACTTTTATAAGGCCCTCCAGGTACGATGCAGAAAAGTGTGGTGTTCAGTACAGTAGCTAGCCCGAATAGATTAGATTTATACCCCAATGTTGGCAGATTGCTTCGTAACGTTGCGTCAAATTGCTGCCTATATTCGATGTTCATGTTGTGAGCAGAGCGTTTGCTTTATACTAAGTTTTACAGTTTATCACAAGAGATGATGTTAATATCTTAAGCAGTAAAAAACGTGCCAATTAAATAAGCAAGAAGAAACTATATATGTATTTTCGAGCCACGAAATATTAGGTTGTCCCATAAGTCCCCGCCGCTTTTTTTCAACGGTTCACTGCAGATTTCGCCAGCGATCTCTTGCATAGCGCTGCATAGCTTTCGAAAGAGAATGATTTGCTCTATCAGAACGTGTATTGCATTTCTTTTTTCATCATGAACTTTGTCAATTTTTAGGTCGTTGAAGTGAAAAGTGAAAAAGTGAAAAAGTAGCCATTTGCGCACTTGTTCTCTCCGCTTAGGTTTGTGATTTTTTGCGCAGTTTTTAATAGCGCTTGGAAGACAATGTTCTGTACTACAAGAATGTCTGTTCGTCCTATTTTCTCACTTGCTCTTTATTGATTTTAGGCCATCGAATTGGGAATTCCGACTTCCCGTCCGAATTTTTACCAAAACTCCGGTTCTGTGGTTCAACTTTTTTTTGCTTGGAGTTATATGTCGTTTGGAAGAGGATGTCTTGCTCAGTAAGTTGATGTTGTCGCGGTTATTGGCTCACGCTGATTTCTGTCGAAAATCAACAACTGAAGATGGAGAAGGAGTTGTCGGTGAAGACGATTTTTCTCTTTTTGGCATTTTGTTGATATTCAATAGCAATCAATAAAAGCGACACATATTCTTATAGAGCAAGGCATTCTCTTTCGAATGACATATTACACCATCCCAAAAAGTCCAACCACAGAGCAGGAGCTGTCGGCAAAAATAACCATCCTCCTTCGGACGTCCCAATTTGATGACCTAAAAATCAATAAAGGACAAATGAGCAAATAGAACTAACACATCTTCTAGTAATACGGAACATTGTCTTTCAAATGCTGTAAAAAAACTGCGCAAAAAATACAAACCTAAGCGGAGAGAACAAGTGCGCAAATGACTAGTTTTTCACTCTTTCACTTTTCACTTCAACGACCTAAAAATTGTCAAAGTTCATGATGAAAAAAGAAATGCAATAAACACTCTGATAGAGCAAATCATTTTCTTTTGAAGGCTATGTAGTGTTGTGCAAGAGACCGCCGGAGAAATTTGCAGTGAATCGTTGAATAAACGGCGAAGACTTATGGGACAACCTAATAAGGAGATGTTCTTCAGGAGTAGAGCCCTTGATAATGTGAACATGAGTACAGAATAAAGTCCTCTGAAGGACAACTGCATCTACGAGAGAGCTCTTGATTTCACAGTTTCGTTCGTCTCGACAAGCTTTTAGTTATAGTTCAAAATGACTTGCAGAAAATTTTGATTCCATAATTGAATCAAATCCCGAAGTTCCAGAAAAGGTATGTTCTACTGAAAAAATCGGTGTATTCGAGGTTGGCGACCCCTCTTGATAGGACGCAAAAGAAGCACTAATAAAAACCAATTCCGATAGACCATCTCTTAGAAGCTTTTCAATAAAGCGTGAAAAGGAGTGCGTTAGAAGGAGTCCGACAGCAGTGCGTTGTAGTGTGTCGTAGATGAAGAATGGATTATAAATACAGAATGCAGAAACTTACTGATAAGATAGATCCGCTGACCAAGAAGTAGACGCCTTGAATTTCATTCACCGACCCTCGAGCCTTCCATTCGTCCAGTGTTCGAGTGCTGCAGTTGTACTCTGCTTCGTCGATAATCCAAGGAATGTTGAAGTGAAACAGATACATTACCTGCGCTAAATCAAGTTTCCTTGACTAAAAATTGGTACTTGATAACCGCTCGTACCTCAGCAATTTCTTGAATCGCCAGGCGGCAAAACGAGTTGATAAAGAGAATGCTCGACTACAAAAAAAAATCGATAGAGAGCGACTGGTGTTTATTTTTATTTATTTCAAAAACGGTGTAGTAGTCTGCCAAAGTCTCTAATGAGCAAAATACCCGAAATAAACCCTTGGTTTACCAAGGTTTTTCCTGGCTATCTTTTTTTGGTAGAGGCCTTTTTTGTGATTCCTGCAGAAGTGCTTTTGACGCATATTAGAGTCGAGCTTTTTGCTTTCTTTCTTTTCAAACAAACAAACTGGACCAACCAGAGCCGAGCTTTTTGCGATTTTTTCAAATAAACAGACTAAATCAATCTTTAAGATTTGGAATGATTGAACGAGTGATGATTCAATTCAGTTTCTTTAAGCCTCAAGTGGCTGGTATCGAGGTCGCAGAATCTCATAGCGATGTTTTGTTGTGATTAAAACTCTAATGCCAGGCGGGACCCGAAACCGCACCTCCTGCTGGAACAGCAGCGAGTGATGTAGCGTAGAGCATTCCCTTCCCGGTCAGCAGGTGGTGCGAGTTCGAATGCTGCTTAGCGCTAGATTTTTGATCGAAACAAAACATATGAGCGAATGATCGCTAGTTGATTTTGAACTTTTCGCATAAGAGATTGAACAAATAACTCGACTTTTGATTTTTCGAATAATCAGACAAACGCAAAAATTTGAATCGAAATGCACGACAGATATTCGAACAGCAAACTACGATTTTTGAACAAAAAGTCAATCAGAATTTTGTAAGCAATAGCTTGAATATGTTGTTGGAGCGCAACTCTTCATTCCCATCAAACGTTTGATCACCAGCCAAGTGGGACAAACGTTATTGAAAATAATGATGATTTTCGAGCTCAATTCTTAACACAAATATTCGTGAGCCACGTTAAAAAGAACATTATCCGTTTTAATATGTACTGCACAATTATTTATTTATATCTGCACCTTAGGTGTGCTCAGCAGGGTAATAACAAACAAAGCAATCACCACCTGTATATAAAAGAGTTTGCCCGTCGAGTGATCTAACCTAAGCGGGATACGCCGCGTCATCCACAGCATGAGCGGTCGAATGATCTAACCTAAGTGAGATACGCCGCAGCATCTACAGCGCGAGCAAGATTTGCCATTGAACGTAAGATGTTGATGTAGCAGGAAAGTGCAGCCCTTTACTGCTTCCGTGCCGCCGACTTCGTGCCATTAGCATGAGAAGACTACTAAAGGGGTAAGAGTAGAAGGGGGAACTTCGAGGGTGGAGAACCGACAGCGATCAGGAGGGAGCGACATGGGGGGACGGCCGATAGGGGAACAATGAAGCAGGTCAGGAGGTTGCACCAAGAAGGGCTTAGGCAATAAGGAGGGACAGTAGGGAGTTACCATATAGGGGAGGGGGGGGGTAGAGGAAGCAGTAAGGAGGATCAGCAGAGGATCCATTACCAGTAAGGGAGAGGGATTTAGAAGATGTGACACCGATGTCACCAATGGGCGTTCGCTCGCCGTCGTCGTGAGTGAGCGTGAGAGGGCTACTTAGTTGGGTTAGGGTATGTAGTAAGGAGGATCCCGAGGAGGGAGGGATCTACCTGGAAGAAGGGACCTATAGACGGGACCAGTGAATGGTAATTCCTAACACTAACACCTAACAGGTTTGCAGGTGGATTCTTATTAGGCTGTGAAGGAAAACCCAATCACTGCAAATGTACTATCAAGGGCTCACAAAAGAAGCTTCTTGACGGAACTGGCAGCCGACCACTGTATTTTTTGCACACAATGAGGTTGGTAGGGTGGCGGTCGCGTAGGACCGTCCTGATTCAAAAGACGTGTCACGGACGCCGTTAGGTGAACATCGGGATAAAGAAACCTGCTACAGAGAAACATGATCCTTATTGGTTTGCAGCCAATTGCATTTTTTAACGAAATTTAATGATTTGCCGGAAATTTAACGGAAATTTTCCGCTAAAAAATTTCGTTTAAAAATTTAACGCACAGAAGCTCCTGTGCACCCCTGGTTCCTGCCATACCATTCTATATAGTAGAACCAGCTCTCTACTGCGGTGAAAGTAAGAAGGCCTAAGGAAGAAATGAACGGTCGGAATGTGCTATCCTGGTCGGGGTTTGGGGGCGAAGCCCCAACCAGACGTTTGGTGGCCGATATGCCGCTGAACGTCTGGTTACTTACGATTAGTAATATCTTAATGATGAGAAGGTTAGGAGCTATAAGGAAAAATAAAAATTTTGTGTAGGACAGCATTCGTCGAAATGTCTAGCGCGGCAACAAATCGGCAAAATGGCAACAGCATTTTCCCATAAACTAGCAAAGAGTTTGGAAGATGAAGCAACTTGAATGTGAAGCCAAGTAAAACCTGCAGCAAGTGTGTTTGCAAATTGCAAGCATTACGCGTGACTGCTTAGAAAACGTTTTTGAATGCTGTATCAATCAGTCTATTCGAACGAGTCTCACGCAACTTGTTGACAGGCACTTTACCTCGAATTGGACAAAATATTTTTTTACATGCGGATAATCTACGTAATAATTCATTCAATCAAATTACATCTTACGAGTAATTGCTAAGAAATGGGTGCTCAAGGAACTGGATTAGTGCATGTGTGATCTCAAACCTTGTTTCTTTACACATTCGTTGACGTTCGTCTAAACATTGACCGAACACTTCCAACCACTTTTCTGTGTTTTCCGGCTAATCGTTAGGTATTCTTTGGAGGTTGCGATTATGTGCCATTTCTTTGAGGTACTTATATCACCGTCGCTTTTCACAGAATCGATACAAGCGGATGTGGATCTATCCTAGTAGAGGAGGGGGGAGGGGTCTACTGGATTAAAAATTATGTAGCAAATTAACTTGAGACTTACCGAGCGGCTGCTACAGAACAAGGTAGGACCTAAACTAGTAGGGGGGGGGGGCAAAAGTAATGAGACAATTTGAAAAAATTCTTTATCTCTTTATAACACAATTACAATCAACGATGCTGAGGAATGTGTATGCCATTAAAGTCAATGACTTGCTGCCATCGCTCAGCCAACTTCCTGAACCCATCCTTCCAGAACTGCTTGGACCTGGTGTTGATCAACTGCTCGATATGGTTGTCAAGGACTGCTTGGGTTTTTGTGTCCCTTCCGACCAGGAAGACCTGTAGGTCCAAGAAGTGGTGGTAGTCGCATGGAGAGATGTCCGTCGAATACGGCGATTGAAGCATGTGAACGTAGCATAGCTGGCCAAGCTTATACGTGGTTACTTGTTCCCGATGAGATGAGGCGTTGTCGAAGAGGAGAATCTTCTTGAAGCGCTGCGCATGAATAAAAGCGAGTCGCCGGCCCATCTCTTCTATTTCGTTCACCATGGCCTTGGAGTCTATCGTCGTGCTTTTGGTAAACAGCTTTCAGTATACCGGTCCAAGGGCGCAGACCCAAAAGCTCTGAAGGTGCTTCTCGCCATGAACATCTCGCCGAACGAAGGTCGGTAACAGGTCACTAGGCCTCACCCAGACTCGCTGCTTGGCAGGGTTAAGGTAGAAGACGTACTTCTCATCCTGCGTTATGATTGAGTCCAGGCTTCTCGGGGTTGGGAATCGGGAGAGATTTGCGCGACACAGGTCGACTCGTCAGGCTGGGATTTCGGCATGAGACAGACTGCGGTTTTGGCATACTTCTGGAAAGGGCAGAAGTGGTAACTTCTCAGGTGGCCTTCATTAAGTAGCATACAAACATACAAATACGATAAACACGAAACCAGACTGCAGTCACGAGATATGTGGACACGGCATGGAGAGTCTCATTACTTATGCCTCCCCCTAATAGGAAAATTGACGAAGAAAAAAACGGAAAAATTACATTTGCTTTCGTCGCGGTTGTAAGCAAGCAAAGTTATGTGTCCTCCTCACCATGTTAGGTCCTGGTTCTAACATGTCAGGCGGCGGTCAGCACGCAGCATGCCTTCATTGCGTCGCGTTTTGCCCGCCGAGACGTTTGTGAAGCCGCGGCGATTTACTTTGTTTTTGTTTTTGCGTTCGTTTTTTTTTTGCTTCTTTTAGGTCCTAACTTGTTTTCTTGGAGCCGCTCTTTAAGTCTCAAGTCGATTTGTTACATACTTTTTAGTTATGTGCTTACCCCCCCCCCCCCCCCCCACCCGGACTAGGATAGATCCGCGGATGTTTTCGGTCTAATCATCTAGGTTTAAGGCGACCTAACGGGTTTGCAGGTGGATTCTTATTAGGCTGTGAACGAAAACCCAATCACTGCAAAAGGAACTATCAAGGGCTCACAAAAGAAGCTTCTTGACGGAACTGGCAGCCGACCACTGTATTTTTTGCACACAATGAGGTTGGTAGGGTGGCGATCGCGCAGGACCGTCCGTGTCATGGACGCCGTTAGGTGAACATCTGGATACAGAACCCTGCTACAGAAGTCAAGAAACATGATCCTTATTCAAGAGAGGAATTATAGACGTCGCGCAACAAGCCTTGCAACGAGCTTCTGTAATTTCTGTAACAGATGATACATGAGTATGTCTGTCGTCGCATGGAGATCGTGGCACACACTTGAATATGTATAAATCGGAAGAATGCTAAGAGAGCATACAAGCTTATTAGGATCTTTTGAAGACCATACCTACCATATCTTTCTATTCAATATATATTGCATTTCAAGCCATTATCTAATGTAATAAAGGTTGGCAGACGGTAGGCCGCTGAACGCCTAGTTTGTATACAAAGGGGGAAAAGAACGGTTGGGGTCAATACCAATAAATCTGTTCTTTGGGGAACGCCACGAATCTTGCTTTTATGAAATTTCGCCTACACATTTGGAACGCACAAGTGGCTCAGACAATGAACTCTGGAACGCAGCAGATGAGCAGTCAGTGTTTTCCTCTTTACAGAAAAATTTATGTAGAGAAAAGCCCAGTCAGCTAAGGTTGAGTTGGAGTGGGAAGAATCTAACTGTAACTTTGACTTGGGTGGATGCGGTAAAAGCTCTCAAGTACAGTGTTTGTGTAGCGAGATATAATAGTGTTCTCAACCGTGGTGATATATTGGCAATCATTATAACTGCAGGACAATGGGCGGTTCCAGATTTCTTGGTAAACATGCTTTCCAGTATGTTTATCAAGAATTCTAGCATGTGGGAGTTTTTCAGGTTAGCAAGCAGGTGTTTTCTGTTCCTAACAAACATATTCTGCACAACTTTATTTCAACAAACCACAACAAACAACATCGAATTTATTTCGGACAGTCTCTAGTTTCAGCGGATTAGGTAACAACATGATGAAGTTCCATCCACAACGGCAGAGATTGTTCGAGCGTCCATGAGTCGTCCAAGATTTGCATGATTTTAGTTCCTTGACGTATGCGAACCTGATAAGAACATCAGCAAAAATGCTTTCGATCCTTGAGCACGGCAGATTTCAAGAGACGACTCATTCGTTTAATTCAACTGCGAACGAAATCAACTAACATTTGCTTAAAAGGATAACGCGCAAAGGGAGGTGTTGGTCAATCCCTTCTGGGATGCATTATCAGGCATTGTTCTTAGGCACTATTCTTTTACGGGATGTCGTGGAGCAAATTTGAAGCGTACTTGGCATATTCCATGATCTGGGGTGGCCAGCTGATCGGCAGCTCAGTATTCCATTCTTTCTAGTAAAGCCTAGACACTGAATCACTGTCCCCGAGATATGGAAGACCTGTGCGGAAAATCAGAACCAGGAATATGGAATACGGTGCAGCAGGCATTTCCTCCGACTACCACACGTACTACCACTCCCTTGCGTGATAAAATGTTATTATTATAGTTTCGAACCGTCTAAAAAGTAGTCCGCGTACAGCTTCCCTGGCTAAGTGGTTCATTTCTAGCCGCTTCACACATTTTAAAGATTAACCATTTCACGACACGCTCGATTTTCGGGTGACTGGCGCATGGGACACCGCGCATTTTTCCCGCGCGCTGATTATTTCTATTATTTTATTTGTATTATTTGTTAAATACATTTGAAAAACAGTAACGAATGAAGTTTCCCAAGAACCGTCTTCGCCGTAGATAGTAGTGGATTCATTGATTACTATTGTACTATTGAATGTTTGATAATTTTTCATGAACTATTTTTATGATGGTGTCCGACGACATCGTCGGACAATGTCTGGAAGGGTTAATCAGTTTTTGGTTTTTCACTGCAATGTAAATGGTGTTATTCTGCTGCAGTCGTAACATCACCAATGGAATGTTGACTAGAAGATGCAACAGAAAATCATCGTGGCATAGAGTAAGATTAGAAAAGCTAGTGCTTTCTCGCATAACCATAGGGCGGTCATAGCTGCACCGTTTAAGCATTGAAATCAGAAGTTTTAAACGCTAACATTTCGTGACCAACATGTCCTTATTCGAACATTAATCGCTTCAACTTCTATTTTGATTTTTCACGTCGCCTGCATTGCATAAAGGCCCGCAGACTTTTGCGGCCAGCTGCGGGCGTCGGACGGTGAAATCGATGAGTCACGCCGGCCAGCGGCGCCGCTCAACGGCGACGGCGAGGTACTGTCGTTTTTCTAGTCGGGACCCGCCGCGAAAGGGCAGAGCGAGGCAGACTCTCCCAGCGCCGTCTCATATGATTCAAATCATTTCCGGCGGAGCCGCTCCAGCGAACTCGCTGGACGGCGCCGCCAGCGGCGTCCCTGCCCTATCCTTAACCACAGCGGCGTTGCCGCAGAAGTTTGTGGGGACCTTTAAGTGACAACAATATTTTAACACATTCACTGCTACAGCGCTTTCGCGCCCAATGTGCGCGACGGCCGACCGCCTCATGGCGCGCGTATGTGCGTTTATTATGTTTCTCTATTGAGAGACTTTCTCGTCTTGTTAGCTACGATAAAGCCAATCATATTTCTGTTTACACAAACCCAACATTGATTTCTTACTACAATTTGCGAATTTGAAAAGGAAATCGAACAAAAACATCAATAAAGAAAGTTCTTCCGAAAACTATCCCGTCCACTCAGAGTCGCGCTCTTTCCGCTGTCCACTCATGAGTGGACATCGGAAAGAGCGACGACGTCTATCCCTTGTCTACGTTGTGTACCTTCATGTGCAAATGCAACGGTGGAGTTCTGTCCCCAACGCTATTTAGCAATTATGTAAACAATCTAATAAGATTCTTGAACAAGTTGGTGTTTCTTGTAAGATGTTTGCTCACGACGTCAAGATCTTCAGCCGAGTTGTGCCCGAGAAAGACGCTTCAAAAGTCCAGGAAGCTATTAACGCTGTTGCTAAACGAACAACTGAGCTACCTATTTTGCTTGAAAGAACCTTCCTTCTTTAAGAGTAACTGCAAAGTGCCAGATCAAGGGGATAGTTTTAAATAAGGTTGAAAAATTAGATGGCTTCTACTTAGATGCCAAGTTGAGTTTCGAGTCATTGCAAACAAATTGCTAGTAAAGCTGATCAAAGACTATCCTATTCAAAGCTATTAGTACAAATCCCTCGCTGTTAATTAAAACAAAACTTTTGTCAATTCTATTCTCGAATATGGAACCTCCGTTTTCTTTCCTAGTAAAAAATGTATTGTGGAGAGACTGGAGAAGGTTCAACATAGTTTTACAAGAAAAGTATTCATTGGTGCTTTGGTTTTACATATAACAGTATACTCCGTGGGTTAGTAAGGAATAAGATGCTCAATTTGGAGAGTCTATATATGAGAAGGAGGCGTAATGATCTTTTTGCCGTTTTCAAATTTAATAATGAGATTGCCGATTTGAAAGTTGGTGACTTTTTCAAATTCGTTGCTTCATCTACCCGCGGCCATAGCACCAAGTTATTTCTTGGTAACCCTAGAACAAGCATTAGAAGGTCGTTTTCTGCATTTACAGTTGGTTCAGGTTATGTGAAATTGTGCAAACGAATGCAACTATCTAAATCCCTTTCCGCTTTTAATATAGATGTGTACCGCTACCGGAGAGGGAAACACTAGCTGTTAGCCCTCCTTTTTCTTTGTCTCTTATACATCTTAGGTTCTCAGCTTGTTTGTGTTTGTTTTGTCTCATGTCTTCGTGTTGTTATCTCCACATCTGCTAGCGCATGTAATAAATGTTAAATGTTAAAGGAGCTGCGCTTTTGAACCCACATGAGCAAGAAATTCCCAACCGTGGAGAAAAAATTTGTTTCGTTCTAGCGTTAGGATTCCCTTTGTTATGGTTTTGTTATGATGAAGAATTGCCTTGCCCCTTTCGTACAAAAAAAAGGCATTTTTTCATCGACCGCATTGTTCAAGGGAATCAATTATTGATTATAAAGCTATGTAGAAGCAGCCGAGTTAGTTACCATAAATTCGCACAGTAGCAGGCTTTCCGATTTTACGAATTCAATTGAAAATTACGACGGAAATCTTATACAGCTGTAGATCAGCGTCTGAAGGTTCTCTAACATAAGGCAGTAAGCGTTGAAATTGTTTGTACCAATGGAAAATATTTCCACAACAGAACTTTAACCTGGAAATCTTGGAGCAGTCCTAATACTTTGATCAATGACTTCAACAAAGTTTTCTCGATGTTGCAGTGCCATGCTATCGCTCCTCCAATATCTCACCTTTACTCTCCCTGGGCACGACGCTTGCGGTCGTCATTGGACCAACGTTCATCAGTCTTCCATCCAAGCTAAATAATCTTAGCACTTCTCTTCGAATCCTTTTGTTCAATAAGATATATACAACACCATGAATTCCTGTAATGTAATCCGCAACGTATATGAGGATATGAGCGAAAAAATCTTTGCTGAATCTTGTTTAACTCATATCCATTTGAGGCGCCGGTTTACACAACTTCACCTTTTTACAGGCGTTGTACTTATTCTACTTTTCTTCTATCTTTCTTTTCTTTTCTTTACAGCTGTCTAGAGCTCTTCTTCTTTAATGCATTCTCTAACAAATTCTTGTGGTTTCTCTTTAGTGCTATTTCTAATATAATACCCCTAACATTTGCTAACTTAAATGGTAACTGTCACGTCCAACACCAAGAAGGAGAATTCATGTTATTCTACAGCAAATTGATTGTCCTCTTGCCTCCTTGCTGATGTGCAGGAGGAAAATTATGAGGTTGGCAGCCAAATTCGTGGAATTTACCGCATTTTCAACAAAAGCGTTTATTAACAAATAACTAATAACAATCTTTAATCGAAAAAAAAATCGTTAGAACACAGAGCCGCTCTCCATTCATAAGGTAACTGGTCTATCCTACGGCTGTAGGATTCTCGTGGTTTTGAGGCGACAGATCCTTGGAGGTACATTTTGACCTCAAGGATCTGTCGCACATTGGTAAATCGTCTTCCAACCGAAACGTTCTGCAGTGAACAAAAAAGCTGGTAGTCAGCCCGGCGCACAGTTTGGGCTGTAAGGTATGATGAGTAAGATGCTCCAAAGTCTTCGATTTTTTGAAGAGTCTGGTTCGCGACATGTGGTCTGGCGTTTTCTGCCGAAGGATATTGTCACTCTTTAAGGATTGCCGTAACCGATTCTGGCGAATTTCAGCCTAGACGCGGTCAATTTGAGATGAGTACACTTCAACATCAATGCTGGAACTGCTCTCGATGAGCTTTCAGAAAATAACGCCTTCCCGACACCACCAAACGGAGAGCATCACCTTCTTCTGATGGGCGTCAGGCGTTGGCAGCGGCTTCTGTTTTCCTCTGTGCCACTTGTTGGAACGCTAACGATTATCCAGCGGAATCCACTTATTACTGAATGTCACCAGTCGGTGAAGATACGACTCCTGCTTGTGACGATCCAACAATTCCTTCGCGACATTAACACGCTTCTCCCTCTGCGATAGGGTCAAGTCGTGAAGCACCTACTTACCGAGCTTTACAGAAAATCCAACGTTGCGCAGCATCTTCTCAATAGAGGTATGCGTGCAACTAAGGTCGTGTGCTAACATACGCGTTGTGAAATTCGGATTTCATTCGATAGCGCTAAATACAGCTCCACGATCAACGAAATTGGTCTTCGCTTGTTTTCAGTTTCAAAGTTGCCCTCACGGATCCTATTGCATCATTTGAATACTGTCGATCGTTGGACAACTTCATACTCCACAGCTGCACATATGTTCTGGCGACCTTCATTTGCAAAGTGACCGAGCTGGTAGTCATGAAGATGGCGTTCACGCATAGTGAGTCTGTGTCCTTTCATTTCAGACTGGAAAGGTCCCCAATAAAACGGAACGGCAGGACAGCAAAAGCAGTTCAGAAAAGTGCATATTAACTGGTTTCAAACAGTGGAAAGAGCAAGAGAATTGATGCACTAATAACCTGATAATCTCTGCTGCAAGAGGTGTTTACGAATGAGTCCACGAATTTAACTGCCAACTTAATAATTTGTTTGTGCGGGCGAAACAAAAACCAAACTAATTCCTTGTTTTTCATAGTTTTACACTTCTGGTTTGCATCACGCTTATATGGCACCGCTTTTCTGTTAGTGTATTCTTGTTGTAGCCGTTAACCAAGATTGTTATTCTCTTCTTTATTCGGCGCACGTTTCGGCGATTTTCGCTTTCTTCAGAGCCTGAAATAGTTGATACCATCTACGAGGCTACCAGCCCAAACATCATTTCACCAGCCGTCAGAGCGCCCTCTCGGCTTCGTCGTGATAATAACTTCTCATCATCAATTGTAGCTGCCACCAGGGATGTGCGTAATTACGATTTAGGACTTACGATTTACGGTGATTTTTGGCAAATTTTTTACGATTTACGATTTACGACATTTTGGGTCGTAAATCGTAAATTTTCGTAAATGTGATCGTCGCTCCGCAGATGACAAAAGTCCACCTAACGTGATACGATTCGGATTATGACGATGTGCCCACATTTAAAAACTTCCCTCATAGCCCATTGCTATTTCCTATTTACTTTTTTAGGTTCTGCTGTGGCGCCGTGACAGATTAACGCAGCTTTGCGGATAGGCCGATCGAGTTAGTTCCTGGTAATGAAACTGGGCTAGCCTTTCTTCTGGTCACACTCTAGCAGCACGTCTCACATTCTAATGATCTGAGTGCATTTCGTTCCAGTCCACAGAAAAACATGAAGATTCTCTTTGCCCTGGAGTGAAGATGATCACCTGCTGAACCATATTCTACGCTGCAACCACCGCCTAGTCAACTTGCAACTTTTTCACCACATGTTCACCACATAGACGACTCTCTCCAATGCACACGAGTAGAACTCATGCAAAGCCATCAAAGAATATTGAACTTGATTGGAGGATGTGGAATAACAGCTGAACTGTTGGAAAGAGTAAAACACTCATGTTTCAATCTAATTATCACTGCACGTCATGGCGCGTAGTGTATTTACGTGTGAGGTGCGCCTTAAGCAAATCGTCTGACATTTTCATGATAAAAGTGAACTTTTGTTCTCGTTTTTATTGCTGATTGCTGGCTTGATTGGGGCTGTTACGTTCGCCCTATGCGATCCGTTCAGAATGCTGAAGACTGGGTAAAAGATATGATAGCGTTTGTTACTAAGGTAATGGAGAGTAGGATTGGCGAATGCAAACAGTCGTTAACTAGTAATGCAATGTTTTGGAGTTTCCGAAATATAACAAGTGCGAGCAAACCTGCGACCGAAAGTAATTGCCTGGTATCGTCGAACTTTCATTCCAGAAGTTGTGGTTGCGTTCGAAAATGATGAAGGAAGAAGCATGACGTTAATTAGAGCCTGTTTGAGATGCGCCATCCATTCTTTATACCTCTATGGGATACCGTAGAGGTTATTTGAGTGTGGGTTTGCCCTATAGAATGAATTGCAGAGGCCAGCCGATGTAGAGATCAGTGTTTTATCCTTCCCAGGCAAATCAGGTACCAATTCACAACCGAGCGGTTATGGAATACTTGACTGCCCGTGGTAGGATCAGAATCAAGAACCACTCTGAAGCACGCCATAGCCGAGTTCTCTACCATGGGTTTCTCGTATATGTTTAAAATGCACTTTGTAGGAATCAGTTAAACCACTTTCAATTCAAACTGCACCTTGCTTCTCTACTTTACTTCTAAAGATAGAGATAAAGGATAAAGGATGGCGTTACTCAATCCCTTCTGGGATGCGCCAGCGCATTGTACTTCTAAGGGATGTCGTGGAGGCGACATGAATGCGTATTTGGCCATACAATGACTTGCGGTGGCCAGCCGATGAACAAGTCAGCGCTCCATCCTTCCCAGACGAGTCTGGTCCCAATTCACCAACCTCGGAGGGATGGAAGGCTTGGTTGGCCTAGGCGGGAAATCCGAACCAGGAACCTGGTATCGGGTGCACGCGACAGTCGCACCTCCTCCGACTGCGCTACACGCGCCCTTTACCCTTTACCGCTACTTCTAAAGAATGCCGCAAAAATATCTTCTTTTATAATTTTAAGTCAAAAATCCGACTATGATGAGTGTCCAGAATGTGATCATACTCTTTCAATCGTCTGCTATAAAAATGCTATTGGGTACAATTCAAAATGTGGGAAGGCTTAGAACTTTAGGTGTGTCATACCAATAGAAATGTGGCATGCGCTCATTCAGTAGGGGATGATTGTTGAATTATTTGTGCAAATAATGTTTTCGTCGAGTTGGCCAGCGATCCAATTTTTTTTTTGGTTTCTGATTGAATGTATCTGTTGGGTTACTCGGAGTTGTTGCGGTTGTTTCTACAAAGTCATAGTTTTATATGCAGGCCAATGGCTAGTAGAATGATAAACGTTTTTGATCGTCCAAGCAGTGCAAACTTTTTATTTGGGCACCCTGTATAGGCGCTTCTAAGATAGCGTTTCTGAACAGGCAGTTTATTTTGGTTCTCCAAAAACTTGTCCAGCTTGATTTGAAAAGTGCTAGTTGATTTTAATGGCTTCCGTCTTAATTAGAAGTGTCCAGCTTGAGCTGAGAACGTCTCAATAAAACACAGTTCTTCGATTAGCTTTAACATAATAGAAAAAAGCAAGGAAACTGGATGCGTTGTAAGTCAGACTCCCTTATGATTTACGGTTTACGGTTTACGATTTACGATTTACGAAATTTCGGATTTAATTTACGCACACCCCTGGCTGCCACCTGTGTCATGGTTTCCTCAGGAAGAACATCTTAACTACGTCGATTGGGGCAAGTTGGAAGAAAATCGAAAAAATGAACATCATCTAAAATCGATAATTTGACCAATATCGATTGATGGCGATCGAGGCTTTAAAAGCAAACTTCAAGTTCGTGTTCAGCAATCTCGGTAACTCCAGGGCTAAAGTCTCTGACCGTCTGAAAGTCATCCGCAGAAAATCGATAATTTGATCAGTATCGATTGATTTCGATCGATACATCAAAAACGAACTTCAAATTCGTGTTCGGCGACCTCGATTACCCCTACGGCTAAATTGTCGAGCCTCTTGAGTGACATCCACAGAAAATCGATAATTTGATTTATATCGATTGATGACGTTCGATACTTCAAAAAGGAACTTCAGATTCGTGTTCAGCGACCTCGACTACTCCTAGTTCTAAAGTTTTGCGCTTCTTTAGTGATATCCTCAAAAATTCGATAATTGGATTTATATCGATTGATGGCGATCGATACTTCAAAAAGGAACTTTAGATTCGTATTCAGCGAGCACGACTACCCCAGGGCTGAAATTTTAGGCGGCGATTGATCGCCATCAATCGTCGAGTTTCCCCAATACGGCCTTCCCCACTCCATTTGTGATGGACGGAAACACACACAGCACGATTTCTGTGCCACGTCTTTTGAATCCGGACGTTCCCGCGCACTCGATTCCGTAACAACCTCACTGTGTGCTATATATATATTTATTTATTTATTTATTTTTATTTATTTTTATTTATTTTTATTTATTTATTTATTTACTTATTTATTTATATAATTTCTATTTATTTATATAATTTCATACTAGAGCGTACTAGTCTTAACGAAAACAGGAACGTGATCCGACACCACAGTAGCCTGTACTATGAAATGATGTTTGGGCTGGTGGTCTTGTAGATGTTATCGACTATCCCAGGCTCTGAAGAAGGCGAAACTCGCCGAAACGTAAGCCGAATAAAGAAGAACATAACAATCTTGGTTAAGGGCTACAACAAGAATACACTTACAGTTTAACAACGACATGCTAAGAATTATCGAAAGT
Organism: Heligmosomoides polygyrus polygyrus; assembly: GCA_947396885.1. NCBI lineage: Eukaryota > Metazoa > Nematoda > Chromadorea > Rhabditida > Heligmosomidae > Heligmosomoides > Heligmosomoides polygyrus. The sequence continues at coordinate 11,880,286 of OX377201.1, forward strand.
CGAACTTGGGACCCATTTTCACCATGCAATCGACAATTGGTGTGAATTCTTGAAAATGAAGCGATACGTGTCCGAATCATGAAATAACAATGGTAGCTTGAGGAACTAGAAATTTGCTACTGGTTAACTACTTTCTGAACTTTTCCGTTTTCAATGAACATAGAGAACCCAATGTTGAAAACTTTTACGACCATATTGCATTGCATTGCACTCTATTTCATTCGTTGTTAAAGTTAGTAACTTCCATGCCCTTTTGTAGTACAGATGTATGGCACAAACCGTGACTGAGCTGCCATATTGCGTTTGTAATAATAATGACAATTTTAGGAACTGGGATGAACTGCACCACAACGTAAAGAATAGAAGCAGTAGTTGTACTTATGCAAATGACGAGCGCTTGAAGGAAGAGCTAAACACATGGTGATAAAATGGTAATGTGCGTGGCATATGCTCCTGTTCTATGTAAAATTGGTCGTCGGATAACGTTTAAGGGCGTCCTTCTGCACCACGTGCATTCCAGCAATGCGACATGCCCGTCTTATTTTCTCGAATTCTTACCTGCAATTGAACCTTGTCAATCTTTCCACTGGCTACTCTGCTCATTTTGAAGACGTTGTAACACAGTACTACATAAAGTGCAACAAGGACGAATATGAAGGAAATATTATGAATTGGAAGCAGAAGTGGTGTATAATAATCGATTTCCTGAAACACTGTAGAATTACAACTACAACTACAACTTCAAAATGGGCGTCGAGTTTTAAATAGAAAATTGTGTTTTAGTTTTCTTCCAGGAAGGCAACTAATCAACATAACTGAAGGAATAGCCACTTTCTATAACATTCTGTTGTGCTCATTGGGCTTCATCAAGTTTCATCAGCTTCAACTGCGTTGTTTTCAAGTTGAAACCAGCAACCTTAGGCTTCTACAAGAAACGTTGACTCTCATCTAACTGCGAGAAAGAATTCAGCTGAATCAAGAAATCCGCTCGACCTTGAAGATGGGCCTTTAGAACTAGCCCTGGATGGAGTGAGCGTAGTCTTCTCCACACACAACAAATTAGCCTTTGTTCTTAAATGGAAGCTTCAGTAGAAGACTTGAATCCCGGTTCTCTGAATGTTCCGCGAATGCGAGGCTCGACCTTGACAAAGTGAGAGTAAAGGTTCCACAACATGACGTATTGTGTTCAACCTTACATTTGTGTGAAATTATTAAAACTGCAAAATAAAAGGAGAGAAACGTTGTTTTCAAGGAAATTCCTAGACATTCCTATACAAGGTGCGTAAATAGAATTGACGCACTAAACGTAGACGTTAGAAATAACAACATACCGTAAAATTCAAGACATTTATATACAAAATTTCAACAATGATCTAACGAACAGAATAGCATCACTTGTATTTTATATGGGCTGCTTTGCTGCGAATGCAGGGGCGAACACGCCGAGGAAAGGCATCGACGGTGCGCCGCGAGTAGTCCACCTCGATTTCGCTCCATGCTTTGACCAGACCATCCTACACTGACTTCATACTTTCGTGGGAATTAGCGCAAGCCTTGTTCCCCAAAACTTCCTATATAGAGTAACTCGGCGGATTCAAGTCCGGTCTATACAGAGGTCGTTCCTCTACCGAAACGAAGTCTTTAAAGTTGGCGTCCTACCAGTCCTGAACAAACCTCGACTCTGCGCAGGAGTCGAATCCTGCTGGAAAACATACGGGCTACTCTCGAGGGGGGACTTGAGCCACGGAACCAGTTGCTTCTTTATGACATCAATACAGATAGTTCTTCTGATCTATCCTCTTTGCTGTATCCACGAAAACGAGAGACGCTTGTGATGAATGCACAAACCATGATACTGGCCGGATGCGTCTCCCCCGCTGCGAGCCCTTCGCCAGAATTAGCACTTTGGAGGACATTGAAGAGTGCGTAACACTTTTACAAGTTGAATGCACAAAGGTATCAAGTCACTGAAGGTTAAAGCATAGAACGAAATCGACGTGGACTATTTGCGGCGCACCGTCAATGCCTTTCCTCGGCGTCTTCGCCCCTGCATTCGCAGCAAAGAAGCCCATATAAAATACAAGTGATGCTATTCTGTTCGATAGATCATAGTTGACATTTTGTATATAAACGTATTAAATTTTATAATGTGTTGTTATTTCTAACGTTGACGTTTAGTGCGTCAATACTTTTTACGCACCCTGTACATTTTGAATCTCCTCCTAATCTGAGATTTCATTAAAGGTTCATGAAGTGAAGGCGTTCTATCTTAGATAGCATAAACAAAGAAGGAAAGTGTATCTGTACATAGCGAAGGATTGGTTTCTTATATTTTTGCTGCTCGCATTTTCAATAACAGCTTCGTTTTAGAAGAATAGGAGACCCACCCAATATAAGTCATCAGAAATAGCTGGAGCTCCTATAAATGCTGCCACCACGCTGTTATAGGGCACAGGTCGTGTAACGAACGGGCGCAGGACCATGATTGCTACGCAGGTTACCATCCAGATGTATACGTTTCTTCCTTAAAAACCACGATGAACGCCCAATCTTATGGCGCTTAGGATAAGATAGAAACAATCGACCTCTGAAAAGAAAACGGAGAGGTTCCATGGACGGAATCATTTCAACAAGTCGATTAAGTGCGAGCGCCATACATATAGTCGTCGATCCTATCCAGAGACCTGAACAACGGTTTATAAAAGGAGCTGGCACAAAGAAACTCTATGTTTGCTTAGATAAGTAGGACTAACTCCAGCACAAATGTCCAAGAAATTGACCGAGGGGCACGTTGCTGCAAAACACTCCACCTGTCTAAAAAAAACTTTTCTTTTAAATGTCATTAGATTTGATTTAATGTTCCTCACAAAATGAAGGTAAGAGACAGCGATTGAGCCTCCTATAACATCCATAATATCAATAAATCCCATGAAGAACATTAGCCGATAACATGGAATATGCAGCAGTCTTCCGCGTGCCATTCCAATCATCGAGAGTATGTAAACAACCTAAACTATTCGTCAGTAGAGTGCCTATCTAAGAACCGCTAAAGCCCTCCGCACACTTTTGCGGCAGCCGCGTACGCGGCTTCCACTGCCGCGTGCTAGATTCACGCGGCACTCCTCCCGCTCGCTCAATCGCCAACGCGGCAATGCGGCAACAATGCCTTGAAGGATTTCTGCCGCTGCCTCGTCTGTCAGGTAGGCGGCACAACAGCGGCAGCCTGGGCTGAGGCAGTTTTGCCTCGCGAGGCGATCCTGCGTCTCTGCCCCATGCTTAAAGATAGGGCTGCCGCGTTGCCGTAAAAGTGTGGGGAGGGCTTAACATTTGTTTCAGTTAGCAAAAGGCTGGTGTGTGCTGGAGGAGCTAGCGCGTTGAAGCGTGGCGCGTTGTGTATGAACCGCGTACCGCAGTGCGCCGCGGGCGCGCGGGAGTTCTAGAAGGTTCAAAGGATGTCGTCTGTAATCGCGAGTACTCCACTTCTCGCCGCTCCTTGCTGTCCATCGTGGGCTGTGCTCCTACATGTTCCTCTCCTTAACCGTGCCAGGCGTTGTGCGTCCGCCTAGTTCCGCATAGCTAGCTGTTCTGGTCTCTAGACCGAAGTTTCTAGTACGGACTACTCACTCCTCTTATCTCATCCTAGGGTCGCTGCGCCTGATCCTATTGGTACGAGTTCCGTCAAGGAAGCCGCGTAGGCTCAGTCGCGTTCTATCCAGATTTAGGTTGCGCGTGTATCACTACCAGTTCTCTCGCTGTTAGCTGTCCTGCTCCGTTCCATCATCCTGCTCCGTCCCATCATCGTGTCCTAGTGCTGCGTTCATCACATCATCGTTTTCACTCATCGTCGACGCCGTTGAGAAGTCTCCGCTTACCACTACCGCACGGTCGACGACGTCTTGGTCCACAACTGCGACTCATTGCGCTTCCTTCTGCGTTACTAAGACCGGAGCAGTGGCACCATTTCCTCACATCATCGCATCGTCCTCATTTCCTTCCTGTTGTGTTATTGTTGCCGTTGTCTATTTGTTAATAAAACTGTTCGTTCATTGAGCCTATTTTGTGTACAAAAGTGGTCTTGCCATGGGATCAACTTTAAAAACATCTGAAAGACCTAACTGTTTCAAGAGAAACGGGTTGTCTTCAATTTTAATAAAATATGAGTTTCTGCGGCATTATGCCGCAAGTTGTAGTTAGAACACAATATTTTAGTGACAGTTCTTGGTACCACAGTGCAAGTACTTTTCTTCACTTAGAAGGAGATTTCGAGACTAGCAAGGAGCCGGCGATATAATATTTCCCTAGAAGTTATCAATATTGGACGGGTTTCCTACCTTAAAACGACTATCAAATTTACCCATCACTACAAAAACCGATTGCCAGTTTAAAACCGACCGCAATGACTTATTATGCATTGATCTGTTGACTGCTTTTCTAGGTTTTCTTATTTCAGCCTCCAAGAAGGTAACCGATCCTCGCACGCAAACCTCGCTTCCTGCCAAGTTCGTCACCTTGCAGATAAAAACAGTTAGTAAAACTGCCGCATATTAAACCTTTTAGATACAACGAAGGTAGTCAGCGTACGGGAAAATCAAGTGTGTAGACTCACCACATAGATTGTCCCAGTGGTCACGAAGTATACGCCTTGGAACTTGTTGACCGATCCTCGAGCCTTCCACTCGTCAAGAGATCGAGAGCTACAGTTGTATTCTACTTCGTCGATAAGCCAAGGTATATTGAGATAGATGAGATGCATTAGTTGAACTAAAATAAGGATAATGAATAGATAAGGCACGACTGTATGCCGTTGGCAACAAAATATACAGCATTCGCAATGTTGATAATAAGATCCAGGTATCACTAGCTCTCGCTCTCATTCTAACACGACGTAATGGGCTATCACTACTTGGGAGGTAGCTGTAAATCTTTCCAAACTTTTGTTTTTCATCTCGGAAATCCTACCAATGCTGAATATAGATATCGTAATCTAATACTCGGTACCTCAAATGAAATAGGCGATTTTGCCATATATCTTGATATGAAATTGAAGATTTCAACTCTCTTTGCTATCCTTCCGAACTCTCACGGGACCGAGGAATCAATTATAACACTTTGTGATTATATGTGCTACCTGTTACAGAGAATGGGTCTCATTTGTGAATTTCCTAAACCATAAAGGTTCGGAAGAACTGGAAAGGAGCAGCAAGTTTTCGATAAAGTTATTCTCTCGAGACCTCACCAAAGCCTTAGCCTCAATTATGAAAAAAGACTGGGACTCTTCGATGTGAGAAGCTTGGATAGGTGAATATTCAGTGACGTTGACTTCTGCTTCAAGATGCTAAGTGGGAATCAAAACTCAGAGCTAGTAAGCACTTGGTATTCACCCCTACTTGTGAACAAGCTCATACGGTGTCTTAGAAGAGTGTGTTCACTGTTTGAAAAGTGATAACTTTGCTAACAGTAAAGATACTGAAGAAGTTAGGGGCTCAAGCTATGAAAGCTTAAGAAAACAGAAATTTTTTGACATATGAGCGGTATGGAATGCGCTATGCACTCGCCTGAAACTTTGCACTTTACCCTCGATGGATTGTTCTCGCTTGAATACTTGTTATAATTCCTTCACAAAGTGACCCTTTCGATTGATCTGTGGTTCTTTTAAAGTTCAAATCTTGAAAACACACCACAACGTGCCAAAAATGCAAGGTAACTAAAAAATGCAAGTAACATTGCTGCTTACCGCGGAATGGTCCGCGATTCAAGCAATTGATTGACCATAGGAGGCCACGACTTGACCAGATGATCTTGCAGGGTGGCCGCGTGCGTTTGACTGGATGATCGTCTCTTGGAGTGGTCTATATCTAATTATGGGTGGTCAAATTCCCCTACTTAAGGCGCCACCTAGTGTGCTAACCCGGTCATTGTTACTTATTCACTGGTTGCGTTAGGTTGTCGTTCGCATAAGCTCTTCTAGTTCGCATATCACAGTTCTATACATGCTACTAACGTATGTTTTTACTAAAAATGGTCTAATTACCCAAGTTTGAGGTAACAATAAAGTGTACGACTACTGGTCGTTGCGGAGTCGAGTCAATCTTCAAGACATCTACACTGAACCACCCCAGCCAGCAATCTTCACACTGCTAATGAAGCTTTTAAAGATGTTCGCGACTCACATGAAAGCGCGGGATAACGAGATTGCAAATTGTTAAGACTGCGCCATGCCCCTCTCGAAATCTTATATTTTAGACTCGATAGATTGGGCTGAATGCTTCTTACAATTTTGTTACTGCATGGTCAGCTTAACTTGTGCTGTGTTTCCTTTAACGTTTAGAACTTGACAACCACGTGACACGTGAAAGACGTGTGACATGCGAGCTTATTTCTGGCACAATTTAAATGTGAGCAGGAGACTCATTTTCCACGACTGATTCTGTGTAGTGATGGAGCAACATTCAAGCCGAATGGAGAGGTTAATCGGCACAGCTACTGGGCGACGGAAAACAAACGAAGCACAGCACAGGTTAATCTGGTCAAGTAGTAACAAGATTGTAACAAGCATTCATCCCACGCACAATCAAACGAGTCTGAAATGCAAGGTCTCAGGCGGGAGTATAGCGCAAACTTGAATATTTGCCAGCAATGGAAATCTCGTTGCCTTTTCGTATGAGTCTCAAACATCCTCAATAGCTTCACTAGCAGCAATGCTAAAACCTTTCGAACAGCACCAGCATTTGTTAGGATACCCTGCATTTTTCGCACGCCGTAATATGTTTTTTTAAAATTTAAACCATAAGACAAGCACGATTCAATCGAAACGACCACACCTTGTGAGGAAATTATAACAAGTATTCAAGTGAAACAATCGATTGTAAAACGAAACATTTTCAGACAAGTGTATGGCGCATTCCACACCGTTCAGTAGTCAGAGAATTTCTATTCTCTTAAGCTTTCATATGAGTCATTACCTTTTTCAGAACTTTTACTTTAAGCAAATTTATCAATTTCAAACGTGACTAACTTATTTATAGTTGAAAGTCTGCCCTGTGAAGGTAAAAAAAATTTCCATCATGTGTTCTTCACCGATCACGTCTCGAGTTTATAACTAGCGGAAACGGAAATAGAGAAAAGGTAATACATGGGACAGCAAATAAAACTACTGCAGTCGTAGACAGAAATGCGTATAGAGACAGCCGTATCCGCCCGGAGATGGTAAAGTTAGCATCAGTCGTCGTCTTCCTCAGCCTACACGGGAGTCAATCCTTCTGATATTTAGATAGGAATGGCGTAATTGTTTGTGGCAGGATTTGGTTGTTTGGTGCTTAGCTGCTAACAATAGGTGGTTCTCTGTCACGCGCATCACTCTCAGAAATACCATAATCTGATTCCCGTCAAGTTACTCAGCGTTAAGGTCGCGGTGGCATTTCATCTTGCTACACACTAAGAAATACATTCCTTCGAATCTCGTTTCATTCGTACCGATTCAAGATAGAGTCGTTCGTTTAGCGATACCGCAAAACGTTCTGAAGAAAAATCATTTCCCGGGTGATGGTGGAAACGCGTTCAGGAATCTTTCAGAACACCATGTAGAAGAAAGATTACACAGGGCACAAATCAAATTCTCTTTCATACATCAGTAGTTCCAGTATTGTAGAATACTGAAAGCCAAGGAAGCACTCAGCAGGGTTTTCTTACAGCTAGCGTCGAATATGGAAGCCAGTCGAAGTCAGAAAAAGATGGGAGGGGTACTTCAAGAATTCTCTCATTGGGAATTCCAAGAAGAACAACCAACGAAAAGGCCCATACAATCCTGGACGCAGGAAAAGGTCCGCAACGCCACATAGAAGATGAAACTCAGGAAGGCAGATGGAGCTGACTGGAAGGCCTAGCTACCTTCCCGAGTTCATCTCCTATTGAGGCTTGGAAGGTGCTTGGGGACTGTGAAGTCAATTGACTGACACGGTTCTTCAACAGTTACAAGAGAGGTTAAGATGTCAGATTACTGGAGGAACAGCACTGTAGTCCCATGTTCAAGCAGAGGGGAACGCGTCCGAGTGCTACAACTACAGAGGGATCAAACTGATCCCACTCACGATGAAGATCTACGAACGACTGGCCGAACCAAGGCTGAAGGAGATGTCACCATCTGCAAGGAGACATGGGGCTTCATGCCTGAGAGGTTCACCACAGACGTCGTCTTTATCGGTTGCCGGGTTATGAAGAGATATCGGGAAAAGCGAATGTCCTGCTACATGGGATTCCTGGACCTCGAGAAGGCCTACAACAAGCTACCTCGGCTGTGCTCTGAAAGTCCCTTCGAGGGAGGAGTGTTCCGGAACATCTGATCACGGTCATAAAGGATATATACGAAGTCTCGAAAGCGGTGGCACGGACTCCACACGGGATGACGAAGAAGATGAACATCACGGTGGGTGTTCATCAAAGGTCGGCTCTGAGTCCGTTCCTCTTCGTGCTGACGCTTCACTGCATAGTGAATCAGCTTGAGGAAGGCCCTCTCGGGACCATCCCCTGTGCGGACGATATCGCTCTAGTAAATAGCCGACAGCCGGGAGGAGCTGGAGGAGAATGTACACCTGTTGCAAGGACCCCTTGGCCACAATGGGCTGCGGCTGAACGTGAAGAAAATATTGAAGAAGGTATTCAAACGACCAGTTTCTGACGCCCCATTCTCGCTCAACGGATCGAATATATCCGAATGCTCCAGCTACGTGTATCTGGGTCACGAAGTCAACAACCGACCAAAGATATAGCTCCGGAGCTGGGCAAGAGGGAACGAGCGGCTTGGGGAGCATTCAAGAGAGTCGAAAAAGTCGTGAAGAAGAAGAACGTCCGGCTCCGTGCCCACCTATTCGGCTGCACTGTTCTTCCTGCCCTAGCATATGTTTCAGAGACATGGGCCCTGAACGCAAAACGCGCAACGTGGAATCGCGAGGGCGATGCTCGAAGTGACACGACTCACGCAAGTGAAAGAAGGGCTCCGGAGATCCGAGCTTCGTCGACGTTTGAAGATCAGAGACGCTGTCGCATGGGCTAAGTCGTCGAAAATTAGGTGGGCCGGTTATGTAATGCGCTTCGCAGACAGCCACTGGACGAGAGCCGTCACCGACTGAATTCCGCGGGATGTCAAGAGGACACCAGCTCTAAGCGATGGATGTGACGCTCCTCGTGTCTCTCGAGCGAGGGGTGTCAAGTGGAGCACTCTGGCACGCGACAAGGATGAATGGCTGCTGGAGCCCGCTAGAGCAACTTAATGACCAACGAGGAGATGGGTGTTACAGGTGATGTTATAGTCAGAAGCTCATACTGCTGCTGTTAAGTTTCTATGGCAGTGGTCCCACTTGTAGCTTGGAAATGCAACATGAATTGAAATTCTTAGCAAAGTCGTGAAGGTTTATGAATAAGTTCGGTCTTCTCGATGGGATATGGAGTGACTACTAAGTTTTCCTTTGTATAAAATCCGTTCATCAAAAAACGCCTATCTGATCGTGAGTTAAAGCTACTGACTGCTTCAGCAATGAGCTGAACGGAGCTACTTTATGTACATCAAATGCATCACAATCCTAGGCCTACACAAGCAAGCAGATTAAGATTAGCAAGGTGGCTGATTCATCTTTGAGACAAATTACTCAGCAGCGTGTACAGCGCCGCAAAATTGACACGTCCCTCACTAACAACCACGAATCAGTTCCAGATACCCAGGCACAGGAAAACTCCATAAGGCCGTATAAGGTGGGATTTTTCTGAGCCCAAGCTTAGACAAGACAGCGTTGGTATTGCGGCGTCACCATAACTGTTTCATTAGTGACCTACAAATGAAACAGTTCTGGTGACTTTAATTATTTTCAAAATGTTATACCGTTTTCACGTCAAGTTAGACTTTCTCCTAAGCAAGGTTGACTGTTTCTAAATGAAAGGGAGGATCTTGCAAATAGAAATGAGTTTCTTCCAAAATGAGATAGAGTCTCTCCGAGACGGGGAAAACAATTTTTATTAGGTTGTCCGGAAAGTTTTTAGACTAATGTCAGAGAACAATGTGTAGTTAATAACTTTACTAACAACCACTATCGTTCAACAAAGTATTCACCTTTATGATCTATCACATATTGCCAGAGAGCGAATACCACGAGCGAAGAACTCCGGAGACTTGGACAGCAAGAAGTTGTTGACACCACTTTTGACTTCCTCTCGATATGCGAACTTTTTTTTCCAGCTAAGAACGACTGCAGTGTCCGGAAAACGTGGTAGTCACTGGGTGCCAGATCAGGTAAGTACGGCGGATGGGGTATCAGTTCAAACCCGAGTTCCTCCAATTTCTTCTGCATATTCTTTGCTGTAGCGGGCGCGCGTAGCGCAGTCGGAGGAGGCGCGACTGTCGCGTGTACCCGATACCAGGTTCCTGGTTCGGATTTCCCGCCCAGGCCAACCAAGCCTTCCATCCCTCCGGGGTAGGTGAATTGGTACCAGACTTGTCTGGGAAGGATAAAGTGCTGACTTGTTCATCGGCTGGCCAACGCAAGTCACTGTATGGCCAAATACCATTCATGTCGCCTCCACGATATCCCGTAGAAGTAGAATGCGCTGGCGCATCCCAGAAGGGATTGATTAACGCCGTCCTTTATCCTATCCTTTTATTCTTTGCTGTGTGAGGTCTGGCGTTATCCTTGAGAAGAAGAATTTTTCCTCTTCTGGGATTGCGATTACGTAGGATTTCGCTCATTTTCTCCAGCTGAGCGCAGAACATGTTCGATTCTACCGCGGAACCGGTAGGAACCAATTCCCAAAATACTCGGCCATGGATGTCCCACCAGAAGGAAAGTAACTCTTTTTGTCGTGATCAGGACGTTTCGGCCGTGGTTGGGGCAACTCATCGAAGTCTACCCAGTGCTTGCGACGCCCCAAATTGTCGTAGACGCAATACATTTCATACATTGTGATGATCGAGTCAATCCAAGCAAATGTGCGGCGACGGTTGAGGAGAGAAGTGCAGATATCAACACGCTTCCGTTTGCCCTAAGGCGTCGTAACATGTGGTACGGCTCGAGGCAACTTCGCGACTTTGCCTGAAGACCGAAGGGCGTACTGTGGACTTAGGAGCATTTGTAAGGTCTGAAAGTTCGCGTACAGAAAGATCAGGTCGAGCACCGCAGGTGGCGAGTACGAGCTCTCTGTTCTGCGTATGTGGTCGACCTGTGCGTCGGGAATCCTCGAGCGATTCGTCACCCTTGTCGAACTTGCGGTACCAATTAAAGCACGTCACCCGAGAGGGGGCTTGCTCCTTCCTTGTCTCCTGTAAAAAGCGATGGGCCGCGTTCGCGGACCAGCCGGAGCAGCACTGTAGAAGGAGAGCTAGTCGATAGAGCAGCTTCTTGTTGTCCATTGCAAAGGCGCCACTGGGAACAGGAGACGATATGACGAACATGCTGCTGGTAGCTACATACACATATACAGAACGTGAAACACAAATTTTCCAAGTCCGGTCCTCTCACAACCTCAGCCGGCAAAGATACGTTGTTTTGAATCTTACCATGCAATTAGTCTAAAAACTTTCCGGACAACCTAATAGTTTAATGAAATTTTTATGACTTTCTTTGATTTTTTAAAACATACCTTCTCTAATAGGAGGGAGCATTGTTTTTTTTTATAAATTTTTTAAAATTTTTTAAAATTTTATAAAAATTTAGTTTTTCAAGAAAAATAGTGAACAAACTTGTTTTAAACTGCAGAAAGACAGCAATGACTTGCTGAAAAAGAGATATCTCTAAACGCTCGGCTAGATCGTCGCGATTTTTATTTGATTGATAGTGTAAACGCTCTTCACTTGAAATAAGGGTGTGAGAATGTGTGTTTTTTTGTAACTGATTTTATTGTACAGTTCATTTTTTCGCCGTATCACTTCACGGAAACAGAACTTTTGCTATCAATCGAATAAAAATTGCGACGATCTAGTCGAGTGCGTGGCACGATCCCTTGTTTTCATATATAAACGATTGTTGACTTCACTCGCTTTAAAACAAAAGTTAATTCATTATTTTTTCTTAGTATGCAGGTAGCGCGGTCGGAGGAGGTGTCGGCCCGATTCCCGATTTTTGGTTCGCATTTCCAACCCAGACCAACCTAGCCTTTCCCTCTCGGTCGGTGAATTAGTAACAGACTCGTTTAGGAAGGACAAACGCTGAATTGTTCATCGGTTGCCCACCGCTGGCCATGGCCTCCACGACATCCCGTAGAAGCAGAATGCGTGGCGCATTCCTATACGAGACTGTGTAACTCCGTCCTCCATTCTAATCCTTACTTTTATTTAAACACAATTTTTTTATAAAATTTCAAACCGTTGAGTGCAGGTAGAAAAAAGTTCAAATAAACTCATACTAAATTTTCCTTACACAAAAGAAAATGTTTAAAACGTGTTGGGGAGTCTCTAATTTAATGTGAAAGACGCTCGTCTTGATTTCGAAGATGTCCAGTTTGTTTCCAAAAGCGTCAGGCTCGCATAGAAACGTATTCAGTCTGATCTGAGAAGTGTCCACTTTGGTTTGAAAATTTTCAAATTTGGTTTGAAAAGTGCCGAATTGTATGTGAAAATTGTGCATACATTTGAAGACTCATTCTAGAGGCGACCGCTCCGAAGTTAATTCGGGTATCAAGTGAATCTCCTATCTTATCAATTCTTATTACATGAGCAGCGGTACTGTCGTATAAAAGGCTCACTAGAGGTGGGGTTCACAGTTCTTTCCAGCCATGAGAGAATTTGTTATCTTCGCACTCCTATTCGTGACAGCACTCTGTGAGGTACGTCATAGGTTCTGTTCTAGGCAACTGTTCGTGGCCACTGTTCAGAACGTTGAAGGCCAGCAGCATGGAGCGCGTGCGGATTTATCATAGTCGAGAAGGGGCAACTGCAAAGACTTACCAGGATACTATCTCAACGGTAGGTCGGAACGGCGCAAGTGTTGTATATGGGCGCAAGTGTTGTATATATCGTTAACAATGGTGGTCCAGGAAGGGTCATCGATTTCGCTGAAACTTCGTTTAGGGGGGGGGGTTATTTGGGGTGCTGATCACGAATCTGATATCAGTTCCTCACGATTCGGTCGGAGGCCACCCATACCGTTAACAAGGGTGGTCCAGGCAGGGTCACCGATTTCGCTGAAACTTCGTCTAGGGGGTTATTTGGGGTGCTGAGCACGAATCTGATATCCGTTCTTCACGATTCGGCTGGATAATAAATGCTGAAAATAAGTGGCCCACAGAAGTGAACATTTTAGCTAATCTGTAGTTTGAAGCACATGTTATATGTAATCATGCTCTATAACACACTATAATACCCCTAGCTGGATTACCTATATGATAAACATGGATTTTGCAAAAGTGCAAAAGAAACACAATCTGCGGGATCCAAACCCCCGACCCATTGCTCACGAGCCCAAGCTCTTCCCTACTACGCCACCTGTGCACTGCGCCGATCCTCGATACCAGCCCTCATCCCGCGCGCGCCCGTCAGCTGTGGAGCACGTGAATCAACAGGGCGCCAACAGGCTACTTCCGTCGCCCCTAACTTTGCGCAGAGTTGTATTGGGGTCGAGATACCTGCAGTTTGTTACTACCCAGGGAGAGGGGGTTCTGCCCATATACAACACTTGCGCCGTTCCGACCTACCGTTGAGATAGTATCCTGGTAAGTCTTTGCAGTTGCCCCTTCTCGACTATGATAAATCCGCACGCGCTCCATGCTGCTGGCCTTCAACGTTCTGAACAGTGGCCACGAACAGTTGGATACGAACAGAACCTATCACGTACCTCACAGAATGCTGTCACGAAGAGCAGGACGAAGATAACAGAGGCTCTCATGTCCTCCGCTACAATATAGGAGAACAGCAGGACGTTTCAGTAAAGGATGCTTACCTCAATATTAACTCTCGCCTGGTTGAGTGGTGGAATGGAACGAGTAACAAAGTCAAGCAGGTACTAGCAATTTCGAGCATTTCTTTCCTTAGACATCCTTCTCCTCGAACTATGAAAAAATGTGGATTGATACCATGATTCGAGACTCAATGCCAAATTCCAAGTATTTACCATTCTTACGTCAAACGGACACTTCTGAAATCGAACCTGTATACTTTTGAAATCAAGTTGGACACCATCCTAAGCATGCTTTTAAAATTAAAATGAACAGCATCCAAATTTAAAACACCGAGCCAGAAACTCTCCGAGGTGGTTGGACCAACTGTTTGTTTAAGGAAAACTTATTTGATTTTTTTTTAATTCGACTCACCTGCCGGAGTAAATGAACACACTGTTTGAAATTTTGTGAATTTTTTGTTTTTTAAGGAAAAGTTGCAATTCCAACAATAAGGGATGTCCACTTTATTCACACATTTAAAAATAAGTTGAAATAAAAACACATGGAACGCAGTGTACAACGTGAGGCTAGACACAGCCAAGGGGAGTTGGGGTGCATCTCGTTTTAGTTACACTCTCCCTCATTGTGATTGTACGAGGAATGAATTATGAATTAGGCTTTGCTGTAGGACGCAAAAAAAGCAGCAATTGTTTAATGCTTCAAAATAGGAGATCGCGCCGTGCTCTCGACTTCATGGTCGCGAACTTTTATTTGATTAATTGTCAAAATTATGTCTGCATGAAGTAACGCAGATATGAAGTAAATGGTACACAAGTTTAGTTTAAAAAAAACACACGACAACAATTCCATTTTAGCTATTTTAGGTAAGCGCCATTTACCCTATTAATCAAACTAAAATTGAGAGAATCTAGTGGAGTGCATGGCGCATTGATGCCACGCCAAAAATGCTGTGACAAATCTTTTTTTTTTTTGAAAAAAAAACTTTTTGAAAAATTAAACTTTTATAAAATTTTGTACAGTCACTGCCTCACTTACTGAGGCAGATGAATTTTAAAAATTCTTAGAAAATACGCTAAAATTTCATTAAACAAAAAATTATTGAAATCTTTGAGTCTCTATCTTAATGTGAAAAAGCTGTTTATTTGCAAAATGCTTACTCTTAAAGCGCTAGCTAGCTTAGAAGAGTGTCCAGTTTTGATTTCAAAGTGTTTGGTTTGATGTGAATATGGTACATAGAATATGGTGCTGCAACGACTCAAATAGACCATACTTTTGAAACTAACCTTCAGCCGAACCTCGAAGCACGTCGTTTTGCACAGCAACGGTTCCATTACGGTTTTTCCACTTACTATTCTAAGGAGACAGGTGTAGAAGGGATTGCCTCAGCTGAACCAACCAGGCTCTATTACCTCCATTTCACCACGTTTTGATTTCGAGTGTGTGTCTGTTTCCTTTTTTGTTCATCGGCAGAAACCTCCTTATCGCTTAAGGAAGGAGAAGCGGCGAATCGACAATCGCAGTAGCAGCTTTAGAGTTGAAACTGTAAGCGATTCGTGTTTGCCTTAGTTCTTATATGGTCATTAAAGTTGTATTCGATGTGATTCTTTCAGATGCCAACGTGCGCACAACATTCCTTGAAAGCTCGTTTGGCTTTTCTAATAAATATTCTTGTAGTGTCAGTGTTTTTTTTGTGCAGTGAAATCTATTTTTCGTTCCACCCGTACTTTCTATGAAAGGTTTTTGATTCGAATATGCTAACCTAGCAGTGTAGGTAGGAGCAACGGCGCATTCCCGTATCCCTGCGCAGCACATTCGCGACATGCACCCAAATTACTCTAGATAATCCATTATGTTGCTGGTATAGAGGCTATGTTCTCCTATGGGATGTTTCATTGAGATCAAGACTTGCGCCAGACGGAACTCAAAGCCACACCCTTACTGCTCATTACACCAAAAGTGCTGCCTCATTGCAGGCAACAGCGCGATATGTATATGGTTTAGATCCGATTGGCCGTGGAAACGAGGATGTTTCCGATATTGTGTGCGACAAAACAACGCTGGTGGTGGGCTAGCATTCTGCTCGGAAAGCAGAGGATGTCAGCTCGGATTCGAGTGCAACAGTTTCGGTTAAAAAGGCATGTTGTGACGTGTATTCTATGATGTTTAAGGGGACGTTCAGAGCGGTATCGCGGCCCGACGCGACGTAATGATAATCTCCCATACCGATTATTCTCGCTACCCGATCGATACAGGTGCTTATCATTTCATCACGTCGCGCCGCGATGCTGCTCTGAACGCCCCCTAAGGCTCATAAGCCTTATGGTATTGCTTCAGTAACCACTTTCGGATAAGGGCTGACCTCCTCGGTTGTTCGGTCCTTTATTACTATCCATTCGTTACTCGCAACTAAACAGCCAAGGGTAGCGACGAGTATTCCACCAGGAGTTGGACGAGTTCCACGACAGTACTCATACGGTCGTTGCTGGGTCGCGCGGTAACTCATCCTAGTTCAATTATTACACGGTGATGTTGAATACGCCTAAACTAACTCCACACTCTTCGACACTTTTCTTTGAGCCTTCCTTGTCTGTCGATCGGAAAGCTTAATAAATGCCGTCATACCCCGGAATGGTCCGCTGCATCGGTGGAATACGTACGTGGGCACGTGTTGAGGCACTAACGGAGTCGAGGACTCAAATGTTAACCTTCATGCCACAGTGACATAAGAATGTGGATCCTTTTACCACGACTATAAACACGCACCACACCAATGCGGGTAGACTTCAGTATCTCCACGGGAAGCTCCTGCGCTCGCTGCTATACCCCTCGCCCAGCTTCACGTCACTCCTGTAATGCAATTGAACCGGACGACTCTTTACGGCCTCTGCCGTTGCTCTCAATAAACTTTCCCCAACCTCGAGTAGTAAGACACTGCGCAATATGAACATACACACAAAAACACATTCATATTGAAACCTCTATACACACAATATCAATTAGAAGAACCCAAGTCCTACGAGTCATAGCTGAGAACCGCCCAATTAACTACGGGATTCCCCAAGCACAAGCCGCAAGTCCGGTTCGACTCCTACCCTGAAGCCAGCGCTCACTAGGGCGCTCTCCTGGCCGGACAGTGCCGTTACCTTCTTACTCCTCTTTGTACCTGGGTTGGACCGCCCTTGTACTCAGATTTTGGTCTAAAAACAACAAGTCAACCACAGAGCATTATTTCAACAATGAAGTTTACTACAAGGTTAAAGACGGGAGCAATCAATATACATTAAAAGACTTTGGCAATGATAATAAAGGACTGCAATGTAGCAGGATTTGCAATGTTTGCAAAATAACTTCACTGGATAACAAAATAGTTTCTCACACTACAAAGTTTAAGATTAATACTTATAAATCTGCTAATACAACGTGTGAAACTAAGTTTGTTGTATATTGTATTACTTGCAGTAAATGTAAATTACAATACGTAGGTGTCACAAGTAGGCGTTTAAAGGATAGGATCAAGGAACACTTGTACTACATTAATAATAAAAAGAAATTTAATATTCTATATACACATTTTCACAGTTGTAAGTCTGAATTCAGTGTTATAATTCTAGACTCTCAGGATAATAATATGGATAAAAAAGTTTTACTTGATAAGGAACTATTTTGGATAAAGTTGCTAAATACGGCCTATCCATTTGGTCTAAACGACAATATAAAAGGGTATGGTAATATTACTAATATAGTAAATCCTTTACTTCATAAAACTAATCATCCTTACTTTGCGCTTAAAATATTAAAAGAAAGACGTAATAGAGGTAAAAAACATAAACAAAGAAGTGATTGTGAAAACAATTACAATAAAGTTATCGAATACATGAATAATAATGAAGAAAGCATTCAAACATTAGAAGTGTATAGAATTGTTAAAAGTCTATCTAAGAAAAACATAGTTAATCTCTTAAATTTAAGTATGAATCCCCAATTTTTAGCGCAAATTGAACAAAAAACTAAATTCCTTTTCCTTTGCTTGTTAGCAAGTACTAGGTATAATTATGTTCTTAACAATAAGAAAAGTGATAAAAAAGAGTGTATTAACGTTATAGTTCCTTATGTACACAATGTTTTTGATAGAATAAATTTGTCTAGGATATTTAATAAAGTTTATTCAACCAATTGTTTTAAATACATTAAGGATAATAAAATTCCATTTAGGATAGTCTATACCTACGATAATCCAGTCTCAGCAAAAATATTTAATTATAACAAATTTCTTAATTCACTGGATAACAATAGTGCTTATACCATTTTGTCCAACCCCTGTTTATGCGAGTCTAATAATAAATATAAAAACTATATTGATAGGACACATAAACACATTATTACAGGAGATTTAAACATAGTAGAAGAAGAAATACTTAAAACATTACTTAGTAAAGGAACGAAATATAGGGTTGCAAATAAGTTAGATCGAATTAAAATAAAAAAGGTGTTTAAGGAAGCAGTTAACAAAGTTATTGATGTTATTAATAAGAAATATAAGCTAAATAGTATTGAACTTTCTGAAATAAAAAAGCATTTATTAATTCAATATAGAGACAAGGTTAAACCTTTACTTAAAATAGAACAGACTAATACGGAACATATACCGTATCATTTAATAAGGCATTACCATAAATCCTTCATATTTTGCCCCTTAGATAAAGCATCTAATAATTATGGAATTATATGTAAAAAATATTACTTACAAACCATTATGGAAGAAATGGGTGCTGTCAATGGGAACTCGAAAATTGAATTCATTATGGCTAACAAAACTTACAATCCATGTGTAAATAGTAATCCCACCTCCATAATACTTAAACATAAATTTTTCAACGTCATTAATCACCTTAATGTTGATTTGAACTCAAAGTTGCCATTAATCTATTGCCTTCCAAAGTTGCACAAAAGCCCG
Source organism: Heligmosomoides polygyrus polygyrus (assembly GCA_947396885.1). Lineage (NCBI taxonomy): Eukaryota > Metazoa > Nematoda > Chromadorea > Rhabditida > Heligmosomidae > Heligmosomoides > Heligmosomoides polygyrus. The sequence continues at coordinate 11,899,115 of OX377201.1, forward strand.
ATAAGTTTTAGGTTTATAACTGGGGCTTCTAATAGCAGTACTAAAAATTTGGCGCTGCAATTACAGCGTATATTTACATTTATCAAAAGACATTTTATTAATTATTGTAATGTGATTTCCTCGCGTAACAAAACAAGTAAAATCTATTGGGCCATTAATAATTCCAATATTATGGATGAACTTAACATACTAAAACATGAGAATTTGAAAATATATTCGGCCGATTTCAAGGATATGTTTACTAATCTCTCACATAAGGTTATTTTAGACAAAGTTACTGAATTGCTAAAAATTTGCTTCAATAATAGTAATAAAAAATTTATTGCTTGTAATGAGTATAGAACATTTTATACGGATGAGGTTACCTTTAATAAAAAGTATATACTGTATGACATTCAGGACATATTATATCACGTTGATTATCTATTAAGAAATAGTTACTGTACTTTTTGTACTACAGTATTCAAACAATACAGAGGTGTTCCACAAGGAGGTAATTTTAGTCCTTTATTAGCAGACCTAACTGTTTCCATGTTAGAGTATGAGTTCACCAAAAATTGGAAACCTGGTAACTATATCTTTATACCATATCGGTATATGGACGATCTATTAGTGGTTCATAGTATAAATGATACAGAAGTGGACAACATTTTGAATGCAGTTTACAAAGGCACAGTTGAATTTAAAAAAACACATACTAGTGAATTTAGCTGTAATTACTTAGACATTTCTATAAAGATTATAAACAACAAAATTGAAACTACATTATATAATAAAACAGACGATTTTGATTTTAAAGTAATAAGGCTTCCACATTCTAAGTCTGCTATCTCTATTAAGGTCAAAGCGGCAACCATTTTAACGGAAACTCTTAGAATTGCCAAGGTATGCTCTACATTTGACAATTTTATAAAAAAACTCACTGAGCTTAAGGATATACTACTACATAATGAATACTCTTCAGAGTTTATTACAGTTAATATAATAAAATGCCTATATAGAAATAAGCAAATATACTATAAATATGGGTTTAATGATGATAAAGACAAACTAATTAGATTCATTAAACAAATTTGTGGAAGCTAATATTCTGACTTTTTTTAAAATACTGAGTTTATTAACTTTGGGAAGCATGTTGTCACTCTACCTCCACGTGACGGTCGGGTGATAACGTGCTCCAAGGCCAACCTTCGTGCAGGGTGCGCCCACTGACTATCAAACGTAATTTATTCGAATCGGTGGCCTAAGATTTTAGTCTTGTAGGATAGTTTTTAACCTTTTTTCGTTTTAGTTACCCTTTCTACTTATGTAGTATTAACCCTTAACTTACCCATCTGTTAGTGCTCCTCCCATTCACTGAAGAGCCACGGGAGGAGCACTAAACAAAGGTTCGTCTGAATCAGTGGCGAAACGAACCTTTCTAATCCCTAATAAGATATTCCTTGCATTCGTCGCCTACGATGCTGCTCTGCTGTTCTGGTCGGTCCATAGTACTGCGCTATAGTTAGAGTCGAAGTCCTGATGGTGATGGACTTGTGCTGCTAACGAAGACGACGGCGGTTGGACCGCCCGCTCAGGCAGCAGCTGAGGCAACGCCGACCGTTCGGGATGGGCTGATTGCTGCGCGCGGAAAGGCGCTTAAGCCTATGTTATACTTCGGCGACGCTGTTGTCGCCGACGTCCGTGCCACCGACAACAGCGTCGCGTATGACACAGGCCTTATAGCGCGTCGCGAAGCGTGCGCGCGACCTCACGCCCTTCGTGTCGGGATTCGAGTTCTACGAGCGCCAATGTATCCTTCAAGAGTCGTGGTGAGCAGGAGTGCACCCAAAATTATGTGCATTAAATTTTTTAACGAATTTTTTCAACGGAAAATTTTCGTCAAATTTTTGGTAAATCGTTAAATTTCGTTAAAAAATACATTTAGTTGCAAACCACCATTTCATAAGGAAAAAATCAAGAAACTAATACGTGAAAATTTCAAGAGGTCAACAGCTAAAGTTCAAGGAATGAAGTGTTGCACTATAATGTGAAATCGATTCAACATCAGAAAACATGAAAAATAAACAAGCCTTCAGGAGCAAATTATCTACAGGGTGCGGAATAGGAACGGCCATGGAATTATCATTCAAGATGGTCACCGAAAAGGCATATTAAAATGTGCGATCAGACAGAACCCGCAGTTCCCCTTTCCTAGTTCTTTGCGAAATCGTTTTTTCATGTGACTGTTCTTCGAACGCATACAATATCGATATGGGCATCAGCAAATTAAGAGCAGAAGGATTTAATAAAAATACAACTAAAAGCCCATCAGTGGAATGTCAACACTTTGTCGAACACACGATTCTCAAGTGTCTGGCGCGTGGGACCAATCAGTTTTTTGCAAATTCCTGACCATGGTACGACATCGTGTCACACGTTTCTGGACGGCTGAAAAGGTGCGACACGTCGTCAGCGTAATAAGTTTAGGAAAAGTGGTTTTCCTAATTTTTGTTATCAGCGTTTTTCTTGAATCGTTTACATTATATCAGTTGCCGAAAATATTCTCTCCGCCTTGGACTTGGAAATTCATCAAGGACTTAAAGCAATTTAACAGAGAGAATACAACCGAAGTCCCTGATAGTTCGGCGAAACGTTTCAGCATACCGCTTGATAAGTCGCGCTATCAGGGATTTTGACTGTATTTTCTCTGTTAACTTGCTGTAAGTCGTCGATGAATCTTGAAAATCGCGTTTTTCGAATGTATTTGAATTCGAGTATTCGAAAAATCGCGTTTTTCGAATGTATTCGAATTCGAATGTTCAAAAAATCGCGTTTTTCGAATGTATTCGAATTCGAATGCTCGAAAATTTTCGGTATTCGAAACCATTCGAATATTCGAAATTTTTGGGAGAGCATAAGTATAGTGCACAGGACGGCCGACACTTCAAGTCAGTTTCTTTTAAGCCTCAAGTGGCTGGTATCGAGATTACAAGCTGTCACAACGATGTTCTGTTGCGATCAAAACTTCTAGAACCAGGCGGGACTCGAACCCGCACCTCCCTCTGACCGCGCGGGAATGCTCTACGCCTTTACACCACCGGCGCCGTGTGATCAAACGCAACATCCATACCTCGTGGGACCGACCAGCACCCACACGTATCCGGGAAGCCGTAGAGCATTCCCGCCCGGTCAGAAGGAGGTGCGGGTTCGAGTCCCGCCTAGCGGCGCTAGAAGTTTTGATCGCAACAAAACATCGTTGTGACGGCCGACTCTTCCTCCGACTGCGCTACACTCGCCCTCAAAATGCATTTGAAAATTTTCCAAAAATTCATAGAAAATTGATGAAAAGATTAAAATATTCTTGCTGATTTCAATAGTTTTTTATTCAGGAACAGTCCCAATCGGGAGCATGAGAACCGAAACATTGGTGAAGACTAAGGGTAAATGCGATAAACTCACAGATAAAAAACTCCGTTAAAAATTCCGTTAAGTCGTTAAGTCAGACTTTAACGCAAAAAGGGCGTTAATTCGTTAAATTTGTTAAATCTTTGACCGCTAAAAGTGCACTCGTGGTGGTGAGAGTCATGACAAACGCGAAGATCAACGAAGAGCACAGAGCATCGAGGAGACCTGAAAATGCTGGAATGGGTATCTCTCAATCAACGTCAACTATTTTCCATTCGATTTTAATACGGTTTATCCCTGTGGGCGCCTTCCATCATGTATTATTTATTTATTTATTTATTTATTTATTTATTTATTTATACACTACAAAGAGTGCGCCTCAAAACAATCAAATACGTCAGAATACTAGTGCAAGTAAAACGAAAATGGTAAAAAAAGGAAAAAACAGTAATGACCAGACTCAGCTGAAAATTACCCATGCCCAGAAAACCGGAGGAAATCGGTTAAGGATTATACCACAAATGGTTGCTCACGGTGTAATCTGCCATTTAAAAAAGCGGCTGTTATGCGTACCAGTTGGCCATGGTACCCTCGAACAAATAGTTGTCATAGGTCATTGCTGGAGTTTCGGGACACGGTATGGCTCTTTAGTTTTAATAGAATTGTCGCTCAGTAGATGCAGCATGTAAAGCGTATTATCACATACTCCCCGTTCGAGATCTTCGCCACGAGTCCAGTTCGAGCAATATTTTTAGGGGTAAGTCGACCCTCAGTTCGGAGACAGAGAGGATGACCTCGCGTAGTCCCGCAGCGACTATCCCAGTACTGTAGGAGAACTCGTTCATTTTGACGGACAACTCGTCGCTACCTTGGTATCGGAAAAAGGGGTACCCTTGATTCCCGCAGCGACTATCCCAGTACTGTAGGAGAACTCGTTCATTTTGACGGACAACTCGTCGCTACCCTTGGTATCGGAAAAAGGGGTACCCTTGATTCCCGCAGCGACTATCCCAGTACTGTAGGAGAACTCGTTCATTTTGACGGACAACTCGTCGCTACCCTTGGTTGTTTAGTCGCGACTTCGGCACTATTGTACTTCCACAACTCCAAGGGTCGAGGAGAGCTCGAAAGAAATTCTCCCAAACTTCGGCTATGGGGTTGTTTGGGTGCTGATCACAAATTTGCGATCAGTTTTCAAAATTACGGCCGATTACGGTAGGTACGGGTGACTAAGGCTGCCAAGGTCATGGTCACCGATTCCGTCCAAACTTCGGGTAGGGGGGGGGGGGGTTACTTGGGTGCTGATCACGAATCTGAGACCCCTTTTCAAAATTACGGCCGATTACGGTAGGTTACGGTAGGTACGGGTGACTAAGGCTGCCAAGGTCATGATCACCGATTCCGTCCAAACTTCGGGTAGGGGGGCTATTTGGGGTGCTGATCACGAATATGGCATCCGTCTTTCGTTTTACGCTGGAGTACGGTAGGTTGCGGGTAAGGAACGCTTCAGGACGGATTGCTGGTGGTAGCCTGAGCATCTGAAGAAGTATCTCACCTTTGCACAGCAGTTGTGGCAGCATCTATCCAGCTTCTAAGGGAAAACGTTGATAATAGATTGTTGTTTTGGTGTAGTCTTCAGGATTACCTAAGTAACAGATCATTAGGCTTGTTTATCGACTACCATATCGAATTTTCAGGCGATCGCTGCGGGACCGCTTGCATGCCGTGCTCACCCGTAGCACCCCTAGCCGAATTTTGGGCGTAATCGGTGACCATAACATTGGCAGCCTTAGTCACCCGCACCTACAGTAACCTACCGTACTCCAGCCTAGGACGAAAAACGGATCTCAGATTCGTGATCAGCGCTCCAAATAGAAATAAAATCAGCGATCAGCGCTCCCTAGACGAAGGACGAAAAAAAATTTCGACCTGTCCTCCACCTGTGGAGTTGTGAAAGTACAACAGTGCCGCGAGTTCATTTGCCATCAGTTTATCGGGCGGATTTGAGGTGCAGTAGAGGCGTGACACTCGTGCGATCTCGTGACGATCGCCTGTGTACGGTCCATTTCTGCAGCTACTTCGGTAGTTCTAGTCGCCGGTTGAGCAATGCACGGCTCGTGCAATCTGTGACAGCAAGCGCGCCCCAGTTGATAATTCGCGCGCCACTGCGACTGTCGTTGAAGCGCCGCTTATCCACTGACGTCGTGCATCGGGTTTTTCTGCGCTTTTATACGTTGCACCTGGTGTGTCCTACTCCGGGATGAAGGCTTCAGTGTCGCTCGTTGGACGGATTGGGAGGATACTGCCCAAACGGATGGGTGGTGAGTCTTAATATCTGATTGTTTGCTGCTTTTGGAATGTTGGGAAGATTTGGCGGTGAACTTGGGGAGTTTTCGTAGTTATCTTAACGATAAATTGGTATTTCACTACTGGTGAAGCTAATAGCAACAATGTAGAGTGGTAAGGTTCAGAGGACTCCTTCGGTTGATGTCAATTCAGCTGAATTCTTCGAATTCTGTGTGTTTAAGCCACTGGCCTGATGGTGCATCGTGACACGGATGCCAACAATGCGAAGGTGAAGTTCGAGTTCAACGAAAAGAACAAGAAGATTCTCGACGCCATCGTAGCCAACTATCCTCCCGAGTATAAGGCCGCCGCACTTCTGCCGGCTCTCGATCTCGCCCAGCGCCAGCACGGATGGCTTCCGATTTCGGCGATGCACGAAGTCGCCAAGATCCTAGGTAGGTCTACGCTCATTATTAGAGTTTACGACTCATTCTTGCCAAGGAATTCAGTACAGATAGATTAGGGTTTAGGATTCTTTGTGATCTATACTTTGAATCACAAATGGTAAAAGCTGAAAAAAAGTAGGCGCTTGGTAGCGCAGTCGGAGGAGGTGTCGGCTGTCGCTTGCACCCTAGTTGAGACTCATGGTTCAGGCCCCTCCCAGGCCCAGGAAAGCGTTCCATCCCTCCTGGGTCGGTGAATTGGTACCAGGTTCGACTGGCTTGTTCATTCATCATTGTATAAGCCAAATGTCATTCAAACTGCTTGCACGATACTCCATAAAAGTAGAATGCGTGGCGTATCCCGCAGAGGGATTGACCAACGTCGAACTTTATCTTTATCCTAATGCGTTTGTAACTATTTTTTTACTATACACGATTTGGCGTTAATCAATAGCTTGAAAGCGCCAAGCTTATTATGGATATTTGGGGGCGCATTTAGTATATAGAATGATACAAGGTGATTAGCCGATAGACAAGACAATGTTTGACCTATCCTAGTCGGCGGGGGGAGGCACATAAGTAAAAATTATTAAACCAATTGGCATGAGACTACGACTATTGGTACGCTTTGCGACAGCATGGCATCTTTGAAGAGCATATTGAGTGGGTGCGCATTCTGTACTCTTGCCTAAGGAGTCGAGTGCGAGCGCCAGCGGGCACCTCGATGGAATTTCCCATCTCTGTAGGGGGTGCAACAGGGATCTGCGCTATCCCCACTGCTCTTCGTCGTCGTGATGATGCAATCCCACGAGATCTCCAGATGGCGGCACCTTGGACGGTGCTCTATGCTGACGACGTCATGCTTGCATGTGAAGATAACACCGAATTCGAGCGACAGGCACAGGCGTGGTGCGATCGCTTGGCATTGTTCGGTCTCAAGCCAAACGTCAAGAAGACGGAGTGGAGTACTTGACGACGGATGTGAACGAGCACGGATCTATTAAGAGCAATGGTACTGAGCTCTCACGAGTTACATCCTTCAAGTATCTCGGATCAACAGTGACGTCCTATGGCAGTCTAAAGTTGGAGGTGAACGCACGTGTGAGTGCTGCCTGGTCCAAATGGCGCTCATTGACGGGTGCTCTGCGACAAGACAATGCCTGAACACCTCAAGTCGAAGGTTTATAGAACAGTCGTCCGCCCAGTAGCGACGTTCGGTGCTGAATGCTGGCCCGTGAAAGGGAATTGAACTCAGTGTAATGGAGACGAAAATGCTACGGTGGACGGCTGGAGTTACGCGCTTTTAGCGCGTTCGCAACGACACCATACGACAGAGGTTCGGTGTCGTCCCCATAGCCGAGAAGCTGCGCGAAGTTCGTTTTCGATTGTACGGCCACGTCCTTCGCGCTAACGACGACACCGTCCGTAAAATTGGCCTGAACCTTGAGGTCTCTGGAAAGCGACCCAGGGGATGCCCGAAGCAACGTTGGCTAGATACGTTGCATTTGGACTTAAACATGGCTGGTGTGCACCCTGATCAAGCATTTAATCGAAAGAATTGGCGTCACCACACCAGAGGAGCGGACTCCGCCAACAAGCGGGACAGACGCTAACGAAAATGATGATGATGAATTGGCATGAGACTCAAGGGCCAGCTTCATGGGGACAAAAAAGGAACCTCAAAACAAACAAACAAATCGCTGTGGTTATAGAGGCGTCTCAACGTGCAAAGTGCATTCGAACTCAGGAGACCGCCGTCCGACATGTTACAACCCGGATTCATCAAAGTGACGTGGAAACATAACTTTGTCTGTTTACAACCGCGTCGAAACCGAGTGTAATTTTTGTGAATTTTGTGAGCTTAGGTCCTATTCTCAGAGTCTCAAGTCAATTTGTTGCATAATTTTTAGTCATGTGCCCCCGAATAGGATAGATCCGACAGTGTTTATCCTTCCCAGACAAGTTTGTTACCAACTTTTCAATAACTGATGGATGGAAGGTTTGATCAGCTTGGGCAGAACCTAAACCACAAGTCTCGATTCGGGTGCCCGTTGCAGCCTACGCCTCCTCCTACTGCGCTATCACTCGCCTATTTTTATTATATTTTTTCATTTTTTTTAACCTATGTGGGGCTAAAATCTAAATTTGAAGAGCAATCCCAGTCATTAAACTATCGCAAGTACTGAACTTGGGGCGGGTGTAGCGCAGTCGGAGGAGGCGCGACTATCGCTGCACCCGATACCAGGTTCCTGGCTCGGATTTCCCGCCCAGGCCAACCAAGCCCTCCATCCCTCCGGGTCGGTGAATTGGTACCAACCTGTCTGGGAAGGATAGAGCGCTGGCTTGTTCATCGGCTGGCCACTGCAAGTCATTGTATGGCCAAATACGCATTCAAGTCGCCTCCACGACATCTCGTAGAAGTAGAATGCGTGGCGCATCCCAGAAAGAATTAAGTAACGCAGCCCTTAACCTTTAGCTTTTATTTATTATTTTCTATTTACTTATTTATCCAAAGCGATCAAAAACAAAAAATGAGAACAAACCCTGTCACATTCAATTATTTAATGGTGGGATATATTGATCTTTCTAAAGGAGAATCACTTCAATTTGGAATGCAGGCGTTTTTATTTGTGAGATGCGAGGTTTGATTTGAAAAACGTTTATTTTCCTTCACAAATGTCTAATTTGATGTGAACATAAATCCTACTATATATAATCGGCTGGGCGCGAGGAGCGCAGTCGGGGGAGGCGCCGGCTGTCGCCTGCACCCGATACCAGGTTCCTGGTTAGGATTT